>CM072884.1:30308983-31508983 GCA_037013685.1 Acridotheres tristis | reverse complement strand
CTTGCGCTATGCTTCTGGAGTGGGGATGTTTTGTATAGTCACTCTTAGGAGCAATAGTAACACAACATTTGTCAAAGTGTCATAGTGAACAATGAAACCTCATTATATGCCACTCAAAGAGCTGAATGAAAAGTGATGCAATTTTATATCCAAATCTTGGGGGTGAAAGACAGAAAAAAAAGTTTTTGCTGTTTTGATTGTCTTCCAGTTTGATTTGTTCTCTGAGAGTTCCTACAAAACTCAATGTCAATATTCCTGGTTTTGTTCCTACTCTGCTGGAGGTGTTGGGAGTTTCACCAGTGATTTCACTGTGAACAGAAATAAACTGCAAGTGAATAAAAATTGCTCATGTGTAAGAGTTTACAAGATAAGATCATCAAGGGCAGAGGCTGTCAATTTTGTTTGCACTGCACAGTATGGAAGATATTGTTCATGCTACACTAAAAAAATACAAGAGTTGAACACTGCATGCTACACTACATTGCTGTGCTGCAATCCCCACCAAATAAAAGGCCAGTGCACACACAGGAAAAACAGGCAATATGAACAGTTCCGTTTGGCTACTGAAAAGTTCATAGGAAGTCATAATTTCTAATTCTAAAAAATCTCCAAACTGAACATTTGCATCTTCTCTTTAGACAAATGGCTTTTTCCTTGCCTCTATTAAGTTTTCTTTGTCTAACTACCTGGTTAGTAGTTACCTCTTTACTGCTCTGGCGATAAACTGCCTGTGCCCACCAGTCCTAAAGACAAAGAAAAATAATTTCACCCATGTATTGATCATATTCTAAATATTTAAATTCCCTGAAGTAACAGCTTTCTTCTCAAAGTTAAAGTTCAGTCACATTCCATCAAATCCAAACCTTTCATAAATAAAATAGAAGAATCAAATGTTCATTATCCACATAAAACTGTCAACAATGCAGGCAGTATAAATTAGACTTTCTTAAGGTAAGAGTACCCTTACCATGGAGTAAAGGAACAGAAGCATCCGTGTTCACTAGGTTTAGCTGTCCCTTCACCCAAAATTCATCTTAGAACACAAGTCACTTCTATGGGTGTGAGGTGAATCAAGGCTTCTCAGCAGTGTCAATTGTCTCTATCTAGGCATTTCATCAGAAAAGTTATATGTGATCAAAGATGATAAAAACTTTGTCATCCAGGAGTTAATCCAAGGATGACAACGTAAAAACATAAGCATAAGCTTTGCCATGTCGATATATGGCCATACTGTCAGTCATTGTCAAAACTATAGAGCGGAGCAGCACATCACATCCTTCCCTGTCAAAATGTTCCTTCTGACAAAGGTCAGTGCCTTCATGACATAAATCTGTTATCCTATTATTGTCATAAGTATCACAAGAAGAAAGGAGTCAAATGTTTGGAACAGATAGAGTCAATGCAACTTAATTCAGGAAAGGGCCATATTTCCCACTTCCCTTTGTCAGGCTGCCAGCCATCAGCATGAGCTTTCCCTCTCGCAATCTGTTTGTGTTCCAGTGAGTAATAGCTTTTTACTGGCCTGGAAAATGACTATCCCATTACTAGCAAAGTGCATTCATAGGATCAAGAGCCTTTTTGAATAGCTAAGTACATTGTGCCCTTTAAATAGACCAGATTTCAGATGAAAGCCTTAAAACTATGGCCAATCTGTTGGAAAATTAAAAATATAGTAAATCTAGGGCTGAAACCAGACATATTTATGAGCTACTCAAATATACAGTCATTTAAAATAGTTTTCTACTCAGTAGAATTTAAGAGAGGTTTTTTTCATCATAAGAACCAACATCTCCAACAACTCATGCACAATTTTAATAGATGGAAAATTAAAAAAAAATATAATATCTGGCAAAATGTATCTCAGATTGTTCACAGCAGTGTTTAGTTTCACATCTATTTGAAAAGATACCAAATCATCACAGAAATGTGTGCATGACTCTCTTCCCAGTAATGCCAAGGTGAACTGGGAGTAAATGGTACTGAAGTGAATAAATGCACATGAATTTAAAACTACAGCAAATGGGAACATTGAGGATACTGGACAGGAATATAAATTGGCTAAAACACATAGAGACATGCATAACATGAGTGAGGAATTAGAAATTATAGATATCAAGTTTTCTGGATGCCTGTTTCATGCAACGAACAAGACCTGGCTAAAATATAGTTTATAAGTTGCATTTACATGATCCATGTGTCTTAAGATTTTGCTTTGAAATTGTCGTAATGTTATAGCCACGCTAAAATAAACATAAGTAAATGGGGTAAACAGTGGCCCAGAGTTTACAATCTAGTGTACATTGAAGAGTAAATTCTAGTGTGGAGTTTGAAGAATCTGATTATTCATCCATGGAATACAGAATTACAGCATTGGAGAATTGATTGGACTATTTTTCATCTCTTACTGGTTAACTTTGTATCCACAAAAAACTACTTTTTTTTTCCTGTTGAAAATCAAACAAAAGCTTTGTAGTTGTGATACATAAACCACCTGCTGGTCCCTCCTTCTGAGTGAAAGGACCTCCAGGATTTACAATTCTAATAACAGAAATTTGAAAAAGGAATGATAGAAAAAGTGTATTTTTTCCTTGCTTGTTTGACAGCCTATCTTTTTTTAGAATATGAAAATGGAAAAAAATACTTGAAAACAAAATTGCCACCAGTTTAGAAATAGAGAAATATAGAGAAAACATGGTTAATCCTGTCTTTACTGTCTTTACTCCCTAGAGAAATTAATTTAATGCTTCTTTCCTATGCACTTTTTTTCAAATACCTTAGTGCCAGTCTTGCCTCCACCTGCATTTAGTAATACTGGAGAAACTTTCCTGATGAGTGCCACACAACTTTGCAGTTTTCAGAAAACTAATATATTTCCCCACAACTTCCTTCCTTAAGATGTTTTATGGGTTCCAGCTGTAGCTCTAACCCTCTCTTTACTCATGCTTCCTGTAAGTTCTGTTTCTCCACAGTGTAGGTGGCAGATTACAATGCCTTAATAAACTTGGAAACAACCTTAAGGGAGCAGCAGGCATTACAGGCTTGTGTAGGGAGGTATAGGATGTCCCCAGAGAGAGGAGAAGACTGGGTGAGACCTCACTGGGGTCTTCAACATCCTCATGAGAGGAAGCAGAGAGGCAGGTACCAATCTTTTCACTTGTGATCAGCGTCAGGGCTTGAGGGAATGGCATGAAACTGAGTCGGGGAGGCTTAGGCTGGACATCAGGAAAAAGATTTTTTCCCCCAGAGGCTGGCTAGCCACTGGAATGGGCTCCCCAGGGAAGTGGTCACAGCACCAAGACTATAAGAATTCAAGAAGTGTTTGAACAATTCTCCCAGGAACACGGTGTGACTCTTGGAGGTGGTGCTGTGCAGGGCCAGGGGCTGGACTTGATGATCCTTATGGATCCCCTCCAAATCAGCATATTCTATGATTCTATGACTTATGAAATCTTTTCACAGGGGTCTTCCACTCTACAGGAAGGTACTGGTACAGTATTTCTGAATTATGCCATCAAATTTAAGCAAAATGAGGCACAAAATGTGAAATGCATGCTTGGATCTGAAACAAGGATCTTGGTCTCCATGGGCAGCAAATTTGATAAGAAGGTCAAGACTGACCTCTGTATTTGCTGTTAGTTACTAGGAAATAATGTATTTTAAAAGGGTCTTAAACTGGGTGCTGTAACTTCTGTGTTTATTCTGTAATAATTGGGATGGTAAGAAGAGTTGCATTGAAGTGCAGGTTGTACTCACAGACTCATGCCTTCAGCCTTTAAGGACATACCCACATGAGGAAACTGAAAGTAAATCAGTGATAATTCAGTTTCTTGCTTTTAGGTTCTTTCCTCCCTCCCCGAGCAATTAGTGATGCATACCCGAGCTTCTGAAAATAAATGTCTAAACCTATCTCTATAGTACTTCATTAGGTCGTTTTATCATTGAAATACAAAGGCCAAGGTATTTGAGTGAGAAGTTCTCCAGTTAGAACTGAGATAAAGTTTTCAGGGTGTAGAGCCTAAAGCACAGTAATTTTTACTTTTTTTGCAAATTCAGATTTGAGACCTCTTTCCTAAGTGTTTTCATGGGCCATTTCACAGGTATCTTGTAGCAATGACTTTTAGAAGCTCAATAAGAAACTTATGAAGAAATAAGTTTTTCTTAACAAGCTTTACATTTTCTTTCCTTCAAATCTATTCAATTTCCCCTGGCTCTTATATTATAACTGAAACTTGAGTAGTAATGCCAACAATTCAATCTTTTCATCTTTCTTGGAATTATATGGCTTTGTTTTTTACTGATTGTCCTAAAATTGTATGAAGAACAGTAAGATTATATAATATTTTAATACTTTTAACTTATATTAAAATCTGTAATTTTTAGTTTCATTAATCTCAGGTCTCAGTTAAATATGAAGAGCAAATAATGATAACCTTCAGGAATGATGAAAAAAGCTGTGGAACTGAAAAATATCTTCCAGCAATCTGGAGAGAAGATTCAGCTATTGTTTAGAAATTAGTTGTTTTATTATTCATTAAAGATATGATCAGAAAGCTTTTCAGTCATTATTAATTTCCTCTATAATTTCTGATGTAATATATAGGAAAGTTTCATTTTCTGATCAAACTTGGGACAAAAAAGGTAATAATAGCAGCAATTAATATAATAAATATGTATTTCTTTAATAAAAATTTGAATGTTCATCTACAGATGGGGTTAACCAAATTCTGAGGAAAAGGATGGATATCTTGATTTGTTGCTGGTACATGAAATTATCATCAGACTGGTTATCTTCATATATTCCATAATCATAGTTTTGATCACAGTATTTATTTATACATATATATATATGTACTTTTTTTATTTCCTTAGGAAGTTGGCATCATTTTCAGAGGATTTTTTTCAGACATCCTTCTGGCTTTATTAAGGTAGGACTACAAGATATGGACTATATATATTTTAAAACTCTCTGTCATCAACTTTGATGCACAGCTAATAATAAAATCAATTAAGCATTTATGAAAGGTAGGTTGTGTAAGAGGGGAAAAAATGTCAAATGAAAAGAATGGATAAATTTATTAATTTTATGCCTTAAAATGGTACAACCACGTGAGCCAGTTTTGGAGGTTTATGTCACCATTATCTGCACCAGATTTGGGATGTTTGTGCATCCACTAAATATGAGAGGAGGAAGAACAGAGTTCCTCCACCACTCACTTGTATTTCCTTAGCTGTTTTGTTCCTATTGTGTGGAAGAGCTGCTTCAATGACCAAAAAAAAAAAAAAAAAAAAAAAGGAATGCAATAGTCTCACTTCTTTTTATTTATCTCCTTGGAAAACAACACCTCTCCCTTCTTACCTATTAGATGTGATAGGACTCAGGTTATAATTTGAGTGCCAGAATCTGTTTGGCTTCTATGTGAATTTGTCACAGGTTCTTTTGGAAATCATCCCTTTAAACTTCTGATACTTTTTCCACCTCTGTTATGTGGAAATGTTTGTAAAGTTTGGGCAGCCTGGCCCATAATGCCTTGAACAATCCACCTGTCTTTTCTGATAGACATAATTTCTATAATACATCTGCAAATTTAAAAGATATATGTGTTCTCATGCATGATAGTTTCACTAGCTAGATTTTGACTGGATCAAGGATGGCATTAGACATGTATTTCCATGGTTGGGTTTGGTTTGGTTTGGCAGTCGGGTATTTTGTGGGGGTTTTTTCGAGTTTGTTTTGTTTATGTATGTTTTGTATGTTTTGTTTATTAAAAAAATTTAGGTTTTCATAGGACTCCTGGCACTGCAGATTTTAGAAAATATTCAGAGAGATATGAGCAGTGAAGTAAAACTAAGAATATTTCATGGACAATTTATAAAACCAACTATAAACATATTTATGGAATCAATGACTTTATTTATTATCTAAGCCTTACCCCTATTTACCCAAGTCTCCATAATGCTAGTGGAATCCCTTTTCCTCCCCTCAGCCCTAAAATGGAGCAAATTTGATAAAACAATATTGTATAAAAGGAGGGGGGGGGTCTTCCTATACTCCATATTTTCTCATATAAACTGCTATGGTTTGTTTTGCTTACTTTTAATGGTGCATTTCAGATAGGTTTTGCATTAAGTCATAACTAATGGTCTTGGACAAAATTGCTCAAGTCTTTTTGTTGTTTGTTTACTTCTCCATCATCCACCCAACAGAAGAGCCATTGAGAAAAATGTGTAACACCCCTGACATTTAGAAACCTTAGTAGAAAAAGCATGTGCTACAGCTAGTCACTCAGTGAACATATGTGGAACAGTTTGTGTGTAGAATATAGTGTCAAAAATGAAATCCTTGTTTTTGGCTACTGCATATGCAGAAGAGTCAAGACTGTGTGGAACAGATTTTTTAAGAGTGTTGTACTGCGTGAGTGTGATTGTCACTATGGCCTTAATAATGTAAATGCCCAAAGCGTGGTGAGATACTGTTTGGGACTTTTGCAGTCACAGTCTATCTCACATGTCCAGTATCTGCTGCCTCACCCTGTCCTGTTTACAGCAGGCTTGTGGCTGCTCTTACCTATGTTGCTAACATCAAATCTTTCAGGAGCTTGCACTCGCAGAGCTGAGCTCCACTATGTTCTTCACACATCCTACACAAAATCCCCGTGGTAGAAAACAGCATTACCAAGCATTTTGCTTAGTACAAATATGTCTAAATTCAAGCACTGTAAACTTTCTGATCAAAGAGAATTAATTGGAACCAGGCTTGAGGGTGTTTAATATTACAAGAATTCAAGTAGTGCAAAGAGGTGCAAACAATTCCTTTGTGAACGGATACAATGAGGCTACAACCAAATGTGAAATCTCAGCTACCCTTTGATGCCATACATATCCAGAGTCCCCAGCCCAAAACAGGGGTGGCTGATGCCCAGCACTGTGATATTTTCTACTCTTTATTGATCTCTGCAGGTTGATTTTGGCACAATCTGGTCTGCACCCTGAGATCTTCACAGCTGGGAAAGAGTCTGGTTTGCCTTGAGAGGCATCACAGAGCTCCCAGCCAAAGGTCAAGACTCTAGTGTAGCATTGAAAGACCAAGATGGAAGGAGACAGAGTTTCCTAGTGGTGTCTATCCAACTGTTTATTGATGCAATCAAGTCATGGAAAAATGGTGGAAGTCACTCAGGACAGGAAAGAGACACATGCTGAGTCCTCTGGGCTGATTCCTTCTTCCTCCCAGATCTGACGATGGATTTTTCATAATCTGAGTTTAATATATCTCTGTTACGCTGTAAGTCCCACTTCGTTGCTGCCCAGATGAGGAATTTTTAACTTAGCTTTTTGTTTTAAACATCTCTTCCAGATCATTTGCTTTATTCAAAAGCTTCCTTCCCTCAATATGCTCATTCCCTGCAAACAGACCGTCATCACCTGTTCTCCACTTGTTTGCATGCTGATAGCTCTTCTCCTCTCATAAATTCCATTAATTAATGAATAGTCAGCAGGGAATTGTCTCCTCAGGCTCATTAAGAAATGGACACTAAAATGATATGAAAGCAGCTGCCTCCTTTCTGTTATTCCCTTCTGACGGCTACTGCTTTCCTCATCACAGCTAAATTATAACACTGCTTTGATTAGCAGTCCTGTTACTTGCTGCAGCTGCATTTAGAGATGGAAATTTTAACTATACAGTCATGTTTAATTGATATGCTCATCAAACTGTTAGCATTGTAAAAAAACACAGCACTCCCATACATCAAGCTTGTGTATGTATATTAAATCCTGTTGGAATTTTTTTGACCTTGTAAGCAGATTGAAAAGACATGTTTCTTGATGCTTTCTCATAAGTCACTGATTGTCAGCTGAGCTCATTTGGGAACCAGATGTAAAATTTGTGAAAAATCTCAGGCCAGAGATCATTCTAAACAAAAACATATTTGATTACTATCCCAGTGCCTAAGCGTGAATGCTCATTTCCATGCTGAAAAATTTAGAAATTATTTATTTTAAAGCATAGGATGAGATCTGATTTTTTATAAAAGATTTCAAATCAAAAACTATTCCCCACCTAAAGAGTGAACTTATGCCAGATAATCTATATCATGGTTGGCATAAATTACTGTAGTTTGGAAGATGTTCTAATTCATGCAAGTAGGATGATTGGGCCTGACTTGCCTGTACTCAGGGTTTAGGTTCCAACTCATCCTTTGTTGAAGAAACATTACTCCTAGGAAAGTCCAAATCAGGACAGCTTTCTCTACTCTGAGGTTGCTGAGACATGCTGATCCTCTACTAGCACAGTCTTTGAACAAGAGATGATAGAATCCTGGAGTCATTCAGGCTACAAAAAACCTTTAAGATCATCAAGTCTAACTTGCCATATCACTGCCAAGTCCACCACTAAGCCATGTCCCCAAGTGCCATATATACATGGTTTTTTTTAAGATTTCCAGGGACAGTGATTCTACCACGGTCCTGGGCAGTCTCTTACAGGGCTGGACCACTCTTTCTGTAAAGAAATGTTTCCTAATACACAATCTAAACTTCCCCAAGAGAAACTTCAGGCCATTTCCCCTTGTTCTAATAAGAGGATGTCTTACAGCTTTGAGGCAATGTAACAGGAATTGCTGTTAATTGCCTTTTAGTGGTTGGTGCTTTCACTCAGAAAAAAAATCAGATCCCTTTCTAAGATCTGGGACTAAGTGGTAGATACAGGACATGGGGAAAGTCTTGTGGTGTGATGCTGACTTGTGCTGCCCATGTTCAAGTTCAGCTCAAAAGACAGAGGAAGAGGTCATTTGAGATGGAGTATGCCAGCAAGCATCCAAAATCAGAACTAACAGGAAAAGCTCTTTAAACCCTAGTTCTAGGAATAATATATTGAACACAATTCTGAAATTATCAAAAATGTAATAGAAAGGCTTCAAACTGTTTTTCTCCCTGTTCATTAATTTTAGAATTGGATTTGGACTTTGATTACCAAATATAATCACATTTTGATGACAAACATAAAACTTTCAAATTCAAAGGTGCTACTTCATAAAAAATCCTTTCCTGACCTTGAAAACTGCTCAACTTCACTTGGAGAGATTTCCATTAGATGTTTCAAAGTTTGTGCAGAATGATTATAGAGTTTGTAATTATGTACAGTACTTAAAACCCACATTTTATCTTGTATCAGGATGAACACTCAAAGGCAATCTCCCAGTCATCTCCAATTTCTGCATTGCTGAAGCATCATCTCTTCCTGTTATGCTGCACCCTCAATGTGGGCAACACTCTCAAGTCTCTAGCTTTGAGAGCTTGTTTAGATTCAAACTAGAGCTTTTGTTTTTATTTCTACTGTTAGAGCTCCAACAGCTAAAAAACAGGGTGATTTTACTAAGTTTGATGTGAGATCCTAACTTTTTACAGGGACCAATAAAGGTGGGTACAGAAAAGCACTGGGTGAGACAATTTCCTTGGGGATCAAAACAGAGACCCAGGCTCTTGCTGTAAACATCTTAAATTGCCCTGCTGTGAAGGACCTCAGCTTTTCTACTCTAGATTTAGCTGAGAAATTTGGCCTTTGAACTGAAGAATTGAAAAGGAAAAGTAGTCCCTCCCATCAACTCTTCACTTGAAATGCTCTCATGTTTTACTGGTAGTTGGTGTTGTATCATGTTAAATACAGCTACTTTGAGTAAATAACTGAATTTTTTCCCTTTTTGTTTCAAGTGTTTAATTTCCTTCTTTCTTTGATAGCCTATGATTACACTGTATTTACACTGTATTATTCTCTATTAATTGAATAATGTCTCCCTTTGAACTGCCTTGTAGAAGCAGTGAAAATATCTAGGTAGTTGAGTATATTACAGATATCACAATATATATGTGGAAGATTCAAATCTGTTATTAGGATAATTTAGAAATGCCATGTCTCTATCATTAAAAAAAAAAGAAATCATTCTCTGTAGTAGGTTGTAACTTAGCTCCATTGGCAAGGGCATCTCAGTAGCCTTAAATTAGATTAAATTATTTTAGGCCTAAGAGGATGATTTGTGGGCACACTATAAAGCTCATGGTACAAATTCAAAACCAGAGGCTTCAGTAGATGTTGGCTTTAATTCAAACAGAGTAGGATTCTAAAATGAAACAAACATTATTCTTGAAATGTAGTGCATATCTATTCATTGGTGCAATAGCTAAGTTTAATTTTTAATTTTTAATAGAATTTTTTATAACACTTGTGCTCATTAAACATATCCAGTTCCATTGGACCTTTCCTTTGGTGAACAGAAGTCTCTTGAAAGCCATTCTCTAACTCAAGGATTCAATAGGGTAGACAGGGCTTACCAATTCACTACATATAAAGGACTCAGTTATCCTATGGCAGAATTGCTTTTATCTTGGGAGGTTAAATATTACTTTATTCCATGTATGTGAAAAAATTTACCTCTTATTAAACCTTTCATATGTTCCCCATGCCTACATCTCTTTTTGCATATACTGATCTCTAACCTACAAGTCATTAAATGATTTTTGCCTCTAAGGTAATTTATTAATTATAAAGCACATTTGTTGTTAATTAAAATATGCAGTTGGCTTACTACTTGATATTGTTGCTAAATTAATTCATTAGATCTTTTACTAAAAGCCAAGATGCAACCTTCCTGTAGTGTGACACCTGATGCTGTTGTTCCACATCAGCTACCACAAGATCTAATAATTACAAAAGATTCAGTCTATCTGGCTGCTCATAAGAATCTCAAGGTGGTAGAGGAAGGCAAATTATTACAACTGAGATCTGTGTTCACACTCACAGAGAGAAGGAGCTTGTCTAAAATGGAAAAGGAGACTCCTGATGGCACAAACAGAATAACGTAAGAAATTTTTATTTAACCACACAGGCAGATGAATTGGTGTTCCAGGGCAGTCAGAAGAACCACTGACCTGAAAAAAAACCTGCTTCTTTTATAACACTAGAATGAGGAATATCAGGCAGCCTGAATTAACCTGATCTGAGTTGTTTTTCATTTAGAAATGTACAGTATATAGGTCTATAACTATTATGTTTTGATAAAGTAATTTGTAATTAGAACCCTACTGGAGGTCCTATGATGAAAATTATTATTCTTGGTTTTTACCTCACTATCTGAAGAGCCTTTCTTCTGGGTTTACTGGCAGTGGTTGACAATGTAGTGTTCTGCAGTGACTCTCCACTCAGTCAGGAATCAGATTTTCCCAAGGTAAAGAATTTTTGGGGTTTTTGTGGACACAATTGGTATTTGTGCTTCTTTGGAGCATATGATAAAAACCACATATCCAAGAACACCTGGAGGAAAAATAAGTTAGGATTTAGTTTTTAATCTAGAAGATTTCAAGAAAGATCCAATATATGCAGGAAATTACTGCCATCTCTCATCTCTTCCCAGGCAACCATCCCCTAGCATTCTCTGATATGCAGACATTCTGGTTTCCTCTTGTCCAGAACTATCTCAGTCTCAAGAGAGCCCCCATGGCAGAGAACTTGCTTCTTTTTTCCTGTGTCACTCATTTCTTTGTATATATCCATGTTAATTTTTGATAATTATCCTTTGGCTAAGACCAGTATCAACAACATGTACTGTGTTTGTCCATATATGCATTCAAGACCAGTATGTCAATCACAATTAATTTCACTATTGTTAATTCTCATAAATTAGTTTGGGTTTATTTGGTTTTTAGAAACCCAGAAACACCCATCTTTTATATTCATTGCTTTTATATTCATGAGTGTGAAGATCATGTAGACAGGTCACTATTTGGGTTAATATGCTGTATAAATGAAAATGGCACTGGTTCCTCATCTATTCAGACAGGTAATTCTAGATTTCTGAACAAGTAAATGTACTTATATTTTTATGTAGAGCTTGCTCACATCCTCAGGAAAAGAAATATCTTCTCATTTAGGTAGACTGTCCTTCTAGAAATGACAATAGTGTAAGTCAGCATGTAGAAAATGGTCAATATGGAATGCATTCTAGCCATATTTTTCGTTACATTCAAAGGCTCTGGAAACGAAATGGTATTACAATAGGTTTCACTTTTTCATTTTTGATTTTCTATTCTGATGATCTTTTTCAAAACATTACACCAATATGACCAGAACATGAGATCATCACTCTGCCAGAATTATACTGGACACTGAGGTCACATTAGGAAATAAAAAGTCACCCTGATTGTTTTTTAGGAATGTTTATCAGGTAAGGGTAAAGCAATGAAATGTTTAGTTGACATGGTCAACAGGAAGGTTCCTTCTTGTGTCAAAGCAACATTGAAATCAAGTACACCTAGGGATTATATAATTTATTTTAAAAAGAAAGCTTTTCTTCACTTCTTATCCTGCACATTTCCAGTTAATCAGAAATAAATTGTGCTATTTTGGGATTGAAAGTCATATTTACCCAGAGAGTAAAAAAGGCTTTTACTCGTCCTTTAAAGCAGAAGTTCACATCAAACCACTGTCAAACCCATCAAGAGCATATTTTTCAGCTCTTTAGGAAGAAGGAAATTTTAATTTTGAATGATCATAATTAGAATTATTTTGATAAATCACACAATAGGAAGGACATGTAGTTGTTTAAGGAGAAAAAATAATCGCAAATGTTTTCCTTCATGTATGGTTCAAAATTTGTCAAAAATAAAATAAACAGATCTGCATCTCAGGCTGGAACTGAAAACAGCTTCACTAGCAATGAAAATAAAGACATCAAAAGGAAAAGGAGTTTCCAAAGCCATGAATGTGAGTAAATATGAACAGAAGGAATTTAGGGTTATTTGGGGTTATCACAGCAACCCAAATAAAATGGATTTTAATGTCAATCTGTTTTTGTGAGATGCAAATGAAATACACAGATGCTTTAGAGATGATCAAATTTAACAGCTCTGAAACTTTGTGTATTTAAAAGCATAATATAAATTTTAATCGGCATTTCCATATGGGAAGTTCTGTGGATGAAACTGCAGGGCTCACAGAAGTACAACCACTGATGCCAGTGTTTGTGGCACTGGGGCTAGCATGAAATGTCTTGCAAGGACAAAAGAGAAAGCTGTTATAAACACTGGGATCAGCACCACGGCAAAATGCTGACTTCCAGCCACTGCCACCTTCCACAGCCCTCAGCCCTCCTGCTTTCCTGGAGCTCATTTTAACCAGGATCCTTTAAGAAGGTCTGAGCTATGTGGGATTTGAGAGGATATAAGAGAGTACATTGGCTCTGTGCTTTTTACAATCACAGGTTACCAGGGCTTGATGATCAGATGAAGGAAGTGGTATGATAACTTTAAGAGAAAGACTCCTAAAATTTCCAAAACATATTAATCATTATCAAGTTTCTTCTTACAAAGACTTGTTTTGAAACAAATGACATTGTACACTAAGCTTTCTTTCAGTTAAAAACACTACTCAGGGGATCTTGAACAGTGGCCAGAAAAATATAGAACAAAATTGAATAGTTATTCCATGTATACAATCACAAAGCACATTGGTTGCTGAGATTGTGATGATTTTTCTCTCTTTTTACTTAAGTCTCTGCAGATTTTAAAAGTGGAATCTGACAAATGATCAGCCATTGAAAAAAATTATGATATTTTCAAATTTGGGAGGGGGGAAAGGAATAAAGATCATTGCATTACAGACAAGGTGTATTTAGAAAATGCAGCTTCCCCTGGAGCTTTGTACTCCACATAATTACATTCCACATACAGTAATTGAAACTTGTGAATATGTCAAACTGTGTGTTTTCACAAACCTGCAGTAATCAGCTCAAATTATTTAAATTCACTATTTGACATAATTGCTATAAATATGACAGAAAAAGATATTTCTAGGGTATATTGCTTCATAACTCTTATCAAATGACTGCCTAGCGAGATAACTATATTGTGTTCCTATGGAAATCTGCAGGATAGCAACATCCAGTACTGAATACTTTTCACAAACCCTCTTTAAATTTACTAAAAGATCAACTGAAATTAAAAGGAAAGCTCTGCGGTCTGGGACAATCCACATACCTCTTTGATTCAGAAATTACCATAAAATCAAGCACTTGGAAACTGCTGGCCAGCAGCTCAACAGCTGTCATCAGGAATAGCTCCACTGAAGTCAGAAAAAACAATGCTGATTTTTACCAACAGAGAATTCAAATTGCACGTCTGGAGAGAGTACACATGCTGGGTTCCTGACACCATTGCAATAGATTTCTCACCTCCACAAAGACTGCTCTAAGACCAGAGGTTGTCCTATTTGTTGTGTGTTTAATGTGTGAGAGAAAAGGCTCTCTAGGGGTTCATGAAAGCCAAATGCCGATTGTAGTTTCCAGACCTTCTGAATCTTTGAGATGTCATGAGTGCCAGAGAGAAACATTTTCCCAACACATTTGCTTTGAGAAGTGCTGTGTAGATGGAAAGGAAAAGAAGAGGGCAGGGGGATGGGATGGGATGGAATGGGTTGGGGTATCATAAATTATAGTTGAATGTTTCCCAATATGCAGTTTAAGGAATTAATTTATCACAGCCTGTTGTCTGACTGACCAAAAGGCAAACAGGATATTAATTGATAATGTGTATCACTGCTGGTAAAAAGATTAAATGGAATCATTGCAGGAAACAGATACACAAGACAACATTTTTATTAGGAAACATGAGAACTTTCCAGAGGTCTTTTACAGCTTCTAAGTTCTAATAAGTCTTTGATGGCCCCTGGAGTTAAGGTGAATTAATGAAGAGAAAAGCAAAAACAGAAAACCTTTTTCATCCCTTTAATTATATATGTGGGGGGAAAAAAACAAACTACAAAAAAATTGCAGAAACTGCTTTAGCTAGAAAGTGGAAGTAAGCTTTAAAATGGGGCATTTTCTTTTATTTCATCCTTCTGACTGTATGGCAAAAAGATGAATTTAAATTTACTAAATCATGTCGTCTTTCCCTCAAGAGTCAGAGAGCCTTGTGGACATTTCCTAACATTGTGGATGTTCAGATGACACTCTACGAGGGTGATGAGACACTGGCGCAGTTTGCCAAGGAAAATTGTGGATGTCCCATCCCTGGAAGTGTTCAGTCAGGTTTGATGGGATTTTGAGCAATCTTGTTTAGTGGAAGGTGTACCTGCTGTTCTATGGTTATATGAAATGTATTTTAAAGGAAAAGTAATTTATTTAACATTATCTTTCTTTTTTTTTTTTTAATGGAGATACTGTGTGCTTTTCTCCTGCAAACAGATTGATCTGTACCTGTATATAAATTTGTATAACCACAACATTTTATTAAATAAAAGAAAATATATCTGGTCAAAACCTAATTCAAAAAGAAATTATATAAAGATGTGGCTAAATATCCCAATCATGAATCATATATCACTGCTTCTACTGTTCCACAGTTATGAGAAGTACTGGCCTGGCAAACCAACACAACCATTGTTTCTTAAAAACTGAAGTGTCTTCTAACTGCAGAATGGCCACTGGAGCTCTTTGGTGGCAAGCAAATAGCTAAAGTTAAAAATGACACAGCAACCTTTTTTAATTAGTACACTGATTTAAACAAATGCTGCATGCACCCTTTATCCAAAGCCTAGAAAGTCCATGAAAAAGCCTCAAGCCATTGCTCGTTGACACACAC
The DNA here is from genome assembly GCA_037013685.1 of Acridotheres tristis. Lineage (NCBI taxonomy): Eukaryota > Metazoa > Chordata > Aves > Passeriformes > Sturnidae > Acridotheres > Acridotheres tristis. The sequence goes on along the minus strand of CM072884.1, from coordinate 31,493,359 downwards.
GAATAGCTTTGCAGAGAATTTACATGGAATTTAAACTAAAAAAAAAAAAAAAAAACTAATTAAAAAATTATAGTTAACACATTGTAAGATTAGGGGTTGGTCAACAAGAATGAGAATGAGAATATAGTAAATCCAGCTCATTTTGCCAGACTTTTATTATCAACCTCTAGGACTCTATTTTTGGACTAATTTGCTCCTGGTTTTTTACTAAAAAATTAAATGAAATATTTGAGCATCAGTGTTATGAATTGCCTTATAGGGTATTTCAACCTGAATTTTCCAGAATATTTTGTTAACTCTTACTAGAGAGTTCTTCTAGTTTTGTTCTATTTAAAGGGTATTCTTTATTCTACAACTCTACTAAGCAGGCATAATTTGTGAGTTATAGCATCAGGATTTTATACATTCTTATGCATTGAGGCCCTCTTACTATTTTAAATTGCATCATATTCTTGGTGTCCTTTTCTGCAATTTTAATGATATGATGTTTACATTGAATAAGCCAAGGGTGTCTGGGAGTCTAGCTGCTGTATTAATATCTTAATTTGGGTAGATAGTAGATTTGGAGTTCCTAATTCTTTTCACACCTGACTGGACGTGCTGGAATTCTGGGTTATCTCCTGGTTCTCATGGCATACCATGACTATAAGATGAACAGGAACATCCCGCTCCTTATGACAGAACATTATTTTGGAAATTTGGGAGAGGAAAAGCACATTTTGTTCTAAATGTACCCTATGAACTAGGAGACGTATTCATTCCTTCTTTTGTAGGTACATTTGAGCTTCGAGGCTCCCATTTAAGTGGAATAGTGGCTTCACATGTTGTTATCAGAGAGGATCCAGCAGAAGAAAGAGCAGCCATATGGATATCCTCCAACATGTAGCAGAGGATAAAGGCAGTACAGCACTGAAGCACAGGATATCCTCAGATATCTTCCAAGCCAGTAACATGTACAATCCTAGAAATCCCCGTACATATCTAAATAAGATTTTAAGCAATATATATACATTCATTTATTCAGATTATATTAACTAATGGTTTTTATGGAGTGTAATGTGCAGTTTAGAAGCCTATATTCAAAAGTCTGAGCCCATCTCTATAAAATCTAATGGATTTTCCTTTGTACACTTCAAATGCCAAGTGTAACAATTTCATAAATGCTTTCACAAACTTCATCACTAATCCTTCCTTAGTGTGTTCTGGTAAAATTGTATTTCTGGCTTTGAACTTAGCATGCCATATATCTTCGTACTCAGAGTGAACAGATGACATGAGTATCTTCATCTCACCTTAGATGAGGTGGGATTTCTAAAAAAGGAACTGTGTACTGCTTTGGGACCACATTCAGGAATGCCATTTTCGGGAATGCCTTGGGTTTTTTTTGTTTTTTTTTTTTTTTAAGGCATTTCATGAGCCCCTCCTTACGCAGCTGAAAAGCTGTACCCAGTTAGCACTGCTGTGGAACCTGAGCATGCAGGTATCAAAGTGCCAGCTGTATGACTCACAGGAGTTATTTTCAGCTTTGATAGCTAATATGAGAAGGTAGGACAACTGCTTAATAATCCCTACCACCAGAAAGGAATTACAGCTGTGGAGACAGGTTCATCTGATCAGTGTTACACAGTGTGAAGTGATGCAGGATGCTTGGATCAGAAATAATATTTGTAGCTGGCTGTCAAAATCCTCTACAAGTCCCATGTTGAAATTTTTCCTTCTTCTATTCATGTCTTCACAATCACTTTTCATTTTAAGAGTCTTTCCAAATGTGCAACGTCCTTTTTCCAATCCATAAGGGGTCAAAGTCACACTTAATATTCAAAAAGATTTCCTGTAACCTCAAATAGTAATATGTGAAGACAGGCTTCCTAATGATTGGAGAGACATTTTTCAGTAAATGTAATTAATATACTTAGTACATTTATTTCTGTTGTGTCGCTAATATTAGCTATACTCTGTCACTAATATTAGCCAGAGACCTAGGTGACAAAAATATCTCAAATTGCCAGTGGTTCTTATAACTGGCTTCACCTCTCCCCCAGGAAATCATAAAACCTATTGATTCCCAGAATTTGAGAGGTACAGAAGGATTGCTTTAAAATAGACCCATTTCTTTTACTTGTCTCTAGATATTCAATGCTGGCTCAAAATGAAGCCATAACATAGGGCAGATCTCTTGCTTAAAGTGCTATATACTCTCTCATGCTGTAGCTCAACCAGACTTCACAGACTAGTCATCCGTGCTCTGTCCTGTGCTTTGCCTTTAGAAGGAAATGTGTTGAAGGAGGGTTATCTGCATCCCTGCATTGTGATGGATTAACTGGAAGCTGGTCTGGGTTTCCTTTGTGTAGTGCATTGTGATCTCAAAGCTGCAGCAGGAGCAGTGGGTTGTGTACAGGAAGTGTCAAATTCACTGTGCAGTGCAGGTGATGCACCTGCTGCTGCTCTAGCTCTGCCTCCCTCTGACACGAGTTCATCCTGCACCAAGAGACACAGCAGGAAAACTCCGTGTTGTTTGGTGAGAGATGTCCTAAGGATAATTAATGCTGTTTGACCTTGGAGGTAAATACAAAGTTGGCTGCTCTATCCTGTTGCATTCTAGTCTCACACAATAGATCCTGTACAGGTGACAGAGGCTGCAGCTGTCCCATCCCTGGCAGTGCTCATGGCTGGGTTGGATGGGGCTCAGCAACTTGGTATACTAGAAGCTGCCCCTTCCCAAGGCAGAGAGGTTGAAACTAGATGGTCTTTAGGGAGCTTTCCAATCTAAACTTTTCTATGATTCTGTGATTCATAGAAAACATTTTTGATCTATGTTACCCATCACGCTGCAAAGAAGTATTTGTGCTGCATTGCCCTTTGCTCAACTAGGATGACCTTCATTTGGATCACATTATAGTCATTGTGGGAGAAGGGAGTAGAGACAGCTTAGCCTTTAGAAAACGGTTTAGGAACCTTTGTCTGGGTGCTGTATGAAGTGTGTTCTGAGTTTTGGCATGCCCCTGTCACTTTTATTTATAGCCTTCTGTCTCTTGGTTCCATTCTGTGTGAGACAGAAGGGGTTTTCTGTGACAAATTAAAGAGCAAGCAAAGATAAAAATGCCAAAAATCTTGGAAATTACAATCTTGTAAATGCAACAGACATCTTAATTTTTTTTAATTTTTATTTTCTGAAATGGATCCTTATTCATATGGGTGGATTTGCTAGGCATGAATTGTATGACTTATACCTTTCTCTTAGCTTAGCCTATAGAAATAACATGTTCATGTGGATTTGTTGGAATTTTTCTTTCCTTTGATATCATCTGTATTGATTGTTAGGCATGGTGTGTTCAGACGTTTCAGATCAACTTCCCAAACCAGTATTTTCTTGATGTTGTTCTTCTTTCTTTTGATTGCCATTTAAAAAGCTGTGCTTTTTAATGTTAACTGTTTTTATAATTATTAGTTTTATTTCTCAGTTACATAGAAAATTGAGTTATCTAGGTAGATAGGCAGTAGCTACTGATATATGTTTGTATTTTATATAAAAGCTATGTTACCTACTCTTTCTCAGACTGCTTTATGCATTTAGAGATTAGAGGGAGGAAGCTCATATCTGATATCACTGCTGGCCCTTGCTCTTGCTGTTCAGTCTTGCCTCATGACTTATACATGAGGTACTCATTCACCTACACACTCACAGATCAGAAAAAAAATTCCAGAATGTCAAAATGTCATTGACGAAAGAACAGAGAAACCTGTCAGGCACTCTAAGACACTGATGACAACTACGACTTACAGCCTCTGGTGTTCTGACACAAAGGTATAAAATAAAGATCCTGTGGATTATGGACCTTATGTTGCCATAAATTCAGTGGACCTTTTCCCTCCCAAACCTTGCATAAATATAACCCGGAAAAATGATTATTAAAACGTTGCAACTGAGAATGGAGACTATTATCTATTTGTTTTACATTCACTTTTGCAGAGGAACAATTTGTCAGTTGAACTTACCCAGAGTGGCTTTTTCTGACACAAATTTCTGGTGTCCAAAGACAACATTAACTATTTTCTAGGGTAGGCACAAGCAAATACATGTCATTATCTCTCACTGAGGAATTCAACTGAGCACTCTTTCCGAGTTGCACTTGCATCAGGGCACAATTATTGCTGGCAAATACTAACACACCCTTTCCTTTACACTTCATTTGTTGCCTAATCCATCTAATCTAATGGCCAGCCATAGAAAAGCCATTACCTTCTGCAACGCAAAGATCTTTCTTTAAACTTTTTGTGATAGTGACAACGTCCTATCATAAACTTCTCTACAGGGAATGTATATATAGTGACTTTTTTGCATGGTACTCTCTCCCACTCACCCCAGCCCCCTCCCCCCCCCAACCCCCCATAAAATTGCAAGCAAATTTAATATCCAGGATTTTAGGTCAGTTTGTCTCTCAAGCTTGATCCTTATGTTCAGGTGGTGGGACAGTAGTAGAAAGACAATCAAAGCTGATGGCTTTGTATTGCTGCTGCAAAATGTGTTTCCACAAAAGAGAAAGCATTTTCTTTCGAGGATAGGCGTGAGAACAACTTTTGCTGCTTTATGCCACTAATTTCCAGTCTCTCCATAATATAATTGGTTGTTCAGTTCCTCACTCATTTTAAGTTATGTATAATTCATTTAACCTAATATCAGGATCAGAATTCAGCTGTATATATACTGGCTTGTACCATTTCAGATATCCTGATATACCCAAGATATCCTCATGGACATCACAGATGTAATGTAGGAAATTTATATCCCATTGGAGCAACAGCAGAAAGACATGAGCACACAGTTCACAGAGATATTAACTCTGATGCGTGAGAACAAACTTGAATCCCACCCTGAAAGTTCTATAAGGTCGATCCTATCCTTAGAAAAGCTACAATAGTAGCTTTTAGGCAGTTATGTCTCACAAATATCCTACAGTACTAAATGGGGTTTATAAAATGATGCAGATAAATTCATATTTGCGGTGTGAATTTTGACATCCTTTGACATAATTTATTTTCATGAGTATGACTTTTGCACACTCGCTACACACTGGGAAAAAAAAACAAAATAAAACAAACTACTCCATTAAGGACAGACTTTAAGGTAAAGAACAAAGTACCTGTTGCTGTAAGCTTCACCTCAACTGGCAAAAATGTGTTTTCTTCAGTGGAACTGCAAATGTCTGGTTGGCTCACAAGATCACTTCTAGCAGTGCCATCTAGGGGCTGCAGCCACAGCAGTGCTCTCATGAAGAGAGATTGCCAAACCCATTTTTCTGTCTCACTGGCACAGCTAAATAGTTCAATGAGATTCATTTGGAATTTTAATATTTCTTTGTTCTGCGAGCTTCAGTGAATCTGTTTTTTTTTCTTTAATATCTGAAATATAGAGACGTGACAAAAAAGAAAGTGGTTTTGACTTGATTTTTAAATGAAATGTCTTGGTGAAAAGCTGGCTCTGCTGAAAGCAATGCAAAAGCTTTCATTGATGTCTATGAGCTGAAATTTCACTTGATTACTTTTGCTATTTAAACACATTCCTCTTTTAATGAAATGCATTTACATCTATAACATTTGAGACAGACAATTCTAAAGCTTAATCTTTCTGTAGAATCTTTAAACTTGAGTTGAAGAGTTGAAAGTAAATCAGAAATAATAACCAGACATTTATGCTTTCCACTCAAGAGACTGTGCAGAAATGCATTGCTCTTTTTTTGTTTTCCTTCCCTTTCCAATACACAAAACATTTCATCCATCAGTAGCTACTGCTTCAAACCCTTAAAGGCCCCATAAATCCTGGATTATCTCTGCAGTCGCTAATAAGAAAAAAAATATTTGAGGTATGACCTTCTTCTTCTTCTTCTTAAATTTCCTAGTAAAAGTAGCTAATCATATCTGTACAATTAAAGTGATAGAATTAATAGCATCAGAAGAATTATCAGGAGATATTACAGACCAGCTTCAAACAATCATCTCCTAGTTTTATTTTTCCCTCCTACCTTTTCTACTTTAAAGGTTTTTGGGTACAAGAATACTCATGATAATGTGCTCATTGCCAAGCCTCCCATGAATTTATAGAATAAATTACAAAATTATGTGGAAAATTGAGATACTGCAGAAGGCCAAAACACTTTGAAGAAAATACATGTTTGCTTTAATATTGCTATTAGCTTCCATTATGTTACATCAGGAATGGAGGTAATACTCAGTACCCTGTCTTTAAAAAAAAAAAATAACATGAACTGAGGAATAGAATAGGTGAAACGGAACAGAAAAGGAGGACCCTCTAGAGATTTTGGAGATTACTGCTCAGCTGGTTAGCTCCCAGATTTTATCCTCAACTGCCAGCAGCTCAGTCCTACACAGCACCCAAAAGCTGAATATCACCACTCTGTGCTTGACACAGTGACTGTTAGAATTCATTGGCATGGGATTTGGTTGAGGAATACCCAGTTTAGCAGCTGCATTATGATTACATTTCTGCCCTGGTGCTTAATCTGAAAATATTTGTTCAGCTAGGAATCCTAATGCAAACATTTCCTATCCTTGCTGGCCCATCAAAGTGGCTTTTCTTGTTGGAGATAAAGTGCAGGTGATGAAGGGAGGAAGGATTTCTGATTTTGAGCTTCCTAAGTGATTTTATTTTTGATTCAAACCAGACATCAATTTTGGCCAGTTGTTTTGCTGTTAAATTGATAGCTGCTTTCTTGGGAAACCAGATATTCTACTCAGCTACTGGGCAGCTTAATTGCAGATAAGGCTGTTGCTTCTGCAGGCTTCCCATCAAGAATATCTGGGGACACTGACATTTGAAAGGTGGGATTTGGAGCACCTGCCACAGCTTGAAATGGGATAGTCTGAATAAACCCAGCCGTGCCTTTGGAAAAATAGATCAGAACAGACTTGAGTGTGCCATACTGTCCTAAAACTTTTGATTACCAAATCTGCCTTTCTACATCCTCCCACAGCAGTGATTTACTGTTGTGAAACCCAAATTCATGGAGATGAGTGTATGTGGGAAGCAGTCATAGAAGACATGTTGCTGCCCTGGAATTTCCCCCCACTACACTTGGTGAGGAAATGATCCTCACCATGGTACCCTGGAGACATGGAAACAGTCACAACTGTGTCCTGCCTGTAAAGGGACAATGCAAGTCAACAAATTTTATTCTGTGAAAAATTGTAGGAGCTCAGTCTTGCTTGGTCTTAATGTATTGTCAATCCACTTATGAGGATTTTGATTTGGTCTCCTGCTGTTAATTTTCATTCATCATAAATACCATGGTGACTCCTTTCAATACAAATACAATTCTGCTGTGCTTGATTTTTTTTTTTTTTTCAGGAAAACTGCATAGCTGAATTTGAATATAAAAATAAGGATATAATCATAGAATCACAAAATGCTTTGGATTGGAAGAGAACTTAAAGATCATCTATTTCTAACCCCATTGCATGGGCAGGAACCCCTTTCACTAGACCAAGTTTCTTGGGGCCCCATCCAACTTGGCCTTCAATGTTTCCAGACAGGGGGTAGCCATAACATTTCTGGGCAACCTGTGCCAGCGCCTCACCACTCTCAAAGTAAAGAATTTCATCCTAATATCTTGCCTAAACCTTCCCCCTGACAGTTTGAAGCCAATTACTCCTTGTCCTGTCACCCCATGCCTTTGTCAAAAGTCCCCCCCCAGATCTCTTAGAGCCAGGGACAGGGGAAGGGGTCCCTTCCAGATCAGAAAATGCCAGGTGGTGTCACAGGTTCTCATGGGAATCATTCACCTCTTTCTTGTACCCTGTGTCATTAGCTTTGTTGCTGTTACTGTTCATTGCCTTTCGTTTCTCCAGTTCTCCCCTCCAGCACTTTACAGGGCAGAGATGTGGGAGGGAGAAAGGTGAATGAGTGGCACATGGTTTGGAGTATTTCAGTGGGAACATTAAATTGAGGAATTCCATTCCTAAATTACAACAACCTGTGGAAAAGCTGTGTGATTTCTTTTTTTTTTCCCCCTCAGGGAAATTGAGGAAGCTAAAAATTCTTTTTCCTCCAGTATTAGACTAAAAAACAGTTGTCTGTGAAAGCACACCCACCACGGCAAGAAATAATACCATTAATATATTTCATATGACAGATGAGTGTTTATGGAAATATCTTCACAATATTTCTTTCTTTCTTCAGAAGTGCTGCTTTTTATGGATAATAAAATTTATTAGTAGAAAATATGAAAAAAGTATAGCCACAAAAAGCACTATTATTTTGTGTGATTCGGCTTCTTAACTGCTTGACTTTAGCTTTGTATCAGCTTCCTGATTATTATTTTTCTATCGCTGGTGTTCTATAGTGTTTTAAATCTTACATAGAAAAGTGTCTCCTTTCATTTTACATGAAAGGAGACACTTTTCTATTAAAACACTATAGAAGTGAAGGTATTTTTAATATTGAAATGTGCTTAAATGTTTGTTGTTGTTCACAGGCTACTTAGGCAGAATACCTCTCTCTAAATTAAGCCCAGACCACATACTGATTTTGAAAGAGACGATATTTCCTGGTCACTTTAATGAAATTAGAATTTAGTTCTACATACGGATTCCATGGTTTGAATCAATTTTATTCTATCAGTTTTTCTTCTTGCACCCATCTAGTTAATTTTAATTTTTTTTTGGTAGAAAAACCTGGTTTTGAATGGAAATTTCTTGGCTTCAAAGCAGGGGGAGCATCCATGGATTCATTCAAAGGACTCCATGTCACAACATTGCCTGTGGTTGCTTTTAAAAATCAGATTCAAGTTAGTGTTTGCATGATTTAATGGTTATGACAGTGTTGCAGGAATCCTCAGAAACTGGGGAGCCATAAGAGGATTCCAAGGATTCCAAGAGCTGCCATGGGGCTTTATGCCTGACTCATCTTATAGAAATTATCAAATCGTAGAATCATGTCACAGAATCACAGAATACCATCTAGTTCCAACTCTCCACTGTGGGCAGGAACACTTCCACTAGACCAGGTTGCTCAAAGCCCCATCCAACCTGGCCTCAAACAGTTCCAGGGATGGAGAAGCTGCAACTTCTTTGAGCAACCTGTACTAGTGCCCATTCACATGTCGCTTGTAAAAGAAGTCAAGGAGAGTCCTAGTGTTCCCCTCATCATCTTTAAAGCATGTTAAATGATGTCAGCATGAGCACTCAGGTGTAAAAGTGAAGAAAGGAAAGAGTTTTCCTCTTTAAATCATCCAAAACCAGAGGTTTTTACTGCAGTAAAACCATAATTAAACTCCAGTGAAAAATTACAGAGAATTCAGAAAATTAAATTGACATGGTTTTCTGGAAACAGGAGTACAGCATCTTCCTATTACTCAGAAAGAAAGAAAAATGCCTTCAAAAGGAGCAGGAAAAAAACCTCTGTGGACAAAGGGCTCAGATAACTGAGTGGTAAACACAGATATAAGCAATGCTTGAATAATTTCTATTTTCTATGTGAAAGAGAATTTCCATCTTTGCTGTACAAATTCTCCTTGATCTGCTTCATTATACATTTACATGTCAGAACTGAAGGTCACTGAAGAGTTATAGGGGAGAAGTTTTCCATTGTGTTAATCACTTTCAACTCTAAATTCACACAACACCAGTCCTTTGTGCTTGGGCTCACAGAGCACACTACCATCTCCCTCCAAAAATCCTACCACAAAACCTGCTTGCTCCCTGTGCATTAAAACAAGAAATATCTAAAATATCCCAGACAGAGAAGGGAGGCATAAACAACTATGGAAAAAGAATTTTTGGGTAAGCTGGATGTGGATTAACTTCAGGTGCCTTTCAGCAAGCCCCAAGGCATCTCCAAGTAGTGCATAGCTGTCAGTAATTCTGACCCTAAAGGTATATGGAAATTAGGAGAATACCCATAATTTCAGCATTAAATGGGGAACGATCTTCTCAGAGTAGTAAGGGCACAAAACCTACTAGCTAGCAGCTTTGAGCATTCTTTTCTGACATGGAAAGTGTAGGAAGATTTCGATTAGGTTGACTCAATATTCAGTGTTTCAGAGTCCAATATTCACCTTTCTGTAGCTTTACAAGGGGTCTTGTAGATTCACAGATCTGTGCCCATTCGATCTTCCATTAATGTTCAGTCTTCAGAGTGAATTCCAGAGTATAGCGGCTTCTCTTTAATTAATATTAACATGTATAAATTAGATGTCTATGATAAGATGCATATAACTACTTCTAACTGTATATCATTGCATCTGAAAGATTTAGTATTCAATAATTACTTTTCCAGATAGAATAAAATATTTTTCAAGGTCTTTAATATCCCTCTTCAAAGATTGTCAAATATCATGTTCTTTTTTTTGCTTTTTCCTTTTTTTTTTCCTTGTTTTTTTTTTTTTTTTTCTATATTCAGTATGTATACCTTCTTTCATAAATTTTTTTTGACAGACATCCTAATATTTTCTCCATGGTATCTTCATGACACACTGACCAGTTTGTAACTTTGTAGATTTTAAAATACATAACTTTCTTTTTAATTCAGGAAAATACAGAAATACAAGCTAAAATCCATCCCTAAGATGCAAGAAAACATTTAAAATTGCTTTTAAGTGCACTGGTGATTCAAGGCCTTATTATCATTGGAAGAAATATTAGAGGAAAAGCTTTGGATAAAGCTATATATAAATGGGACATTTCACAAATAAATATTTTTAGTCCTCTCATATTTTCAGTTTCTTCTCTCTAAGCTTCTTATTGAGCATTAAATTCTTTCAAGCTCTATAACACCCTGGAAATCAATGTAATATTACAGGTAATGTGAATCAGAATATTCTGTGTAGATTTTAATTATTCTTTTTATTAGAGTTTGGATTTAGAAATTAAAACCCATGGTGATTTAGGCTTCCTTGTAATTAGATGTAATAATTGGAATTTCTTTCATAGTGCGCTGTGCCTTTGTTTTGAAGGAAGAACAATATTTTATGCCTAGTGATATTTGATATTTATCAATTTTCCAACATTTCCTTGTGGCTCTCTCTATCGAAACTTTTCAACATGATCACTTGGCAGTTATGGCAATGCCCATCACTTTTTACAGGTCAAGGAGTTTTGCACGAATTTCTTATTTCCATTTCTCTAACCACAATTTCCTGATGGCTCAAAGGTGACTTTGTGCAAGGGGGTGATGTTTCTGATGAACATACAGCACAAACCAAACAGAGCCATGGAAATTTGCCCCAGCAAATCTGACTTTTCAGAAGAGTGAGGTCTAACATCATAAACAACTCTCCTGCCACATTGTTCCAAACCTGTTTTTTGAGTAGTTTTGTTTGTTTATTTTCTAGGCTCAGGTGGCAGCTCTATGGGTCATCACTTAATATGAAATTGCTTAAAGAGAATGGGCTAAATAATTAACTATTTTGTCAATATATTAAGTATTCAGCTCAGAAGTAAAATTGGTTATTAACAGTTGCCTAACATGTACCTTTTATAAAAATCCCTTCATGCTGACAGCTGGAATTTCCTGATTTTGAGGACAATCATCCTCCCTCTCATGGGGAATAACTAATTAAAAGTGTCTCTTCAATCACTTTTCATAATCCAAAGATTCTCTAGTGATGAGGGTCATCTGCACAGGACCAGCATTTAAGCATATTCACATTAAGCTAAAGAAAAAAAAAATGAACCAAAATCCAACTTATTTTCTAGAAGTGTCTCTGAGATATGCTCATTGCCCTGATTTTGGATCTTCCATACTTTAAGATATTAATACCCAACACTTTGTTTTCATTATTTAAGACAACAAGTCTTAAATCAAATTCCAGTCTGCATTTGGGTTTTGATCAGCTAGCCCTAGAAATTTGAAGTGATGGATAAAACGTCCATTTTATATTCCATGTTCATTGGGCAGATCAGCTGATTTATCAAAATAGCATCAATGGGTGACTTATGATGATTTTATACTTGATTCCAATATTCTTCTGCCTTTGCTTCTCTTTTTAATATATTTTTGTAGATAATGCCTCATTTTGAGGCATTGATATGATAGTAGCAAATTATTGAAACATAAAACCACTGCAAGTTATTTTTTATATTGAGCTTTTACCCTTTGATCCAGTACTCCAATTTTACTAGGAGAAGAAAGCACAAGTGGAGGGAATAGAGGCTTTGTAGTAATAGAAATGAAAGCATTGAACAATAAACCAAGAACTCCATGGCTGAACAGACAGCAGAGTATGGCAAAATTAGGAGACAGCTGGCAGAGAAGCAAAACTGAGCACTGTAAGGTGTATTTCCACAGCTTTTTTTATCTGTATTTATTTCAAAGTTTAAATATCCAGTCTGGGGTGAAATTCAGGTGAATTTAAAAGCCTCGAAGGAGCGCACATATTTTTTGCTGTGACTCGGATGTTCCACTAGAGTTTCACGAGAATAAGGAGTTGTCATTTATCTAAACGGCAAAATTTCTAATGTGAAAGATGCTTGGATGTTAGTCAGAGCTGAGACAGTGATGGCCAGAGAATCCATCTCAGCAAGGAAAATCTTACATCAGTAAATGGAACCCAGTAGGCCAAGGCAAACAGATGAAATACAGACAGAGGCTGAGAGAGCTTGTTTATTCAACTGAGAGTGGAGAATAAGAAGGAGGAGACTTTTGTCTTCAGGTACTTAACAAAGAGACTAGAGATGAAAAAGCAAGGCTACTCTGGGAGTTGCACAGTAAAGAGGCTGTGAAAACAAGCTGTAAAAAAAAGATAATTTTGGTTAAATATAAGGAGAAAGAGGGGAAAATCACAATGAAAGTGTCTGAACATAGAAAGAGGACCTCAGAGAAGATGGATGAAGTGATTTAACATATACACGGGAAGTTCTTGTAGTTACAAGGTGGACTGGACAATCTTGGAAGTGCCTTCCAATCTGTTGTTTTATGGGCATGGGAGAGGGTGTGTATTAACAACATAACCATGTACAAGATTGTTTGCTAACACCAAGTCTGAGCCCCAGGTTTTTTTTATGTATGTTATTGATGTAGCCTATAATTCTCTCAGTTTATTATAACCCTCAGTAATGCATACAGTAATTTAACATACATACTTACCCTGCTTTAATATTTCTATCCCACAGCACCCATATCTAAGGAACAGGTGATTTCAATTAGAGTACACTCTTCAGCCATACTGTCAAAAAATTCAAGTATAATTTAAATTTTGTAGGACAGATTATAATGACAGCTCCATTGGCCAAATGATGAATGTACTTTTTACTCAGATTTACACAACAGTGCCTGGGATTGGTCAATTGCTTTGTTTTGTAATAATCAGATTCTATTCTGTAGCCTCACTTCTTACTAAGATACCTTGCTCACAGATTAATAGAACCTGGTGTTGTTGAGCATCTGCTCAGCATCCGCAAGCATAATCAGGAAAAAAAAATCATTTTAATCAGAAGATAACAAATTTTGATTCTCTGAAAGCCTCTAAATCACCCATAACTGAGGTTTCTGCTTTCAGGATCATTGCTTTTCCCTATCACATGCACTGAAATTACTGTTTTCTGAAAGCAAATAAAAGTAAAATCAAATATTTTCTGATACAAATGATAATTGGGCACTTGTCTGTTATGATGGTTTTATTTAAAGAAAATGTATTCTTGTAATACTGCATTTCCGATTCTACAATCCCATAATCTTCAGGCTGTTTCTCTTTTCCAAGTCCTCATAATTAAAGGCAGGTGTTCAATTTAGCCACCAGAAGGGATGAGTTAATGTTGTAATTATTAGTTGCAAAAGATTTCTAATTAGAATTATAAAGTATTTAGTTGTGAATCGATGCAGGTAGATGCTCATAAGAGGGTTTTTTTTAAAAAGTAAATAAACACCAATCTCCAAGAAAATGAGAAGGACTTGAGCTCCTAAGTATGTTCAAAATGTCATTAGGAGCTTATTTTTGTCTCAGGGCAGTAATTAAAAATGTTCCTTTGTATAAGATTCAGATTTAAATTATTATCCAAGCTTGCTGGTAACAAATATGTATTACTAATAAGAGTTTATTATCCTCCTTTGTTACTAACAGAATGGAAAGCATTATATTGTTGTAGCATTTTATACTGATATTATATTTTCAAGCAGAAAACAAAAGTATTTTTCAAATAATTCTGACCTAACAACCTTGTTATTAACCATGTTAAACATTTAGTAAGCATAGATTTCTTTTTGCTCAATAGACACTGAACATTATATTCTAAAGAACATTTAATTTTTGCATTTAGCTTGCACTAGCAGTTTTTATACTTCATGAATAGTTGCCTACTGCTTCATTCTTCAGGTTTTATGAATTGATCCCAAATTTGTGTGAAGTATACAATGCTTTTTTGTAAATTTTAAATCCTCATGTGTTTTTGACCTCTTTTTTTGTTGGTTTTTTGGTTGGTTGGTTGGTCGGTTTTGGTTTTAGGGTTTTTTTTTTGGTTGTTGAAAAATGCAAAATTATCAACACACAGTATAAAAAAGCGCCCTATAATAATATGTATATAATGGACACCTCTAAATTAGCCATTTATAATCAGGAAAGAGATCTTGGAATTGCTATAGGAGTTTCTTTGACAGACCAGTATCAGTTTTTGGTAAGTGAAATAAAATATTGAGCTATAACTAAAAAAATGGGGTAGAGAACAAATGCCTGCCTGTATTTCATTTGATGGTTCCTTCTAAAAATTTTTAATGACACAAGCACTTATCATATTACCACAACAAAAATATAAGAAATAGAAGACTATTGAGAATAATGACGGGGAGGATCAGAGGAATGGAATATCTTGCATGAAGAAAAATTGTAAGGACTTTTCCCTTTGAAAAAGAGATGATGAAACATAGGATCATAAATGAGGTCCATAAAACTGAAGACAATATAGGTGTATCACTTCATTAGTGGAGTCTACCCTTCACCCTGAAACTACAATGAAACAATTTCTATTAGTGGATATTAAAACTTGCACTTAACAAATATTGCACTGAGAGAAGAATGGCTCTACCTACCATCTGTACTCTGCTAAAAGAACTACATGAGATTTTGATGGGAGTTAATATTTTTCTATTGATAAATAATAGACTGAAATGGCAGAACACTTTGAGCAACTGCAGATCCTTTTTCCTCTCATTGTGTATCTATTTGCCTCATAACTTCTAAAATGGCATTCTGACAAGTAATCATTGTTTAAAGTAACTTTTTTCTTTTTTAAATCTAAAGTAGAATCATGCAGTGATGGAATCATTTGTGCTGGATAAGACCTTTAAGATCATCAAGTCCAACTGTTAATCCAGCACTGTTAAGTCTACCACTAAACCACATCTCTAAGTGCCACTTCTGAATACCTTCATGGACAGTAACTCTACCACTTCTTTGGGCTGCTGGTCCCATGCTTGACAACTCTGTGAGTGAAGAAATTTTTTATCAGCCTTTTATAAATGGAAGAGTTTGTTGTCCTGTACCTGTTCAGCTAAACTCAGGTAGCAAGGACACCTGGTCCTTCTGGTTCTCTGCATTTTCCTCCCCTTTTTTCCTACTCTTTCTATAATTAGGGGAAGTTTTTTTCTGATCCAGAAGGAAAGCTTCGAGGACCCCAATTATTTCTTCTCCAGAATGATTGTGGACAGGTCATGATCATTTAAATGTGGATTAACACATATTGGGATCAATTACTACTTTTTATTTTTAGTAATTCTTATTAAAGAACATAGCTCTTCACAAAGCTGGCCTAATTCAGCTTTTTTGAGGCCAGTAGGGGATAACCAAGTATCTTCAAAGTAATAAGAGCAGAACAGAAACAGAACTACTGTGTTTAGACAAAGTAAAACAGGTGTTCCAATTCATAATCTTTTCTTAGACACAACAATAAAGTGATAGTTTATAAAGGAGCACTCACTTGGGATGGGAAAAGCAAACAAAAAAAGCTACTACTTTTCCTATTTAATCTTTCAGACCTGAATATTTTTTAAAAAAAGTTTTCCATTTTTTTGGTGGGGAGTTTTCTGCTGTGCTTTTCAGTTCTGAACCAAACCAATTAAATCAGACAGTTTATTTCACGATTTTTTTGTTCCAAAGAAAAGCAAGAACATTAGAAGTGTGTTCACGCCATTTTTTTTCTTCTATATTTCTAGCTTTTACAAATTACTTTGTTCAGTGGAATAATAGTGAGAAAAGATTAAGGCTTTTGACTTCTATAAACTTTATAATATGTAGTTCACTAATCCAGAAAATATATGAACCATCTGAAATATTTTGTCCCTGATAGAGGCTTTACCAAAGAACCAAAAAATTGCTAAAATTGATTCTGTACTAGTTGTGATAATGTTACAGTGATGCATTCTATGTTGCTCATTTAAACACACTAGAAAATAAAACACAAAAACACACCCAGATTTGCTTTGCATTCTTTCAAAATATAATACTATAGACCTTCGGTGAAATCCTTACTTGTGTTGGTCAGTTGCTGTTTCCATGAAAAGCCTCATTCAAATGTTCTGTTGTATTAGTGAGTGGTATGCAGCATCAACAAAAGAAAGGCAAAAATGCACAGTTCATTTGTAAATATCAAGGTCATATACACATCAATTTGTGCAGCCATGGGGTTTGAAAACAGCTTAATTCATTTCAATTTCCTATTAATGAAATCAGAGAATTTGTCAAAGGTAATTGCTGGATGAATATTACCTACTTTGGACTTGAGAACATGTATAATAAAAACAAATTCACAATAATTTTAAAAATTAGACTGATTTTTCTGTTCAACTAGAAAAATATTAAGTGAAGACAGCTAAAACCTGTAAACATGTAACTTGCTCTAGGGCTTTTCAAAGATGAAATTTTGTTTCAGTTTTCAGTGATGACTGTGAAAAATAAACATGTTTGATTGGGTTGGTTTTGGCTGGAGTAGAATTAATGCTTTACATAGTAGCCGGAACAGGGCTATGTTTTGAATTTCTGCTGGAAACAGCTTTGTTAACACAGGGATAGTTTTGTTATTTGTGAGCAGTCACACAGAGCCAAGGCCATTTGTGCTCCTCAGGAGCCCAGCACAAGGGTTTGGGAGCAGACACGGGCAGGAGAGCTGACCGTGAGTGGCCCAGGGATGTCCCAGGCTGGAGGGTGTCGTGCTCAGCACGTGAAGCTGGGGCAGAAGAGGTAAGGCAGGGATGTTTGCACTGATGGTGTTTGTCGCCCCAGCTCACTGTTACATGTGATGGAAACCTACAGACCTGGGCATAGCTGAACACCTCCCTGTCCAATAGAAGTGGGAAATTAGTTCCTTGTTTTCATTTGCTTTACCTAATATATTGCTTTTATCTCAGCCTATGAGTTTTCTCACTTTTATCCTTTTGATTTTCTTCTCCATCCCCCTGGGGAAGTGAGCAAGGAGCCAGGTGGGGTTAGTTTGTAATTGGGGTTAAACCATGATATAAAGAAAAAGTTGGATATTCTATGCTCTCTACTTCTTCATTAAGCCCCTTAGAACAGAAAAATAAAAGCAGAAACCATTAATGAAGTTATACGAAAACCTAATGAATTATTTCTCTGCCTTAAAACCATAATTTATGCTCTGACCAAGGAAGAGAGTTCAAGGTGTACCAAACCCTACACAGGGATAGAGTAAAGACTGCTTTCTTGTATTACTTGTGTCACATTAACTGTACAGGGATGGCAATGAGTGGGTGTTTCTGTGGTCTAATGCACAGATAAAATATGTCCTGGGCTAAGAGCATAAGCATGAGCTTAAGAGCACATGCATAACACTTCTGATTCATAAGGTTCTTGAGGCATTGAAGACACAGGCTATTGGAAATGGAGACTGTTGAACTGTTGTTTTCTACCAGTGGATTTCTTTTTTTTTGGAGATGAATTCTGGACTTGATGGGAATTTGGCTTGACACAATATGATTTTTTTTTCTCTATGTTTGTGTATTTTTCTTTTAACAAAATAAACTAAACATATTTTCAGAACAAGGAGTGATTTATCTAGCTAAATCAGAATATCTTTAAATTGAATTGTCATGATTCATCTCATTTCACTGCAGAAATCTCCAGTGTGAATGTCTATGTCAGAGCTATCCACATCTTATTCTCAATGGAGACAAACTGGCACTTTCAGGCTGTGATTTAATGTATCTTAAGAGAGATATCTAAAATGCATTATATCATAAAACAGCATTAACTGCCAATGCTGTGGAATAAATCCACAGCAATTCCCTGACAGGATACTTACTCTAACATGGTTTTCACATGGCCTTTTGACCCCACGTGTGAAATCACTGGGATCCAATCAGAAATTTAAATATAAGAATTCATTTCTCTTACACATTGCTTCACAACTCCTTAAAGGAAAGGTAAGAGTTAAAAGTGCTGTCAAAACTTTATTTTACTCATTTGACAGGTCATTAATAAGCATACTTTGCCTTTATTTCTGAAACAATTTCAATGTCAGTATTTAAAGAAACATAAGTGCCCTGATGGGAGGCACCATTTAGCCTTGTATTTGGTCCCTAGGAGGGACAATAAGGCAAGATGCCTATAGAAATCATTGAATTCTGTCACTGACGGCAATCCACTCTTTTTCATTCCCCCATCATCCAGAACAAGGGGTTTTTTTTAATATTAGTGGTTACATTCTTGCCTTTTTGAGTTTATTTTAATGGATGTGCAGTCCATGAATTGTTTTCTCTTGACAAGTTTCTTTTGACACCAGCTTTTGGAGGTCCCCTTTTCAAGAGGTGTTTCAGATTTTTTTTTAAACTTATCTCCTGCAAGATTTAGACAGTGTCCCATCTTTCTTGTAGTAGGATTTTTGGGTTAAAATGACAAAGAAACAACCAAATAATTCTAAATTTCCCTTAATTTCTCCCTTTTGACTCTGCTAACCATTATCCTATTCCTCCCCAGATCTTCCTGTCCAGAGCTCCTATTTTTCCCAGGGCACCTGCTCCATTTCTTTTACCATTGTGATTAAGTTACTCTGAAGCTTTTTTTAAGCTCCACAACATCCCTCTTCAGATGAGGAGAACAGACCAGCACTTCAAGCTGTGGATACATAAGACTTTTTTTATTGCACCAAATAATGGTTTCTCTTTTATTTGCAATCCCTTTCCTGATGATGCTCAACATTTCTTGAACATTAGGACTAATACTAAACACTGAGGATTTCAGATAAATGTCCCAAACTAGGACCAGAGGATGCCTGGTTTTCCACTGGCCATGCAGAGAATCACCTAGCTTTAAATAACCTCTTGCATTAAAACCTAAGTGTAGATGGTGTGAAAACTTCCTAATATTGAAGAAAAGAATATTCCATGCCTTCTTCTGAATTTCCTGGACTCTATACCTAAAGCTGTTTAGCATTTGGAATGACCAAGTACTGTAACTCCCATGGATCTAAGTGAAATCTGAATAAGGAAAAGATAATTTCATTTATATGTCGTGCTTTATGGGTAAAATTTTCCTTGTTGGGGTCAAATAGATCATAAGAGATAAATGGGTCTTTGCAGAGGTTTAAATCCTATGCAGAGAAAATAACCAGTGAATCAGAAAATACAGGAGTTTGATGTGTAGGGGTTTTAGTAGGAAATATAAACTTCCCAAGAGTGTAAGAAACATTAAGATTCATTGAGCTCACAAACAACCTCAGTTTCCTTCAAGGATTTTTGACTAATTAAATACTACTTGGACTTTCATTCAGAAAAAGAAAGTAGATGACAGATCATGGTACTTGAAGAAACTGATAGTAATTGCAGCTACAACAACAATGAATCAGTAATGCTTTCAATGTAGCATGACAATTCCTCATTAGTTTTTTGGGTTTTTTGACTACATAACTTTTGTTCAAATACTTCTCTTTATCTTGATGACAAATATACTCTGTGGCAGTTCACATGCACGGAGAGTCACAGGCACTCACACAAATTGCAGTGTTGGACAAGGTGCAGTCAGGTAAGATGAAGTACTTATTGTAGAAGCAAAGAATCATAGAATGATTTGGGTTCAAAGGGACCTTAAAGATCATCTGGTTTCAATGTCCTGCCATGGGAAGGGACACTTTCCACTAGATCAGGTTGCTCAAAGCCCCATCCAACCCAGCCTTGAACACATCCAGGGATGGAGCAACCACAAGTTCTCTGAACATCTGTTCTAATGCCTCATAGTAAATCTTGCAAGTAGAGGCAAATTCTGCCAGAGAAAGCCAAAAATCTAAGGTTAGACATTGGGCCATGAAGTTTATTAGGCACGGAATCAAAACTTGGTGAATGTTTTTTAATTCTTATGCCCATTGAAATAAGAGTCATGTGTGTGAAAAAGTCCTGTATAAACACCTTCAAGAGATTTTCTAAACTCCCTCCTCTACTCATTGTCCAAATCCCCCATTACTAGCTTGTATGGAATACTTCACAAAACCATCTATGTATTCCACATAGAAGGCAGTGCTAATCCCTCCTGGAAACAGATGTACACTGACTGCCAGATATTTGTTTTCCTTCTGCATTTGAAACATCAGTTGTAGGTTCTCACTTTAGTGAATATAAAGAGTGTAACAATGTGAGGTGCTGCATCCAATGGAAACATCCTGTAACACATTAAATCCATCTAAAATAGCTTGCATAATATTAAAAGGGTGATGGGGGGGGGGTAACAGCAAAAATCACCAAAAAGGAATTCCAAAGCAAAACCAAAGCAAAGCTTTGATTGCAGCTACTACATTTCTCTTCCTTTAATATAAACACAAAATATTCAAGAGGACAGGCAATGTCCATTGTAACTCTGCTTGTTCCAGTTTCTCACAAAACAGCATCCCTGATCTAAGATGCTATTCCAAAAGTTAAATCTGGAGATTTTTGTTACACAGTCCTTGTAAAGTCAGTGAAGAGAAACACACACACCTGCAACTCCTTAATTTATTACATCTCAGAAATTCTACTGTTCACTAAGCCAGCCTGCACGATGTGATTTGTGCTGGAATACAGGAGTCCCTTCTTTGCTCTTTGTTCATAAGGTGCCTTACATGCATGATCCGTTTTGCCCCCTGAAGGACCACCTTCAGCAAATGTTTTGTCATATTTGATATTTGATTTTTTTTTCCTAATAATTCCTTCATTATTGAGATATTTCAGTTGAGGAATGGTTAATCCATCCATGAAACACTATCACTGTCTCATTATCAATGTCTCATTAGTGGATAGTTGTAGGCAGGATTTAATGATACGTAAACATAACTAAATGGTGGAGCTAAATTATCTAAGAGCTGATATTGGAAATCAAGGGAAAAATAGAATGAAATGCAGCAAACAGAAAAAAAGAGTAAAAAAGCAAGGAGCATGATTACTGAAACTTATAAAGGCAGCCTGATGTCCCATTTCTTGATGATTGATTTTTAAATTATTTTTTCAGTAAGTAGTGAAGTCAGAAGCATCTGAAGCTTTTGTATTTGTAAGAATTTGTGCTGCAGTGGCTGCTCTAGAGACTAAGAAACTTGTTCTGAGCCTCAGCTTGGCCATTTTTATGTCTCTTTTATCTCCCCTAGCTCCTGGTTATCTACAGCTTCTCATCCATTCACTCAGCTTTGTCTGAAAGTGGTAAACAGGCTTTGAATGTATCAAAACTAAATGAACATTTGAACAGAAAGAAGCCCATATTTTAGGAACTTTTCTTCTGTAGGAAGCTTGGCTACAAATGGTTGCATCAGCTGAAATTTATTTTATATGCTTTTCTGTAGAAAGCTATTAATTGAAATTGAACCTCTGAGTGCAAATTTAAATTATAAGTCTTAGTAATTTATTCCTAAAATTATTTGAGGGTCCTACCTCAGTATTCCGCAAATAGCTCAATGGCCACGTGAAAACGTTTTGTCCCAGGGTTGTTAAAATAATTAATATTTAATGTATGGACACTTCTGAACAATTCCAAATCTCATTAAAGCAAAGCCCATACCCTACTTACTGTTAAGAATATTCTACTAAGTGAGAGCAAAGATATATTGATGAGAACTCTTCTAGTCATTCTAACTTTCCTTTAAATATAAAAGGTACTGCTACTGAAAAAATACAACATCCTTCCATTATCCCAGTTAAAAAAAACCTAAACATAATGAATTGGTAGTGCTCAGTGAACTTTCTCCCTTGGATCCAAGTGGTGTTTAAGAGGTTTTCCTCATTTACTGGAAGGCTGCTATGTCATGCTTTCTCTCTTGCAATGTGGGATCTGTGCTCTAGCTGCTGGTAGCCTGCTGGACACCATGTTACTGTCACAGAGGAATGTCCATGTCTCAGAGTAGGATGCCATTTATGTGCTGGGCTCTACTTGAACTGAACTGATGGCTGCAATACTTCCAGTGTCAGAACTGGTTTGCAGTACTTTCCCCATGGCATTCTGTGGGTGGCCTTGCCTTAATGTTTCTCTAACAAAGAAATGTAAAACAAATTTATTTTTTCACTCTTCTTCTGTTCCATTCTAAGATATTCTAGTCGGTGTTCCACATCAGAGATGTACCTTTTTCTTTAGTACAACACAGTTGATTTCTGACTAATCAAGCCTCGTGCATTATGACTTGACATTTGCTGTGTGCTCTCATCTGTCAGCAAAACCATTCTATTAAATAGTTTGTATGAAACACAGCAACTAATGTTTATACAACATATTTCCAAATGCATTAATTCCTCAAGTTAAAGTGAGTTAGTTATTAGTGGAAAAATACAATAAAAGAACAAGCTGAAAGTTAGAATGTGCACCATTCAGTCAAGCTATCACATCTGGGAATAATATTAATCTTTCTGGAGTTGTTCCCATTTGGGCTCTGCCTCTTTGTCTGTCTGTTTATAAAACCCAGTGCTGTGATTCTTTAAGATTTTGAAAATAAAATAGTTGCAATGACTATGAAAGACAATATTTGAGTTCATTTATCAGATATGGGTAAGTAGTGGGAAGATGCATACCTGACATTTATATAGTTTTTATAGTTATAGGCAATGTGTTAATGTTTAAACTACCATTCTCTCTTCTCTCAATCATTTTACTTTGCTCAGTTGAAGCAAAGTACTGAGTTAATCAGTTGCAGATCTCTTTTAGTATAGGCAGTTCTAACTTTATTCTAAGATAATAGGATGAACACACTCAAAGCACAATAACTTCATCTAAAATAGAATAATATTTAATCTAAATCAGCCCTCCTCATCTTAGGGCCATTACTCCTTGTCCCTGTAGAAAGTCCCTCTACCGCCTTCTTGTAGCCCCTTTTAAGTACTGGAAGGCTGCAAAAAGCCCTGACCAAAGCCTTCTTTTCTCCAGGATAAACATCCAGAACTGTCTCAGCCTGTCAATATAATACAGCAGGTAATGCGGAGGTGATAATATTTTTCTAAACCACACTGGTTAGAAGTTATGTAAAGAGCAGCAACAGAATTACTAGTATGATGGCAATGACTTAAGAAGCAAAAACCATAGAACTAAGCATCTGTGGTTTACCTTCACCAGATGCATCCTCTAATTGTGGGCAAACATCTGAAAAGTATAAACAACAAGGAACAAGTCACACAGACATTGTGTGAGGGTGAGAGCAGGTGCAGTACAGCCCATGAAACATGGGTGCACCACAGGAAGGTCCATGATTCACTCAGTCCTGTATTTTTCTCTTTTTCCTTATTCTTTCCAGTTTTATACTCTATCCCATATAGCTAAAGATTTTATATTAATTTCTCAAAGTGCTGGAGGCTGTTTCTGAGTAATTTGGTAGCTTGTTACATTGAGCTTATTGGTGCGTTTCAGAAGTGTTTTGTATTAAAATTATATTTCATTTCAGATGATAGATTTTTTTCCTTTATATGTTCCTTTAGTATTACATGAAGAAGTAAACAGAAACACTCACTTGACTTGCATAACATTTCCGATTTAATAAGCCCCTGTGACATCAACTTTATTACTTAACTCTGAAATTAAACAGCCCCAATTTGCTTCACGTCTCCTCCCATGGCAGTCTTTTTGTGCCCTTAATAATTTTCATTGCCCTACTACAGATATCTTCTATTTCTGTTTTCTCTTTCTTTGAGATGGTGTGACCAGAACTGAACACGAAATTCAATGGAGGACGTGCTATCAATTTATATAATGGCATAATGATAGTTTATGAATTTGAGACATTTCTGGACTCACTGCATATACTTCCTGCAGAATTCTGATCAGTTCACTAAATTCAGGGGATAATTATTATCCTATTAAGCTTTCAGAGAAGCAGAATTTAAAGGTTAAGGGTTCCCCTCTTTTTTTTTCTTTTTCCTTTTCCTTTTTTTTTTTTTTTTTTTAGCTTCTACAGTGCTATGTTTTAGATCTATGCTGAAAAGAGTGTTGATAATAGGAATGTTTTCTTCATTGCTGAGCAGTGCTTAGACAGCAATAAACCCTTTTCTGCTTCTCATCCCATCCCACCAGGAAGGAGGCTGGGGATGCACAAGCAGGGAGGGCACACAGCTGGGACCTCTGACCCCAGATGATCAAAAGTGTCAGACTATATGTATATAGTCTGACAAATTTGTATATATTATATATAAAATATATAAATATAACTATATATATATCTATAACTCTATCACATTCTTCTCAGCAATAAAAAAGGTGGAAGGAGAAGGAAGGAGGTGGGGGATATTTGTAGTGATGGCACTTGTCTTCCCAAGTCATCATTGCACATGATGGAGCCCTGGTGTGTGGGAGGTGGCTGAATACCTGCCTGCCCATGGAAAGTGGTGAATGAGTTCTTCATTGTGCTTTGCTTACACATATGGCTTTAGCTTTACCTAGGAAGCTGTCTTTACATCAGCCTATGAGTTTTCTCAGTTTTACCCTTACGATTCTCTCCCCCAACCCACTGGGAGCAAGTGGCTGCGTGGAGGTCAGCTGCGCCACGAGTTTAAAATGGAATGGGAACGATGTGTGTGATGCACTTCAGGGCAGAGATAGTGCAGAGTTAGTGTCTTATCTTACCCAGAAGATGATTGGTAAGCTCCGTAAATTAGAATAGATCCTGAATATTCAGTGATGCTACTGTGTCTTCTGCCCTATTTTAGCCAGCCAAAAAGAGGCAGTTTTCAGAGTATTTCATACCTTGTTGCTGTGGGTGACTGCCTGTTTCAGTCTCTTTGGACTAGTTGTAATGTACACCTACAACACAATAGCGTGACTATCCCTTAAGAAAATGATTCTTCAGCTTCCAAGATAAATATGGTTTTATCTTCTTTCTGTACCTGTATACCTTGATTTCTAGAAATTATTGACCTGATACATTGACCTTTCAGTGGCAGAAGACAAACTCTTTCTTGAAGAGTGGAAAACCTACAACGCCACCCAGTTAGAGGTTTATAGAGCACATAGGAGATTAATATTTCTTGAGAAGCAGAATTTTGTTGTTGAATTTTTTGGAGGTTTTTTTGGGAGGATGTTTTTGCTGTTGTGGGTTTGGATTTTTGGGTTGGTTTGTTCATTTTGGGTTTTTTTGTGATTTGTTTGTTTTGTTTTGTTTTTGTATGGGAACATGCTGGCGTTTACATTTTAAAACAAAAGAAAAAGACAAGATATTTTGCCAACCCTAGTTCTCAAAAAAAAACTTTATATTTTCTACTTTGTAGAGTCCCATTCTGTCCCTTCATTTCTTCAAGAATATTTGTTCAAAATTCTTACACGTCCTTTTTGTAACACTTGCTTACATTTTTCTGGAGAAAATAGTTATTGGCAGGTGAGTATTTGCACAGAGCTTCAGTGAAGACATTTCCAATTTAAAATAAATGCTCTACTTTCCTCAAGTCAGATTATTAGGCATGAGTTTTTCTCCCTGATTTGACTAACAAACTTCTATTAACTTTTGAATGTCATATTCATGAATTGAAATCTAAATTGCCTTTACTTAAAAGTGCCATAATTTTCTTTTCAGGCACATTCAATCTCAGGATTTAACCCTTGTGATCATTTGACATAACAAATTCAAAAACTAAGACATCTTTAAAAACACAACCAGAGAAGAAACTTGGTAATTCCCCCCTCTCTCAAAAAACAAAACAAAACAAAACAAAACAACAACAACAACAACAAATCAGAAATAGATTGTAACTTGTGGTGAAGGCTAATACATGAATTCTGTTCTGAGTGGTACCACTTACAGACTCAATTTGTTGTTTAACACTTGTAAACCATAGATACAAAAATGTGCCTACTTCCCATCTTTTAGATATCATTGAATTAATGGATACTAGTGCTTTTAAAGAACAGTGAGTTCCCGCATCTTCCCTTGCTTTTTGCTACAGGAAAATCCTAGTTTAACCAATGCACTTTTATTTCCTTATAATAAACTTGAAAATCCCTCTGTTTTCTATCTGATTCAAGGGACAGTAATCTACACTCTTCTGCACTGAAATACTCTTTTGGCTGTCAGATGATTTCACCTTGAAGATTTTTTCTTCTTTTTTTTTTCCTTCTTTTTTTACCCTGATATGCATATGCTTCCATTCTCCTCCACAGCAACCGTCCTTAAAACCTCCAGCACTTCTATTTTTCTTTCTTAAAGTTAGAGGATTTTTTGTTAAGTATTAATGCAGCCACCCTATATTTTTTACCTGAGCGGAAATTAGCTTGTATAATTAAAGAGCATCTTTGGACTCAATGATCAGGCTTTTTCCATCCTAAAGTGCTTTGAAACATCTTTCCTTGCAGAAGTCTCTTATCTTCTGGCTTTGTCTTCCTCTCCACTCTGATATCACAGCTTTTATGTCTACATAAACTATTGCTCTGTATTTCCAGCAACAACTTATAGCTCTTTCGGAATTAGAAAACAAAGGTGACCATCCTGAACAATGGTGTAAAAATAAAGAAAACCTCAGCATGCCTGAAGTTAGAGCTCAAGAATACAGTCAATTTACCATTGTTAATCCCATTAAGTAGGCACCTCCTCATCCCTAGTAACACTTAGGGACTGCATTACACTTTGCCTCGGGTAGCTATGGTGAGGAACAAGCACTGTGACCCTGTTCAGAGCAGCTTTCAAAGGTGCACAGGCTTATTTTGAAGATGAAACAAGGTATATTGAAAATATTAATGCTTTCATGTGTCAGAGTGTTTTGTCTGATACTACCTCGGAGCTGCAGTCAGAGATCAGCTATCTTATGTGCTCAGCTTTGTATAAAACCTATAATGAAGAGCTATTATCCAGTTCAGAGCCAACAAAAAAAGGCAAATAGAAGCCACAAAGGCTGAGAGAAAAAGAATGACTAGAGAACAAGAAATCAGTGAGGTAATACTCATTAGCATACCTTTCTTTTGTAGTCATCCTAGAAAAGGTCACAGCTCCAATACCTCAGGATAAAAGTTCTAGAAATATGATCTAAAAATTACGTCTTCTCAGTTTCAGTTTTTGACTGTGCACAATAACTACTGTTACTTCATTAAAAGCAAAATCACCTATTTACAAGTGACCAAATACACACCAAGTTAATAATTTCTGGGATGTTTATTTTGTGAGATAGCACTAAACTAGAGCTGTAAATAACATGCTTATTTCATAGCAATCAGCACTGAGATAACAGTAAATTTTGGTTGCTACTGGTATGAATAAGCTTTATATATTTTTATATTTCTACAATGTGCAAGCAAAAGACATACTCATAATCTAAATAAGCCAAAGGAGTGGGAAAGCATCTTCCAGACCTACTGTTATGACATATCTCAGAGAATGAGCATCTGTCTAAATTTCAAAATGCTGTTGTAACCATTCCTGCAGAATGCCTCCTGAAAGATACTCACTGATCCCAATCCAGTCTCCAGTATGGTTCATCAGACTGAACCCAGAACAGCAACTCTTGATTTAACCTATAAAAATGGGATACCTTGATACCTCAACCATATGTGTAAATATAAATGAAATGACAGCATAAATGTAAGAGCTTCAGTCATAATGATTAGACAGCAATTCATGCTTCACTGATGCTATGATTATGCTGCTCTAACTATTGCAGCATCATAGCTTGGATATCACATCATTCTTTCTCCAGCAATAAGTTAACTCAAAGGTTGGACTGAATTCAGAATTATTATTGTTACATAAATATTTTACTAGAATTATGTTCTTAATATATACTCTAGAAATGTTTATTTATAGCACATTTCCAAATTTAACAAAATTTTTGGGAGTAAGTAGAGAAAATATGGAAGTTCTAGGTGAAACTCATGCTTCTCAAATTCAAATGAAAGTTTTCATTTCCAATGAAGTCTTCACCCTAGAAATAGTGATTAGAGCAGGAAATTTTGTGAGAATAGCCTTTGAATAATAGAAATGCTTTGAGTCTGATTGTATTTATTAGTGCAGATTTAATGTAATTAAGGTCCATCTAAAGGTTGATGTGACCAAAGGATCTCTGCTGCATATGAGGTTTGACTTAAGGAGATGTGGTCTTGGAATAAATCTAAAAACATTTAGTGCTTAATCTAAAAATATGTACTGCTACAGTTACACCTGAACTCATTACCTCTGCTGAAAGGTAGAAATTATTGCATTAGTTAGTTCTGTGCCTCACTCTCTTGGTGTTTTGTCTTTGAGGTCTGAGAGCTACAGACTCATAGAAGTATTTATCATGCTCAGAATTCTCTTTGAGGTTTTTACCAATGACTTTACCTCTGTTGCTCTATGCAGGTGCATCTAATAGTGGCTCGGCTTATTATGACTGGTGTGGTGGACTCACCCTGACATGACTTATGCTGCAGGAGGTAGGAATTTTGATATTTTTTAAGTTTCAAACAGGACATAGTAATGGTAATTCCATAGCAATTTCTCCTTTACTCACATCATTCAACATAGGACTAACCCAAACAACTCACTGGAGGAAACTCAATGGATGCACATGAGAAGCAGAACCTAAGAGAAAGAAATGACTATTGTCATTGGGTGAAAATAAAGCTATTTAGAAATTCTTAAAGGCATTGATACACAGTCATGAATTCAAATGGAAGGCTGTCAAGCAAAAGAACAACCTCAATCTTGGTATCTATATAAATAGCAATTACTCGAATACAGGATTTCTGTAAACCAATAATCCTTTGTCTTTTTCATAGTTCTTTTCCTCAGAAAGATTTTTCTTAGAAAAATATTTTTTATTTCTTAGAGAAATATTTTTCTTATCAAGATTTAAGGCAAGCAACTATACCTTTTAATTTGATGTTGCTTGTGCAATGAAAAAAGATATTCTTCACCTGACAAGACCCTTTTAACTTTTATTTTCCTTTTCACTACTAAGATTTGTATTATTATCACCATTTCTTGACTGCTGTTTCAGAGCACTGTGAGACTTCATTTACCTGCATCTTATTAAAAGTATTCGAAAATTAAGGTAGATGGAAGGCAATGCATCCAATTTTGAGATCATTTGCAATGCTGAAATCCCAACTACATGTGGTACTCCGTGTAAAATCAGGCAGCCTTGGAAATTCAGCTGAAATCTGTATATTTCAAATTATTTGATAATTTTCTCTAATGTCTTGTCATTCCCCATAGCATTTCCTGCAGAATAAAAGAAACATCTGTTTCCTCTTATTCTAGGTGGACAGAAAGTAGACACCAACACTAGCTGTAGGGTAATCCAAGACTTTTTAGCATTTTCAGAATTGCCCTGGAAAAAAACAAAATAAAACTAAGCAACAACACCCCCCTAAAAAAAAAAATGTATAAAATTAT
This sequence comes from Acridotheres tristis, assembly GCA_037013685.1. NCBI lineage: Eukaryota > Metazoa > Chordata > Aves > Passeriformes > Sturnidae > Acridotheres > Acridotheres tristis. The sequence goes on along the minus strand of CM072884.1, from coordinate 31,463,623 downwards.
ATTTATAATATATATAGATACATATGTGTGTGCATATACATACAGACAATTTAGACTACGTAAGCATTCATATATACCTTCATGAACATGCACAAAGTCTGTATTGCTCATCTCAAAATCTAAAGAACTGGCTTGCTTTTAAAACCACAGATGAAAATGCAAATTGAGCTGCACTTAACTTTTTGTAGTGCTTCATTTTGTGCAGTTCTAAGCAGTTACTGGTCAGACAACAAATGCAGCAGAACATTGTTGGCCACTTTAGTACTAAATGATTCCTGACCTCCATGCTGTGTGACTGAGCTAACAACATTTGCAGGAATTTTTTTTCTTGTCTTTTGTGAGCTAGTTTAGAGGCAGGAAAAAATCTGAGGTTTATTGTCAAGTTTTCTCTGGATGCTAAGGTGAGAAACACTGCTTTTAATTGGGACTATTTCATGGTTGACTATCAAGCCCAACCCCAAGTTTAGCTTTCTAAACTCTTTTCAGAGAAAGAGTTTCTATTCTCTCTGAATCTATCTCCATTACCCAGAGGGGGTAAGTCCTCTGGGCCAAGTGTTTCCAGACCTGGTATTTACACTGGATAGGGCTAACAGACTGGTGACTTCCCTATGACCTGGGTCTCCCTTGAAGCTGCAAATCCTCCACCCCAAAGCATGTATGCACCTGAAAGACAAGGAGGGATACTTTTTAGTCTGCCAGAGTGATGTTTTTTATAGTCTCATGCTCAGGTTTGTGTTACATGCCTTTGAACCGTCCTGACTTGGAAATAGCTCTGCATGGACTATTGGACCAGTTTTGAGGAACTAGTTGAGTGCAAAAGGCAAGCCTGGCTTAGCTACCTCTAGGATGCAAGACCTGTGGAAAACTCTCTGTAGAACCATATCCAGGCCTGGGTTTTTTTTTGGTAGAATTACTTACTTTACTCAAACTAATAATAATCTTTTAAAAAATGTGGAAATACAGTTTAAAGTACAGTGTACGATCAAGGAGCAAACTAGGGATATGCTTTGTTTAGCATTATGGCTGTATCTGTAGCTGTATTCTATTGCAGGATGGGACAAATAATGCCCCAGGTGTCCTTGTCCAGCTCTTCTGAATACAGAGAAAACCCACACAATAGTTTTTAAGAGAGTATATTTTCAGTGTCTGAAGTTCAGTGAGCTTGATCCCACCCGGCGTATTCACACGCATAGCAGCTGTTTTGAAAACCTCTCTGCAGTCAAATCTACCTGCTTGTGCAGCTCAGCTGTAATCAGTTCAGCTAGCAGCTGAGGAAGAGGCTCAGTCTCCACGTCATTAACCTCCCAGCAGTACCCCCAGGAATGGAGATGCTGCAGAAAGTGCTTACTGGGAAGTTTACCTTTCTGCTGCGAGTAACCCCACCACTGCTTCTACATCCCTTTTACTCACACAAACCAAATACAGCTCATTTCAGTTGCCATAACTAAAGATATATGCAGTTTGTTCTTATTCCCTATGGTCTCATAGTGCTCCTCATTTCTTGGAGGCTCTAACTCGTGGAATCAGTGATTTGGGTACCAGTCCATTTTGTAATCCACAACATCAGATGTCCCATTAAGGGAGCAACAGGCTGTAGCCAAGAGGCCATTGGAGCATTTCACTATTTCCCATTTGAAACGCTCCTTGCTTTGCCTGTTGTTAATCAGCAAAAAAACTTGCTGTCTCAAAGTGAAACCCATGGCTGTAAAGTAAATCCTCAAATATTTAATGGCAATGGCAAAAGGAAAAAAGAACCCAAACATTTATGGTCATCTTCTGAGGTTTTTTTGTTTATTTATTTCTTAACAGCAGACTGTCTAGAGTAGTTTAAAATTTTAGATGGAGGAGGTAATCACATTTTAATTGAATTATTTAAAGTGTGCAATTTGTCACAACTAGTAGTAATTTTAATTACTTAATAAATTGCTTTGGTGTCATGTTTGAATCTCATTTTGAGTACTATATTTCTTAAAAATGTCTGAATTTATTAATATTAAAATGTAAGTGTTGAAATCAAGCAATTATTTAAGCAGTTAATGAATTAATGTGAGGTTAGAAATAAGAAAAATGGATGTCAGCTAAACAGCATTAGAGTTTGACCCTGAATTCTTCACAATTGATATCTTAGTATTCAGTGAAACCAATCCTAGAAATGAATGAGTTTGCATATTCAAGGAATGAAAGTTATCTACTCTGTTTACTTATTTCTGAGTTCTATCTGAGAAAACATACAAATAAGTAGACTTATTTGACATCAATTGAAGAACCCCAGCTTTCCAGGTAGTAGTTAAAAAGGCATGAGGAATCTGAATTAATTTTGCATGTACCACTGTTTAAATGGGAGGAATTATGTTTGCAGACATTGGGTGATAATTTCTGAGTTGTTTCTTGGGAAGATATTCCAAATATTCATAGCTTATAAAGATAAAATTTTCCATCACCTAATTTGATTTTCTGTATAGCTAAAGCTAGATGATGCAAGCAACGTAATATTGTTTCTTAACCAAATAAATATTTCATTTTCTAAAGAAGAAATAAACACGTGCAGCCATGAAACATGGATATGTTCACCTGCAGTAAGTAAATTCAGAGTAAAGAAGCAGAAAACCAGAACTGTAATTTCCAAATCTAACATGCCTAACATCTAACTCATGGCATTATGCTAAAGTTCTCTTCAGAGAAGTTGAGGAAATTGAATGTACAATGAAAGTGGCCTTAAGCAACTACCTAGGGAAAGAAATTGATTGCCTAATTTTAACTAAAAGTCAAACAAATTAGTGCTGAAATCCTTAGGGACACTTAATGATCACATGGGGGTTGGGGTTACTTATGGTAGCAAAGAAGATTTAGAGTATTTCCAAGCTTTCACTGTTTTTCCATTATATGAAGAACATTTGTTTTATCTCTATTAAGCTTCAGATATCATAGCATTAATCAGTTTCCACTTAACTAGTAATTAAGAGACAGAACAGTACAACACAATCTAAAAAGTCAGAGGGCTCTCTGTTTCCCACCTTGCTTCATTTTTTTGTAGCTGAAAACATCCTTGATTCATGCCGAGGCAAGAACACAGCACAGGTGTGAACCAGGCTGTGCAGTTGGCAATAACAGAGCTCCCTTTCATCAGGGAGTTTATCACTATTCAAAAGGAAATGCTCTTAGCACGCACACAAAAAAAAAAATAAAAAGAGATTGAGGTAAACTGGAGGTAGCGTCTGACATCTAGACCGACTCTTCTCATTAAGACATCCTTCTTTCATGCTGTTCTTTGTCAGGGGTTGTTCCTCCTGTGGCAATTCAATTGCCAGTAAGTCTGCAGGTGACACCAATCTGGGAGGGCAGTGAGCAAACAGACAGACTCAAGATGTGGAGTGACCTGGTGGCAGCTGTGGCTGCAGGCAATGTCTGGGAGATTCAATATCAATAAACATCTGTCTAAATACTCATAAGAAACTTGATATATGAACATTTGAGTGTCTATGGTACTATGGGGTAAGTTGTACAGAATGAGGGGACTAATTGGTTTCTATTTCTGCCTTAAAGAAATCTAGAGTTAATGGCATCATTGCTTCCAACCTTCTCCTAGCTACTACACTTCACCTCAGGTGAAAAATAACAGCAAGAAAAAACCCACCCTGATGCCTTGAAATTGCTTTTCCAGGTCTGATGATTCTATTATCTTGGGAAATGTGTTGCCAACCTAATCTTATGTTTGTCAGGTCTTTCCATTCAAACGTGGCTCTTCCCACCTTCTGATAATATGCTGTTGTTATTTTGACTTTCCTACAACCCTGTCTTTCTGTCTTAAAGGCATTTCTAGACAAAGTCGTGTCTTCTTTCATCTTAAATTCTCTGCCACAATCTGCTATTTACAGTCACCTGACAAGCAATTGACTCCTTCTCTGTGAGGCAAACAGCAAATGTGTAGCTCCTTCATCCCAGGAAAAAAAGAAAGCAAGATATTTTCACTTCTATATTGGGCTAGGACAGAGCAAAAACCCTCTAATTTGTTCCTTGTTCTGAAATATTTTTTAAGAGTTTTGGTAAATCTTGTAAATATGTTAAGTTTTGGATTTCTTTGTGGAAAGACTACGTCCACACATACATATGCTGATTTATGTATAGACTGGGTATAGATAATTGGATACACATATATCCAATTGTGTATCTGATCACATTTTGCTTCAAAGAATGTATTTCATAATACATGGGTTAATAATTTTCAGGTGCCTCAGAGAGTATTTATAACTTGAGTGAAAATCAAAATTTACCCTATTGTTGCACGATGAGACTGTGGAATAAGGAATAAGACAGTAGAGGGGGATCACGAGCTTAGAGAAAGGAAAACTAGGACTTATAAAACCCCAGACTCTCCTTAACTAGCAGTTGGTCCAAAACAGCAAGTCTATCTGCTTCACCAAGGAGAGAAAGCAAACCACTGGGTTTAATGCATTCCGGTAGAGTTAAGTGACATAGCTGCGGTTTTACCTTTCTTAATTGCAAAAGTCTGCAGATTAGGGGGAAAATAGCATTAAGAACACACATGGGTATTGCATGGCTCCTTTATGTGCAATTCCCTACTTTGTTGTATACTCTTCTATAACCTCAGGGAGGTGAGTCATAACATTCACATTTTTAGAGTAATTTTAGACACTTTTCTAGTACTTCAGATCCCCTGAGCTTGGAAAAGTTCATGTTTAGAAGTACATAAGTAATTAATTCAAGTTAGTTTATTGCCTTTCTCTTTCTGCATACAATTAGTTGAAGCCATATAAATATTTAAGACTACCTTATAGAGAGATAGATACTCCATATAGATTACTTGTAAGGAGTGATTCTAGTTCCTAAAAGGAGACTGGAGTCGAAGTCAGACCTATGAATCAAAACACTATGTCAGTGAGCCTGTTCTAAATTTCTGTTTAAGCAGGAGACCACATTATGAAATGATTAAGTCACTCAGCTGTGAGTAGGAGCCCAGTGTACTGATCCATCTGCTTGGGATAATTCACAGGTTTTATTTGGAGGTCATTTCACAGCATAAATCATTAGATCAGAGATTTTAAGGGCCTCCTGCCCTTTGCAGAATGGATGAGTGACCTCCTGGCTAGCCAAGATGGCTAGTTCAGTGCAGCACACATCCTCAGGAGAGGAGCTGGCTCTGGACTAAGAGCAGATGCAGATATCCCACACTCAGCCTCCAACAGAGCAAGGTTCAGACCTCCTTCTCTCACGTGATATTTCCCACTAACTGGCTGCACAGCCCTGCACAACACCGATGCACCCGTGTGCAATGGGGTTGTATATAAACACCTGAGCTTTTGGGGTACTGCAGGAAAAGTCTGTATAATCACAGAGTCATTTAGGTAAGAAAACATCTTTAAGGTCTTTGAGTCTCGCCGTCAACCAGGCACTGCCAATCCACCACTGCACTGTGCTCCTCCATGCCCCACCTGGACATCTTTTAAACACCTCCAGGGATGGTGACTCATCCAAATGGCAAGTTTGAATAGCATGCAGCAGCAGAGCAGTCAAACTGAAATATGTACAGAAGGAGATGGCTAATGGCTTACTCTAGCTGCAACTGTGTTATGAAAGCATGGAGTTAATGACATCACTGCTTCCAACATCCTGACTCCTACACTTGATCTGCAATCAAAAAAAACAGCAACAAAAGATAAGAGAAAAAAAATTAAAAATTGATACCTTGATAAACTGCCTTTCCCAGTTTGATGTGCCCATCATACACGTAAGAAGCTTTGCTACCCAAGTGGCATCCAAAATAATCACTCTGCTAGGGGCTTCTATTCTCTTTTGCTACTAAAACTCTTATGCTGATCATCAAAAGTGGGTATCTTGACTTTATCCCATTACATCTCTTTACTTTGCAATCCTTAATAAATAAAGAAGATGTAACTATACTTTCTTAAAGAGCTGAGTTTTAATATACTTTTTTAAAGTTCCTTTTTAGTTGCTTTTTGTGTGTTTTATTTTATTACTTCTTCTGTGTGTTTTTATTGTTTTTTTTCTTCTAAGTAAAATTACTACTAATACCACACAGGTAAAAAAATTACGTGCAATCAAGCATAAGCTGGTAAAAAAATAGATTTATGCTAAAATCACATCTTTTAAAATAAGCAATTCATTGCTCTAATCAGTTTTTCTTTCAGCTTTTCTACCCCTTACCATTAAAATAAGCAGGATTATTAAAGTGCATAAGCTTAGTCATTAGCAGATTGCTAAGATGCTGCAGTGATTGACATCTGTCTCTTTCTATATTAGCAGCTTAATCTGCTGGAATGGCCAATCAAAACAAAAATAGGTTGATTATTTGGTGAGTGCTTAGCTTGAACAGGTAATTTAACCTCCCTGCATAATCAGAACACTGATATACTTTTAGAGATCACCTGATAGAAGCAAACAGTTCTGAAGGCTTTCAAATTATTGTGCCATTGGGTTTGAAGCAGATATGTGAGGTGAAAGGCACAGTAAATACCTGTCACTATTTTGTTCCTAACCAATAACTGCAATTCATTGTGTATGTATCTACATAAAACACCTTGAAAGAGGCTGTGAAGTTTAGTTTTGTTCCATAAGTTTTCCAATTGCTCTCGCTCCAAGAAAAAGAAAAAGGAAGGAAAAAAGGCATTTAATTGAAGTTTAGTTGGCCTTCAGAGTGGTTCCTTGGAGCTACCTTATTGTGCTTGCATTTTCAATTCCCACCAAAATGACCTTACATTTTGTAAACAAGGCCTTTGAAGAAGGAAAGCAGTGTTTTCATGCTAGTTCACTGCCAGCTGTGCTGCCTTTCATCTTTTTTCTATTACAGAGCTTTTACAAAGGAAAAAACAACAGTAGAATATTTATAATTAACAGTACACCTTGACCTGCATCTCATAGTTTAAAATATTTAAATCAGCAGCATGTCAGATACAAGTGAACAATGCTGCAGTAAATTAGGAGCAGCAAACCTCTTCAAAAAGACTGCAAAACCTTTTCACAAAAGTAGCATGATAAAAACACTTGAGCCCTGAGTGCTCGTTAAACCAAAATATATGTAACACTCTTAAAATGCCTTTAAATGAAACTTAATTTAGTGGTAGTAGTAAAATCTCTTTCCATTAATGTTCCATGTTTCATCTAACAACTGCAAATGCGTAGAAAGCATTGGTGATTAAACTTTAGGAAACTGTCTGTATACTGCTGCACTGATATAAATTGAGGGGATGAGCACAGGGCTACATGCAGGCTGAATATAGTGTACACAGCTACCATTCTTTTACTTAAGCCACTGAAACTGACCTATGTGCTCATGTAAAATCCAAGCCACTCTCTTTCCCCAAAATTCTTTGGCTTAACCCTAAAAACAAACAAACAAGCAAACAAACAAACAAACAAGCAAATAACCTCAAAAAATGTTAATGATTTCCTTCACATTTGCAGAACCTGAGTATACATATGTGGTAAATTGCCACAACAGTGTTAGTTTGTGAATACTTAAATTACATACAGTTTAAAATCTATTAATCAGGAGGGGAAAAAAGACAATATTTGATTGCTGAATAATTAATGTCAACAAGATTCCAAGAATGTCACGTTTCCATCCACAGGTGGTATTACAAGCACATCTTTAAAAATTTCATGTCAAGGTAATAATAAAGTGATAAGTATGATCAATGATCCCTACCTAGGTCATTCCCTGATGTGGGAATAGCTTTAGAGTAAAAGAGAGTGAGTTTGGGTATTAGTAAGAAATTCTTTACTGTGAGGGTAGTGAGGCACTGGCACAGGTTGCCCAGAGAAGTTGAGGATGCCCCAATCCCTGGAAGTGTTGGATGGGGTTCTGAGCACACAAGATGTTCTGTCCCATGGCAGGGGAACTCAAACTAGATGATCCCTAGGGTCCTTTCCAAGGAATTCTTTGACCCTATGATTCTGATTTAAGCGTCAAAGTTCACATAGATAAAAAACTGAGAGCAAATCAATTGAAGCCAACAGGTATTAATCTGTATTTATTATGTGAGAGTAAAATTAATAAAGTTTAAATTAATTAATCCTTGAAATGGCATGTTTGGACCCACAGATGGTTGGATCCAATGTTTTTTATCTAGTTCTACTGAATAAACTGCCACAGCGTGAAATATAAAATTGTGTGTCTTTCCCAACTAAATTCATGGAGCTAACTAAGCATTTAATGGCTAAAGATGTAATTTGTCATACTAATGAAATATTCCTTTTAAAAAATCTATATACAGCCTGTTCTGCTGTTGAATAATTTATATGGACAACAGTACTCTTTGAAAAGGAATTCTCATTACCCTTGTAAAGGAAAGGTAGTACATGATGTTTCTGACCACATATCCTATTGTGATGCTAAGAGTGCTTTATTGCATGATTGAAAGACTTTTACCCCTAACTACAGTTATGTGACAGTAATAAAGTATTGCCCATTTAGGGAAAAAAAAAATTACATTCTTCCCTTTCCTGCAGGTTTAATTTTCTGGTCTATGTGTTCCATTCATAGTCGCAGTTTCAGTCTGCCTCTCCTCGGATACTGATACAAGTTCTAAAGAAAGGAAAATAGAAACAAAACTTAAACTGGAAAGGTCATCTTGAAATCACCTGATGAACCTACATCCAAAGCCGTTCAGACCAGTTCCTCTTGAATACCTGAAGATGTTCAAGACCAGGTTGATACAGTTCTGAGCAACTCGGTCTAGTGAAAGATGTCCCTGCCCATGGTGGGGGGTTGGAACTAGAAGACTTTAAAGATCCCTTCCAACTCAACCCAATCTATTATTTGGGCTCTATGATTTGAAGTCTGTGATTCTTTCAAAGCTGGATCTCAGTTTGAAATTTGATTATGCTATTGTGGACTTGTCCAGTGAGTCTTGAGTATCTGCAAGAATTGAGATTTTGCAAGCTGTGTAATCAATGGTGGAAGAGAGAAACTTTCAAGGCCAATATATTTTCGTCAAAATCTAAAGCATCTTTAGAGTTGTTATGGACATAAAAATAAGATATCTTTTGATTTCCTAGAAAGTTTTGGCTTCCAATTTTACTTTTTCACTTTCTTTCCTGTTCCAATGGTGTTTGAAGGCTACACCACCTGGTTAGCATCTGATTCTGGTGGTATCTTACATTTGAGGTTTACCTTAGAAAAGGGTAGTGCTGAACAATAAATCTTAAAGACTGCTGTACACCCTTCAAAGGAAAAATATACTTTGGATTCTTTTTTTTTACAGGGCCTTATGAAGCAGCTGTATGAATTTTGACAAAGAATGTGATATTGCTGGACTAGTGAAATTCCTTCATATTGTAGATCAGGGAAACAAAAGCAGCTTGTATAACTAGTGTATTTTTTTTCAAAGGCTTTATGGTTAATTCAACTTTATTCTGTAGGGTTGTTGTATTTTGGTTTTGTTTTTTAACCCAAATTGTGTGAATTAGCTTCCAAATGTAAATAAGAAAAGGGTTGTGGAATACAGAAAGGAAATATGTGAACAAGACAAATCTGCCTACCTTGATCAGCCACTGCAGCTGTAAGGACACCTTCATGGTCAGTCAAGTCCAAGGTGTCTTTTTCTTCCAAATCACAAGTGTCATTAACTGAAATAATATTAACTGTGCCTTGGCTGTTATGCAAACCATCTCTTTATTGCTCATCACAGTTAATATAAGATGCTGCTTCTGAAAAAAAGTATTGCTAATTTCGAAGACAAGGTTTCAGTTTAAATTCATAATTTTCAGTTTTCTTGAACTTCTTTGATCTGTTGTTGCTTTTCAGTTGCTAACATTACAAATTAATTTGATTATGTGGGTCAGAACATCATAGGGTGCAAATCACTGTACTACTGATGTGCTAGTGCTATTTAATGACCTAGAAAACAGGAAATAATAATATGGAGTTCATGTTATTTGACACTGAGAAATACTTTTGGGTTGTGAAATCATTGTATTGTATTGTAGGCACTTTTAGATTAGTTTCCCAATTGCCTTTAGATTTAGTACTTTGAAAGTTTTACAGATCTTCTTAAGTCTTCCTGACGATGATATCTGTTTTGTCCATTATTTCCAAATACTAGGTTTTCAAGAAATATATAATCCTATCAGATTTTATTAATCACATAGGTTTAAATCTTTTCAGTAACTTGAAAAGATTTAAAAAGAAAGCCTGATGATGATATAGATGCACACTTGAAGAAATAATGATTTCCTAATTTCCTAGGCTCATGGTAAGGTCACTGGAGATTTTCTTCATTGGAAACAAAAACAATCTATTCAATTTATTCTTTAGCAACTTAATTTTGTAAGATTTCAAGAGAAATAGTTGTCATTTTCTGCTTTGTATCCTACAAGTAAATAACATAGTTCTAATTATGAGTAAAATATTTAAAGAGAATATTTTTGTGGGGTTTTTTTTGTGGTTTTTTTTGTTTGTTTGTTTGTTTTTTGTTTTGTTTTGTTTTTAGAATATGGTAGTATAAAGGTAGGTTCATTCTTAGAGACTGTGAATAAGATTTAATATTTGACTTAATGATTCTTAAAATCTGACTTACATTACATAAATATATTAATGTAATTCAACAAGTTGGAAACAAAACACTGTAGCTTTAGAAAAAAGTCCTTTGCTTTGTTTTGTGAGTTCCCTGGAATTTCTGATGATTTTCTTTTTGGAATGAAGGTATCCTAATATTTCTATCTCTGATGCAGAATTGGTCTTTGCCATGAATGTATGGAACATTCTAGAAGTCACAGAAATGTGGTGTCTGCTCAGCCAGGAAGAGCAGGAACTCCACTAAACATTTTTGGGGTGGGGACACAGCACTAACACTTACATTTCATTAATTCTATTAAAGATATGTTTTATGTCAGAATAGGTGATTATCTCTTGATTCAGGATTCTCTCAGATTCAGAGTCCATTCTTATAGATGGTCATGGATTTATCACTCTCTTCTGTATTTTCTCACCTTGTGTGGAATCAAGAATCTGTCAACTACCTTCCTTACAGAAGACAGAAACTCTTCTTTTGAGCTCAAAGCTCCAAAACGGTGGGGTAAAATCATAAGGACCATAATGAGAATATATTTGGCACTTCCTATGTTCTCATGTGCTACACAGTGCTAAAATCCCAGTTTTATGACTCAACAGTGTTGTCATGTCTACCACATGCCAGGCAATGTGTTTCTCTGACACTGAGCTAGAAGGTGGACTAGAAATCCTCACAAGGATGAGAATGTGGTGTGGGAATCCACTTGCCGCACAAACCAAAGATTTGCTAGCAGATATCAGGAAACACTTAACTCTTGGCTGAATGTTCTTTTTTACTGCTCAAGGGTCACTGTAATGTTTGCTAAGAAACAGAATGCTTTTCTTCTGTTCTAACATTATGAACATTACAAACGAAAGAAAACACAAAAGATTTTCATAATGTCTGCTTGGAATGCTGTATTCAAAGAAATGTTATAATATTAGAATAAGTAACCACTGTTAGTGTTCAAATTGTATTAGATAAGTTTGTAATAGATTGAATCTTTATACAATGCAGAATATCTCCAGCTATCATATTTCAAATCAAAATTTACCTATAAATTGCAATGAAACATATTAGACTCATATTGAATTAAAAAATATAAATTTCCCTAATCTGAGAATGGCTCTGGGGAAATCTCAAGGAATTGTCTTTCTCTTGCCCTTAAGATCTTTTCTCCTGATAAAATGTCATTGAGTTTTCTGTTACCATGATAGGGCCTTGACAAGGAGTTGAGAGGTTTTCCTTCAGTTCAGCAGAGGCTCCAGAATATACACCAGCTGGGGAGTTTGTCTTCATCACCTCCACAGTGCAATGGAGTGGTTAAATTCCCTGCTGCAAGCTAATTACACTTCTCTATTGCACAGAACACTTGTCTTCCCATAATTAATTATGAGTAAGAAAAAAAATGCCCTTTTGTTGCTTTTAATGAATTAATCCTTCATGAAAATAATTTGTGACATAATAACAAAAGGACATTTGTTCACTGCCCCCATCATCACACACACCACAGTACATAAATGGCCTCGTGTGGGGACTCACTTTGTCTCCTCTGTCCAAAAACATACTTTATTGTAGACGTGTCATGGGAGTATTAATACCCTCAATTGCTCTACAGGCAGATAAGACTGTCTAGATCATTATAACAAAAAACTACAGAGTCCAATGTTTTGATAGTAATTCTCTCTCAAAAATCAAAGGAACAGTTCTATTAAATGGATTTTTCTTCAGACTTAAAAGCCTACATTGCCCTACTTAATCTAGTCATTTGAAACACAGCTTAGATAAATCTATTTGACTAAATGAAGAAAGTCAATCTCTGTTTGATTGCTCATCCAAGGTGCAGGAAAGGAATCCATTATGTCACAAGATTGAGTAACTCAAGATGTGCTTTGTAAGATTAATGGATACTGTGTCAAATGTGTATTTAACTGGGTTGCACTGAAGAGCCTGAATATAGCTAGAATATCTGGCATTTTGCTAAAGCTGACATAGGATGAAATTCTCTAATACTGTACATAGTAGCTGCATTTCTTTAATTCTTTATGGAAGTTGACTGGATCATCAAAGCTTAGTAGACAAATGTTTACATTACCAGGGAGCTTCCACAAGCTTTAGTGTGCTTTCTATCAGGTAAAATCACAGAATCAGAATGATTTGGTTTGGAAGGGACCTTGAAGGTCATCCATGTCCCCACGGCAGGGACCCCTTCCCGTAGACCAGGTTGCTCAGAGCCCCATCCAACCTGGCCTTGAACACTGCCAGGGATGGGGCATCCACAGCTTCTCTGGGCAACCTGTGCCAATGGCTCACCACCCTCACAGGGCAGAATTTATTAATATCTTATTTTAATCTATCTTCCTGCTCTTTAAAACCATTATCTCTTGTTTTATCACTGTACTGATTTTAATTTAAGGGTGGGTGTTGTGTTGCTTACAGGAGATCAAAACTTCAGGTGGATCTGCTGCAGCAGCACGCAGATGTTGTTTCATCACTTGATCTGGGAGTGAACACTACAATACCAGAGACGAGGGGAGAATCTGAAAGATTAATCACCCTAAATTCCTTCAGTAAAATCACATCTGTTGCTACAACAGATAAGCAGGCATTGCAAAACTTGTTTGTATTCATAATGCTGATTTTTATGACATGATGTTGGCTCACAGTGCATTTATTTCACCCTATGACATTTTCTCCTACATTCTCATTCATTTTTCTTTGAGAAATGTATATAATTTATTGCATTTTAATTTCCTTAGACTTAGGTTTATAAGAAAAAGCGGTAGGAAGGAACTTAAATTGTTGAAAATTTTGAAGTGTATTTTGGATGAAAATACAGAACTCATGCTACCAGTAATAATATTGTATTTTAAATCATGTGTAATAAGAAGTTCGCACATTTTCTCTTCATTCCTTTCATAATTTTCAGCAGCTGTCCTTTGCCCTTTGAGATAATTAAATATTTTTCATAGGCTCAGAGACCATTATATTCCCCTTTCACTAGTAATAAATGAAATACATTGAAGTTCTACTACTAATAAACTCTTTCATGACAGGAGCCTTCCCATATATCTTTAGATATCTGTTTTAAGGCAGCTGCCCAGACTCATCCATTACTCGGTGGGAAGAAATAACACAACCTATTCCATCAGTTGAAGACTTAGTCTAAGATGAGATTAAGCAGCTTCTCCAAGAATAATTTTTTTTATACAAACTCTGCAGGAGAGCAGGATTATAACTTATTTTAGGTTACTCACAAAATATTAAGAAATTTAATATTTTCCATTCCACAAATAATAACCAAAAATCTTACTCTCATTCAGCAGTAATCTTACAAATAACTGGCAGAACATACAGGCTTCTGATGGGAAATGCAGGGTTGGTGCTTGGAATTTGATTTAGTTAGAAGCTTTTGAAATAATTCCAACAGCTAATCCAGATGCATGTCTCTATAGGTTGAAGTTGTCCCTCTTCACTGCAGAGGTGATTGGACTAGATGGCCTTTGAAGGTGACTTCCAACCCAAACCCTCTTGTGATTCTAAAACTTCAGATTCAGCAAAACAGTGTATTTACAGTTAGTTTCATTCCTATATAATGCTTTGAATTCAGTCATTTTAATTATTTTCTTTTTCCAGCTTCTCTTTCAATATCATTTGCTGTTACTTCTCCTGGTTTATATGTTCATTCTATTAACTCACCAGAAATCAATTATTGTTTTCTGGAATCCTCATTGTGTTATAGAAAAGTCCATCATCAACAGGTTATTTCATTTTACCATTTGCAATCTAAGGGTTGTGTATATTAGCACAGGCTGGAAAGCAGTGCTAAAGCATCTTCCTGCAGAGATGTGCTATTTCCTTCCACTAACTGCTGAAGAGCTGAACAAAAAGTAATCATAAATTTCACTTATGTTTGGCTGCTTGGGGTGGAGGTTAAGCACAAAGAAGAGCATTATTTATTCAACGACCTCAGCACTTCAGGAAGTCCTTCCTCTGCAAGCTGCAACCACTCAGCAGCTCCCTAGCACAGGACATACAATAGTGGATTCTGAAAAAGAAGGAAGCAGCAGAGTCACAAATAAATTATGATGCAACACTGTGATAGACCTGAGGATATTAGAGGTCCTTTATAAAGTTAATGATTTTATAATTCTATGATCCGTGGAGGGCTCTGCTGTTGACCTCCAATGCAGGAGGATTGCAAGGCCCACCTATATATGTTTGCCCACCCATTCTGCTGAAGCATATTGGTAAGACTCCATCAGCATAATAAACAGATGGTTTTGCCTCTGCTTGGATAGAAATATTAGTCCTGTTTGGAAGAAATCAAGGAATTCCTAAAAAAGTCAGATATGAAAGTAAACCAAAGCAGAAATTTAAGGTTGGAACGAGACATAGTACTGAAGTGCAGCTGATGTTTAGGTTAGCACAGGTGTTACTACACCTCACATCAGCTCACTGTGTCCAAGCTCCACATGGTCCTGCCATTGCACAAATTGCCAGTCATGTCAAACAGTTCAATAAGTAGGATGTTTGATCTGGCAGAACCTGCTTTCTAGTAAGGTTTTGCAGGAGGTTAAAGCTGAAAAAGAATTAAGGTTGAAATAAAGGCTTGTTTCTTTGGATCTGAGTTTAAACCCCAAGACTAAATCCAGTGGAAAGAGACTAAAGAGGAAGAATGTAAGCAGCAGAGGTCAAGAGCTGTGCCTGGATGGAAATAAATATCATATAGGAAAGGTCTGAAGCTGAAAATAATTTATATATTTTAAGCAAGATTGGAATGCAAGAATGAAATGTGGATAAGTGTCAAGGAGAAGTTCATACAACTACTCTTTTACACTCAGCAAATATCTGGAAAACATGACAAATAGTGTAACAAAGACTATTTTCATTGCATATTCTTCAGAACTGCAGTGGAAAAGCATTAGCTGTTCCATAACTGCAGTAATTTTCAAAATGGGATTTTATTCTTCTCTTATAACATTGTTTTAAACAATCAAACTCATTAAATACTGCCCCACAGCAATGGAAAATGCTGTTGCATTTTGAATTAATCCTGTTGTTACACATTTTGGTAGGAAGTGTGGACATAACATTTCCCTCTTTGAAGTCAGCCAGATTTTTCTTTGACCATCTACTTGAGTGGGAATGAGATAAGGCACAATTATCAATATTTTCAAGTGTGTTCTCTAATTTAATCCAAACATGGGCAGCCCAGTTTGGCTGCACAGCTTGAGATGCCTTTGGCTTAATTTTCATAATCAAAGCATATTCACAGCATTCCAGTACAAAGCAAAGATGACCTCTTTCTAGCTGGGTGGTCATTTTATTAAAACATTGAGTTTATAAGTTCTTCTGAACATATTTCTGGCTGGCTGAATCTTATGAAAACCATCTATTCATTGCTTATAGCTAAAAGGAATTTACTGTTAGCTTTCAAGAGAAACTCGCATGTTCCTGGATTCTTAGGATCAGAGGTTTTGTCTTTCCATTTCTATATTCCCAGTGAAAATAATGCATGTGGTCATTGTTTTGTCAGTATAAGATTTATAATGCCTTTAACTATTCATTTCCTTGCCATAAAGTGCATAGGTTTTTAAAATTATGTGAGAGTGACAACACTGTAGTTTCCTTGGCAACCTTAACTGGTTTTCAAAACACTGCTTTTCATGTTTGGAATAAGCATTGATTTGTACGATCTGGCAGAAAAATAAAAAAGAAAAGAAAAGAAAAATGAAAAGAAAAGAAAAGAAAGAGAAAGAAAACCTCTTGAGGGAAAAAACTGGCAACTGAAATGATTGCAAATCAACCTTCCGCCACTTAGTCATCTATATGATATGAACTTTAAAGTGCTAAAACTTAAAGAAAAATGCATCTGAAACTGAAAAATGTTTTTCTTTGCTCTGCCTGAAATCCAGAAAAAGTAGACTTTTAGCTTAGATTCAGTGTTGAACTTGATTTGGCCTTTTTCTTCCTAAACTTGTCTTACTTTGAATTTGAAAGTTTGGCTTATGTTTAGACACTAATGAAATGCATACTAGGGAACTTTTCTCCTGGCTTTGATGGCTTTTTTCCCCCATTTTTAAAATTAAACACACTTAATACCTCTTCATTGCAAAAGGGGAAGTTAGGTATGGTGAGGCACGGAATCAGACCCTAAACTAAATATCTTAATTTCTAAAAGATTTTCTAGGAGCTGATCAGAAAAAGAGGTGTTGTGTTAATCAATATGGATCTTCATCCTTGAGAGCAAGAAGATGAATTGTTTTTTTTTGATGGGGAGACTCTCTGTGAAAAGTTTATTTCTTTAACCAACTTTTTGATAATCCTCATGCAAAATTTCAAAAATTGGAAAAACAGTATATATTCTGTGTTTGGCATCTTCATACAACAACTTGATAGTGTTTTCTGCATCTTTCTGGTTTTATACATTATTTAGGTACCAGTTATGTAATAGAGAAAAAGAACTTTATGGAAATAATATTCCAGTAGCATGAAGGGGACAAGCATGGTGAAATAATTCCATTGTATCTTGCTTTCTTTTCAGCATTAGCCGGGACCCTATAAAAATGCTCAGTGATACGTGTTTGCATTAGTCTAAAACCTGATTCTCATTTAAAGTAGTTATTCAGTTATGAGGATCCAGCAACAGGAACATAGAAAGCTGTAATGCTGTTTTTTGTGAAAAAACTGCAGGTGTCATCATTTACCCCTTCAGTCCTCAGACTGCATAGTGATGAGCAGAAAACAGAATCAAAACTGGGTGAAGGGTTGTGATTTGTAGGGAGCTTGGACATAACATTTTATGGGATGACTCTTTTATAGGAAATATGAGGTTGAAATCCCTATATAGACAATATAAAGGCATTGCAAAAAGCAACAACCAAGCATAGAATTTGTACCCTATTTGTTATTCTATCCTGTCCAGGTAATTCTTTAAATTTGGCATCAAGATTCTGCTAACAAAGATCATGGAACTGTAGCATATTCTGTGGTGGAAAAGACCTAAAAGAATCATTGAGTCAGCTCCTGGCCCTGCACAGGACAGCTTTCAGTCATACAATGTGCCTGAGAGCATTGTCCAAGCACTTGTTGAACTGTATCAGGCTGCTGCTGCGGCCACTTCCCTGGGGAGCCTGTTCCAGAGCCCCACCACCCTCTGAGTGAAGAACCTTTTCCTAATATCCAACCTAAACCCCTGTTGACACAGTTTCAAGCCATTCCCTTGGGTCCTGCCACTGATTCCCACAGAAAGATCAGTGTCTGCCCCTCCTCTTCCCCTGGTGAGGAAGCTGCAGACTGCAATGTCTCCTCTTCTCTAGGCTAAACAGACTAAATGACCTCAGCTGTGCCTCATAAATCTTCCCCTCCAGAGCCTTCACTATATTCTGAGCTCTGTACTGAATGCTCTCTAGTAGCTTAATGTCTTATATAGTGATGCCCAAAACTGCACAGTTAGAAGATATTACTTCTTACTGGTAGCAAATTTAGAATTCTTCTTCCTTATTAGACCCCTGTGATTCACACATCTTGGTATGAAAGGGACAGAAGAATTTGAATTCAGAACAGAGCTCCTGTAGCAGGGATGGTCTCTATTTTCTAGAGCTAAGATATTTTTACTTAAGTATAGCATTTTTAAGTCACCTGCCTCGTAGTAATATCTTATGCATCATTTGTGTAAGGAGCATGTAGCTCCATGTCCTTGTAAAGTTTGTTTTGGACATAATTTATTTCTGCCAGCTTAGTTTTCTGACAGAGCTTGATTCAAAACTTGGTGAATGCAATTTCATTGTTACAATCTGAAAGAGCCTTCTCCAACATTTGACTCATGGCATTAGGAATCCCTCACTGCTACCAAGCAGAGTGCAAATACTGATGACCAAAGAACACAGAGACTATTTGGCAGGTTGGTATTTGGGCTAGAAAGTAGGGAATGGTATCAGTAAGTCATGCATGTGCATGAGCTCTTCACACTTAGAAATAATAAAAAGTTGAAAATTTGCCTCAACTCAGAGCAATGTTGACTGCTTAGATTCCTTATTAGGGTTGGTTTTATGGTTTTTTCCTTAAGTATCTGAAAGATTGCATCCATTTATCTTGTCCTGTGACATTAATCTCTCCTTGCTTTTCTGCATTTAACCGTCTAAATAATGCATCTTTACACAAGAACTTCTTCAACAGGCTACTCCTATTGGGGGTATCCTTCCATCAGATGTATCCTTTTATCACCACATAATTCCACAACAAATATTCATGTGCTGTCTTTACATGCACCCACATAAATGTAGGTACATGTGCAGAGATCTCAGAAATAAGCATCCTTTAAACTATGAGGAGAATCTAAGTAGAGCATAAAGTCACCTGGATCACTGCTCCATCCACCTCTAGGCCTACACTCCCACACCCAAGTGTTTAAGACTGGCTTTTATATTAAGAGTCTTTTGAAGCTCTTGCAGCTCTATACCCTTCCCAAATTTTAAATGTATCTATAGACGATCTAAAATTGAAAAGAAAAAGCGTTCTGACAAGCCCTGCAATCGTGGGTAGCTCATTATATTCTCTTACATATTTGTTCCTCATTGTTTTCTCTGTACAAAATAAAATACAGGAATATATGCATACTTTTGTACACTTATTCTCACAAGAATGGTGTTTTCCTGCTAGTTTTCTACCAGAAAAGAAATGAAAGCTCAATCATAAAGCCAGCATTTCTTTTTTTCTGTAGTAGATTCATATTCATTTGATGGAAAAAAGGGAAACAAAAATGAAAAAGGTCTCAGGCAATTAGGAAAATTGTAGAGCTTACTGCTTATGTCCTCAGAAACAAGGAAGTAATATAATTGTGCTTTTCAAGGCATTCCAGCCCTTTTTAGTCAGCATTACATTCTCTAATTACATGTAATAAACAGGTAGTGGAATAGACCAGCATGGGGCTTGAGAGTCTGAGTCCTTGCACAGCACAGAAATGCTCATAAAGAGACCTTTCAGAAACAGAGAAGACAATTAAGTATGGCATCAGTGATGCTGCAGTTTTAGCATATGTTCAACACCACTGCTTTGAAGGGAGGAGTTAAATCACCAGAGGGCCGCAGTGACTCCGATTTGATCCAACACAAATTGTTCTGCTCTATCCTTCCAATTATCTTGTAGGTTAAAGAAAAAGATTGTATAAGCTCATAACATTGCACTGAAGCTATTGGTACAGAGTGTTACCCCCATATGAATGGTAAGGTCTGATTTTATGGCTGTTTGTTCGTGGTCCCTAAGCATGTGCATAAATGCCAAATCCAGGTGCCAGGCAGCAGAGTCAGACAAAGTGTTTGACAGTTCCATTAAAGCGTCTGATCGAGTGCTGGGGAGATTCATCTAGTTACACTGGTTGTTTTTGTGAGCTATTAAACTAATAACAGTGGTGTCCCTTCATCGTGTTGTCCGTGAGGAAATGATTAATGCTGACCTGTTAGCTCTCACTGTCTTCCCTTTGTGGCACACCGTGCTGGAAATCATTAGGGACAGAGCTGTTAAGACATGTTTTATGGAGCTAGCACAACACCTAGAGAATGACTCTCAGCTGTCCTCCTGCTGTTTGACAGCAGTGGAGCTGCTTAATGCAGTAGGGAGTCAGGATCTTCAGACGTACCAAGAAGACCAATTCCTTTGGTCTGCAATTGTAAAATGTTTCGTTTTGCACTAAATTACATTTTGCTTGGGTTTCTGGTTAATTGTTGAGGCTATAGTGCAATTGACTCTCTCTTGCTTACCTTAAATTAAACATTTTACCCGGTTTTAATGGGTAAAAATAAGAGGTAAGCAGAACTGAGTTTGTTTATTGCAACTTGGGAAAAAATAATGGCATAGGAGACAAGAGAAGTATAGTTTAAAGACACTTTCGTGTGCCCCTCTAGAGTGTGATGGTTATGTTCCCCTAGCTAAAATAGCCTCTGGGCCCCCACAAAATTTGCTTGATTGCAAAGGCTGCAACAAGGAACCGGAGTATCAGCTTACATTGTTCTTATGTTGTATAATTTTTGCCCCTTCACGCAGTGAAACTCACTCTGCTTAATATCCGTTCCTGAAGAAAGGAGTGGGGGATCCATGCTCATACCTTTGTAGCAAAACAACTATTTTCTAATCTGGTGGTGTACTTAAGAGATTTAGAAAGTTCATTATTTCATTCTAACAGCATTGATTCTGAGAAAATATTCTTGCATAGCTTATAGTGCTTGGCTGGTTCATGTTGACTGCTTAGAAGCAAATACAGGGTAAATGACCCTGTGGTCCTCCTACTCTTTTGGAGAATATTGGTTGAGCCAGAGGGGAAAAAAAACGAGTACAGTGTCATGGATGAGCAGTTGAGATACTCATGCCAAGGATGGCCTCAGTTTTTGTTCTTTCTTTCTCCCTTCATATTTCTTCCTCTGTGTGTCCTAGTGCAGGTGTGGCTAACAATTCCCAAGGGCCTGACTACTTTCCTTGTACCAATGGTGTACCAATTCTGGGAGCACAGACGTTTAGATGCAGTTGTTAAAACATCACTTCTACATGGAATCTTATTTCCATAGAACATGAGGATGTTGATAGGATGAGCAGATTTGAATATTCCAGAGCATCTATGCAGATTAGATTAATGCTCTAGAGAAATATTGACATTTGCTTTTAAGTTAAAAGCCCCTTTTTAAACTAATATCAAAGCAATAACAGTGGAAACTTAACAAGAAAAAAAATCTAAACCAAAAAAAACAACTAAGCAAAAAACCCCAACAAAATCAAGGAAAGCTTCTGAATGATATTTGAAGCCCACTCTTCAGCTAATAATATAAATCTAGGCAACATTAGGGGCTATAGTCTCCTTTCTGGTATAGAACTTGAATCTCTGTGAGAAAAGGAATACCATGAAGAGGTTTAATCACTTGATTCAGAGTGCAGATGTCAATTTATATGTTACTGCCTAGTTTACTCTTCTAAAGTCATGAGAGCAAAATAATTTATAATTCCTTTTTCTTCTTGCTGAGAAAAGATTAGCAATTTTCAAGAAAGGAAGTAATTGCATTTCTGTATGTCATCAAGTATCATGTTCAAACGAGATTTTTAAGTATCATATTTTCTGTATACAATCTCTCTTATTATACATTCTGTGTCTCTTTCTTCTGTATTTGTTTGTCTTCTGAGTTCAGTGATAGGACCATAATTATACATGGCAAAACAAGTAATACTCATTATGGTAATTTTAGAACTTATTTTACGTTCAGGTTATAAAAACCCCTCAGATGTAATTCTCTTCAAATAACATTTTTCACCATTTCTCTTATTTTTCTCCATTACTAGGAATAATAATATAAAAATAGATTTGACATTTCTTATTAAGTAGTCTGTTCGCTTTTTATGTATTCTTTAATTTCCTATTTATTAGTTATTTTAAAAATGTTTTGCAGTCATAAATACATTTTTTCTATGACATTGCCATGGAATGATACAGAAATGAAAAATTGCAAGAAAATGTGCAAGATTTATTGAAAGTTTTTCTTTTATATACACTGCAAGAAACCTGCAAGTTTCTGCACTCCAAAAGTGTGAAAGTGTTTTAGTGTTTCTCAGCTAAAATCAGTTGACCTGATGAAACTTGGCTTTTCAATGGCATTATATCAAATACTGTGTGATCTCTAATTGAAGCTGTTCTCCCAGATGATTCTGAAAAGTGTTCACCAGAGGAGATTTTGTGGCATCTAGGAATAAATGAATTTACAAAGAAGTTTTTATCTTAATGAGTTCCAAGCCTCTGTGCAAATTTCTATTTCACAAAAGTTATAGGAACTTAGTAACTCTAGAACATTTCTGTATATGTCAAATTTCCTTCAGAATAGTCAATAGATTAAACCTACTTTTTTCTTAGGAAATGCATGAAACATACCCCCTCCACAAACACACAATCACAAAGTGATTACAGAAGCTTTCTTTTCTGTAGAAATCCAGGCTAAAAAACATAATAGGAGAAGAAGTGTAAGTAGCAATTACATATAATGAATAGAAAAGCAAAGAACTTGGTAGTAATAAGTACAACTCAACAGTCAGGAAATGCAGGTAATTGAAATTGTAATCAAGAGTCAAGTATTGCTTCAGAATCGGAATTAAATTCTGGATTGTTGGTTTTTATTCTAAAGCAAATTAAATGGACTTGATAAAATACCATAGTTGAGTTGTGCTCACCAGTAGCACAACTTTTGCAGACCATAAGACTGCAGATTTAAAATTTTAATGATGTTATAGTATACTTGTAATATTTTGTGGTTTCATTATTGCCATTTTGATGAGAAAAATTTGATATTGTTCATTTTGGTTTTGCATTTCACTAGAATTAAATGCCACAATTTAAATCCCATGTATATTTAGCAGAAGATAATGTACAAGTCTGCAAAGCAGCCCTTTTCAATAACTTGATTTCTGGGCCCTCCCTTGCCTTCCATCCTCTCCAACTTGAGAGAGAGATGTAAATGAAGAAGAAGAAAAAAGATTGGCACATAGAGCAACACAAAACTTAAACCAGTGCAGCATGGAGGTATCATTTGAATGTCAAATTTGGTTGGTGAATAAATAATGTCATGCCATTTCCTGATCCCACTACAAAATTCCATGTTTTGACAGGAGAGAATGCCTTGGACTGGATATGTGCTGGAGTTTAATGCAAGCCTTGCAACTTAGTTTCATGGTTCAAATCCAATTGAGGATGAAGGAGTGAAATTTGATTAAAATCCAGTGATTTTTCAGAGAAAAAAATAAATTTAGCATATGCAAAGCAAGCTTTAGAGGATGAGTATTCAAACTTATTTGTAATGCATTTACATTATTTTCACTGATGCCCATCTCTACTTATGGTTTTAACAAACAGGCTTCATTAGCAACAAACATTCAGATCCCTAAAGGAAGCAGGAATGAGGTTTGAACTAAGGATACAGCTAAGATACAGCTCAAAATTATTCTGCAGGGTAAACATCTCTGAGATTATTGAAATAT
Source organism: Acridotheres tristis (assembly GCA_037013685.1). NCBI lineage: Eukaryota > Metazoa > Chordata > Aves > Passeriformes > Sturnidae > Acridotheres > Acridotheres tristis. Next base: position 31,440,086 of record CM072884.1, on the reverse strand, counting down.
CTTGAGTATTAAAAAATTGGCTGAGTTGCTTACAAAAGATGGCTGGAATCTCAAGGTGATTTGGATCCCCCATACCTGATCTTTTGCCTAGAAAGGAAAAATGGGAAATTGTGCAAAATTTCCCTCTGATGGCTTCAGATGTGTAAACTGGCATTATCTCTTACATGATCTACATGTATAGCAATTTAAAATTTAATGTCACATTTCTTCAGAGACTAGCCCTGACTGCATATCCAAATTCATAAATTTTAAGTAAAATTCTGAAATTATCATCCATAGAACTAGTGCAATTCGCTGGTATGTAGACACATTTCAGTGCTGTAGTAGGTGTGGCTGACCCAGTTGAGGATTGGGTCCCAGATTAAAATGAAAAAGTTATGTGACTGACTCTTATGGTTCTTGAGTTTTGTGATATTTCTCTCTTCTTTTTATTGGAACCACGGAAGGTGTACTCTAGATATTGATCAGCTCAAAATTAGTTTTCAAATGCAGAATTAGCCCTTCTCATTACAGAAAATGGATGGAATGGGGACACAATTAAAACCTGAATCTATACCAAAAAAACACTCTTTAATTTGTCTTCACAAATACTTAAATGAGCTCCAAGGAACCAAGGATGCAATGTTTGTTGTAATTTTGATGCTTAGGAAGTAACAAAACATGCAAAAATATGTAAATATACAGTTTACTGATAAAGTTAGTGTAATGATCGTAATTGTCTGGAATTACACACAATACTACAAGTAAGTGACAGAGTGCCATGAAGACCAGTGGATTCCCTGGAGGCTGGGATTTTGCACAGAATGGAGCCTTACAGTCAGGACCTGTCCCATCACACTGTCCCAACACAGTCAGCAGGAGGGCAGCTATGGGCATCAGGCCATGAGGGTGGGTTTGGGACAAGGACAAGGCAGGGAATCCACCTGCAAGTGGTTTATTTCTGCCTCCAAGTAGTGTCTTCCCTGTTTATACCAAAGTTCTTTGCTTTCCTCCCTGCATTCTTAAATGTCAACACACATCTAGACTTTTCAACTGGATTCAACAAATTTCTTTAAATGATGATTCAGTCCTCCCTAATATTGGCAGCGTCTTCCAGCTTTTCCAGCCAAAAGTTTGGATAAACGCTTATCTACTTCTTATCTCTAGGTCACTGGTAAATTAAGTGGAACCAGTCTCAGACTGATGACAGGAGGATACAAATAGGAGCTCTTTTCCAGTCCAATTCATCTCTTTTAACATAAGCCATTGCAGTCTCTTCATTAGTCAGCTCTTTATGAGCCTACTATTCTTATATCAATGTTCACCATCCTTTGCTTGAGCAGTAATTTCCTATGGAAAAAGTCTATTCTTTTGGGTGGTTTTATAGTGATTTTTTGTTTTGGTTTGGTTTTTGTTGTTTTTTTGTTTGTTTGTTTGTTTTTGTTTTTTTTGGTTGTTTTTTTAATCTGCATGTACTAAATCCACTGTTTCTCATAATCTAAAATATCAGTCCCTAAAAAAATGCAGTAGCACCTTTGATAAAATCACATGAATAATTTAATAACTTTCCTTTGTTTCTGTGTCCTCAGTTATTCTTTTTTTTCAAGAATGGTTATAATACATTGCAAAGCATTTAAGTCAAATTTAGAGTCCCATAATTGCAGAGATCACCTTTATTTTCCCTTTTCATGTAGCCCATTATGTTTGCCATTCTTCAGGCAGGGTATTACTCCCTGAATTTACACATTCATTAAAAATCCCTCCTACTGCTCTTCTGTTAGTTATGCATAACTATTACCATGCCATCCTCTTGTGCCTCAGATTAGTTTATGCTTTAGATTCACTCAGCTCTGTCTTTTAAATATTCTCTGAATTGTACATCCAGCACTACACTTGGAGGGGAGGAAAAGTAAGGGGGGAGCCACATTATTAAGCAGGGCAAGAACACCTTTGCCAACACTCTTGCCATGCTGGTGAGCTAGGATTAAATTAGGAACAAGGGAGGGAGATGATGAACAGCCAGGTTAAGAAGTGATGGGCTGTGTTAGGTAGCACTGTGTTGAAGTGCAGGTAGGCAGTTCAAAGGGGAGGATCCTTCCTCTCTACTCGGCCAGGGTGAGACACATCTGGAGAAAGGCCAGCCAAGGACCTGAAGAGTGTTAAAGAACTGACTGTAGTACCTGACATACGTGGAGATTTGAGAAGGTTGGGACTGCTCAGCCTGGAGAAAAAATGGCTTGAGAAGATCTTACCAGTGTTTATAAACATGTAATGGAGGCAGTAGCAAGGACAGAACCAGGCTCTTCTCAGTGGTGTCCAGTGCCAGGACAAGAATCAGTGGGTACAAAATGAAACACAGGAAACTCTTACTAAATATAAGAAAAAGTCTCTTTTTTATTATGAGAGTGGCAAAATATTGATTAAAAGTCCTTGAGAGGTTATGAATCTTTCACTCCTAGAGATACTCAAAACCCTACTGCACCCAGCCTGCAGCAACCTGGTCTAGTTGGCCCTTTGTGTACTGGGTTGGATTGGAGATAATCTTCACAGGTCTCTCTATACTGTTCTAAAACTAAAAATTTTGCGATCTGTTATTAAATTGATTATATATATGGGAGAATTCTGACGAGCCTTTCTGTGCCTGAAAAGGCACAAAAGCCCTCTTAAGCATTTAAGGCTATAACAAAATGTCACATAAGTCACTGGACAGGGCTATTTTGCAAGTAAGTCACCATAAAAATAGCCATAAATTTGAAAATGTCAACTGTAATTATTAATTTGCAAAACATGTACAATTAAAACAAAATTTTAGTTTGCTCAGAAAACACGGTAAATAGCCAATGATACTATAATTGTCATTTGAAAAGACAATTGTAAACAAAGCTTATTGCAATAAAAATACTAGTGGATATCCTTCTAGCTGTTTTTTTGTTGTTGTTGTTTGGGTTTGTGTTTGTTTGTTTGATTGTTTTTTGTTTTGATTTTTTTTCCCTCGTGTTTAAATATAAGACTCCAGTGGGAAAATTACATTTATATAAAGTAAGACAAACAGAAAAATGGCTTCTGATCTTTTCTGAGATGCACCTAAGCTTGTATAACTTGGCTGTCATGTGCAGTGCATGAGTGGTGCAAAGCTGTGAGAAAAATCTCAGTCCTGCTCCAAACATTTCAACCCCCTTTCAGTAAACAGCCAGGGCTCTGGCTGTTTGAATTAGCTTTGAATTAACAGCTGAGTGGTCTTTAGTTGCTGAAGCAGAAATCTCCAGACCGTAGTCAAGGCAATGCAGTTATTTGTACTGGCTTAAAAACATCCACTCCCTGAACTTCTGTAAGGCTGCATCATGCACTGCCTTTACCCTGTAAGATCAGCTAAGTCAGATAAGAATTTCTTTGTCTTCCCATCCACAACCTCTGTCTCTGATCTGTCTTTGAGTTGAAAATCCAGTTTTGAGCAGTTGTGGCTGGATCCACAAATAAGATTTTTGTGAGGAAGTTTTGCATATCTTACATTTCAGAAGAATAATTCCCTAAAATCCTATGAATTATGTCAGAGTTTCCCTTGAACATAGAGTCCTGTGAAGCTCAGAGACATTTCTCTTCCCTAAAGTCTTCTTCATGCTGCTAATTCTGTCACCCCTCATGCCTAAGTCATAGAATCATAAAAGCACAGAATAGTTTCAGCTGGGAGGGACTTTAAAGATCATTTATTTCCAAACCCCCATGATCAGGGGCAACTCCCACTAGAGCAGGGTACTCAAAGCTCTGATAACGTTGTCAAATCTATCATATATTGTCTGTGGTTTTTGCCTACTCTATCAATAACGGCTTAATAAATTATAGGGAGATTGTGTAAAACTCAAGGGAGTTTTTACAGGTAAAATCTCTTTATATAAGATCATATTAGTGTTTGAAGCACATGTTCTGCTCCTTGATGTGTTGGTGTAATTTTTATCAGTAAAGGGAATAATGTACTTACATTTAGTAGAAAAAAAATCCTTGTTACTTCCATCATAGTGTAAATAACCTCACATATTCAGCTCTCTTTCTGGAGAGCTCTGGCTTGCAGCACTTTCAGTAGATAAAAACAAGGAGTCATATCAAGGGAATATCAAAGAAAGTACATCTTATCACTCTGAAAATAAAGGAACTCATCTATAGTTGAAAAAATAATTAATTTCTACAACTGTCTCATTATTATCACTTTCTGAAAAACCTTTTTCCTAAAAGAATTATGTCCACAGTTCTAAAGCATTACAGATTTAAAGAGCCAGGGTTAGAGCCCAAAGGAAAGGTGCAGAGCCTTTAGGCTCTGGAAAGGTGAAAGAGAAACCATTAAAATTGAAACAGAATCCAAAGTACTTTCTAGAAAAATGCTTAAGACTTTGTAACTAGGAAGACAAATTCCCAGATGCAAAACCAAGATTTTAAATAACCTCTTCAGGTTCTTGACTCCCAGGCTTGTGGTAATTCACACTTGACTATTTAGGGAATATCTCGTCCAGGCATCCATACCTTAGTCAAAGAGCCAAAACAACACAACTCTGCCATCTGTGTTGATCTACAAAAAGCTTCTGGGCTTGAAAGAAATTTCAATCTCTTTAGGCATATGTGTGAAGTGAAAGATCTCGGTGATACAACATTGCTCTCAGCAATGGGAAAGCCAATTAAAATAACTGAATTGCAGTATGTAACTCTGCCCTCAGACTTTAATGAGACACTGAGTATGTATGTTCAGAATAGGGCTGACAGTAAAATCTACAAGTGATATTTTTTAATCACATTTTATCTTTTTATTTCTGGCAGCTGTGGGAAGTTCCTTAAACTTTTCCTCATAAGCAGTGTTCTTCACTTATGCATCACTGAACAGATAGTTTTAGAAAAATCTGGGGATATAGAGCTAAGGTAGTTTGACTGAAAGGAAAAGGCATAATGACCATTGGCTCTTTACCAATGAAGGATGTCTATATCATGCTTCAAATCGAACATTCTACAAGGTAAAAATATTTCATTCTGCGAAATGCGAAAAGAGAAACACTCTTTCAGAATTTCTTCTTCTTCTTTTCATCCAATGTTTGTTTAATTGAAGATATTTAAGGATTTCAGGTCAAACTTTTATCTAGATGAGCTTGACTCAAACCTGAAAAAGCAGTATAAAGCATTATCCTTCTCTCTCTCAGCAAGATAAAAATCCCTCATTAAATCTCAATATTGTTAGAGGAATTTTGGGGTTTTTTTTAGTGGCTGCTGCTGGTCTGAGATAGGCTGTGGAGATCTCCCCGGAGTTATTCAGGGCTATAAATCTAGAGGCTATGTTCTCCCTCAGGTTTACTCACAAGGCAGTGTTTCTGTCCAAACAGAAGAGCACCTCTTTGCTCTAGGAAACCCTTTACAAGTATTGGAATAGGTCATATCATTCCCATCAGTTGTGTTTCATGTTTGATTTGCAATGACTGAAGCACTAATACTATGACCAGATCAGCAAGTTTTCAAACATCTCCTAGGGTCAGCCTTTTATCCTACAAGGATTAACAGGAGCTTTGTGTTTCCTACAGGTGATATAAGTAAAACTGTATTCTGGGATAATTCCAGAATATAATACTCCAAGGAGAGTAGGAGCCAGCTGAAATCTCAGTTGAGTATTTTGATATCTTGTTCTGTCTCCTTTAGCTTAAATCCTGTTTAACTAGCAGCAGCTGCCACTGACATTTCCACTAGGATGGTACAGATGGAGCAGTGACTCAGATCACTCAGAGTTAGGAATAGCTAAAACTGATGCTGATGAAGATTATCAACGGGGCTGTAGGAGAGGCTCATGTGATTGAGGTGAGGCTTGTAATATGTGGAATTTAGATTTCCCACTTGTATTGTTTTCATGAAAGAACTTGCACCTATCTGCCTACACATACAACTCCAAACATGAACAAATTGTTTGTTGTCAGATGTTATGTAATCGTAATTTTCTCTGCTTTGTGTTTGTTAAGAAGTAGTTAAATCCAAAAGCAAAAATTACATGAAACAAAAAATTATTATATTTGTCAGCATTTAATCTGGGATGAAAATTCCTTTATTGCTTGATGTTCTTGTAGCCTGAAAATGGTTGGGGTGGGGAGAAGCAAAACAAGGTAAATCTGTTAGCTGAGCTTTTCTGTCATTTGGGTCACATCACTGCTTATCATCCTTCATTTTCCCCAGGGAAACGGAGTAAACAAGAAGATAGGTGCACTGAGTCTTTGTGATAAGGGTTGCAGTTGGAAAATATAATCTGTTTTGTCATTTCTTGGTCAAAAGATATTTTGAGATTGTTCATTCGTTTACAATGAGAGGTGTGTTTATTTGTTTCCTTTAACATTTTAGGTGCATAGATTTCTTGGGAAAGGTAGTAGATTTAACCAAATAGAGTTTCAATTAATTAGAATACCTGACAAACCCAATTCTTTATAGACTTGGATAATCTGTATAGCAAAAAAAATAGGTTACTTGAAATGGACTCTGCTGTTGCCTGGGACAGAACACAGTTTTCTAAATTTTATTTATGTCCAGTAATAATTCCTTACCCTGATCAGACACTAAGTAAACAATCATTTCACAATCTTCATTCAGAAAATAGTCCTGTCTGACCAGAACTTGCACACATATATTCTAGAACATAGCTCAGAAACAAACATTGCTAGGGCATAGTTCAAATTCATGCCTTTCCTTGAATTTTGATGGGGTTGATGAAAGTCCAATAAATTGTTAGTTATGATGGATTTTGTTTCCAAATAAGAGAGATAGATATCATTTTTTATACTTAGTACACAATATACTAAATAGCCACTGTGGAGGCAAATTGACATTAATTATTTAATGAGAGTTAGAGGCTTCTGTAATGGTGACAGAAGAAGTGACTGAGTGGGACACGTCTTTCATATCTGAAAGAAGGAAAAGTTGTTAGTTTTGCTCTATGCCTTCCAGCTACAGGATCTCATGGGTAATAGGCTTTATTCCTTTACACATGGAATTAGGTTTTACAATGAAGTAACTTCCTGGGAAACAATGGTGGGCATGTGAGATTTCTGAAGCATTGTAAAATTTCTAAGCATTTTAGGATTGAGTTTGTTCCAACTCCAGTCAGTATATAATTTAAACTACCCTTAGCATATTTCTAGGTACAACTTTGCTTTTTTTCCCATGAGAAGAAAACAATCAATCCTGAAATCCTGAGCTAGCTTTAAATCTAATTACAAGAAAGAAAAAAAAGGAAGAGAATGTAATGTATAATCCATAGCCAAGATTTGAGATCCAGCCCTTGGAAAACCATGAAAATATTCCAGCAACATTGTTCCACAAATGTCTTAGCAAATCCTGCTAAGCCCAGAGAAGTTATGGATGCCTCATCCCTGCGAATGTTCAAGGTCAGGTCAGAGAGGGTCTTTGAGCAGCCTGATCTAGTGGGTGGCAGGAGGCTTGGAACCAGATGATCTTTAGGGTCTCTTCCAACACAAGTTTCTCTATGGTTCTTTGCTTCTAAGCAGAGCAGCAGTAGAAGAGTATAATACTGGGTCTGTTGATCAGTATCATTGCAATTTATTGCAGCTGAAACACAATAATTTGTAATTTCTTGAGATGGAAAATGAACTTAACTATCATTCTTAGGATTCAGCTCAGAAAATATTTGTTTTGCTAAATGACCTTTTAAGGAAGTCAGCACAAGAGTCAGGAATAGATGTCAGAAGGCATTTGCTCAGCATCATTTTCAGCATGGACGTATTAAATTAACCTGGGAACTGGTTAATCTTACAAGCCACAAAACACATTGTCTGCCATCTTTATTCGATTCCTTCTGAAATTGATTTTTGCCACCAGGTGTCAGCACGAGTGCACAGACAAGACACCCCAGAGATCCCTGAGAAGTCTCCAGAGAAGCAGTCTGTACAATAGGGATAATGTTTCATGTCAGTTCTCATGCTCCTGAAAATCTCCTCCATTTTTAGTTCCACTACGGGAAAAAAAAAAAGGGCTGATATTGCTTACTTTTAACTGCATAGCCTACCAGTTTTGTGTACTGTAGGTATCCTAGAATCACCTATTCTATGTTCCCTAGTATCTCCACCCATCCTCTTCTCTGCCCAATAGTCACAGGGCTAGATTATCTCCCTTCAGACTCTAACCTGAAGATGTGGAGACTATGACGAACAAGGCAGGTAGGAGGGATAATTTTCACATGATGTGAATAATATAGCTGAGAGACTTCAGATCCATCTAAGTCTATAATAACTATCCTGGTTTTTAAAAGTCACTGTCTATATGCCCTTTCAAGCTGTTGATGGCACCTAGCAGTTATGTCCCCAAATCTCTTCTCTGACAAGTGGGTCTTTGGTCCTTCCTGGAAACAGCACCCTGGGATTGCCCTGCTAAAGGCAGTATCATGAGTTGGATTCCAGTTAGTCTTTGTTAATATATTAACAGAATTCCTTCTCTTTTTCCTTCAAACATTCGGGCTGCAGACATTTTTTTAAATCACAAATTCCTTATTGCAGCTCCAGTGCCCTGGTCAAAAAGAAATGTCTTGTTTTCAATATATTTCTTGCATTACATGGTTTCCTATTCCAGGCTTTTCACAGAGGTCACTCTAGCCTTTAGTTCACTGTTATAGGGATGAACCTGAGTTTAAGATATTTGGTTCTGTTTAATGTTAAAATGTGTTTGGAATAAGTGCTTGTAATAGAAGGAGAGACCTGAATGAATAAGAAGACAAATATAACATTTCCTTGACTATGACAGAACCTTCTTGCTCTTAGTGAAGAGCAAGCTTTCCTAAATGAGAGGAACCCTTCTGGAGGCCAGGGAGATTCTGCAATGATCTGTCTGCAAAGTTTTGTTTCAATACTGCACCAATAAAACTTGCATGGGAAAGGAATGTGGGGACAGGATGAGTGGTCTTATCCACTATTTGCTCCAAAGAGCTCTGCAAATCTCCTAGCTCTAAGTGGAAGAGAGAAACACAACTTGTATTGTCATCTCAGGTTTGTCTCCAGTGATTTTCCTAGCAAGTGTCATGACCATTGTGTTTTTCCTGCTCGTCTTCCTGGTACACTGTATTTATCATTGTTTATAGTCTGTACCTTAGTGATTTGTAGTTTGGGTTTTTTCTGAAGGGTGTTTTGACTTCTTTTAAAACTTCTATTTGACTCTTTTACTTTGTTTCCTCCAGCAGTGTAAGAGACTCAGCCCAGGAGCTGCAAAGTTTTACATGACATGCAGGGCTACTTTTTACATTTTGAGTGCTATGCAGAGACAATGATAGAATTTTAAGGATTGAAGATCAAGATTTCTGGAAATTATTGGCTCTTTGTCTCAGGGTTCTTTGAAAGTCTCAAATGTTGTATGTTTCCTTTCTCAAATCAACATCACTGAAGCTGTCCATCTAAAACCTCTAGTATTTTTACCATTTCAAGTCCTAAAGTACACCTTTCAGGTTTCCATTTCATGTATACAATGTCTGCAACAAATTCTGTATAAATCTGATGGAAAATTAAAAAGAAGATGCATATTTATAATGGTGAATCTCCAAAAGCAAACAAACCACTCAACCCAACATTTTACTGGTACTCCAATCACTAGGGAACTCTCTTTCAGTCTGCTGATTTAATTTAGCATTGAATATGTGTGCATCCATCTTCCTTTGCAACGCTGTGGTGAGACTTGTCTCTAATTTAAAGGATTCTGTTTGCAGTCATGGTCCAAGTTATCACTGTGGTGTACTGACTGAAGAACACATTTTGTAATTTTTTTTTTCTGAAATATTTGCTGAAGCGCTTGGTGGACAATTGAGCTGATTAATGCATAGTATTATATCCAGCCCAGAAAGTAGTTGAAAAGGGAGGGATATTCCCTATACCACTTATTGACTGCCTGTGATTGGGTAAGAGCCATGTTACTGCCATATTTACAGTGCTGGAGCTGGAAGCATTTGCTGGCTCTGGAAGTATATACTGGGTAAATAATTTCTGTCAGACAGAGAGAGAGCAGTTGTATCATGTCCTTCTAGACCAGCTCCTTTTGAAAATGAACCTTGCCATGCAGGGAAGTAGAATGGACAATTAGGACTGCTAGAGTAGCTTGACTGAAAATTCCCTTCAGTTTCCATGTAATGTATCTTTATTTCACAATTTGGAGACGTTTTGCTGCAGTCAGTAATAATTATATGTTGCAGTCCTTCCTTTCCTTTCCTTCTATATGGACTTTGTTTGGTAAGGGTCTCATCAGCTGTACTGGAAAACATGAATGAAAAACATAAACCTTTGCTTTTAAGGATCTCCAACAAATCTAATTTTCTCTATACTATTTTGCTGGACATTTTTATGTTCACTCAACCAAGTGCATTCTGCCAGCTGCTGAATTTGGCATTTGGAGAGCTGACCTGTTGACCCCAGAAGATGCCCCTCTTCAAGACCCTGCCAAAGCTGGCTTTGTACCACAACCCATCGATTCCAGGATTTTCTTGGCAATGACTGAGCCAGTCATCTAAAATGGGATTTGATCCAGCACCCACAGATGTCAATTTAAAGGACTTCCATTAATTTCAGTGGATCCATCTCTTCCTTTTTGAAATTACCTTTGCCCTGAGAGTGGCACAAGCCCCTGAGCAGAGGGATGCCAAGCAGGACACCAGAGCCACCCTAGCTTTCTCTACACAAAGGAAAAATGTACTGTTATCAGGAAAAAGCAAAGCAACTCAAGAATTCAAAAACACTTTTTTTTTTTAACCTTTCAATTTTAAGGAACTGCAGCACACCAAGTTCCTATTATTGTACTGTATTGTGTCATCTCAATTTCCAAATGAATAAAGGGTTTCTCTGAATGCAAGTTACTCTCCTTTGAAGAGTGACATGTAGATTATTTACATATTTTAATCCTGACTCACAAAGAAATTTGTACACAAATGATTCACATATAATAATTCATATTTACTTAAAGAATTATTGCCATTCTTAGGCAAACTGAGTGAAAACAATATTTTGCTAAAACCCCTATTAAACGATCTTGCATCCCCTTTTCATTGTCACTAATTAGCTGAGTATGAATGCAAACACAAGCTTTGTCCGTTTTTCTCTAATTGAAATTTTATTATAGGCAAACAGAAAGTGAGAAATTAAAAGTAGTATCTATGCATGTACAAAAGCACTGGAGATCAGTGTCTTGCTCTAAAGAAGTCTGTTCTTGCATGAAGTATTCCTAGCATTGCAACTCAAGTTTAGGAGCTCTCCATTGAGGCAGCAGTTATGAAACACCATCTCTGTCCTAAATAAAACAGGGTCACAAATGAGGAAAGAAGAATCTGATTAACTTCAGATGCACCTTTCTGCCATTTCTTTCTCGGACTACAAAGAGAGATCCTCTGATCAATTTTAGCTGTATCACTTAGTTACAAGTTTCCCTTTCACTCTAAATCATTTTGAGGCTTGAAGAGCTGTTCTGATTGAAATTGTGTGAAGATCAGTTTTCCTCACCTCCATGGCAGTGACCCCCAGCCATGGTGACCTATCTAGAAGGTTCTAAATTCCTATAGGTCTGTGTAGCACTGAACAAGTTAATCCTGAGGCTTTTCTGTAGTGCATAAGGTGATTAACAGAGCTGCTCACAGGGCAGGGGTGATTAGGGTTCTATAGGGATTAAGGAACAACAGGGAACTGTATTTCTTAACTCACCTTTTAGACTGCATAATGCAGCACTTAGCAAGACTCACTTCTTCTTTTCCTTGTAACTACAAACTGATCTTTTTACAACTTCCATGCGTGAATGTGTGAGGCTTTAATGGGACAATACCATGTAAAAAGCTGCTTCTGAAGAGTTTAATTTTAACTATTTAAATATTCTCAAGATCATCCTCTGTACAGTAACCAAGACATACAGAATTACCTTTATCCATACTGTTAAATATTTTCACACTCCAAACAAGACATAAAGTTGACTTTTGGAATTTGGTCCTTACCCATGTTAATTCACCAGCCATTTTAACTCCCCAACTCCCAACTCCCTTCCCCATGCTTGGGAGGTTATAAACTGACTTTTTTCAAAACGATATCATTGCTCAGTTTGGCCCTGGTGTGAAACCAAGCATAAGATAACATAAACTGGACCTCTTAATTCTAACTCTTGGCCTGACAGAAGCACAGCAGTAATCTTGAGGGAGTCTCTTTCCATGAGATCATTCATCTTAAATTTTTGATACAAGAGGTCCATGAATCCCAATGTATTCCAGGTACACCAAGACCCTTGAGGAATATAAAATGTTTTGCTTGGTAAGGATAAATATTACCAGTGGTTTCATTCTAATGTACTAGGAAATAAGTGCTTGAATAAGAATGGAGGAATTAAGCAATGTTTACAGTAGAATGTTACCTGAAAAACTCTTGTTCCAATATCTTATTTAATGCTGAGTTATAGTCAATTCAGAAGTGCTAATTCAGAACCTTTGTGATTGACAAATAATCCCTATGTATGGCACCAACAACTCAGAAATTTATTCTGTTGTTATAAATCCTGCATTTCTGCTGAAGAGTGAGCAAAAACCACATGTAAAGATAACAGACAATTTGGGCATGAATGGACTTGAGTGTACAAAATTCATGCAGCTAGTCTTCATGATAAGCTTAAGCACAGGACAGAGACGCAGAAAGAGGTGGTTTTTTTTTTTAATTAGAAAAATGACTCCCAGTACATGCAGCTTGTTTTTGCAACCATGGGAATAAGCACTACAGTGACAGAAATACTGTGTCTGCTGATATTTTATGAAGGTTTGAACAACAATCCACTACCTTCTGTATGTGTTTGCCTCCTAGCAGTGGATTCCTGTTTTAATTTTAGTTTGCTTTATTGCTTGCTGGTTAGAGCATCAGGCAATACTAAAATTGTTATTAAATGCAATCTGTCTCTTTAATAACAGTTCCAAAATTAAAATCATAAAGTTGATTCATAAACCACAGAAATATATACAGTAGTTGGAGTAGCCTTCTTTCTGGGGCATTATTGAAATGTACCAATTCAATGGACTTTATAGAAATAGCTTGCAATTACTGTTGTTGATGGGAACAGGGAGCTTGTAATAACCCAGACGTGTGTAACGTGTACAATATAAATTTGAAAAAGGCTGCCAGCACCATCACACACTGCTTCTTGCTCCGTGGGTTAAGAGGTGATAGTGTGGTTTTATTAGCCACTGGCCATTAAAGCAATATCAGAAATGGTCAGGATAGTCCTGGAATCAGGACTGAGCATCAAAGTGACCATACGCCACTCTTCCAAAAGCTTATATCCAGATGGACAGTGGCTAAGCTGGAGTGTGCAAGGCAACTTGCATATTTATTAAAGTAGGTATTGCAATTATTGACAATTACTAATAGTCTAGAGATATCCAGAAGTAATCAAGCTTATATCTTTGTGATGTGTTGCATTGCATGTGTTGGGCATGGCCAGAAGTATCTCTGGGTTGGCTCTTTTTTCTGGATTTTCTTGTGGCATATGCAAGGAGATTATTGGGTAACTCTGAGACAGATCTTAAGGAAACACATTTTGGGGGGATTATTTTGTCTAGATTCAGCCCAGGCTGTTTATCTTTAGCCCTGCTGGTTGAGAACCTGTCATGCGGGACAAGCTTATTTTGTAAACAATCCATCCTTTATATTCTCATTAGGAGAATATGATACCTCCAAGAAGCCAGCAGCATGCCAAGTGTGAATAGCTCTCCATCATTCATAGCTAAGTTTGGAATTCCACAGTGCCTTCCAAAATGTCCACAGACTTTCCCAGTTCTTGATTCACAGCTCTGTTGGTGGAAGTAGCTGATACAGAGAGAAATGTTGGTGTCACTGTGTCTTTGTTGATGCTACAAGACTGGCAAACATGAAATAGGATGCAAACATCAGAAGTGCTTAGCTCTTCCCTGCATTCAAATGTGCATTTTCAAGCAGTTAATTTGAAAACCCATATGCTTAACTGATACAAATCACCCTTATTTTCCCGTTTCAACCCTCACAGCTATGTATCAGCCAGCTGCTTAGGTATTCATCTGTATATTTTAGAGAGTTTGAAGAATCCTGTTATTCCATTTTGCAGGAAGGAAGATGGAAGGAACAAGGGATTTGACCAGGATCAAATAAATTGCATCTATACTAGCATATTAAGTGTGTCTTTCTATTTCAAAACTGCTTGCAGGCTACCTCCTGGGAATGGTCCCTGGCCTACTGCAGTTCCTGAACTGTCTGGAAACTTTTTAGGAGGAAGGTAATAATCAGAGAAGTGTCTAACAATTGAACAGTTAAACTGTTTGATTTTTCACAGTCATTTTTCAAACAGGCTGAAACTAGTCAGAAACAAAAATAGTTCGGTTTGATTGATTTTGGAGGTGATGAACATATTTACATCAGACACTGAGGTTATGTTGACCCAGACTTGCAAATCCATAGGTGTTTCAGAGTAAATTTGTCAGCAGAGATAAGCACCTGGAAGACACCTGGTGTTCAGACTATAGGTAGTTTTTCAGGGTCAGGCTACATCCTAAGTCCTCCACCAAATCCTTGTTGCTTTTGTAGGCCTAATGATGTCTAACTACAGCAAGCATATGATGATTTATGTCTCTGTCCCTAGTACAGAAACTTCATGGTTTTCAGCTGACATCACTAGTTCACTGCCACCCTAGTGATTTTGCAGATTTTAGGTACCTTTTTCACCAAATATCAAAATTTTCATCACAGTTTTCTATTCTTTCCATTTCTGGTTAATTCTCTGTTCAGGATGTTATCAAGAAAACATTGAAAATAACTAAAAAGAAGTATCCTTTGGTCCACTGTGAAAGTGAAGAGGGAAGACCCATAGACAAATTGGCTTTTGAATGAGTTATTCAGATACAGCCACACAAAACAACACAAAAAGCACAAAGTGAAAACATATGAATAGATTCCTTAACACTTGAAAGCTCCAGACAGCATTAAATAGAATGAAAATGAAGATACCAACAAGAAACCTCTCACTTATAGAAAAACTGGGGGCTTCTTATTTTATTTTTCCCCCACATCAGTATTTCTAGGTTCTGGACATCTATATATATCCATATAAAATATTTTCACAGTTCCCTCTCTTCTGAAAGCAAGCAATAAAATTACTTAAGTTTACATAATATTCTAGTGCTGAGGACAGAACAAGCAAATATTCCAGGTGATGGTGGCTATTTTAAGGATCATAAAGACTTGTAACCATTGTATTTCTTCTGCCATAGTGTTTCCTTTTCTTTAATCTTTCCTTTTTTCCCCCTACCCCTGGAGAATGAATCTGTATTTCCTGAGACACACTTATCCAATTAAAAGGAAGAAAAATACACCTCATTTTGTTCTTATTTGTCTTTGCTATTTCTTTCCTGTCTCAGTGGCTTTTATTCTCCTCACATGGGATCATCTCAAATACACAGGGAGCCATTTCCAGTTGTTTGCACGAATCCTGTTATTTAGCAATTTGTGCCTGTATCTTTTGTGGATAGTGTTCTGTGTTCACACTCTCATTACAGTCATTTCTCACAATTATGCTCTATGCTTTGGTATCAGAAGATTGCAGACTTCTCCCTTCACCTGTAGTCTGCATGAGATTTGTGGCTTTGTATGCTGCCATTTACTCTATTTTTTTTCTCATGATAGTCTTTGAAAGGAGAACAAGACATCTTGGATATTAACACCAAACAGAGCTTGCAAAACAAAACCATCTTCCAAGTTGTGATTTGAATTTGAAGCTTATAAGCATCTGATTACCTCATCTTTAACCCTTTTTCCTGGCTAAGAAAAACAGAACTGATATAACCTGGTGATTTTTGTCAGTAGTTTGGGAGGGTGAAGATGAGGTAAAATAAAGCTCTGTTGGTTTGGGGCTTTGTAGGGGGAAGTGTGTTTTTTTTATTCTTTTTGGTTTGGGGATTTGGGATTTTTTTTTTAGTCAAAATTTCTACCTATGCCTACCTACGTACCAACCTATCTCCTTCCTTGGAATAATATTACACTTCTCTCATAAGATCCAGACACTGAAGTACATTTCTGCTACTCTGGATAAACAAGAGGATGAGATCAACACTCCCTTGTCATTAGTAAGATGACTTTAAATCTAACAGGATCTATAATTTCCAAAACATGAATAGGAGAGAGAAAAAACAGTTTGTTTCCCATAAGCATATTTTAAAAAATTTATTGTGTCAGAATAGACACAGTAGCAGAAAGTTATTTGAGAGGAATGTGTTACTGTTTGGGGATATTGATAACACTGTTTCAAGCTATGACGTGTTAGGAAAAATACATTGGATTCTTGGCAAATTTTGATATGCATAACTTAATCAATACTGTCACAGAGATTTAAGTGAGCTTGACATGAGATCCACTTGTTTTAATTCAATACTGCGAAACAGAAAGGTCAAGCATTAAACATAAATGGGCTTTTCCAGTGGCCCAAATAACATACACAGTTTTCATCACATCAAAATAAAGTAAATAACTTTTAAAAATCAATAAATTGAAAACATTCCAATCCTGATGAATTTGAGGAAAATTAATGTAGTCACTTCAATGCTGTCATCCTGGGTCTACCAGCAGCCAGGAGCTGTAGCCCCACTATCTATGCTTCTCCTTGACTCTGTAATCTCCTTATTCTCCTTCGTGTGCTAATTCTGTTTGGCACTTGGACTCAGATGTTATCATTTATTACTGAAATACTGCTCATTTTTGTTTAGTGTACTGTCTGTCTGAAGTGCTGAAATAAGTAGATGGAATGAGAAGTCATGGGGTAGCAGAAGGCAGGAAAGAGAAAATTAAAGAAGACATGAAAAGAATGATGAGTAAAAGCAGTTGAAAACAGAAAACGCTGTAGAATCACTAGTCTCAGTTTAGTGCATAAATTCTGTAATCTGTGTTCTTCAAGCAACCAGGCTGAAGAGCCATGAAGGTCTTTCCTAGCACTGACGTCAGTCCTACAATGGAAGAACAGCAAAATGCCATATTTTGCCTTTTCTTAATACCTTTTTATTCCCCAGGGTTTCCACTGACATCAGAAGAGAAAAGACAATTTGAAATCTTAACCACACAGCCAGGTCTATTGTCATGAATTAAAAGTATGATCTAGCCTTTTCCATAGAAAGACTTGCAGCTGCCCAGTTAAAAATCAGGCTGGACTTTCTATCTGATTATCTTTTAATGCCTGTGATTAAATTAAAGATATCCATTCTATTCTGATTAATAGTTTTCGTCATAACATTTTATAATGGTTTTCAGTTTTATAAAATTCTTCCTTTTTCCTTTTTTTTTCTCAGACACATTTCAAAACTTTCAGCCCCATCTGATACTTATGCTGACATGACCACTGCTGATCTAAGTGACAAAGGAATTTAGTAGGAAATAGTACTGAAATAAGAAGAAATGTTTGAAATACAAAAATTCAGGTTAAATTTAAAATTACAAGAAATTTTAAGGGAGACTGTAATTTAAGCCCAGATGGCAACCCAGTACCACAGAGCTCCTTGCTCACTCCCTGCAATGAGGAGAGAGGAGAGAATCTGCAAAGTAAAAGCAAGAAAACTCATGGGTTGAGATAGAGACATGCACAAGCAAAGCAAAACATGGGATTCATTGCCCAGTTTTCACCAACATGCAGGAATTCAGCCTTCCCCACGAAAGCAGGAAAGACAAACACCTTCACTCTGAACGTCTTCCCCTCCTTCCTACTTCCTACCCTGACTTCATATGCTTTTCATGATGCCATGGTCTGAAATATTCCTTGGGTCAGTCAGAGTCAGTTGCCCCAGCTTTGTCCTTTCACAACTGCTTTTGCACCCACAGCCTCCCTTGCTGGAGGGATGGGGTGAGGAGCAGCAAGGCCTTGACACTGCTCACATGAGCATGCCTGTGTTATCAACACTGTTTTCAACACAAATCCAAAGCCCCATACCAGATAAAGAAAATTAACTCTGTCCCAGCCAACACTCACATAAGACTCAAAGGCTCTGGTGTAATCTGTTAGTGTGGATGGTGAGGTGTGCTGGAAAAAATTGTTGTTTGGACTCTGTCTAGTCTGTCCGTGTGTTCTTTATTGCTGCTAATTGCAGAATTTCTAAATTGTTTTGTCCAGTAACCTGTATTATAGTCCGTGGTATTTTATTCTGGTGCATAAGCTGTCACTCCTACCCATCCCCGTGCTCTCGTTATCACAGAGAAATCTATCAAATAACCAACAAGAAACGCTTCCACTGAGACAATGCACTCTGAAACAAACATCATCTTACAGAAATTGGGAAAGAAAATGTTTTCCAAATAAGATAAATAGAACTGTGAGTTAAATAGCCTCAAAAAAATACTTGATCTTGGAAATGAAAGTCTTGGAAAGGAAAGCCACAAGGGAAAGAAAAGATCGATCAGTAGATGATTACAATGGCAGATATGCAGAATCAACATCTTGAAATTGATTTTGCTACTCTTGAGAATTTATGACATGAGCTAAAATTGCCAGCTTGGTGGAAGACAGGACTTTTTTAGTGTTGCAACATTTTTTGAGCCCATAACTTTATTGCTTTGAGTGATCTGTTTTGTGCAACCCAATCAGCAGAACAGAGTATTTATCACTCTTTCAATGCACTTTCAAAACACTGTTTTATGATCCTAACATGATTATTGAGTTAAGGACGGCTTGTATTTCTAAATGTCCAGCTGAAAGTATCTGACACTCTAAGTAAACAGGAATTAAGGGTTCTTCAATCAGAGGAGCAGACTTGACTGCCAGTAACTGAAATAACCTTCTGTTATGTAAGACTATACAGTAAGCCTTGGTAACAATGAGGTTCGATTGTGGAAAAGAACATATTTTCAGTAATAATATGATATAGTTGTTGATAACAGAATAACCTTGTAATCAAAAAATAATGCCAAGTGAACTGCATGCCAGAAAATGGGCTCTGACAGGTATTTCATAAGAGAAGGTTCAGACATGACTTTATGCACAAAAATAGTACACTGGTGTTATTTCTTGTTTGGCCATTGGAAGATACTATCTTTCATCCTTGGTCATGATGGTTTCCTATTCTCCTAGTATTCTTATATAAATAGGCAAGGTTATTCCCTGAGCAATTCACGAAGTACACACATCAGAATGTATGTTGATACACACTGCATTTTCTTTGTCTCATTCATTCACCTGTGTTTCTTTTTAAATCAAAGGCAGAAGGTGAGAGAAGAAAAATATGTTAATGTCATTTATGTAATAAATTAATCTTGTACCAGGTAAATTTTTTTGTTCTTTATTTTGCAATTCCTACTTCTGTTAAAAGAAAACCAGATATGTTAAATATCAATTCATTCCATTAGATTGCAGTGACCAGGTCCAGATTAGGTTGTTAGTTGCTAAAATATGTTGAACATATTTTCTGAATTGTAATTTAAATTTAAAAGAAACCTGCTGCTTTAGTGTCATGCGCCATAATATGTAGGACAAACTCAAAAATAAGAAGAAAAATTACTAGAAATGGCTTTTTTCAAGTGAGTTTGAACACATATAAGGAAGGAACCAGCCTTTAGCACTGCTTCTGGCAATATATTTTGTGATCAATTGAAAAAAAAATTGGTTTCTAGTGGAAAAGAAAGGGTGGAACGACAAATATCCTAATAATAAATACAAAAATAGGGTTTCTTAAGGCAAATATTTATGCTTTTCTTATTCCCTGTCAAAAGCTGTGAAAATCCACCAATTTATTTACTTTATTTATAGGAGCAATCTTATAAAGATGACTAGTTTTCTCAATAAAAGTAAGCTGTTCCAGCCTCTTGCAGCCTCTGAACTGTAAAAATACCTGGTGACTACAATCATTTTTGTAGCTTCCAGGCACAAAGAAGTGTAGTTTGTTTAGTGTATGTCACATAATAGGTTCTCCTTTTTTTCTGTCTTTGAACCACGTTGGGAAAGTAGTTTGATGACAATCAGTGTGTGAACTTCTCTGGGTCGTTTGTTCTCTTTCTAAGCAAAGCTTCAGAAGTGTTTAAGAATATCACAACAAAACATACTGAGTCATGTCAAAAAATATAAAAATATAAAATATCAAAAGAAAATTTTGAAAAACCTACTTAGCATTTTGCAAATTCATAGATGCCTGGTATCGTGGAATGGATTAGGATTCAACATCAGATATTATTTGTTTTGAAACTGCTTCCCAGTTATATTTTCTTTTTTCTATCCTCAGGAAGTTCTGATTGCTACCTCTACAAAGACAGTTTAGAGTGTCCTTGTAATGACATTGGCCATCTGCAATGGGGGTCCCACCAGGCCCCATGCCATATTCAGCAGGGTGCACATATTTCATTTCCCTTTGTTCCTGAAATTCCTAAATAGTCCAGCTTGTTGCCCTGACAATCCCTCATCATATTTTCCAAACCCCACCCGTGCATACTTGATCAGACTCTTTGTCCTGAGTGACCTGTCCCTGGTTCTTTCTACTGAATACTACTAATACTTGACTTTAATATTTTACCCCTGGGGCACTAACACTGTTGGACCCAGCTTTGGACAGCAGAGGGTCTATTTTTGGGCTATCTGGCACTGGCTACATTAAACATGGGGCAAGTTTCTGGCAGCTTCTCACATCAGCCAACCTATTTAGTCCCCCTCCTACCAAAACCTTGCTACACTAATGCAATACACGTGGTTTCAGCACAAATTCAAAACAAGTCCTAATATTAATCAGTAGTACATTAACTAGTGCTTATACGTTTTCCTTTGGCACTGTTTTGGAGGAAGATATCCATCTTTGCTTCTTGACTTTAACTGCCTGTGATTTTGTCCCTTGAAGCAGAAACCTGTGTTGCTTAAGGCCATTAGCCAGAAATATTTTGCAATCACTCTGTTAACAAATAATTTAAAATCTAATTTAAACAAAAGAGTGATCCTATACATGTTGTATTAACAATGAATAATTACTTTCCACAAATATGTTTACTCTAAAGAACTAATGACATAAATTCATTTGAATTTGCATTTCAGAAAATGAAGCCCTAGAAAGAAAATAAAGTAACGTAAGTAGTAGTGCCAGGTTTATATTTTCAATTCATTTAGGAAAAAGAAAATCTGGAGCCCTTCTTCCAAAAACTGCTGATGTGGGATTTATGCAGTAATATTTTAGACCTCTGCAATGTGGTCACCTTTGGCTCCATGTACAAAGAGGAAAGAAAGGCATTTCCTCCATGTAGTTCATTTGATCGCTTTTAGGCACCCTAAAACCTCTGCATCTCTTCCCCAACTGTACCTCTGCCACCTCTTCACCCTGTAGATCTGCACATCAGGTATGAAGAATGAGTACTCAGGCACTGAAGTACCAATAAAAACACCTGCAGTGCCCTACCAGAACACCTTTCTACATGCTTCAAGCTTATCGAGGCAATATTGATGCTTCCAATAAAGGCACTATTCCAATATAATGCCCCTGCTGACACAGACAGCCCTTGGGTAGAAAAATCTCTACTGAAACACCCCAAGGTACAGATTCAGAGCTGTGACTTTGTGCTTACTGTGACTCGTATCCAGGTGAGGGAAAGGGCTGGCAGAGAAATTCTAATTCTACACTCAGCTTTGTAGACTCCAGCTGTGAGAAGGGGTCTTAGTCTGCGGAGCCAGAGGGGCATTCTGGGGAAAACAAACAACTAATCACAGTCTTGCTGCCTGTGTGCAAGTCAGGAGGGGTTGTGAGCCCTCTGACAGCTATCAGGGGACCTCCAGCTGGCATTTTCTCAGAAATACTTCACACCAGTGTTCACTTGTCACACCCCAAGAGCAGCAGTGGTGTCTCAAAAAGAATCTGAAGGCTTAGGCCCTGCTGTGGTTGATGTTAACACAGACTAATCTGGGTCAAGGTTAATCCAGCCACTGACTTTGACTGCTGTGTGCTATAGCAATATCTATAGGCAGCTGATTCTGGTGTCACACCAATGTACACATCTGCTTCCTTTTGTAGCATTGGAACTTCCTTCATTTCTTTTGCCAAAGTGTGTTCAGACTTGCCAGAAGATGCTTTTATTTATAATCACCTTCCTGCTGCTGCCTGGGTGAATATATTGGGTGAATATATTCTTGATATATCCAGTAGTTCTCATTGGGATTCCGATCACATGAGGAAGGAAAGGGACAGGAAAATAGGAATGGTCCATGCTATGTCCAGGATAGTCAAAAAGTATTAGGGGTTATGGTTATTATCTGATGCTACTCTTCACCTGAATATGACCTGGAGTGTTAATCTTTGTTACTAAGGGAAAAAAAAATAAAAAGAAAGAAAAGGGAAGCTATATGCAGTTTCTCTAAGTGACTGATTCTTTTGTATCTTTTGGATTTCTCTGGAACAATCATGGCTGTCCTGAAACTAACTGCACACTCTTTCATATTTCCTTAATGTGTTTTTAGAGTCCTTGCAATTGTAGCTTGGAAGTATATTTTTGTCTTTATTTTTCATGGTACTGTGTTATGAAGTCTATATCCTCTCATAACTTAGAAAGTTATTTTCTTATTTTAAATTAATCTACTTTAAATTTGTGAAGTAATTGGTACTTATTTTTCATTTATAATCCCAAATATATTTTATTTAGAGGTTTGAGGAGTCTTATTCCATTAATCTACAAATAAAATTGTTCTTAAGGAATCTAATAAAATTTTTTGAAAGTGAAGAAGAAAATTCCCCAAATGCCTATAAAGCAAACCTTTAAATCACTTTGCAATACAGATACCAATGGCAGTCTTCATTATATTTCCTGGAGATTGTTACATCAGTGGTAATCCCAGTAGGTTGTGTTTATCATCTCTGGAGAAAACTGGGCTCTTTAGGGGAATTTTTCTGACCTATTGTAATCATGCGTATGCAACAATTAGATGAATCACACCTTAAAACTTTCTGCATTACTCATCAACTCATTACATAAGATAATTCCACCTTATTTTTGTGAATTTTTAGACTCTATTTTACTTTATCCTCTTGCCCAGGTTTGATTATAACTTAGAATGTCAGCACAAGGATTATTTACCTCTCTATGAAGATTTCTTCTTTCTCTCTGTCTTCTTCATTAATCCAGCTCACAAGAACAGGCACCTGTCTTGCCAGGCACAGCATGAATATCTCTAGATTCCTCTACCACTAAATTCTAAATTCGCAGATTGGGTGCTAGAACTGAAAAATATTTTTCCCTTGCTCCTTTTAGTGTCATGGTACTCAGAGCTGGCTGAGACAGAACTCAGATGTCTTACATCAGAAACCTTCAGGATCTGAACTCCTTTCTTTTATTTTAAATTATTTTAGCATGTACAATATCAAAGCTCTATATAGGAAATTTGGAACACTATTCTTTCTTTCAGGTTTGCCAAAAACGCTTAAACATAAAACAGATGGCCAGAGGGATAAGTTAAGATTTTATCAGGACAAGTTCATGTTGTAATGGCATATCCCTGAAAATGTTCAAGGCAAGGTTGGATGGGACCCAAAGCTACTTGGTCTAGAGGGTGCCATCCCTGCCCATGGCAGAGGGATGGAACTAGATGATTTTTAATGTCCCTTCCAACCCAAATCATCCTATCTACTATGTGAATACTTTTATGCCTTCTTTTCTTCTTTTTTAAATTTCCCCTTCTGTTTTTCTCTATTGGCGTTGACAATTGGAATAGAAATTTACCTATCTGCCTTAGATTCAGATCCTGTCTCTGATGCTGAGGTGTCTTGACAGTCTGCTTACATCCACTGCAGCTGAGTGAGACTGTTGGTGCTGGTCCTCAGGTCTCATTCCCCACACACACAGGCTAACCTGGCACAAATATTTCTTAGGGGAATACTAATGTTAACCGAGAATAATTTAGGTTTCAGTTTTAGCCATCTTGAGCTTTCCATGCATTTGCTGGGGGGAATTACTTTTGCAAAGCCTCTGAGCATATTTATAACCAAATGAGTGTTTGGTTTCACATTACTGCATGCTGAGAAGGAAGCCTATCATGGGAACAAATAGCTCCACTAAATTTTCACATTCTTCAACTTAAAAAGGTTGGAAGATTAAACATTTGCTCCTGTGTTCTCAAAGAAAGAAGGAAAAAAATGTTTTGTGGACTGATGTAACTTAAAATACTGCAATGCATACATATTGCATAGAGCAGTTGTGGATGTCCCATCCCTGGAAGTGTTCAAGGCCAATTTGGTGGAGCTCTGAGCAATCTCGTGTAGTGAACTGTGTCTCAGCCTATAGTGAGGATTTGGAACTAAATGATCTTTAGGGTTCCCTCCAACCCAAACCATTCTATGATTCTACAATACTATGGTGAAGGAGAGAGATTTATTTTTTTTTTCTGTATTATAGGCACAGTAAAAGCCTGAATAATTATACATGGTAATAGACATGAAAAACACTGTATAAGCTCTTGACATTAAGTACTAAAATGAACTGACAGGCTGCAGCTGAGCTCTGTATCTTATATTGTGCTTGTCTAAGGGAGAGCTACAGCAGAGCCTCTAAAATAAGAATTGATGAGATAAGAAGGCATTTGATGTCCCATCTCTTTACAAATAAGGCATGAAAGAAGCTCCTGTTTAGACCTTTCTGTGGGCAGAAAGACAGCAGAGGACATGGGATGATGTCACCTTGTGAGCCCTCAGCCTTCAGATATTTCCTGCCTGGAACCATAACAAATATTCTGTGATGTTTTCAGGTACTTTATCTGAAGTCCAGTAAGGATGTACTCAATATTGCCACTGTCCAGCAAGTTGGTCTCAATGTTCCCACCTGAAACTGAACAGTAAGATACCTTTAAAAAAAGAATAAACAGACTCACTGAAACCACCTGTATTATATACATATTTCATGTAACAGCTTTGTTTGAAATTATTTCCCTTCTCAAGGTTTTCCTTCCTTTCTGGTCTCAGCATAAAAAGAATTGGCCACAGAAAGAACTGAATGCTTTGGTGTATTCACGTTGCAGAGATAAATCTGGATTGCTCTCTGGAAGACATCTTTTTTCTCCAGAACAAAATCATCATGGTCTCCATAATATAGAATCATATTTTTAAAACGTTAAATGTAAATTTGACTCATCATATAAATTATACCCAAATTTGAAGTGAAAATTTGTGATCAGTCCTACCTACTTAGACTGCACAAAAGTTGATTTTTGCAAATATCCCTCACATTATTAAAGGATCAGATCCTTTTATTTCAGGGTTAGAGTGTGCCTGTATTCAATAATATATGTGTTTATTCACAGGTTTTCTTCTGCCAGCAAACCTTGTATGTTGTACATGCTGTAGCATTACACATCTTGTTCCATGGACCTCTTAGATCAAATGCAAAATAAAATCTGTCTCTTTCTGTCCATGTTGCTTAAATTCTCTGAACAATAGGGACACAGTGTCTGTTGCAGTGATGCTAGAATCAAGAAAAGTATGATTGATTTTGAAAAGAAGAACCATTTTTTTTGATGCAATGCCTTAAGAGCTCTTGCTGTTAACACTGGAATATTTGTGTCCTTGCATAATAAACCTGAAAGTTATACAGCTTAGGAAATGGTTATCACCTCATAAACAGGAAGCACCCTCAAGGTATCATCTACTATAGGCAATATGATCACAAAAATCTGCGTTCCAGCTTTGCAGCAGTCCTACATCAGTTCTTTTATGGCATCATTATGTTAAATGTTTTTAATGCAGGAATATTTCAGAATAATAGCAAACTATTTTCTGTTTCACTGCAGTTTCATTTAGGTCTATTAACGTGTGAACATGAAATAGAAACAAAGATTAAATGACTTATCTAAGGTCATAGTGATCAACCGTGTTAGATGTGGGAACAGTGACGGAAAACACCTGACATCTGATACTGGTTTTGATTTGCTGTAGGACCTCATATACATTACTTGTACAAGGTCACTTATGGGAGTTATTAGAGCAAATGTGAACATGTATGTCTAAGCTGCTTGCTAGATCTATTGCAAATATTCAACATTGAAAGTACAGGGGAAAAGTAAAATGTGATAGTCCATTTTCACCCAGAGCAATGAACATCAGTACAGTTGCCAAGATATTGCTAATCTAAATCTAATGTTTATATATTATATAATGTTTACACCTTAAATTCATACTTAATTTTCTTATTGGCATTGCATGTAAAAGTACTGGCCTGTATCATGAATATGTAATTTAACAGATTTTGTAACCTAGGACAGCTTCAGTCATGCACCACACTGCTGCTTTAATGCAAATGCTCTTGAAGCACTGGAAGGGGCAGAGATGGCCAGAGCATTTCTGCCCCTTTAACCCATCAGTGTAACTGCACTGCTGCCCATGTTGGACAGGGACACAACAGAGCCTTAGGTGTGCACAGTGCTACTGAAGGACACTGATGGCAAGGCAGAGTAGAGATTTCAGCAGCTGCACAACACAGAGCACCTCTGGTCTCTGCACTGCTCAACCAGAGAATCACAGACCAGTTTGGTTTGGAAGGGACTTTAAAGACTGCCTAGTTTCAGTTGCCCTGCCATGGGCAGGGACACCTCCCACTAGACCAGGGTGCTCCAAGACCCTTCTAACAAGGTCTCAAACACTTTCAGGGATGAGGCAGCCACAGCTTCTCTGGGCAACATGTGCCAGAGTCCCACCACTCTCACAGGAAAGAATTTCTTCCTACTGTCAAAAGTAAACCTAGTCTCTTTCAGCTTACGGCCATTCCTCGTGTTGCCATTACACGTCCTTGTGAAAAGCCACTCTCAAGCTATCTTTTAGGTCCCCTTTAGTACTGGCAGTCTGCTAGAAGGCGTCCCCAAAGCCTTCTCTTTCCGGGCTGAACAAACTGCAGTTCCAGTGACACCATATCTGTTAACGTGCAACGACTTGCTACAACAGGAGCAGTTCCTCTCATTATTTTCCTGTGAGCAGTAAGATAGCAGGAAGGGAATTTATTTTCCCCAAGCCATCATTTTGTCCTGAATCTTGTCCCCGTGGTTTTTTTTTTTTTTTTCTGAAGGAACTAAGCCTCAGATCTACTCTTTACAGTGTTTCTGTCTTTTAGATGCCACAGACTGCAGAGTTAAACAATAGTATTTTGCTGCAGTACTTACTGCTGCTCAAGAGTAAAAAAAAAAATTTGGGCTGGCACTGGGGTGGAAAGGTAGAAAGTGCTCACTCAGTGGTAAACATACTGTCTGCTCAGCTTTGCCTGTCAGCATGCTCACATTCTGAAAAATATCCATTTCTCTATTCAGATATCTGCAAATGTGAGTTCCACATGATGATCTCTTACTCTTCAGACTTCAAAAACTGATTTCATAGGTCTTTTCTATATATTTGAGGTCATCCATACTGAGAATAAGAAGCCTGACAGCTGCTAGCAGCAAAGAATACAAATGATAATCAGAGCTGATAATCACCTGTCATTTAAAAAAAGAAAGAATGAAAACGACCAAAAAAAAATCTGCTCAAAAATACCAGAAGCATAGGTAGTTTGACTGACATTGAGAGTAAGGCTATTGTTTTCCATTTGCTGGATTTATTCAACTTTACAATTTATTTTCAGAGGGCTGTGCAACTAATGAATAAGGGAAAGGAAAAGGAAAAGTTGGACAAGGAAGGAGAGTAAAACCATTTATAGATTTGTCTCTTTTCAGCAGTTAATTGTATGCAGAAAAAAACAACAACTTAGTATTAAGCCACTCTACAATTTTGAATACATGTGATTTTCCATTCATTTCACTGGTATTCCCCTTTGCACATGTGGTGTGGCACAAGGGTAATATAAAAAGTTTGGGCCAGGTTTTGTCCTTTAACATGTGAGTCACCTTTTTCCTCGAGTATAGTCATGTCATTGCAGTATGTAAAGCCTTTTAAAAGTGCTTACTCCTATGTCATTAAATCTAATGGTCTAGAACTTCTTAACTCCATATTTTATATATAGAGTGACACTGGCTTATTTTCTTAGCTATTTTGTGTTTCCATTCCTGAAACATCTGGTTAAATCTCTTCTTCCTTTGTCATACAACCACCATCTATACACACTCCCAATCATCCGAGACAATGTCCAACAATACGTAAATACTATTTTTCTCTTACTTGTCTTCAAATTCCTAATTCAGGAGATTCATGCTGATATTTCTGCACAATTTTCTCCCAAGCTTGGCTGTTAATATTCCATTGTAGATCAGCACATGATTTTCCTTTTGAATCACTCTACTTCTATTTAATTGAGGACTGTACAAATGTATAAATTGATACTGCTGAGCTTTACAGATTTAGCCAGCTGCTGGAAAAAGGTTAATAGGTTTGGTTGCCTGGTGATACTATTCCAGTTCAAGTCTGTCAGATGTCTAATCATGTGTCTCAGCAGATGATAATGCCCATGGTATTGTCCATAGCAGTTTTTTTCTATCTTCTAACTTTCTATAAAGTTTGAAAAAAGAGACTGTCCTGTCACCAAATGCATGATTTAGAGCTGTGATTTTAAGAATCAGATTAAATCATGTATACATACATATATATGTCTCTATATTACTTAGTATAGAATATTAATATCCTATATAGAATACATATGTAAATACGTTTATATTTTGATATAAAATTCTTTTAAACACAAGCTTATACCATAATATGGTGACTCTGACATTAGATGAATCATTAGACAAAGGTAGGCATACAGGTTGTTTCAAGAATATACTCAGCTATTAAAGAAAATAAGGAAAAAATAGGAAAATGCTTGGGTTTTTCTTGGATTTAGAGAGGTGATAGCTATATGTGTTTAAATTTGCCTTCCAAATGTTCCAGCCAGGTGTTTGCCCACTTGAAAACTACTCCAATGACTGCAGCAGAGTGTCTGATTTGCTGAAGTGTAAGAGTACTCAATTGGTCTCTTCAGTTAAGAGCTCCATTTCCTTGAATTTTGGAATTTTTTTTTTTACATCACCAACAAATGACCTTTTACAATTGTTTTTAAGTCACCTATTCCTGTGTGTGGGTGTATATAGATGCATGTAATATCTGCCTTGGCCAACACTGCATGGAATGTGCAAAGGATGGGCTTATTTGGCCTATGGGTCAAAATCTACATCTGAGGAGAACTCCAGGTTAGTTCTCTCTGTGAATGAGATAGCATATGGTCACATATATACACATTTATTGCAAGTCAAGTCTGTATTTTAAAAAGGACGAAAAGTGCATTAATTTCACAGTTGTGGCATTCATCTGTGATGGGGAGGTTAAGCACATGAGCATAATTTTCAGAAGTAGAGCACAAATAAAAGCTAAGATAATACTAAAATGTCTGAATACTTGAAAAACATAGGAAAAAAGAACGAACAAAACAAATCTAAGAGCTTCATGAGGTAATAATATATAGGGATTTAAAATTAAGAGGATTCCAGGCAGCACAGTCATCTTCGTTGCCTCGAGTTTGCCCCTTACAGTGTGTATTAATTGCTCCTTCCTATCAAACTTCACAGGATTCAAATCGGATCAAAGCTGGATTTCATTGTGTTTGAAGCATTCATAGTAATTATTATTCCAGGGTAATTTGGTCTTTTAAGGTGGCTGCTTAAACTTTCTACCTTTTCAAGTGAAAATCCTAGCCAACTACCCTGATAGGTAGATCAGCCCTGATTTACTTAAATCAGTTTGTTATTTTCTTCATATCTATCTGCTGCAGCTTATAGTCCTAGGCTATTAATCCATGTTTAGGATGTATGGTGAAAAAGAGAGATTTCCTCAAACCTCTAGTGCTTGTTTAGTCTGTCAGCCCATGGAAAGACCCTTGTGTGCCATCAACCCCTCAGCATCCCGTTACGGGGACCCTTCACGGAGCAGTCCCCTGGATCCGAGGGCACAACAACTGCCTTGTTCAGGGACACAGAGCAACAGCATAAGGGAGACCTCTCAGTGACTTCCCCCACTTTGTGACCCCTCAGTGGCTCTCCCCACTTTTTTTGAGTATGTTACCTGCTGCCAGCAATGTCTAAGCACCTGTGAAGGACTCACGTTGACAGTCTAACAGGTCCAAGAATTGTCAGTGACAGTATCTCCCTGCAAAAACATATTTCAAAGCACTGCACAAGCTCTAATCCCCAATGAAAGTATTCAGTTCACAGAACATGGTTCTAACCCAATAGGCATCTAGAGTGGAGAAGGCAGGTTCAGTCTATTGAGTGATCCCTGAAATTTTGATGAAGCCTTTCCTAAATTCTCCCCATTCCTAGCTTTAATACTGTTTCTTTATGTTTAGGTGGAGCTTGAGTGATTCTAGTAATTTTGTTGGTGATGTTCACAAAAGGCTGAATGTGCATTTTCAAGTTCACCATGTTTGGCCACATTTTTTCCTTATGCTTTCTTTTTCTGTGGAGCATGACAAGAAAAGGCAGGAGCAGGTTAGACTTGTAGGATCTATAGGAATAAAAAAACTATACTCCTTAAAGTAAAAGAGGATTTTTTTGTTTCATCTCTTCCCCAGATATTTACAGGAAGGTGTAAGTGAAAGATGAGGATAAATTCTTTGTGAATTTCACCAATCATCCCACCAAAAAAAAAAAAAAAAAAAGCTAGAAGAATACCTGGAAACAAGCCCTTTTCTTTCTTTGGCAGCTTGGCAGTGTGGGCTAGTTTTTAAATCTCTGCTGGAGCTTTTAGGAGAATTACCTTATCTCTAATGGCAGCTGTCACTTTGCCTAAATCTACGCTTACTGCTTTGTATTTTCTGCTTTCTCATTTGTGCTGCTATTTTCATTATACATCCCTTAAGGGCTACAGGCACAGAAAATAATATAATGTAGCAACATAACAGGACAAAACAGAACATAGCATAACATAACAAAACAAGGAGGAAGAAGAAAAATTCGATGGGATCAGAAAGCGTTGTTTAATCATTACGGAAGTTGCTCAGTGCAGTGTATTGTTTGGAAACAGATAATTGCAGAAATACACCCACGTGACAGAGTTAAATTGTGTAATTTCTGTAAAATGCCACTCCTCCCAGTAATCAGTAGGTTTTTAATACTGTGTGAAGAATATGGTATCTGGATAGAAACATTACCAAACAGATAAAATAAGCCAGACTAGGGCTTCTTTATTATTCTCCCTTTTTCTTTCCTTTTCTGTGTGTTGAAGTCTGTTCAGACTTTGGGGATTTAAATTGATTTTCCTGGCAGCTTTTTCTGTAGGTTTTCATTGTTCAAATCATGATAAGCGTTGCTCCTAGCACCAGTGGAAAAAGAAAATTAAATATAGGCATTTGTAGGTTGAGAACTCTCATAGGTGTCTATACCCTCAATCTCTAACATCAGGAGTGTGCTGGAGACATTGTACAATAGAATATACAACATGAGGGGAAATCCTGTAAAACTCTGAGGACAGGCACCGGGTGTGTGGGTTTGGTTTTGTTTATTTTTTATGACTTTATTGAACACTCAATATAATGTGACATGAACTCATGAGAGTTTCTTCTTCTATGTCAGTACTGGTGTGAATATACCCACCCTAAATCAGGACAGCAGCCCTCACAAAAGGAGGAGCAGTTTTTAATTGCATTGTTTCCTAACCAAAGAGAGGAAAAGGTGTATTGAAGTGAGTTTCTAACTTGCTTTCATGGATCCCATTCCATTTAAATCAGTGCTGAAACTCCCACTGAGTTGAGTCATACAGGATCATGCCAAAATTCCTCTGTCATCCTGGATTAGAGAGCACACAACTTCAGTGGAACCAGCTTTGAGTCCTGGGAGAGCTGACGCTAACTACATAACAGTGAATTTTAAGTGTTTTACAGGTGATTAGCTCTTTTCTTTGTGTTCAACAAAGTCAGGCTGTGCAAAGAGCAAACTGGAAAAAGGAGAAGGATTCTACACTCAACACCCCCAAGGACATTATTTTCAGTGACACTAACGTGGCCTGATTAACATTATGACAGAAGTTGTTAAATCTGTATGTCGTCTGTATGGCATATCTTGTTCATTCTCATACTGTCTTCTAATTTTTTCTCTTTTCCCTGTATATCACACAAGCAGATTAGATAAAGAGAAATGGCTTTGAGCTTTGCCAGAAACTGGAAACCACTAATTAACAGCTACTTAAGAGTCGAAAAGTTGTACCATTTAATTAACGATATTCATGGCACCATGGAATTAATGAAAATAACCACTTTTCCTGCATTTTTTTCTACACGCATAAATTTTCTGTGTTTATCTGAGTCTGAAGAAAATTTTACTGAGAAATATATTATTCTGCCCTTCTGTGTTAAAATTGGAAAATTGTGAGGTAAATATAGGGTTTGGCTAATTTTTTTAGTTTTAAACTATTTTTTCCCAAATTTTTACAATGGATAAACATTTCATATGATACATAAAGTGTTTTAGCATAAAGAGCAGTGGTAAAAAATGCACAATAAAACACACTGTTGCTCTCTGCCAGTGCAGCTTGCTGTTGAGAGTATGGGAATAGCATTTACATGGTGCCAAAACATAGCATTTCTCACTCTGAAGACCATAGATCTGTTTCTGACCAAGGGATGAAGCATCTGTCAGGCTTCATGCTGGGATAATTCCTGCAACTGCAGTCCAATTCAGTATTTTTTGGTTTCCAGTAGCACTTTTGACCGCTGCAATTACAAAATCAAGACCAAATACAGCCTAGTGCAGCTGTTCCATATCCTTATATTGTGTTTCTTTGGTATAGATTCAACTCTGAGCAAATGTGTCAATGGCTTGGAGATAAATTTAAACCTTTCTGAGAGAAAAAAAAATTTTTAAAAAACCCCAAAACTACTTCATTTTCTGTAAAGGAATAATTGTTGAGAAAGATTTATAGGATTCAAAAGAAACCCAGAGGCCTGCAGTAAGGTAACCCATCTGTAAGTTTAAAGAGCTTTTTTTATATTGCTCTCAACTTTTTATTTTCCATGTACAAAAAGATATAATCTGTAGAATTATGGAAATAGAGTGGATGAAAAGGAGTTTCATTTCATGAGTATCTTTGAGAATATATGAACTAGTAACATCTGCAAACTGTTCAGAAACTCTCAACATCCAATATCCAAGAATTTGTGTAGCTTCCTGCCCAGACCTTGTATCTAAGAAATAGAGTGAAAGGGAAAAAAAAATTCCCTTATTTCATAAGATCTTTCCTTCTTTTTATCTGGATAGCAATTATATTGACATTTTATCATCAACACAGCATGGTTTTGACGATTGGCCTTCTTTTTTCTTGATTCAGGGAAAAGATGCCAATAGATTGTTGGGATTTGTTTAACTTTGGCATGGTTTCTTCTGTTGATGATAAAGTTTAATAAGTTTCATTCTTGCAGTATCTAAGATTAGCTAGGCCTTCACTGGCTTTATGAAAATGAACTAAATATCTCCTTGGATGCATGGACAAACATATCAGAAGGAGACATACAAGGCAAAGTGACTCTCAGTCTTCTGCTAGATGCAACCCTACCATCATTTCTAAGATGAAGTAGTGCTAAAATTAGATTTATTCATAAGCAAAGAGTATTTGGGTGAATCTAAGCAAGTGAGAGATTAATGTGACAAGTAAAGGATATTTCCAAAAAAATAATAGTTTCTTCTGGCTGACGATACAGGCTTGCAGTGAATTAATGTCTTGGAAATGTTTCTGGATACAGATGCTGCTCTCTCATATAGCAACATATATGATTAAGACATCTGTCAGGTTACAAAATTGCTTCCTTCTACTGGATGCTAGCCTGACCCAAGCCATAAATACTGCTATTCACAGACATATGGGCTTCAGCAATACTGAATTAAAGCATGAAGTACCTGCAGAATCTAGTAAAGAATCTTGGAGAACATACTTCTAGTATAAAATTTCCAGCCAGCCAAAGCTCTAGGAAGATGACTATGATTAAAAAGTCTACTTATCCAACAAACTTTTTTTTTTTTTCATTTACACATACACACATTTTTAATATAAATATGAGAGTACTGTAGTGGGAGAGTTGAGGAGGAAGTAAAAATGTAAGTGCTGTTTCTTTGGCCTGTATTCAAGCAGGCATAAGGGTATAAATAATTTAAAAAATAAAAGATTTATATCACTCCACTATACAAACAGAAGAAAAATGACAGCTGCCTCATTACAATCCCTTAGCAGGCAGATAGGACATATTACTGGATAAAAGACCTGATAAGAAATATAAATCTACCTACATGTAAAAGAAAGAGTAATCACAACAAATTTCCTTCCAACCCAAGAATTTTCTTGTAAAAGACATTTCTACATTATAATTTCAAAAATTTCTGACAGATGTCACTTGTTATCTGCAAAATAGCACAAATACCTTAAAAATCTTGCAATTTTTTATCATGTTATTACCCTAACATTTTTACTCCTGTCTTTAACTCTTCTGCTTGAAAGGATTGTCCAACCTAGCATATTAAACCACACCAATTATTTAAAAGGGCAGTTACACTTTTAAGGTCTACTAGTTAAGCTGTAGTTCTTCACTAAATGAAATGGTTCACACATAAATAATGCAACACAGACTTAGGGAAAAAAAAATCTCAAGTGACCAAATCAAATTACAGTAAAGCTACCCATGTCAGGTATTACTTTTGATAACTTCATGGCCAAAAATTTTTCATTGGAAATAATTACAGATCAGTTGAAAACATTAAATATGCTATTGTAACAGGATTGATTGTAATACCATTTAATTTTTTTTTTTTCTCTTCAAGCAATTTTCAAAGTATAAACGAGGTGTATTTCCAGGACTCTTTTCCCTGTAGGAATTTTATTTCCCTTCATAGAATTTTAGGCTGCGGTAGTTTCTTCAGTAAGCTTCAAAACTCTTCCTCTTTGCCTGTAATTAGTTAATAATTCTAAAGAGCTTTAAGAGATAAAAGGCTATATAAATGCTAAGTGTTGCCATTTCTTTTTGCAGAGGTAAATCTGATTCTCTGTTATAATGAGGAAGGCCATAGCTCATCATCTTGGCTGATTATAGAACTTACGAGAACAGATTGCCCATAACCATTGTATACCCTTCTTTCCCATTTGGAAAATTATATTGCTCACAGCTTGACTCCTTAAAAGGTAGAATTATAATAGTTTTAATGTGTCTGAAAGAGAATATCAACTAAGACTGGTTGCTCTGAAGAATTCTGCTCAGGTTTATTGTCAAACCAGTCAAAGTAGCTTCAAACAAACAAAAAAACCCACAAACAAACAAAAACCACACACACACACACAAAACCACAACTTCATAAACTTCTGCACGTACCTAAAACTGCAAATGTCTGGAAAATATGTTCTTGGTATTATTTTGGTTTGGTATATTATGTTTTTGTGGGCTTTTGAGTTATTTTGTTTTAATCCCTTGAAAGGTACAGTAAGAGACTGAATTAAGTTTCCTATTTCAGTCTGTCTGCATCTGCTATGAGGATTAATAAGGTATTTGTTTCCATAGATGTTTTTCTGGCATCATTCTCACCCTTTCTTCTCAAGCGCAGAAGAAAATAGTTTATTTCTCACAAATCAAATATTATTTTGCAGCAATAACAGTGAAAGAAATAGCAGGAAGAAAGGAAAAGAAGATATTATCTCAGCTGTTTAAGAGATACCAAAGTGAGTCTGGGTGGGTTTTATTGAAAATGTCAATTTTATCTCCAGTTTATCTTCTCTCAACTTATTTAAATATCGTGACTAAAAACATTTCCACTTGAGCTGCTGTGAGATTGGAAGTTCATTATGCATGCTTCCTTCTAGCTGTTAGTTACTAAACATGATTATGTTAGTATGACTTCTTGAAAAATTGCAAATATAAAGTAAAAGAACTAACTATGAACAGGAGAGGAAGAAATTTTTTATAATTATGAGATGAACTTCAACTTTTGAAAACCTGAAAAAAAAAAAAAAGTAAAATCTATTCCTCTTGCACTATACTTCTGTGTACTTCTGTTCTCACAAGTGACATTTCATGATATGATTCTTTTGTGCTGTATTTTTACACCAAATTAAGATCTGATTTTTGGTTTAGATGAATCTAGATGCCCAAGGAACCAAGTGCAAAAAAACCCTCACAAAACCAAAAGAAAACCAAAAAACAGCTCTCAAGCTCTCACACTAAAAAAAAGTATTAAAATCAGAGTACTTCTTGAGCAGTTTGTAAAACATGAATGTAAGAAGATTTCTACTAAATTTTGATTTCTGTTTTGTAATTCTCTTTGTTACAATCATTCATTACCAGCTGTGAACTGATTCTTAAATAAGCTTCCCTGAGCTATTAGTCATTGATGCCTCATTAGTATTGTAAATACTGCTTTGTAGTATTTACAAATACCATCCTTGCTTGGCATTTGAGGGTTTAGCCAAGCAGTTTGACATTTTTTATTTATATTTCCAAGACTGAAGAGAAAAAATGTTCACCAGGTACAATTCTGCCTTCAAAACTTACTGAAAATAGGAGCCATCATGCTTTAAGGGCTAATAGACCCAAAGGCTATATTGCTTCAGATTCCTTGTCTCTTCTTCTGGAGTGAGAACTACAAGCTAATAAAAATCTATAGGTATTTCATGTAGCAAGAGGAACTTCTGGAGTTTTTTTTCAGTTCACCATTCATATTTTTTGCAAAGTTGTTCTTTCATACTTTTGTTTTCCCCTGGTGACTCAAGGTGATATCATGACTTTCAGAAAATCTGAAAAAAAAATTACAATATTTTGAGTGAAATCTCCAATTTTTTAAAAGAAAATAGATTTTATGGGTTATTGTTTTGGGGCTTTTTATTTTTTGGTTGCTTTTTGTTTGTTATTTTAAAGAGATGTCAGAAACTAAATCACTGCCCAGTTAACTGTAACACTGAGCAGTGCCAAGCTTGGGATGTGGAACTAACATGGATGAGCCATCTTAGCCAATGCAGTGACTACAGTAAATCTGGGTGGTGAAGGAACAATGATAGTAATTATTGCAGGCAGGTTTTTTGATTTCTATTGTAAAAAAAAATTAAGGGAAGAAGAAACGTGGAACCAATTTAATATAAGTTGTATCATTCCCTTAAAGGTGCTGCATGTTTCTCCACAGCTAAAACTAGTTTTTTAAATGGAAGATTAGATTTTCATGTGACTGTGAGACTCAGGTTGTGTCACGATGCCAGCTCTGTAAATTTCCTAGTAAAAACTGCAGCAAATGGTAATGCTGTCTGAGACTTCATAATCCTTTGCATCTGGAAAATCACCACCACCGTCAGCATGACCAAACCACTGAATGTCTTAGGCAAATTAAGCCAATACTGTCTATTAGTAAGAGATCCGTGCTCTCAGTTTTGGGCAAATTGCTGTTAATTTTTATTTCTATTATTATGACACTCTGTCATTATTGATATAAAAAGAACAAGGAACATGTGCAAAAGTAAACCACATGCTGTCTCAACTAGCCAACAAAATACATACCAGATGGGAGATGATGAGACAAGCCATTAGGATGTATCAGCTCGTCATGGAACAAATGCAGAAGAAGCCTCAGGGCTTACTTGCTAAACCCATGGTACTGACAACACATGGGATTAAGGTATCCACCTGTGAAACTGAAAATATGCCCTGTGCTTCTACACAAAGTGTAGTCCCGGATTCAAGGTGACTAGAAGTAATAAGACAAATAGTTTCTTTTCTAAAACTGTAAGAGTTAGAGCATTGTACACACAAGACTTTAACAAGTTTTGTGTGAGTAAAAACAATTAGAAAAAAAAAAAAAAAAGGATAAGGAAAGCGTGGTGAAACTACCTTCCCAGCCTGAGTTAGTAGCTGAGAGATTTGAGTTACTGATGTGCCCCTTTTCAAAGCTGTGCAGCATCTAACATTTTTCAGATGTTGGGACTGTCAGTATCCAGGAGTTACCTTCAGCAAGGACTCTGGAGAGACACTACTCACAGCCTGAGATCGTGCAAAGCAACTCTTTCTCCCAGTGCTTGCAACTTAGTTTTAGCCACCTGAGAGGTCATTCTTTTCCTTATTTCTCATAAACCAAACGACAACTGACCTCTGTCTTGGCACCCTTGATGGGGCAAGATCACCCTTAAACTGATCTAAATCTAATAGACACGAAGTCACGCTTTTATCTCCTTTCAGATTTTACCTGAAGTGGAGCAAATATTAAACCCACAGTTTTATAGATTTTTCCCAGTAACTCCAGTTTAAAATATGCTGTTGTGCTAATCTGGAAGAGTATAGACATACAGTTTATTTCTGTACTGAGATTTTTATAGGATCTATTATAAACTGTCCCCACCCCTGTAAAACAAAATAAAATCGAGAACTGTGAAAATCAACAACAAAAATTCACATAAATGCAAATTTTGAATACTTAAGGTAGTAACTAAAGTGTTACAAAATTGTGATATAAAAGAACAGTGGCTAATAAAACAGTAAATTTAGTGTATCATTGAAAGCTGTTGTACATATTATTTGGGATACTCATGGCTGTATTCCTGAAGCTGCCCTGCTGAGCAATTTCCACTCCTTAGATTTGTCATCGGTTCTGGGATTCTGTGATCATCTTCAAATGACTTGAATATATAATTTCCTTACTTTTATTGCAGCATATTTACGAACAAATAGCTAAGCCCCGTTTATTTCCCAGTAGGAATATTTTTAGTAAGAGACTACTTCTGATTGATGAAAGCAGAATGAAAAATAATTTAAATATTGCCTTTTAACCAAGTGAGGTTCTTTTAGTCTCTTTACTTATTTGAAATAAGCTCTCAACTAAAATGAGTCTACTGAGGGCTGTGTGGGGCTATAACTGGTAGAATAACATCTGAGTCTGAATGTTTCTTCCTAGGTAGCTGACAAGGATTATCCATTTATTCATTTCCAGATTTTCTCTGAATTCCGAGAAATATACAGTAAAGATGAGAACAAACCTACCAAGAATAAATGCCAGACCCCTTTATAGCTTAGTGAGCATCATTATACATGTGAACATCTAAAAAATCCTAATTTTCCATAATGTCTTTCATTCACTTAAATTTTCCAGGTGAAATTAATTTTTTTCTTATTCTAGCTTGTGCTAGTCTAAGTTGAATTAATTAATAATTTAATTTCAAAAAGCTTCTCAAACCTAGTGAAACATTTAGGAAATTTTATACTGAAAAGTCAGAAAGCAAAAACAATTTTATTCATCATGTTCAGCAAAAGGTGCTAAGTAAAATTTGGAAGACACTGGTAAAATTTGAGAGTAATTTAATAATTGGAAGGGCTTAAGGAGCCTACTGTGATGATGCAATTTCATACTTAGAGGTGTATTATGTTAGTAGAAGTGCTTCATTATGAGATGAGGATAAAGCCCTGTCTTACTGATTGGACATAAGTTTATCATCATTTATTTCTGTGTATGGAATTTCATTTGATATTTTCTTTGCTTTGTAGATTACCATGTAAAAGTATTATTTCAAGTACTATGCAGTTATTTTAAAAGTTCTGAGAGAAAACTACATAATGAGAGAGTTCAATACACATAACTCTTCCCCCTACCCCCTCATTATTTCCATAGAAAATGTAGAGATTCCATTTTAAAATAACCTGAATAGTTAAAGAATATAATATGGTACTTAATATATGAATAGGATTTCTTAAACTTTGGGAAAAGAATAAAATACAGGGAGCAATTTAAAAAAAAAATCATAAAATTAAATATATATTTCTGAGCAGTAGTTATATTTCATTCTCTGATGCTGCCCTATCAGTCAGTTAAAATAAATTTGTCTAGGAAATAGCAAGTCGTGCTTTTCCTAGTAGAAGACCATGAACCAGGACATTGGTTTGCAGTGGGATATCTGGAATAGGAGCCAATCTGAACAACCCACAGATAGGTGGATCAGAGCTGGTCACTCAGGTTGGCTTTAAAGTCCAAGGAGAGGGACAAGCACTTTGAATGTATCTCATCCAAAGCAGACAGCCAAAATAGGCGAGATGGATCACGTTCTGAAAGTGACTCCTCATTTCCACTGACAGCGAGGGAATGGGACAGTGGATTATCTTATCTTCAGCTCTGTGCTTCATAGACCTGCACACTGAGACAAAGGAAATCCATTCTGATGAGAAAAAGCAGTTAACCATGTTTATGCCAAACAAGTCCAAAAGATGGTTGCCCATCTTTCTTTGTGCTAGCCACTACCTGTATACCATTTCGCAGCATCCCTCCTAGTCTCATCAAAACAGGATTTAAAACACAAAAACGAAAAAAAGAAATATTTTAGCTACCTTGTGAATTTCCAAACAACGAATCCCAGTGTGTACATCTAGAATTTTTACTCAATATTTTTGCACTATTTAAGACATTAGTTTCATAGTTCTGTTTTTCCAATGGTGAAAGATAATCTGAAAATTAGATCAGCCTCAAGTTTGCATATAAAAGAGAAAAGCAAGTTAAGACCCCCTTGCAATCCCTCCCCTGTGAGTAATTTCAATATCTCCACTGGGATTGCAAGAAAATGCTGTAGGACAGGATTGGAATATTCATCTGCAATATAAGCAGCAGAAAAATCAGAAGTATTGATATTACAGCTAGAACTAGTATTTGAGAATCTACAAAGCCCATGTAAATCAGGAAGGAGCACACTGTCCAAAGGAGGCAAGAAGGATTTGGCAACAGGGGAGAAGAAGCTGGAAGAGGAGAAGCTTTTCTGCTGCAGTCTGACTGCATGACTCATGATAGAAAAACATAGGAGCATACATCTTACCAGGATTTGCCTATGTCTTGGTGTGGAGATGAGCTGAGCTATAGGAAAGGTGGGAAAATGAATTTTTAAAAAAAATTATTTATAAGTACTCTGGAATATCTGAGTGACCCAGGGTACATTGGTGCAGAGCATTTAGAGGTAGAGGCATCACTTTGATGAATCATTGATTCATCTCACAAGCTGACTGCACCTGAAGACATATGATCCAGCCTGGATCTAATCAGAAGACCACTGATTTAGTCAGAAGGGATCCCAGAGTGGTGGTGGATGTTCCATCCATGGAAATGTTCAAGGTCGTATTGGACAGCGCTCTGAGCAACTTGGCCTAGTTGAAGATGTCCCTGCCTATGCTAGGGAGGCTGGACTACACGACCTTTAAAGATTTCTTTTGTGGGGGAACACGTTCAGGCTCTTCAGTGAGCAGCTGAGTTCAAGCTGCAGTTGGAGCTCTGGGGTTCAGGAACCCAAGCCCGAGACAGTGAACAGCCAATCCTTCACATAACAAAGGGCACCCATCCAGATGACTCCACCCTGTCCTGGGCTTAGACAGAGAGGATATGAAACCCTTTGTTCAGAGTGCCTACTCAGAGGCATCAGCTTGAGCTGTTATTTTATTCATCTTTTGCACCAAGATTAAATTGTTGGAAGGATCTGGATATCTGGAACTCTACTATGGGAAATCTGGGGTTGAGATTGTAAGAAAATCGGCTCTGAGTGTGAGTT
Source organism: Acridotheres tristis (assembly GCA_037013685.1). Taxonomy (NCBI): domain Eukaryota; kingdom Metazoa; phylum Chordata; class Aves; order Passeriformes; family Sturnidae; genus Acridotheres; species Acridotheres tristis. Next base: position 31,398,667 of record CM072884.1, on the reverse strand, counting down.
CCAGCACAGGTGGTTCAAGTGTGACTGTCAGAGTGGCTCCTGGATGGTCAGACAGGGGAGTTTCATTAACACTGTCCTACCCCAACCATTCTATGAGTCTGTGATCCAGTTTTCATATATATATTTTCTTCCCCTGGCTTATTTCTGCTTCAAAGTTCGTACTTCAAATATGATTCTTAAGATGGGAACAGACTGTGAGTCTGCTACAGTAAAATGCAATTTCAAACCTTGGGCTCACATCTTCTCAAGAGAAAAAGACCTCAACACTAATCCTAAACTGAAAATCAAACCGTATCACTTTCTTGCAGTATAACTCACTTTCTTAAAACTGTTCAGATATATTTTTTTTAAAAAAAGATGGTGAGCACATATATCATTCAAACAGGATTTTTACATATAACTTTCCTGGCCATGCCTTAGTAGGCTTCTTATGGTTCTCATCCTGATTGCAATTTGTAGACCTGAATATTTTTTAGGTACTTCCTGAATCTCACTACAATTACATTCTTTTTTTTCTCCCCTGCTTTTCTTTTATCTTCGCATTTAAGTGTATTTCACTCCTATCCTCAATCTGCCATTCAAAATGTGTCAACTTGAGGAATACTAGACTATAGCAGTAAGTGACAGTATTTTTAAAAATCAGTCTAGACTGTATGCAGTAGGTCTCAGAGAAAAGTGCTTGCCTATGATATATGGCATTTTAACATATTATTCTAAATTACTTCCATCAAGCAAATGAAATGGCATTCAGTTCACGAGCATGTGAACAAGCTGTAGAATTTCTTTGACAACATACTCCTTGTGAGATCAAACTTGTAAAACATCACATCAGATTTAATGTCTAATACATCAACTTATTCCCTCACTTTGTTTTTTTTAGTTCTAAGGATTTAATGTTGAGATTATATTTTCCCCAAGTTGACATAAATATTAGAAATCAGAAGAAAATGTGACTTATTCTTCCTACAAGAATTGTCTCTAAAAGACAGTGCAGCACTTAGAAATAATCAGCCTGCAGAAATCGAGAAGATAAGGAAATGACAGATTCATTAAACAGCTGTTTGCATCTGTCTTTAAAGCAGAAGCAGATTTTAGACAGCTGCATAACAGAGAAATATGCTCTAATAGAGCAGAAAGGAGTACTTGCATGCAACACAGCAATAACAAGAATTGTTGCAAATTTAAAATGAGACAGCGCTGTGCAAAGTGACACAGAAATAACAACATTCAGGATTCTGGATTTTTTTCATCCCTTTGATTTCTCAGCTGTCTTCCAGTCTGGAGAAGTGTAATCTATAAAACGAGGTGAGCAGCTGGTTTGATTTCCTTTTTCACAAGAGGGGATGTGCATCAGTCTGGCTTGAGCTGGGCAGTGCTCAGATGAAGGCTGCTCTCACCTGTTGCTGCTGTGCTGTTCCTTGCTCTATGAAGCACTTCAATGCCCTTGGCAACTGGCAGTCATTATCTGCTCTGTGAAGTAAAGGAGCCTATAAAAAAAATAGCCTTGTCGTCAATCTTTCTTAATACAGGGACTACTATATTTAATATAGCTATATATTATATAAAATATTTAAAATTATAGAATACATATGTATATATAACGTAAATATTAATATCTCATATGACTGTAAGAAAACCTGCATGTCCCACCTCAGTGCTACCATCTTCCCAGGAGGGCCATGACTGGCATCTTTGTACCCAATGAAGCACCAGAGAGTCTCGAGCCTCACCATCTACACCCCACTTCTGCACCTAACTATGCAGCCTGTGAAAGTTTTTCTTCCCCACCTTTATTTCCTGTTGTCAAAGCTTGACCTAAACCTAGAAACAGATTCCAATATTCTTGTTCTAAAATAAAAACCAATTCCTTGAGGGAGTTTCTTATATCCTTAATGATGAATATTTTGTTTTGCTTTTTACACGGACCTGTGGCAATAGGACAAGGAGGAGTGGCTTTAAACTGAGTAGATTTGGATTAGATATTAGGAAGACATTCTTCCCTGAGGGTGGTAAGGCACTGGCACGAGTTGTCCAGAGAAGATGCAGTTGACCCTTCCCTGGAAGTGTTCACAGCCAGGCTGGAAAGAGCTTGCAGCAGCCTGGTCTGATGGAAGGTGTCCCCATTCATGGCAGGGATTTGGAACCAGATGATCTTAACATCTCTTCCAATCCAAACCATTTAGTGATTCTGTGTTGGTGTGTGATCCAAACTGGCAGGCCTCACCCAGTGGTTGCAATCTTGAACTCTGGTTCAAGACTGATTGCTTTTTAATCAGTCATGAACCAGAAATTACTATAACACACCCCCGTGTTCCTATGCTGCTCCCATGAAGTCATTCTGATATAAATAACTCTGAATTCATAGTCATGATTACTATATTCCTCTTGCGTCTCTCCACATCACCTCTCCATTTACACCGAATTGCAGTGCTGGTACCTTGTTTTCTTTTAAATTTAGATTCTTGGTATGTTGATCTTGGAAAAAAAATTGCTTTATGGTGACCGTGCTCTGCATTGTATCCTCATTATGAGCTCGCAGCAATTTCCAAGTGAATGACCTCCAGGTGTCCACTGTTGGTCTGCTGTGACCAGAATGAGCATAGTAGGAATTTACCTGTTACATCCTGTCACCAGTTGTTTGGTCTTATTTGCATTATTTATCTTAGTTCCCTAGAAAATACTCAATTTTTATAGGAACACATTAACTGTAGATTAAAAGTGAAAAATCCAGAGAGTGTTCAGTGGCTGTGATCAAGATTTTAAAATTCATTAAAAACCTTCTAGACTATAATTAGTCTAAGGACAATTTCTAACTTACATTCTTTGATTTTGATATTTTATTACAGGACTGTGCTGCTTTTTTTCTCTGTCACTGAAAGCCTGAATTATCACAGAAGTGCATATTAGAGAGTTCCCTTCCTTCCACAGCTGTATGTTTCTGTCTCTAATTTTCCACTCCAAACTGGTCAAGATTATTTTCCTGTTTTTTACTTCAGCCACTGACAGTGCAAAAGAGAACCTGAAAGCTAAAGAGCCATATCTGTCCTGAATGAGCAAATGCACAATCAATCCCAGATTCATCCTTTCACAATACTATAGTAACATTTGCTCTAAAACAAAAACTTGTAGCTCTGTGCTTCCACTCCTGGCCTTTAAAAATATATCACCTACTTAAACAAAGATCAGAAATGCAAAATCTTTTTTTTGCCATGAACACCATAAAAAGAAAATACTAGTTGATGTACAGACTGGGATGAAGGCAAAGGAAAGCCTGAAATTTCTTTCTAGAAAGAAAAGAACTCCAAGGAAAGTTAAATGAAGCAATAAATACTCTAATGAATAATTAAAAATCCTCAAATAATTAATTTAAGAAGTCATATTTAAAACTATTTTTAAATTTTTCTTTTCTGTATCGCAGTATAAAATATATACAACACTATATATGTGTATATATATATAGAGAGAGGCTATTTTTACTTCAAAGAGGCTGTTTATGTCATGGGAAGAGACCTTCAGACAAAGCTAATTAGAGAAGCCTCACATTGAGTCATGAGGTGCAGAACTTCCTTGCTTTCTGAATTCCATCTCAGAAAGGAGCCTGGGTGTTTCTGGATCCAGTGTTAGCCCCAGAGTTGTCAATGGTTTATGTCTAAAGGATAGGTGTAATTGGAACTTTGTAGAACTTTGGTCAAGAATGGCAACCTAAATATGTTTGTATAAATAAGATAAACTATTTGTATAAATTGATTATGATAATTATTAGACTAAAAGATCTTAATCAGAAATATTTTCTACACAATATAGGTAGTTATAACTACTAGTGTATGGTCCACCGATTTTGAAGCAGTATTGAAACAATTATATTAAAGCTATCAAAAATTATTGTTAAATAGAAATTGATGTTACTCCCCCATACCAAGGGCTATGAGCAAACATCATTCACTCAGCCTCAAGGAGGAACCTTGAGGAGCATCTCTGCTCAGTGGAGGAATCTCCACACACTCCAAGAAGGGGTTGGTTAGAAGATATTAACAATTAAAAGCAGGGTGAGGCTTTTATAGTATAAAGTGATTGCCTGTTGGTCATACATCTCCAGGCCAGCTGTGTCAGCTCAGTAGCTATAGATAGGTTATCAGTACTGTCACTTGTTGGGTCCTTTATGAGGTACTTTGTCTGCAACATCCTCACCAGCGCCAGTTTCTGTCAGGAAACATTGTCCTTCCATAGGATGTTTAGCTTTGAGGTTGATTAGTCAGGTTGGTTTCAGCATTTTTCAACACCAAAAGCAGCTTGACCCCCATCCTCCATCCATTATTGATGGCTTTGCAAACAGGGTGTTGTAAGTGTTGTTTTACCCCCAGAGCAAGAACTATGGTAGGGAAGCATTTTCCTTTAAAATTTCCCAATAATTTCTGTCTGGCATTGTGGACCATAATCTTCATTATCCTCTCAATACGTCAGTTGTACAGATGATCAGATTTGCTTTTGATTAAGCACTTTTTACTTCTACTAGGTTAAAAGCAAACCAATCCTATAATGGTTATTGCAGCAATGGTAAACCTTGTTAATAATTTGAAATCTCTTCTATTGTTTTGCAAGAACAGGAAAATCTCACTGATTAAATATCAGTACATTTATGTCACTTTAATTGCAACATCACACTGTTGGCCTGGGATTTAGCTCTGGATTGTAGACATCTAGGAGCAGGTGTTGAACTAGATCCTAATTCAGTTTTCTAGCTAATTGGGAGCTAGTTAATGCAGTCAGTGGAGCCTGGCTGAATGCATCTGTATTAAAGTGAGTTGAGCAATTCTCAAGGCTCCTTTCATTGTATTGGTTACCACCGAGTGTAATGAGAAATTAGCAGTCCATCTCCCCTGTAGGCATATTGAGGCTCCCAAATTTAGGAACCTGCAGTCTGAAGTTGTATCTATACTTAATGACCTGACTGGCTCATCTCTAGAAAAGTCAAATATTTTATGCAAGCTTCTGGATAATTTGCAATGAAAGTATCTCCTAATCATGCTGCAATCCACGAAATGCACACATAATGTTGTGTTTTATAAAAAAGAAAACCAAAAAACCACTAACAGCTTTTGTCATGTCAAGGCTTTCCGAATTGTGTTCTATTATTTCAACTACCAAGGTGGTGGGTTAGGTCTAAGACATGGGTTCATGAAGAATGAGGTTTAATGCATTTGCTGTGAACTTGTGTGTCTGTGCCCAACCTTTGGATTCACAGCTTCTAAGTCTCTATAAATCTGTTTCTTAGGGAAACTGTCCCAAGAAAGGAAGGCTAAGCCTCAGAGGCAAAAGCTCAATGAAAATATTTGAACGTCAAACAACCTGAGTTAAAGCCTAAACAGAAGCTTTAGCAAGTGAAATCTCATTGTGGTATAAGCACAGACCAAATTATTCTACCTGCTCAGGGTCATATGGAATAAAAAAAACCAGCTGTCAGCAGTGGGTTTAGTGGTGGAGAGAAGTGCTATGAAACAAGAGCCTGAAGCCCTTTCCCAGTCACACGTACAACATGGAAATGGAGCATATTTCTGGTGGTAATGGACCTCCTTTATTGTTTTCTTCTCTGTTTTCCTCTCATGCATCTGTAAGGTAGGTATTTTTTCAACTTCTACAGATCCTGAGCTGTTCTGAAAAATCTTTCTCACAGCTCTCACATACCACAGCATCTACCTTGATTGTTCAACCCTTATGCTTTTGATTAACAAATACCTCTCTCTTTTCACCTTTTCCCTTTTTTCCCCTCAGTTTTCAAACTGCCAAGATCTCACTTTTGTTAATACTGGATTAGACTGCATATAAATCACACATTCTCTGTTTCCAAGTAAAGTGTTTCCAGTTCCTTGTCTGGCAGTGCTGCAACCAGATCATTTGGGAGTCTCTGGCATTACCAAGTGCAACTTGGTACAGAGGCCTTTTTTTTTTTTTTTTTTGCCTTTTGTTTTTTTTTCTGGGCTCACTGGGATTTGCACGTTGGAGGGAATCACTGTGGAAGGCTACCTCTGAACGCTGTACAGAAAGCCAGGGAGAAAACCTGGACCTTTACTCCTCTCACTGCAAAACGTTAGCTTTCTCCCAGGCTCTCTGCTGTGCTCCAATTAACTCCACACAAAAAAACTCTCATCTGGAGGGAGCTGCTCCTGAGCACTGTGGACTCAAGCCAGTCAGAGTTGTTTGGTCCCAGGGTACCCATTATTCAGCAATACAAGTTTTGATCTCAAAATTCTTGTTAGGCCATTATTTTGCTTTAGCTACATCACTTACTCTTCTGATCCATTCTCCTGAGCAAAGAAACTCTGGGTTTGGGGTCAGTTTATTCTAAACTGAATAAAACACAGTTTTATTTCTACAAATTATGAAGATATGATCCTACTTCTTAGTGTTAGAGGACACCACACCAGTTTCTTTAACATATTTCTTCTTTCATAGGTAACAAAAAGCATGTAGGTAGTTGTGTAAGCATGGAAGAAATAGCCTGAGTGTCCTCAACAAAATATAATGTGGGTCACATGCAGAAAGAACATATGTGTAACTTAGTAATCAAAAGAGAAATGTGAGGGTGAGATGTTAGAATACGTTTCTGGTCTAGATCAAATGTGGTGTTTGTGCATTTACCTGACTCTGGCAGCATCCAAAAGGTGAGAAATTACAGCATTTAAATGACAAAACTTTGTTCAAGAAGGAGGTAGAGAGATTGTAATTTGCCCTAGAATTTTTGACTGCTATGAATTTTAACGTTCTTTTGGTAGATTAAGTTTATTCATTGTGTATATTTTTATTATTAGTTATATTAATATGTTTATTAATCAAAGATGCTATACAGTCATCATATATATCATATTACTTTCATATCCATAATTGGCCTGACTCCTTACACATCTGAGATAGCCTATGTATCTGTGCATATGCTTGTGAGAAAGGAAGAGAAAAAGACACTAAAGAAGAGTTAAAAGTTTTCTTTTAACAAACTTTAAATTTCTAAGTAACATCTGGAACTTCCAATTTAAAAGAATATAATAGCTGGAGAAAACAAAAAAAAAGTTGAAGAAATTATACAGATTTTATTTCTCTTGAATGCAGACAAAAAAACTATGACCTAACCCTGTGTATATATGCCAATTTTTGAATACTATATTTAGTTTTTACCTGATCCAAAGCAGTATATAATTTTAATAAAATGTTGGATTACTCAGTATCAAGAACAGATTCTAAGGTTTGACCACATAGGTATCAAAGTATCTCAATTTTTATCTTTTTTCTTCTTTTTGCATTAATTCCTCCTTCCCCTTAAGACAGTTTAAGCCAGAGATAATTGTATTGGAATCAGCAGAGTTAAAATTCATCTAAGACCTGAACAACACTGGGAAAACAAAATGCATTTGGATTTCAGGCATGTTTATGTCTGGACTTTCCACTTATCATAATAGAGAAATCTGAGCCTCTGAGCCAGAGTTGAATTTCCACTGTTTCAGATGGGAAAGGATATCTGCACTGGGAGTATTGTCCAAACCCATGATTAGTTTTTTTAAAAAAAGCAACACAGACAGAAAACAGATGTTAACTGCTGTGGGAGAAAAGTGATTGGCAGAGAAGAGAAACTGAAAAATTGATGTTTTAGCATAAAGTGCCTTTAATTGAAAATGACAACACCAGAGTGAGAGAGGGAAGCAATCTTAAAATGTAAGGCATAGATCAAGAGCAGAATTTAGGCTATATTTCTAAGCAGGGACTTTCTGTATTTTGAGCATATTTTGCACATCCTGCACACAGCTAATAATGTGCTGAAATGTCAGACTTGTGTTTCATTTCCCTTCTCCTTACCTGCACTTGCCTTTGGATGGAGGAGGACAGCATAGAATAACCATAGAAATACCTCACTTATCTTGCAAGCTGTTTGTCATACCAATTTTCCTTTAAGGAAAAAGCCATGTTAGTGATTATAAGTTCCCTTAAAGAGGCATCATTTCCCCTCTGAATCTAGTATTCATAGTTTAATGAAGTTAGAACAGTCATTCCCAGCAAAGATGCCTCACATGCCAAATTTTATCTCTGTCTCTGCAGAAAGAAATTTAACACCAGTCATTCTTTACAGGGCAGTTTTGCATTTTCTTCCAGTTCCCCAGGAGGATGCAGTGATTGATGTGGTGGGATAACCCCAAAAACTGCAAATCAGGATGAAAGCAGGGAGAGATGGAACAGGGCAGTGAGATGCACTACAAAGCAGCCAACCAAGGGTTTATTTCTGCTGCATCATCACTGAGAAAAATGACACTGTAAATAAAATTAAGACATCTAAAGAAAATTAATGGAATTTTGGGGTTGATTTCTTTTTTTTACCTCCATACTAACTAGGTCAAACATTATTTGGCAGAAAGACAAAACACTTAAGTAAAGCAACATTAAGTCCTGTTCACTCTAGGAATGGAGTATCTGAATTAGTAAGACATACTTAAAACTAAGTACAGCCTTAAGGTGGTCAGGATTTTGCTTCTAAGCAATGAAGCACACACATTGAAAACAATCCTTTACCTTAAGATGACAAGCTATAATAGTTACCATGGTTTTCCTTTCTCCCCTCTTAATTAAGCTGGAAAATGTTGTGCTAAGCATTATGTGACCGAGTTGTACATGTCCCATTTCTAATAGTACTGAAGTTTAAACCTGTGTGTGGCATGGTTTTTATAGTATCTGTGTATTATTTGGGATCTGTGGATCAAAGTACTGCAACCATTGTCTCTTCTGCACCAAACTGGGTAAGAGATCACAGATTACATCTACTACCCATCTCAGATCACAAAATGGTGCAATGTTTGAAACATCAGAGCAAAACTACCTTCCTCACAGGGCCATCACTGGAGCCAGCAGCTGCACAAGCAATCTGCAGAGGCTGCATGAAGAACAGCATTTTCGAGCATTTACCTTAAATCCACACCCATTGTGGCTCACATTCTACAAAGTGCAGGAGACAGCACAGCAAGAGAGCTTGTATTTGCTGTATGACAAAATAAAAATGCATTTTTCCGACAGAAATTGCAAGGCTGATCTCACCCTTATTAAATAATATGGTAAAAGCATTAGTCTTCATAATACAGGCACTCTGAAAACAATCAAAAAAGAATGTTCTTTCCTAAATTCTGTATCAAATTCTCTAAGTGACAGCTTCTATATCCTGCTCTGCAGTGCTGGAAGCTGTTTATTTGAGCTGAGAAATGGCTTTTCAGCCCTCCTTGGTAGCTGGCTGCTTTGAAGAAGTGGGCAGAGGATCCTGTAGGTAGCACAATATGCATGATTTTAGAAGTGGGAGGGTTCCCCCATCTTTTTGATAGTGGGATTTGGATGAACACTTATTCCCATGTCCTATGAATGAACCAACACTTTTCATTATTGCCGCAATGTCCTAAAACTTTGAAGAGTAATAGCCTGATATAAGAGAAAAATAAAAATACACAAAGAAGTACTTATTTCAATTGGACCATTCTTAGTTGTGGCTAATTACTGGTACTCTGAGAGCTGAGAGTAAACAAAATTAGATTTTCTGCTTATAGTTGTAAACCCAGTAGAATTTTAGGTAGGAGGAGGAAAAAATTTGGTGAGTCAATTTAAGCATGAACATATGAAGATGCTCATTAAAATGGAAACAGAGGAACATACTGCCAGGAATATAAAACAAAACCTGTTCCACACTCTATTATTGCTTAGCATCCAGCTGATCATGTCTTCTAATCAGTGGGAATTTCTTGCAATGTTTTGATATTTAAAATTCCCTTTTCTCTAATTTTTGAGGTCACTATTGCAACATGACAAGTTGCCAAAATGGATTTTATACATATATACACACATGCACAATGCTGTATCCTCCCACCTCTGTTGACCATCTCCTTAGCAATATCCTGATTTATTCTGTTGTAAACTGGTAACCTGTGGTTTCCTCACCAGGGAAATCTTAATTCCAGTGGAGACCTGAGCAGATTTAAACAAATCACATAGTGATGGAAATAGCATACAGACAGCAGATAAATTGCAACTTCTGCAGTCACTCTCTTTACAATGAAGTTTGTTTTCAGGTGCTGTCAAATTATAACCTTCTGATATCTTCTGGGGGAAAGAATTGCATCAGTTTCTGCTGCCCACCTGGTGCCTGTCTCCAGCCTGGTTCCAGTGTCGCTGGTCCAGCAGTCTGGGGACACACAGTGAATGGCATCAGAGAGCTCATGCGGCTGCAGAGTGATGCTGAGAGCAACACCTACAGCATCTCAGCCCTGTCTGCTTTGATTGTAGCTGCCTGGTGACTTATTTTGCCTATTTTCTTCCCAAGTACACGCTGATCAATCTTTTTCATTGGCATTTTGGAGAGAAATCTCTCCATAGTTCCCTCAGACAGGACAGGATGGGCACAGCGCTTGTGCATATTTCATTGCTTCGTTGTAATTTGGGTTCTCTAAAATGGAATATCTTGTCTGAAATTTTGCCTGCTCTACATTGTGTCCTTATAGAAATGCTTCTCATCTTTGAATGTAACTTGAAGCAACTGATTATGTAATTATGGTTAAAGCTTGGTTTTATCAGGAAACTAGTGTTGAATTGTTATTGTAGTTAATTGTTGTAGTAGAAACACTAATATCTGTGATAGATGTTGTGGTCCCTGAATATAATCTGCACATTCTTTGCCTTTTTTATTTTTTTGGTTTTTTAGTTTTCCTATATGACACATGTTTTTTTTAAATAGAAAACTTCGTAATTTTTGCTGCTTTTGGTTGGGGCAGTCAACCTTGGTCTTCACCCACATTATTCCACCTCCCATTTTAGCATCATTTTCTATTGTGGAATTCAGGTCTGACCCCCAAATACGGTTATGAGAAACATGAAGCTTTTTGAGGCTGATGCTCAAAGGGATCCATTCATCAGGGAACTGGGGCAGAACCTTTGACTAGCTCTGTGAGTTCCTGATGGCATAACCAGAAAAGTTTTTGTGCCTCTGGGTGGAGTAAGAAACCCTGAGAAGCGAGCAAGGAGCTGCTTCAGGCTATTCAAGGAGAAATCCTGTTTCCTTTGATGTTTTGCTCTGAAATAAGCACAGGATGGTTAGAGCTGAGGGCAAGGGCTGTGCCAGACAGAGAGGTATGCTGGCAAATGCAAAGGTTTCTGTTTGACTATATTGGAGTGCTTAGAGTTTTCCACTTCAAAATACATTTGGGTTTTTTTGGTTTGGGTTTTTTTTTTTTAATTGGTTGTTTTTTGGGGCATGGGTTTACCACTTCCCCCGTTTTACTTTGCAATCAAGTATGCAATGAGAACAGGTTAAAATCAGAGTGGAGAATTATATCTGCTCTTTATTTTAGAAAACACATCTATTATTGACAGGGCTCCTACAATAGGATTCAAGGTTTGGACCGTATAACCTTTCAAAACACAAAAATCTAAATTTCAGAGCTCTTGCTTTGCTTTTTCCCTTCACACTCACATCAAAAGGGAATTTGATTCTTCCTCCTTTTGTATCCTAATGGTATGCCAGCCTTTGTAGCAGCTGCATACTGATTACAGCATTTTTTTGCCCTGTCTGCATGTCTTTGTCCCTTTGTCAAGTTTTCATAGTTAATTTATACCAAGCTCTTAGCCATTCAGCTAAGGAAGATTTTTGATTACCTGAGCATGTGAATTATTCCCACTCTATGCAGCGGGTTTCAAAAGAAAAAAAAGTCAAAAAAATTTCAAAACAACGCTTTTATTGATGTCATTTTATTCTTTGATATTTTTCTTTATTGTGGACACAATTAATTGCTTATGCTTCTTTCTTCACTTTCTGGTCCAATTTTCTAGTTCATATGGCATGCAAATAGTTTTTAGCCCATCTTTAGTACTGTCCCTAATTGTTTACTGAACATGATTGCCTCCTGTTATTGCTTCAATATTCCAATTTTGACTTCAAAAATTGTGCTCTCTCCTTCTTGCCCTTTAACATCTATCAGTGCTATGACAGCAGACTTTCCACTAAAACACAACTTTTTTCATTTTTCAAAATCTCTTTCCAGTGCACTTTAGCATCAAAGTCTGGTCAATGAATATCTAAAATCTGATTCTGTTTTCTGCTTTCATCCTGAACTGGTTTTGTCTTTATACTTCCCATGCCCTCACTCCTCTTCTGCACATCCTCTGCCATGCACTTCACTTGGAATCACAGCAAACACCCTAAAGAGCCCCAAGTTCTCATAACAATATGTTGTTTGACTGGTTTTCCTTGCCTCAACTTCCATTTCCATCAGTTGAATCACAGACATAAGATGGCCTTTTCTGAATTGACCAGTTAAGTCAACTGATTAGCAAACATAGTTCATACACAGATATATTACTTAAACTACTCTCTAAAAAAGCACCTTTGCATTGCCACAGCAAGTATTGTTTTCCTCTAGAGAGTCCAGGAGTTGTTCCCAGTTCTGTATTGTACATGTAGCATTAGATCCAGTGACTATAACAGCTTTATTTTGTTTTCTGAGAACTAGCATTGCATTAATTCATGTTTCTTTTATAGCTGTCAGGAAGAGAACATTCTATTAATCCACTAATTTAGTAGGAAAGGAATGTCTTCTCTTTGTTTATTAATTACTTTTGAAAAGGGAAATAAATTATCATTATTCACTGCTCCATTACTGAAAATCACTTTAGAAATAATTACTCCAGATTTCCAGAGTGAAAAATTGTAATGAAAAGAAGTTCAAGCAAATTTCTGAAGAATTCTCCAATGAGAAAACTGAAGTAACACTGCAGATTTATTAAAGGAATAAGGAAATTATGTTAAACTAGTAGTTAAATACAATTGTAAACTTCATTTAGAAAGAGCACTTGCTGAGGTAGTAGAAAGGCTTGAAGGAAGGGAACGTGTGTTAGAGCTGTGGCAACAAGGGTCAAAAGGACTGACCAAGAAATCAGAAATCAGCTTCAGCCCTGCTACCTGTGCCTGCTGCCAGCAGCAAAGTGACATCAGCAGGTGTGAGAAAAAGGAAGTGGAAAGATGGGTGCCACACTTCCTCTCTGCAAGTTGTGCATGTAGTTTGATGGAAAATAATTTCAGATATGTTTCATTACAATCACTACGATCTTCCCCAGTGTCCATTGGTGGTGTATCCTCATCTTTTTCTTTTTTCTGCCTCTTCCTCTCTTGTCTCCTGAGAAGAGACATCCTTTCTCCTCTGCTCAGTTTCTGATGTGTTCTACTGTTAGGGATTTCATATGATGAAGATGTTCAGCTAATTGTATTCTTTAAATCCAGCAGACCACCTACAGAAAAATTATCTTTTAAGGGGTCATGCATTTCTCCTGTTAAATTAAATATATGTATTAAATGCGCATTTAACCAAACTGGCAGAAGTAAGCAGCAGAAGCCCAAGAAGAAAAAATTAGCACCAATAACTACACCGACTTCTCCAGTTATTCCAGTTCCCCCTCAGCTGTGAGATAGCTTGCTCTAATCACATCAGTCCCAATCCACACTCCAGCAGAAAGCACAGAGCATGCATCTCACAGATCTCAGAGTGAATTTTTTTTCTGTCTAATAATTCATGAACATCAAATGAAGATTTTCCCACTGCCAAGGCATTAGGCAAAACTCTCTTCCATGAGGGCTCCCTGGAGGGCAGTAAGACAAGTTCACCTGGCAGCAGTTAGATGATTTTATTGGAAAACAGACCTACCACAAGATGAAATCCCCTAGAAATGAAATCTTTGTGAGCTCTGCCATTCACAGAGACAAATCTTGAAAATACAGTATGAAAGTTGTTAAATTTAAAACTTCTCCAAGTTTCGATAGCCCTGCTGGCTGGAAGAAAGGAAAAAGAAAATGACCACAGAAGAGTGTGCTTTTGTCTACCTCAGTTTGTTCTGCTTCCTATTCTTATGGTGTATCACAGCCCTACCTTCACCTCCCTCTGGAACATTTCTTTAAAAAACCACCTTCCCACAAGAGAATAGTGATTAAATCCTAAACCCCTGTCACATATAATGAAAATGGAAGGGCTGAGAATTGAGCAGGGTCTATCAAGGTCGGGTGCTACACTTTCCAGAGCAAATTTAAAAGGGAATATAAAAGATTTTCTTTTTTGTAGAACAAAGTTGGCAACTGCATTTCGATTGGGAATTTTTTGTTGTATGTTTTTCTTCTTCTCCTTCTCCTGGAGTGTGTGTGTGTGTATGTAATTTTTATTGATATGTAGGATTGTTTTCTTTTTGTTGAAATCATTCCCAGAAACATATTTCCAGAAAATACATGACTGATGGTGATTTATGACAGTATCCTTTAAATTTGTGCTGGTAATCAGCTAAAATAGAAAATTTAGTATCTCTAGCATGTCATACTTTCAGTCATTTTGTGAAGAGTGTGTCATGAGGTGGTCAAAAAATGCACAGACTTGTGTGCCAGCTTTTGGGATGTCTGTGTTGAATAATTTCAAAATATAAAATAATGATACAGGAAAGAATATAGATTTCTGCTGTAATGAGCCTCATTTATGGCTTTCTCCAACACGGTCTACCCAAGTGAATAAGTACAAATATGTACTAGAATACTGTGTATATTCCCACAGTGGAAAGTAGAAGAATGGCATTTCTATGAGATGTCATCTCTTACCAGCCAAATGCTGCAACATGCTGTTCTGCCCTGCCTCTGAAGGACACAAATAAAATTTATCTTGATGTCACTGGGAGTCTCCACCATTTGTCACTAATGAGGTACAAATTAGGGTAACACATCTCATCATAACAATGTGTTGGGCCAGTCTCTTCTTATAGCTAACAAGTGACAGGATGAGAAGAAATGACCCCATGTATTGTCATAGAAGATTTATATTAAGAAAAATTTCTTCACTGTGAGGGTGGTCAGGCATTGAAACAGATTGTCCAGGGAAGGGGTGGTATCACCATCCATGGAAGTGTTCTAATGGTGTGTGGAAATTGTACTTGGGGACACAGTATATTGGTAAACATGAGTAACAATTGGACATGATAATCTTAAAGGTATTTTTCAATTGAAATAATTCTATGATTCTATGGTCTGAGAGACAGATTTTAGTTAGGCTTTTTTGAACAGAAAGAGAATTGTAAAAAGATCTCCTATTTGTTAGGATCAGATCACAAGGTAATCAGAACAACTGAAAAATGTTGAAGTACAGAATCTCAAATGTGTTAGACTCTATAATTACAAGAGAAGTAGCCAAGAAAATAGGAAAACCCTTTAGCAAACATTTGTATGCCTCACTAGGATATGGAGGAGTGAAGGAGTAAATAAAGGAACTGCACTGCTAAAGTTGTACAATTATACAAAAGGTGAAATATTCTTTCCCTTCCAGTCTCCTTCAGATGCTACAAAAATGGTAGATGATCCAGAATTAAGGCAAGGGGAAAAAAAGTAGCAAAACTGACAGCAATTTCAACTGATTACCTATGCAGAGGACTTAAAGTGGAGTCAATCCAAAATTGCTGCTGAAATTTTACAGTAATGAAAAGAGTATGCAAAGAAAGACCGAGATCATGAGAATAAAGACTTATGGCATCTCTCTGCCTCCTACCATAACCTGCAGAAGTCAAATTATGTTCTAGGTTAAAACATACTCTATTATGATATTTGCATTGATTTTCATACTAATTCATGATGCCACCTGGCTAATGTGCCATGGTAGTCTCCATTACATTAATCTTTATGCATTTGACAAATTTGCATTTAACATTACAATATTGTTATGAGGTAAAGACAGTCTTATCTGGCAGATTATCCATACTGAACAGAAAATTAACTGCAGCGCAAAGGAGCAGATTGCAAAGTCTTCTAAGGTGTTAGCATGCTCATTATCCATTGAAATGGGGACCCAAAGTAGAGTAAAAAAATCCATATCTCAGTGTGGGATGAAATTCACCTTGCCACACTACATATCAGATATCCAACCCAAGTAGTCTGCAGTCTCTTTCTTTTCTATTTTCATTTATTCTATAATTTAGCATAATACAACTTTATACTGAAAAGAAAAAAATACTGGTATGGAATTAGTTGCACTAAAAAGATGCATTTTCAGAGAAGCTCGGACATCCATTGGGGGAAAAAGCTTTGATCGGTTAAGAGTTCAAGGAATTTAATCCTGTCTTCCTCACAAACAGCTTTTTTTTTTTTTCATCTTCTGCTGCAAAGTCAGTTATTTCCAAGGACACAGCCAGGTTAGTCCAAGTAACTTTGTCTCTAGGCAGCATCCAACTATTTCTCTTTTAGTGGTCAATAGCATTATTTTAATTTGACTTTGAATGGTTGGGTTTTTTTGTTTTTTGTTTTTTTGGTGTTTTTTTTGGTTTTTTTTGGTTTCTTTTTTTTTTTGTCTCTAGACTGGGTGTAAGAGTTCAGGTTCTGGTTTAATTGTGTCTCAGGTTAACACTGGTGCTGTGATAATACTGTATTACCCAAGTCTACCTGCTTTTTGCATTAAACTGATACATATTTGAATTTTGTGTTATTACTTAATTTTAATTGTTCTTCATCTGTTCAGCAGATAAACAGCTGCTCTTTTCTCTCAAGTGGATGCTCTTTTCCAATGATAAACTAAAGCAGTTTCTGCTTATCTCCTAGTGTGGCTTTGGATTCAGCTAACTGCTTCCAGGTATCTCTAAATGTGTCTACACTATAGACAAGTCTCTACCTGTATGCTAGGTATTTATAATTTCAGCAAATGAAATGGTCTTTGAGGCCTTTCCAACCTATATAAATTCTATATAAATGCTGCATATGAACACCTGACTTGGGATATCTGATATCTCCAGTTTCCATGAGGTCTTTTGATTTAAACAAAACTCAGATAGAAATATTCAGTGTCTTTTTTAATATCTCAGCTCCATAAATGTGCAAAAGTGAATGTTTCAACATAATAAGTTTCTATATGATAAAAATGAAGTCTGGGAAGCCCCTGTACTTTTGCCTTCTAGAGGAAGCGTGGTCAGTAGGATGGAAAATCCCAGCCACTTGCAGCACATTTTAGAGTATGCTATCTAAATATTTTCTGGGAAAAAAAACCCCAACAATCCAAATCAAAACATACTGATTCTATCCAAAGTTTGTGCTATTCAGTCAAGTGCAAATACTAACCTCCAAAACCACAGACAATATTTTTAGTTTAATTGCACCCCGTTTGGATCTCATTGACCTGCTGTTTGTCATTGCCCCCTTTCTCACTGAAGAGATGACCTTAACAGCAGATCCTAAAATTAAGCATACAATGGGCGTAATTAAATCACAGAATCACAGAATGGATCGGGTAGAAAAATACCTTAAAAATCATGCAGTTCCAGCCTCTCTGTTATGGGCAGGGAGACCTACCAGTAGACCAGGCTGCTCAAAGCCCTGTTCAACATGGCCTTGAACAAAACCAAGGGAGGGGCATCCACATCTTCTCTAATTAAGTGGCACTTCTATAACTGTTTTTGTTATTTTGTTCAATCAAAACCCTTACTGGGTCCTGGAGAGAGGTGAGAGGAGTGATGAAGTAGATTAAATGCATAGCTGGGAGCCCCTGTTGAGATCACAATTTACCAGTACTTATGTTTTCCTGTTCACCATCTAATTCTGAAACCACTTCAGCTGATCTCAGCTCTGGAAAGGCTTATTGAGGTAGGAGATTAATCCAGAACATGCACAGACATATATACAAAATCCTTTTGAATAGAACAGTGAACAGCAATCAGTAGATTTGCCATAGGACTAGACTTTACATCAGAAACTATAAAAGAGGGAATGTACATTTCTGTGAAAGTCACTGGAAACAAGGATACTGGTTCTGACCTACAAAGACTCAGGTCATGAGGAGTTAATAAATCATCTCTTCTTCAGTCATGACAAACTTGAAGGAAGAATTCAGACTAGAACTTCCCCAGTGTGAAAAAAACAGAGCAGATTGTTTATGATTTATTTCAGCAGGATTGTCTGCTTTTCCAGTCTGCGTTTGTTAACCAGCTAGGTACCTCTTTCTTCTTTCTTTTTCCTTTGATCTTTTAAGGGTGAGGAGGTTTTATAGTCCTTTGCTATGGTTTTGTTTGGGTTTTTAAAAATTTATTTAGGGAATAGATACTCATAGTTCAACACAGATGCTGGTAATTTTAATCTTAGTTTTTGTAGGAGTGTTTTCCTCCAGCTGTGCAAAAGACTCTCCAATAGTGTTAGGTAAATTCAGAACTTGTCTGTACTGGAAATCTTTTGTCTTCTTGCCATCACTGGCTCTATACAGCAGCAGTGAGGAGTCCAGGAAGAGCCAGGTAGAGGATTGGACTTCAGATAAAGCCACAAAGTGACACAACGCACAAATAAGCAGAGGAAGAGAAAGATCTCTCCCTCTATTCTGCAATGACACACCTTTCTCTGCTGCAAAGCTTGCTTCTTCACGTAAACATATTGGCATTTACATCACCTTGCCACCTCACCTGTCCCTCTTGATGTCTATCTGCTCATATGCTCCATGCTTTCAAAATCCTATGTCGTGAGCCCCCTGAGGTGGCATCTGTTGTTGTGTCTCTTGCTCATACAGAGGTTTGCACAATGGGGCTTTAAAGCATGGCTCTCGTTTCTAGGCACTAAGAGAATAATAATAAACAATATTAAAAGCTGTAGCAGCTGCAATAAAACATGCATTTATAAGGGTTAGCTTGATGCATAGCTAACAAATCATTTAAGCTTTTAAATATATATATATAAATAAATAGCAACAATAAATAAGATGAAACTGCAGCTGGGAGAGAACTCTTATGGCTGTTAATTTTTTTTCCCCACTAATCTTCCTTCCGCATAAGGGATAATAGGTTTGCATTGCAAATTCCAGGCAGTGGATCTCTCCTCAATGACAGTTTTGCTATAATTCTCCTAATTTCAAGCTCCCGTTTAAAAAGGTAACTGTAAATGACATCCAGGCCATTTTTGCAGTCATCGGCAGCTGACTCAGTTGATTCATTTCCACAGATTTAAGTTGTTGCATGCATAGTCAATCCCCCTGGAAAAAGACTGCTTCCCCATATCAAATGGCTTGTGCAGACTCCAAATTCTGATTTTAAAATAAGCATAAAAGCTAAGGTTTTTAGGTTCTGTGTCATCACTCCAGCCCAGGTCTTAGGAGGGAGTTATATGCCATTTGCAAAATCTTCTCTTCAGGAGTTTTCACAATGGTTGTTACACCAGAAACACATGAACATACAAAAAGAAGATCTGGACTAGCTCTTTTTTTCCTTTTGAAAATCACATGTGTATTGATAATCAAATAATTTTCAACTAAGCACTGATATCCAATGGGTTGATCTCTGGTAAGTAAAAAATATAGTCCTGACTCACCAATTTGATATGATAAACCACTGGCCAGTGCTACTCATGTTAGTTCCCTCAATATGTTCCTTGCTATTTTTGTAAGTGTTAGTCAACAGGAATTTCCTCTGCTAGAATCAAGAAATATTACCGTGTAAAACATATTTACATTTTAAAGACTCTGTTCGGTCAACCTCGTATCACTCTACATCTGTTGGGTTTGTTCAAATTCCAAAAATGGCAACCAGACATTATGAAATCAGTATAATCCCTAAAAGAGCTGAAACTGTTTAGTCTAGAGACCAAAAGACTGAAGGAAAACAGGATAATCATCTCCAAATATGCAGAAAAGACCTTCAAAGAGAAAAGGAGTAAAACATTCTCTCTGTCCTCACTGAATATAGTTAGAATATAGTTAGAAGCAAAGGCTTCAACTGCATCAGAGAGCTCTGGGTGAAACTGCTGGGAGAACTTTCTACAGGAAAGCAAAACACCAGACTAAGTTCCTTAGGAGGCTGCAGCATCTTCTCCAGAGGGTTTTACAAAAAAAGTCCCAATCAAGACCAGAAGGGAGTTTTTGCACCCTCTACGTAGGCTATCAAAGAACAATGTATTGACACTCCCCCTTTTTTGCATTATTTTCTATTAATCTGTACTCTTCCTGCTTTTCCTGTGGACATGTTTTCCACACTCTGTGGAATTACTAGTATTTAAAAATACTAGTAAAGCTGAGATGTTGAATTAAATTTAGGATGAAATTTCTTTTGTTGAAGTACATTTTTGCTAAACTTTCTGCAGGTAGATGCTTCATCATGAGACTTCTGGTCTAGACCAAAAGTCAGTTTTTGTTTTGTTTATTTACAGAAATCACAGTGGTTCTGCCTTTAGGTATCCTGAAAATAACCCAGCAATAGTCCCAGTTTGTACCAAGGAAAATAAAAATATAGCCACAATTCTGCTATGGCTTCTGCTGCAACTGCTTCTGCTGCTTCACAAGGCTGTTGCACTTTGGGGCACCTACTGTCTACCTTTATTTTTAAATATATAAAATTCACAGCATAGAGACAAAAGTAGTAAGAAGTGTAAAAGGTAGCTGAACTTTATGGTCCCCATAACTTTTCTTGGTAGAATCAGAATCTTGGTGTTTACAACAATGCCATGTAATTTTCTCATGCTGCTGTTGTGATGCCATACTGACTTCTGCTGACATTTACATTATTGGCAAATGCACTGCATGAAGGGAAAACGACCTCACTTCTGAGAATGAAAAATCACAGGAACACATTTTTGTCAAGATATTTTATACACACGTATAGCTCTAAGCTCTCTCAGGTCTCTGCAAATAAGGCTGGTCTCACGTGACAGCCCTTTTAAAGAAAATTCACTTAAGTACATTCATTTGCATTTAAAAGAAGGGTGTAGGAAGTAGCAATTAAAGAATGAATTCTTAGTTAAATTTGTTCCTTTTAACAATATCTTAAACCCTTCTTCCTAATCTCTAACTTCTGTTTTTACCATTCTTCCCTCCCATTTGACTCAAATAAACCCAGAAATGCAATGAGAATAAAGAAAACTCCAAAGTTAAATTATAAGTGCACGTCTTTAGTGTCCTGTGTCCCTGTCTAGCCATTTATTTTTTCATCCCTGTTGTCTGTATTGCAACGACCTTGCTCTGAGAGCTGTATCATGTTCCCGTTTCAATATCATAGCATTCTAACTAGTTGTGGCATCTATGTAGATAACAAACCTGAGTGGACACTGGTTCACAGTTTTCTGGGGGGAAATTTAAACTTTTTTACTCTAAAATTTCTTTTTAAGTTAGCATATTCAAATGGTAACAGCTACAAGTGAAAAGAAAAATTGATTCAGTATATTTATTACCAAGAAGCTTTTGATAAAAGACTTAAGGTTTCTTGTAATGTTTTATATTAAGATAAACCGTGCCTCAAAATTAAACTTGAAAAGCACATACTAAAGTTACCCAAAACAACAATCAGCTTAGCTTGTTTGGGAGTTTCAAACATGTCACTTAGTCTGTTTCTCAATCTCAAGGTGGGGTTTTGTGGAAAACAATAATGGGAGGAGCAAGCACAATATATTTCAGGGTATGAAATTGCCAATATTGCTCAGACATTCTTACCTGTGCTCAGCTCAATATGCATTGGATAATTCATAGGAAGAAATGTTTTGCAACTCCTTCAAATATTCAGAATTTTAAATCATGAAGTATCATAAAAAAATTGACTACTTTTCTCTTAGTAAGAGAGTACTTTGCTTCATTCTGCTGTAAGTCATGCTTGGATGATTTGAATTCTGTTGTGTTTAACAAGATTCAGACAATTCATTTTCTCTCAAGATGATAAAATGGATACAATGTCATTTATGGTTGTAATTCTCTTTCATAATTTTGCTCAGCAATATTTTTTTAGTGGAATGCTCATTGAAAATGGAACCATTACATGTAATGTAAACATTTCTGAATTGAGATGTTAACATTTAAAAATTGCCTCATTTCTCTTTAATGTGTTTTGCTGTTTTTCTTGCCTAATTATCATTCTTTTCAATATTTATGTTAACATGACCTTTCTCTGACTGAATGGCTTTAAGTGCTTCTCAAGTACTTATAGCATCATGATTTTTAAATTAAATTACGTTGTTGTGGAAGAGATTGCAATGCAGCCCACAGAACAGCAGGGAAAGGAACAAGTTTCTGTTAGCCCCAGAATATGAATGTAGTGATAGTGTTTATTAGTTCACCCTTCGAATCAATGCAACTGTATCAGAGCAACTATGACTTAGGTTCTTGTTCATGATTAGAAACATTCCAGTAAATTTAATGCTGGTCAAAATTGTGAGACTGAATAGCTGTGAAAGATTGTTTAATGTTGTAAAATGTTTATTACTTTTATTTATTATGCCTTCATCCTTCTGACAGAATTAAGATTACACCACAGATTCTATTTGCCCGTGGGAAAAGATCACAGGAACACAGGCAGTAAGATTTGGCTCCACATCTTGAATTTTCAGGTCAATGTTTTTGCACAGCCAAAACCTACTCTTTTGAAATCTGTGAGGTCTAGGGCTACAGTATGTGCAATAATAAGCAAATGTAGAATTTTCTTGTAAACAGTATGAGATGTTTACTGTGATTTTCTGCATATCTTTCAGTGTATGTGTTCTGTTTGTCTAGAATTTAAGAGTAAAGACCAGACTATTAACTCAGATTCACTATGAAACCTGTTACTTTATTACCAGACTTCCCAAATATTTTTTTCTTTTACCTTCAGCCTAAAAAAAGACAGCTCTTCTCAATCCTTCTGCTGTTCTCCATTTACAGATGACAATGAGTAAGAGTATGATGAGCTGAAAGACATCAATGACACACATCAAGGGAGAAAGAGGGAACAAAATAAATCATTGAAAATAAAATCAAAAGAGATGCAGATATTTAATATTTAACCTTTTAACGTTGAAATATGTGAACAAAATTAAAGACAAAATAAGACTGAAGGAAAATAATGGATGTTAAATGACTTCCTAAAAATGGGACATTAAAAGAAAAAATCAAAACCAGAAATAGCTCGCAAGTTGTAGCAAAAGGAATCAGGTAAGCTCTAACTGAAACAGTCACTAATTAGCAAAAATTTTACATACTCATCTCACTCTTTAATTCCATTTGACATAAAAATGTCAAGTAGAAAAAATAGAACTGGCAGCCAACAGTCAATAAGTTCACATAACTTAGTCTACAAGCAGCCCACAGAACAAAGCCTAATCCAGAAGAATGCTGAGTCTTCAAGGTTTTCTGACCTCGATGGTTGAGCAATTGGGTATGATCTGACACTGTACTTTGTGCAGAGCTTGCTTGGGCGGAGTTCCTTAGAGGAATTAAGGAGGAGAGGGTTTTTTCCCCTGTACACTAAATGCATGTAGTCTGCTTCTGATTGACTATTTCTTGTATTTTAAGACGATAGAGAATAAAAAAGGGAACTATTTGCAAGGTCGATGCACAAGTCAGGAAGGCCAGGATCTTAAGGAAAGTTGCTATAGATGAATAGTGTGAATGAATATTCCAGAATATGAGGACAAAAAAAGCTAGAATCATAAATTTTTAAGGTTGGAAAAACTTTTGTGATCATCAAATCCAACCATCAAGCTAGCGCCACCATCATGTTCAACACCAAGCCGTATTCCAAAAAATCCATGTTTTTAAACACTTCCAGGGATGGTGGACTACACAACGTCCCTGAGAAGGCTGTTCCAAAACCTGACAACTCTTTCCCTGAAGAAATTTTTCATATATCTGGTATAAACCTCCTCTGGTAAAACTTGAGGCCCTTTCCTCTAATCCTTTTTCTTTTTCCAACATAGAGTGAATTTGTTTTGGCCAACCAGTTTCTGACACTCTTGTGTCGATAGCACTAATACAGCTTCTCCAACACACCATTCTTCCTTCCTGGATGTCAAGCTTGGCCAGGTAAACTTCAACACTTGGTGTTCACAGAGGATGCTCCAAAGTTTGGCAAGATATAGGGGAGCTCCCTGGGAGGTGTTCAACTGGAGTTAAACAAGACAGGATCACTGCCAAGAGCTTTGGAAAAACATGAAAAGAGGCAAAGGGAAAAAACAGAGAGAGAAATAGAGAATGCAATCATGTTGGTTTTGGTTTTTTATTGGGGAGAGATGTCAAACTGTCATGTTAGTCTCTGCTGAGGTTCTGAGCACGAACAGTTGCCAGGGTAACTGTTGTGCCAAGCCTCAGCACTTATGTATTTTTTCCATTGGTAATTGCTAATCTGAACAAGTGCTGGCTTGCACTTTACACCTGCCTGGCTTGTAAGTCTACTTTAATTGGATGTGCCAAGTTTGAGGAAAAAAGTAATCTGCCCTTGCAAGACAAGTGACAGATAGATGAAGTGTTGCTTAGGCCTTTACTGTACCAATTTTACTGACAAAATTACTATGAATTGTCTTCCCCCAGTGCACATATTCTGCCTTTGTTTATGGAATCAAGAGTTTAAGCTTCAAGGTTCATTATAAGTAATTATGCCATAAAGTTTTTGGGAATATCTTGGTGCTGTGTGGTGAAATTTTACTTTTACCCTCAGAGTTCAGTGTTTCATTTTATATGCCTATAACAAAACAGTTTTTCAAAGGGATGGAGAAAAATGAGGAAAACTCCAGAAATATTACCATCCCTATACATATATATATATATTTATATATATATTTATATGTATATAAAGTTCTTTTAAAAAATGGCTCTAAGGAAAACCCTGGAGAATGGATAGGGACAAGTTTTTAAAAATTTCTTCTGCTGATTGTTTGTTCCACAACCTCTGAAGTGATGTGGAACTTTGGAGTGATCAGTTTTTGAATGTCCTGTTCAAGATATTCAGAAGACTGATAGAGAACAGCTGCATCTTAAATTCTTTAAGAAGTTTCCCTGAAAAAATTCAGGCTGGAAGCCAAGGAACCCCGGGATCACATAGTTTTTTCCAGGACCATCACTTTCATAACTATTTTGGACTACACTATGAAATTCTGTCAATAAGGTCTAATTCACTACTAAGCTGCACAAGACTGCCTCAAAAGGTATAGAAAAGTTATTAGTGGGCCTTATTTTGCTGTTGTTCTCTTTTTTTCTTCCTTTTTGCTTTTTTTCTTTCTGATCATCAGGAAATTACAGAGTTTCTATGTTTTTTATTTGCTTTTCAGAGCTGTCTCAGACCTGGCCTGCTCCATTGCTTAGTATATTCACAGTGTGTAACTGTATTTCTTTGATGTTGATTTCCTAGTGCACTTAAATGAAGTTTCCTGTAACCAATATGCCAGAGCAAATTAATATATGAATAATACATGGTGCTTATTTTAGCAACTTTCATCAGAAGACCTCAAAGAACAGCATGAAGGATAGCAGGGAGATTGACTTATACCATTCCAAGAAGGAATTACCGTGATGTTGCACTCCTTACCTAAAATTGCACCATCAATGAGGGTAGAAATAGAAGGAAACTATCCTACTTGACCAAAAATATCCTAGAAGTTAGAAAGCATCAGGTATATCAGTAATACCAATTGACTTCATTCTGAGTAGTGCCAGAGGTTTCACATGTGTCTGTTTGCTCCCTTGGGACTGATTGAGGATTAAAAGATTGTAGTATAAGGCAGAACACAGCTAGTCAGTCCAACCCACCAAGCTGTTTGGCAAGATAGAGAATTAAAAGTGAAATTAGTGAAATCCCAAACCTACTCCATAAAGCACTATGAATGCTAGATAGGCATTTAATGTCCAGAAACACAGTTCACTCAGAGGAACACTGTTTTTGTTAAGATATTTAGGTTAAAAGCTTAAAAAAGGGAAGCTGTTGCAACTGCCCAGGAGAGCAGGGGATTTCAAACACCTTACTGAGGATTCTTTTAATTCATGCTTTCAGTGATATTCATTTACTTATGTAATTCCCCCGTGAGATAAACTCATGAGGCTAAATTCTCTCTCATATTTCTGCTTGGTCACAGTGTCATGGAGATGAGAGAATTTGGAAATACAGAAGTAAATGAGAGTGCCATGTGGTTACCACAGTTGATAAACCCCACCTGTAATGAAGTATTAGCTGGATGAGCTTTTATTAGTGGTTGCTGCACATAGAAGTGTATGCTATGGGTTAGTAGTGCTGATCAAAGTTTAGGAGTTCACCAGAATTTACCCTATCACACTTTCCAATGTCATCAGAAAGAAATTTGATTCACTTTTCAGTGAAAAAATTGACCTAGATTTTCTGCTTCACCACAGAGATGCTTATAGAAGTGTCTGTAATGGAGTTTATCCACAATGATTGTGATTAAGTGGAGCAGCAAAAGTAAAATACAGTGGAGAACTGCAATGCACTAGCAAATGTTGGTCTAATGACGAAGAAAAATAAATTGTAGAATCAAATTTAGTAAACATGATTTTAATTTACACAACAATCAGATAAAAAGTTATGATCTTTTAAAATCTGCATTATGAGCAAAATCAAAATGGATGTTTTAGAGTGGTCAATTTTAATTTTATTTCATTGTCTATCAATCTGAAAACGTCACAGCAGAGATAACAGAAAAATAGATGGGCTCTGACTTTACAGTTTAATAAGAGAAAGTCGCTCCCTGGGGAAATATGATCCATTCAGCTTTCCAAGGAGAATTAGGAAAAAAAAAAACAAACCTAGAAAACAAACCAGGAAAATGTAGCTCTTAGAAGCACCGTGTCTGCCTGGGGCTGATATCTGCCATTTATCCAATATCATGGAGCAAAAAATTGTATCTTGGCCTGTGTCAATGACAGTGTGGGCAGCATGACCATGGAAGTGATTGTCTTGTTACATTTGGCATTGTGAGGCTGTAGCTCAAATACTAGTTAAATTTTGAGCCACTCACTTCAAAAAGGAGGCTGAGGTGCTGGAGTGTGTCCAGAGATGGACAACAAATCTTTTGAAAGACCTAGAAAATATGTCTTTTGAGGAGTAGCTTAGAGAGCTGGGGTTGTATAGCCTGGGGAAGAGGAGGCTCTAGGGGACCTCACTGCTCTCTACAACTGCCTGAAAGGAGGATGAAGTGATGTGGGGTTCAACTCTTCTGGCATGTTGGAAGTCAAAAAATGAGAGGAAAAGGCCTTAAGTTGCACCAAGGTGTTTCAGATTAGATATTAGGGGAAAAAATTAACTGAAAGAGGGATTAGGCATTGGAATAAATTGCTGAGGGCAGTGGTAGAGTAGCTGACTCTGGAAGTTCAAGAGGTATCTGGATGTGGCACTTGGGGACATGGGCTAGGGGTGATTATGGTGGTGATGGGTTGGCACTTGGACTAGATGATCTTGAAGATCTCTGCCAACCTTGATGATTCTGTGTTGAAGGTCAGGTTGGATAGGATTTCGAGCAACCTCAACTAGAGGAGCTTGTCCCTGCCCATGGCAGAGGATTGGAACTAGGTATTATTTATGTCCCTTGCAAACCAAGCAATTCTGATTCTGTGATAAGAAGATAGGATTATGCCCTTGTTGACATGTTAAGATAAGTCACAAAGTCAAGAAAATTTATCAGGTAGGATTGTAGCCATGGTGAGCAACATGGGACAGGTATTTATTGACTTTTCTGCAGAGCTGGAGCTTCTGTTTCAGACCAGGAGCTCATGGCACATACAGTTTGTAAATTAATTCCAGGACTCAATTGTGAAAAAGTGTGATCTGAGTCATGGAAAGGGGTCTTCAAATGAAAACTTCAATCATTCAGCATGAAACCTGATGCATTTGTTTCTTCCTTTGTTTCATCCTCTGTTTTCATTTGTTTCTTCCTTTGTTCTCATGTTACAGGGCTAGTGAGACTGAACAGGTACTGCAGTCTATAGAGAGTGATCTCCTTGTGATAGTCCTTTAATCAACCATCCTTTGATTTATTATTTGTAAAACTCAGTATAAGGTAGACCAATTCATACATTCCCCTCTTGTACAATTGAAGTCAAAGACATATCAGTAATGTCATTTATTTATGCCCTACAATTTTACATGGGGGAAAGGCAAGGGATGACCAATGTGCAGTTTGCTTAGTCCAGCCTCACTATGGCCTGGTAACTCTCCTCCACAAAACAAAAAGCCTCAGCTGGAAAAGGTGGGATCAGAAGTGGCTAGAAGGAGGTCAAAGCAGGGTATAAGTGTTTGACACTTTTCTGTATATTTAAATTCAGCACTTCAAATAGCCATTTTTTCCCCTGTGAGGACTGGGTTTTTCTGGCATTCTTAGATAGATAGATAGATAGATAGATAGATAGATAGATAGATAGATAGATAGATAGATAGATAGATAGATAGAATGAATTAATGTTTTATGTCTCCTTTAACTCTGATATACTCTGTGAATGCAGTGTCTTCCTTGTTCCAGGAAGGACACTACCACTGCTGGTAAAACAAGAAGTTTAAGCAGGAATATTCAAAATTATTATATTTATTTGTTTGCTTGTTTGTTTGTTTGTTTAACAGCTGCTCTGACAGAATTTTTTTTCTCATTTTATTTTTCGTCTTTCCCTTCTCCAAACACAGGTCAAGAATTTTCTTTTTTTCTGAGTTAAAGAACAGCATTTCACCCCAAGTACTCATCAATTGCAAGTGCCCATTTAATTATTGTTAGACTTTAGAACTTTTTACTCGTTAGCATTAAACAAGTGCACAGCCATGTAGTCCCTGCAGTGTGAGAAGTAACTAAGGTCAACTTTTAAGAGCAAATCAAAAGAGAAAAGCACCACCAGTGGAGCAGAAATTAGAAAGAAAATAGAATTGAAGAAAATAAAGAAGGAAATCCTCCTAGATTTCAGAAGTCATTATCATCCAATTCTTTCATTGACATTAGTGCAAGGTAGAGTACTTTCACTGAAATCCATGACGGAAAAAAAACCAACTTTTTCCTTTAGGTACAGACTTCAGTTACACTGGCCTAAAATAATACACCTTTCTCTTAGCTATGCCCAGCTAACTGCCAGAATGTCTCCTTGTAGCCATCCTGAATGGCTTCAAAGTCAGGCTATTTAAGCTAATACATCTTCTCCTTGATGTTAAGTTTTATATTAACCTGAAAGGCAGGGAGAGCTGAAAATCATGAAAACAATAAATCATAGAACTCAACTGATAAGCTGTAACTCATTAAATCGTTATAACTCTATCACATTCATAAGTGTGTGTTCTATCCCTGTTCTTGTCTAGGATTTGTGAAAGACTAAGAAAAAAATATGCTTTCCTGATTTCCACACGATTAATCTGAGGGAGAAGCAAGCACTTGACATAGTCATGATTTATATAAGTAAAATTTTGATCAGATAAATATGCAAATTAGAAGGAAAAATAATTAAAATTTTTCTGTAGAGGAAAACTGTTTTTCTAGACACTTTTTTTTCTGGTTCATCTTTTTTACATTCATCACCTTAGCTATCAAAGGCAAAGGCAGCATGTAGGCTTGCCTCTCTAACTGTGAAGGACAATCCACAAAATTTCAGAGACAAATATTGTCCCTGTAAATTGCAGCCACTCTTTTTTTCCAGGCAATTTGCCTGGGTTTTTTGTTTTTTGGTTTTTTTTAACTTTCACTGCTGGGTGTCAATTGCCTACTGCTTAAAGCATAACAGCTGGGAAACAGGAACAAAACAAGATGGAGCCTACTACTTGCAGAGGTCTCTTTTACCTGTGAATTTATTTTGTGACTATGACAGCGATGACTGAACTTAAACTACTGAAAGGGCTTGGTCACTTTTAGATAAGTGCTAAAATGTTTGAGTCACTATCTCTGGAACTGTTAAAAAAACATGTGGACAGGACACTTGAATATATGTGGTTTAGTGGTGAATATGATGGTGGTTCCAGGTTGATGGGGGGACTTGATGAACTTAGAGGCCTTTTCCAACCTCACTTATTCTATGATTCTAAGGCTCAGGTGTTGGGATGGTTAGATTTGAGGCCAAGACCCACACCAGTTTTAGGTTCAGAGTTAGCAGCATCAAAATCCCCCAGTTTCAACTTCAAATGACAACAGAGTCTGGTTCTCAGATCACCTTATCATTTCTAGAACTTCTTAGGAGCTAAGTGTTCCTATAATTTTTACTCCCCAGATAGCCAAAACTAAAGGACCTCTTACTGCTCTGACAATTTCAGGGAAAACAGGAAATACTCTTCCACTCAACAAAAGAAAAGAATGATCAGTGTGTTCAGTGCAGTTAACCAGGCTTTGGAAAGAAGACAAGATCAAATGGCCTCAAGTTGTGTAAAGGGAGGTTTAGATTAGATGTTAGGAAAAAATTTCTGTCTGGAAAAGGTTGTCAGGCACTGGAATGGGCTGTCCAGGGAAGTGATGGAATCTCCCTCCTCAAAGATATTTAAAAGGTGAATTGATGTTGCACATGGGGACATGAGTTAGTGGTAGGCTTGGCAGTGCTGGGTTATCAGTTGGACTTGATAATCTTAAATATCTTTTGCAACCTAGAAGGTTTTGTTTCTATAATTCTCTGAATCTGTTCTGCTTCTGATCAAGAAGATCTCCTATGGTGTTTTAACAGCTTGATATCAGAAGGGTCCTGACTAGAAGTTAAATGTTTTGGTTTTGGTTTTATATTACCTTTGGATATGACCTTCTTAAACGTATATATGTATATATTTATAATATATGTATACATGTAAATGTGTGTGTGTGTGTGTGTGTGTATTGAATGTTAAGTATTAAAACCTTAAGTGGATGGAGTATCTTTGCTGGCCTAGTGGGATACAGGATGGATAACAAAGATAACAAAGGTGAACAGTCATATTATAAGATAGATATTTTGATACTATTAGGTATAACTGAACCAGTTTTTTCCCATTGGGTGAACATACCAGTAATCCTATGTTTAGGTCCAGGAATGGAGGCTCACTGACCTTACTACAGACAAATATAAAATTTGGTTTATAGTTTAATATGCTGCAATCGAAATAAAAATGTGCATGTGAAATAAAAATGTGGATTACAGCTCAGAAAATCTCCTGCATAAACCCATAATATAAAAGATGGTGACTTTCTAAAAGCTCTTTGAATCAGCAACACAAGAAGAGCCTTCAGTTCTGTTACGTTGTCGTAGTTTAATACTCATTAAATGTTTCACAATACTGTGATCTCCTCATAGCAAATATAATTAAACTTCCTTTCCTCTGGCACTAAACAGACCTTCATTATTACTTTCTAATTCCATAACTGTACAAGAGAAACAAACTTTTTGAAATTGAAAGTCTTTTTCCAATTTCAGTTTTTCTTCCTCTTTATTTTTTTGGTAGGATGGACATATTTCTTTGTTTGGAAAATAAGATGTTCTCTGCTTCTGGGACATTGGTGAAAATCTGTAATTAAGGTAAGAGAAATAACTTCAGATTTTCTACAATTTCACATTCTTGCAGTCTCTCATGGCTTTAGAAGTCATGCCTGTAATTCTTTTTCTGTACTTATTCATTTATATTTCTTTTAGAAACTCAAATTACTTTGTTGCATTTTTAATGGCAGAAAGACTGAGTTTTTACAGGAGCTTGTTTAGCTAAACCAATACCTGTGGACGTTTTGGGTTTGTTGTTAGAGATGCCATGACAGATTTAAATTTTGCCAGCCTGCAGGAATAGATTGCCTTTCTAAAGAAAGCAATTATTTTTCTAAAGTAATTCATCCTGCAGGAATTTTAAGGCCTGAGGATCTAAATCTGGTTTTGGAACACTTTACAGTTAGCATAACATTTGAAAAACAGCTTTATAAATTAGGACCCTTCACTCCCACTCAAAGAAAATAAGACTTGGGGTATTTGCAAGTTTTGATCTCTCCACCCTTAAGAATTGATCTCTAGGTGGCATCATTTTCCACTGAGGTTCATTTTCTATTATAGCTTGGATTTGAATAGGCAGTGTTGATATATTGAGACTAAATCATACATTTCTTTCTAGAGGCATGGATTAACAAATATAAAGTTGTAGCATTTTAAAGGAGTAGAGTACACAAATACCAACACAAGCCAGTGGGAGCAAATCTGGTTATCTCTTGTAAGGGCTTTTTCAAATCCTTTCCCTAAGCAGCATTATGAATCAAATCAAATTATTAAATCACAGATAAATGCAGGAATGATGAGAGGCCAGTTCTCAGAAACAGATGGATTTACCAACCTCTGATGCTCCATGAGGTGGGATTACCACCAGCAGGTACAGCATGGAGTTTGTCTGGCATCCTGCTCAGTTTTCTGTATAGCTCATCAGATCTATAGCTCCCAGTGCACTGGTTGAAGAAAAGGGATGTAGGAATGTTGTTTTCTTTAGACCACTCACTTTTTTACTAATCAGAAAAAGAGTGGGTTTTAACCAATTATATTACTGAAACACTATTCAGGTGTCCTAAAGAAACTTTTTAAGGATTGCACATACACAAAATAACAAAAAATCAGTGGTATTTACTGAATTAAATACAGGTGTGGAAGTATGTAAGATGTGACCAATTCTTGACAGACTATTTCTGTCACATAATAGACTTGTCTGTTTTCAAGAAAATCTTTAGACTTAATCTTTTTAGTTGATTAGCTGAATTTTGAGAGATGAGTTTTGCTGGCTGCTGTTGCCTGGGATCACCTTTTCTGCATGGTGTTGGCACAGTTAACATTGCTATATGAATGTCCAGCCACAACTTCATTAAGGGTTTGGCTGCTGGATAGAGCAATGGTGCTTCTGTGATAGTTTGGTTGAGAAGACTGTCATCATTGCTCAATTGTAATTTATAAGGAAAATACCTAAGGTTACATGCACATAAATATGTTTATATTTACCACCATACACCCTCTATGGTGTCTATAGGTTTCAATTGGTATTAGAACGATGGTTGAACCCATTCTTTACAGAAAGTTGGAGATGATCGGTTTCTTTTTTATTTAGTTGCAAATTAAATACTCGGTGGTGTAGCACCTAGAAATGCCCTTTGATATTTCTATGAGAACAGCCAAAACCATTCAGCAAAGGCTACATCTTATTCTAAAAGATACTAAAAAAAATCAGAAGTATTTTCTTAGTTCTCTAGTTTCTTTACCCACTGTCACCAAGAATGCATTTTGTTGATATATTATATTCATGTATTTAATTTTGTTGGTCACATTTCATTATGTCTTGAAGTGTAAGTTAACTTGATTGATGCAAATTGACTGATTATATCCAAGTTCCAACCCAACAGTTGTTAGCAGATGCTGAGAATCATTTGCCCTTACTCTACTGCAAAGCATATGTCTGCATTTCAGATGATTCTATAGTCCTGTGTGAGAAAACAAACTATCATTTTTTGCTGAACTAGATCTACATCTCTGAATTATCAGTTCTTAGCAGCCTTGTGATATCTGGTAATTTACATGTAATGTGTGAAACTGGATATGTGAGTTTGAGCGTAAATATATCGTAGCATCATTCTGATTGAATTTTAAGTTCTTTATATAACCTTGACACCAGTTTACACCTATCAGCTCATAGGACTTATATTGCTAAAATTAAACATAAATTTATATCCACTGCTTCTAAAATATATCACTTTATTTCTTTCAAGTAGCATAAAAGTGACTTCTGACTGTTTCTGTTGGCAGAAGTTTGAGTAGCAAATTGCTATTAGGAAAAAGAGAGAAGGGCCACAGAGTTTGCAGGTCCTATAGTGAAAAATTCTGAAAAGCAAAAAGAAAGAACAACATGTGATTTTAATTGAAGGATAAAAATTGAAACAATTCCATTTTTGCAAAAAACAATCCACTCGTTTTTAGCTGTGTGAGCTAGTGAAATAGCAGAGATTTTTAAGATGCTGCTTTCAAAGAGTGGTTAGAAAGCAATCTCTTGTAAAATGCATGTAATCTTCTGAGTTTGAGCATAGTCCCTGTGTGCCCACCTGAAATATCATGCAGCAGAATCATACAAACTTGAAGATGATTATTTTCCTAAACCCGGAACCTAAAGTAGACCTTCCTTAAGAATAAATAGCTGTTTAATATGGAGCAGAATCAGAACTATGGAACTAAAGATATGATTCCTAAAATAAAAGCCATTTCAGGCTTTAAATGAAACCTTATTTTATTCTAGTGGAGACTATTCAGAGAATTTCTGGTGATTAAAAGGCATTCAGCCATGAATGGAAGGAATGTATTCAAGCTTCAATATATTTTATTGCCAGGCTTCTAAAGACCCTGAATCCCAACCACAATGGTGAATGACAGCACTCTCTGTGTTTTGTTAGAGAGAGAGGCAAGGCAGAACACCACAGCCTTTGTCATATGTATCCCACTCAGATGCCAGTGAATATAGTATAAATGTAGACATGTAACCTGATTTTTTTTTTTAAGTTGAATCACCAAATGAAGCCTAGTCGTAGCATTAAATATCTAGTCTGTTTGAGACTTTTTGATGGAAAATATGCATAACTTTAATGGTGAAAATAAAGTCATAAACGTTTATCCTGTCCACGAAAGGAACATGGATCTCTCTATTATCTACCTTCTTGAGATGACAAAACTAAAAATAAGAAAAAAAAAATTGACAACAACAAAAATGTGCTTTCTCATTGAACAGAAGCAAATAAATTTACATGTAACTGTTGGAGAATCTATAGGTATTTTACTGAACATATAGATAGTCTGCTTCATTCAGGTACTGACAGAGGAACAGAAGTGTCCTCTTCTTGGAATGTGTTGTTGAAATCTGTCTGTCACTGGATGCCATCTGGTCCATAACAAAACAAATCATGCTGCATTTCAGAAGTATCTATTCATAGTTCTTCCTAAGAACATAGCTGCTGACAGAGCAGGACAATATGCAGGAGGGAAGAAATGTATTGGAAGCACAGCTTATTCCAGGATACCTTTCTTGCTCTGTAGTTCCCTGGGTTACATCACTCTGAAATACAGCCTGTTTGATATCTGGAGTCCAGTGACAACAAAAGCCATGTCTTCACAGTGTCTTCTGACTTAGGCAAAGTTTAATTTCTGTTATAAAACAAGACAAGAATTTGCTAGATGATGCTGGGAGTCTCCCATTAATGCACTCCCCATGTTAGGGACAGCAGCATTTGTGGTCCTTGTACCCTGTGAAATTAAGCAACTGCTTTTTCAAAGCTTTTCCAGAGGGGAATGGGCAGGGTATGGCATCAGGGTCCTTCCAACCCTGGGCTACAGCACTGACTGGGATAACGCTGCGATGGCTTAGTGTTGATGGAATTGTTTATGTGAGAAAGTACATTTTATCTGAAACCCAGAAACTTAGAAAAATAAATATTTATTTTGGCTTCTAATTAATGTAGATATTAAAAGAGGGAACATGATTTTCTTGGAATTAAGATGTGTAGAGTAATGAACAAAACATAAATAAAGTAAGTTGTTTTGGCAAAAGCAGATATTTTAACTGAAATTGAATTGCTCTCAGCATTCTTTCTGTAACAATTTATTTCTGGCCAGAATTAGGAAAAAATATAACAAATTTCTTTGAGCAGAATTTGTTCTGTATTCAACTCTATTCCACAATAGATCTGAAAGTTCAGATTTTCCTTTCCTGTCTTGATCCCAAGTGTGTCTCTGCCAGTTAAAGAGGCATCAGGGCACCCTAGAAGATGACCAATGTTGGAGAACAGTTTTCTGCATGACTGGAAGCCAGACTTCACCCAGTCATTTTGAGCATGGAGCAGCCTGGTCTAGTGGAAGGTATCCCTGTCCATGGCCGGGAGGTTGCAGCCAGAGGATGCCTTTCAGCTCAAATCATTCTATGATTCTATGGCATTGTATAAGAAGAAACTTGGTTTCCTCAGACTCTCTCTGAAGTGACCAGACTGAGAGTTCAGAGTGCTAAGATATCTGACTCTATTTCAGAAAAAAATTGAGGCACACAATCTAGCCAATGCCTTGTTCAGCAACCCTTCAAGCAGAACATTATGAGGGAATCTAAGTTATGTCTGTTTCTTGTGAATAAGGAGGGACTAGTGAGATGCAGAGGGGGAGATAGCAGGCAGCTTCCAAGCAGGATAAGCAAAGGGATTGAAGCTTTATTGCAGAACAGAAGGGTTTTGTTGTTGTTTTTTATTTGGAGGGGGGGTTGTGCATTTTTGTCTCTTTTTTAAATAGAATTTTTTTGTTGTTATCAGAAATTATGACTTCAGCTATCACAGGGCAATGAGTTAGCTGCAGTACTTTCTAAAAAACTAAACCAAGACATTTTCCTGGAAGAACAAAGTTGTTTATGAGTAGTGTGATAAACCAGAGACCATGTTATAGTAACTAACACATCACAATTAGGGCTGATTGGTTTGTTTATCAGTCTCACCATAATAGGTCTGTCATTATTTCTTTTGCTACCAAACACCTACATTATGATTTTCTGACAGTATCTAGAACTGGACTTTGTGACCCAGTTAGCAATTTCTAGCTTTCTACATTCATTATACAGCAGTGGCATAATAAGTAATGTGTATGTATATATACATGCATATATATATAATAATACATACATATATAAAAACCTGCCAAGTTATGATAATTGATACTTTGTAGTAGATGCAACTCTGCTAATATATCAAATCAAAGCATATGTACAATGTCATTGTCTCTCTTGGGTTTTATATGAAATTTTATATAGATGAGACATATGATTTTATTATACCATGCTGTACTGTATTCTCATTTCTTCTATTATTGCATATACAATTCAAAAGCCTTCTTAATATACTTTCCAAGGGAACTTTTCCTGTGCTTTCTATTCATAGTCTTTGTTCATACCCTGATTATTTCTAATGACAGCTTTAGACATAATTTGTACACTTAAGTAGATGTGGAGAATTACAGTATCAATTACAGTATAAATATCTGGAACCAAATTCATTATTTGTATGCCCTCCCAAAATAAACTTAAAATGGAGAATATCTATGAAAACAGCTCTTTTGCCACATTTCAACTTTTTCAAGTCTATAAAGTTCATGAAATAAAGTATTTTGAGACAGATCCTGAGGTGTGGATGCAAAATCAGCTATTTCATGTGCTTATATATCATATTTTCCTGACAAGAAATTGAGTATTTTTGTGATGAGGTTTCGTTATGTGGTTGTCAGGCAAATAATATCAATTCTTGTCCCTGCATTCCAGCAGCATACTAGTCCAACAGATATTTAATAGATAGTGCTACTTCTGCTTGGCAAATGAAGCCTTGTTTGATAGAATTTCAATTTTGGTAAAAAGTTATAAAAGAGTACTGAATCTTCTGCTATGAAAGCGAAAATGTTTAAAGGTGGCTAATGTTATCACCTCTGTATAGAAAATCCGGTTTCTAAACTCTTTATTTTCTTGTGTCTGTGGGATGTGACAGGAGAAGGTGATGAGTTCTGTTAAGGGGAAACATCAGTTACAGTGCTGTTCATAAATGTAGTTTGTTTGGCAATAATGTCTTATCTCTCTGCTTTTTCCTTTCTTCAAAGGGCAGCTTCTCCAGGACTTTCTGATTTTCAAATTTATTTTTTCTTTGAAGTATTCACATGATGACAAAGAGGGCCTGTATCACCACTCTGACAGACGGAGTATTTCAGGGGGGCTTGCTTACTCAAAAGCAAGACATGCCAAAGGGATCTTCAAGATAGCGAAAAGTACAAGCTCAGCTTGATAGTGAGCTTAAACATTTAAAATAATGCTGTTTTTAAACTTTATGAAAATTTTAGCTGTAAACCCTGTCTACAATAATCAAAAATGCGTGGGAATCTCCAGTGAGCTGTCTTCCTCAGTTTATTTCTTTGTTTTGCATTTTGTTGGAGTTAAAACTTCGTTATGTCATTACTTTGACAAAACTGCTGACTCAAACTGCATTATGAGTTTGTTCTACTGTGTATCCATGCCTGATGTGCTGTACATTGGCCCACTCCAGAAGCTCATTGCTGCTGGAGACGTACTTAGTTCTCAAACAAAAATCCCACCATTGGCAAGCCTGAGCTTCTATTAAGTAACCATTGTAAGTGATTTACACAGATGACATAATCCATTTGAATAAGCTGGTGCTTAACTTCATAGGATTTTTTATTTGTCTAGTAAAAATATTTTTCAGGGTTTTTTACTATATTATTTGATTTGTGAATCTCCTATACAAATACTCGCTTAACAGTTTTCCCTTAATTTTGACTTCTTCAGTTTTTTAAAAGGGAGTGTTAAAAAATTGTTTTGTCAATGATAACGAACTTAGATTATACATCACACTTACACTGTTTTCTTTATTTCCCAAAATATGTAAATATATCATATTGTTATATATTTTCTCTATATAATATGTTCAAGAGCAATACTTGACAAGGAAGAATTTGCACACCCCGGCAAATCACTTTCTGTCAAGTGGCTTGCAAGTCAGTACTGGGAAGTGAGCAGAGCAAAGAGTGATTCCCAGGGTGCAGTTTGGGCTCAGGAGGCTGTCTGGTTATGCTGGCAGGGCAGAGGGCTGTTTCATGCTAGCTGGGCTCTGCCTGAGGCTGGTGCTGGACACACTCAGCTCACATTCAGCTATGGATGCTCATAGTCTGGGGTTCATGTTTGCTGACTGCACTGGCACATAGCAGAGACCTTTGGGGCTAACCAGCACATGCTCTTAGAGGTCTGTGTTACCATTTCTCTAATTACCCTGTGCACTAAGGTAGAGGCACAACGTCATTACCTTCTGAACACCCTGCTTTTAATTGCTTTGTCAGCTATTTTGGAAGGACAACCGTTTTAGGACCTGCCACAGTCATGGCAAAATCTTCCTTGCTGTGATCAGAACAAGCTTTATTGCTCCACAGAAATGAAAAAAAATATTGAGCTCAAAACATTGAATGAACAACTAGTTGCATGAATAAAACATGAACTTGTGACAAAACTTCTCCTTAGTTCTTCCAACATTTTACCAAGCTTCTAAAGCCACCTTGTAGGCTTTGTTATTTGCTCAAGGGACAGCATGCTCCAAAGAGTTATTTTTGCCTTCTCTTTTCCCTTTTCTGTGTGACAACTATTACGTCTATCAAGAAAAATTGCTTGGAAGAGGTTGTTTCCTCTGTAGTACAAGATGCTTCCCCCTCCTGCTGCAGCTGTCCATCATTCCCTGTAACTGCGTAACGGGAGGTCACATGAGACTGGATGACTGTGTCACTTCCACTACTTCTCTAAAATTACTTGAGCATTATTTCTATTGTGTATTTATTATATTTCATTAGAATATTTTTGCCTTAAGGTTTCAGTCTTCCGTCTTTTGCTTACAGCTTTATCAGCCCAAATGATATGTATTTTTTATGAGCTCTGTGTAATGAGAAATAATGCATAATGTATAATTGTAAAACCTTCTAGGATTCGTGTTTAACTCCCTACAAGTTTAGCATGCTGTCTACATATAACATGCAAATGTTATTAAACGTTCTTCAGTGAAGGAAATTGAAAAAAACATACACTCCCTATTTGATAATTTGAGGGAATTTTGTCACCAAAAAAATTTAATATTATCTCAAAATTTGTGTAATTAATCCATTTATAAATAACTGTTCCAATCCAGTTTAACGACCTATTGCAAAGCAAGACCACTGTGCAATTATGTTGCAATTACCACTTAATTACATAGATATAACAACATCTGAATTTTACTTATACTGTCTTTTTTTCAAATTATAGTAATTAACCTTAAGTTCTAGGTTTTACCTTGCATAACAATAACACGCATGACCGAGTTAAGTTCAATTTTTCTGCTCTTACGTTTACTTTATATAAATTTTTACATAAAATGCATTTACTAGCCAATTTAAATTGAGAATTCTTTCAAGACAGTTTGTAAACAACGCTTAACTGGAAAAAATATAATATATGTCTAGTTATTTCTAATTTTAAAGTTTGGCCATAAAATATTAAGACGCTAGATCTTGTGTTAAGAAGCTTTCTACTGCAGACTTTTTCTCTTTTTTGAGTTAAAAACTAAGGTTTGGCTTCATCTTTCCTAGCTATAGATACCTAGGATAGATAAATTCCATTTCTTTTTTCATTTTCTATAGAAGGAACAACTTGACTAGGTTGAAGTGTACCTTTCAGGGGTGTTCTTCCCAACGTCCACTGACTTCCTAAGCTGATGAATGACAAAGCCAGTTTTTCCCTCTACATCTGCTTCTGTGTTTTTCTCCTCAACAGCTGTCAGCACCCACGAGCCAAATAGTCTAACAAAAGTGCACAAGAAATACAAATGTACAAGGATTGTGAAGTAGCGCTAGTTTTTCAAAGTCCCAGATCATACTGCCTATATTATAGGATTTTAAAATTATATGAACATGATTTGAATATTTATTACTTTATTATTAATATGAAACATAGCTCTTTATTCAAAGGAATGTGTTTAAAATTGTTTTGAAACATTCTTTGTTTTCAGATCTATAGGCATAAGGAAAAGGGAGGTCTAATGCCCTGTTATCAGAAAGATTCATCCTTATGTTTCTTGTTATTATTCCATAAAATTGCTAAATTCTAAAAAACATAAAACAACTAAGAAGTGTTTCCAGACAAACTTAGAGATTAAAGGTGCATCAAATGAAACACAAGCATAGGAGAGGACTTGAAAGTGAAGTAATCCAGATTAATGTGCTGAGAAGAATTTTTAGAATAAGTCTCACCTAAATGTTACCTTCATTATTATCACAGCCAGACTCTCGGTAGATATTTTTAAGTTTTGTGCTCTGTTGTCATGGATTTTCTTTCATAAAAGTAGCTTAAGGTCCCTCTGCTAAGAACATCCTGAGCTGGACTCGAGCAGAACTACACTATATCTCTAAAGGGGGCAGTGGGCAGGGTGTTAGATCTAAGGGGTTTTAGACCTGCATGCTGCCAGGAGCATCTGAAAGTCTAATCATGACGTGTTGTACATCCTTTCATTTCATGAGTCTATTTGTTCACACCTAATCAATGATGTAATTTTAAATAATCAGATTAGGATATTTTGCCTCAGGAACAGACAGCAATTCAAAGAATTGCAGACACAGTAATACCAGCAACAAGGATCAGTGATTTCCTATTCCTCATTATGACAAAATTCAATTTAAAGTTACCATATTTTATCATAAAAAAGGAAATTAAAGAATACTGATATGTGAGTTTCACATCCATATATCTACTGTGCTACCGAGAAGCAAACAAAACAACAAAAAAAAATGAAAAGAAAAAAAGACACAAATGAGAAAACAGTAATTTTCTGAAGATGGGGAAGAGAACTGTATTATGTATTTTTGTTATAGGAGCATATTCATTACATTTTTTAGATATCTGTATATGCTGCTGTTTTCTCAATGCCCATCATGTTGTTAGCTAACCATGAAATAATGTCATAACAGAGACAAATGTTTGTTCTTAAACCTTTATTCATCCATATCAATATATCTGAGTTTTCCTGTGGAGAAAAGTACACTGAAGAATAAATGGGTTCATGTGTTAATTTTTTTCTTTCTCCTTGAGTTTCAAGTTAATAGATATATTATTTTCTTCTAGGGTAAGCACATGGGATCTGACTAAAAATATTTTTATTTCACTGTTCACTGGAAATGCCAATGATTATTCCCGTGTGCATTACAAACATTTGGAATAGTTATGTTCATTACACTCTACACATAAGTTTGAATTCATATAACTAAACTGTTGGTATATCCTTTTAAATACATCAAAACTATGTTTATGTAAGGAAGGAAAAGGGGCTGCCTAACTGACACGAAAAATATCTCAGTATAAATTGATCATTAATAAATTTAAGCTAGTAATTAAAAGATGATGTTTAACCTTTAGAAGGGTGAGGTTCCAAAGCTGTAGTGTCATCACTGGGTGAAATTAAATCAAGCTCAATTTACTTCTGAAAAACATCAGAAACAGGTGGTGCTTTTGATAGTGGGAGGGTGAAGTCAGTGAGCCAGGAGTTGTCCTCTCTCTTCGGTATCTCAGCAAGGTCAAAAGGGACACACTTTTGCATTAGAAGCAAGGAGCTATGATTCAGGAAAACAGCCAACAGTTTACCTCTGATTGCAAAAAATGTTGTAGTAAAAATGGTTCACGCGAAGCATGCTGGATACATCTAAATCTGCCAACTGAAGTAAATATATTGGTGGAAAGGGAGAAAATGCTGATGGAGGAACAACAATCTGATTAGCTCAACCACACCAGGAAAGGAACAATTCAGGGAGGGAGGTTTTTGTTTCAACTTTATCATTTTTTCTTCTTCAGGGAAATTCCCTGAAGTTTCTTGTTTTGTTAGCATTTGA
This sequence comes from Acridotheres tristis, assembly GCA_037013685.1. Taxonomy (NCBI): domain Eukaryota; kingdom Metazoa; phylum Chordata; class Aves; order Passeriformes; family Sturnidae; genus Acridotheres; species Acridotheres tristis. The sequence continues at coordinate 31,356,542 of CM072884.1, read as the reverse complement.
TGTCTAACTTTCCTCTTAAGTATATAATACAAAGCCATCAAGACTCCTCTTGTTTTCTTGCACACAGCGGTTTTAGGGACAGGTACAGCCTAATTCAAAGACCTCTGAAGGCAATGGACAAAGTTGCATTAAGTTTTGGCAAAATCACCCTCCCTATGGTTACTGTTCTTGCAGCATAAGATGAATAGTGCACTGACATATTTTCATTTAATCAAAGCTAGTTTCAGTGAACTTGCTGCAATCTGAACTCAAACGCTCCATGTATTTTTATATCTACACATTCACATGTTTCCTATGTGCTTAAACATTTGAAAGGTGTAATTCAGAAATATCACTAAGTTTGCAGTTCTGATATCCTCATCTTCTAATTCAGCATAACACGGAGGAGTGGTTGTTAAAATGGCCATTTTGTAATATCTGTCACTGCCATAGCCAAATGTATCAGATCACAGTAAATTTGCCCATCAGTGTGAACATTGTAAATTACTTGTCCTCATAGACCATTGTGCATTTCCTGTAAGTATCCCTGGAAAACATTTCCTAGCTATAGGTTTTGAATTAATCAATCAACTTTTGTTTTTATACCACCATTCTGGAAAATCCACTCATAGCACTTTCAGTAATAGAGATAAGAAAAACAAATCCATACTCCCCATTTAAGTCCAAAGCATCTATCTTCTTGACTAAGTTCACTTAAGACATTTCAGTTTTATACTACCAACAGCTTTATACTTTTAGGAACTCTTTAACTCCAAAACAAATAGACACAGGAGACAATAAAAGTATCTGAGTAGCAAAAAAGAATGTCGAGCCAACTAGGGTTTTGCTTTGACCCTACAAATCATGTCTTAGTTTAATAATTTGGGAAAATTAGGAAATATTGTGAAGTAATTTCTGCAAGCCACAGTGTGGCTCCCGAAGGGCAGCTGTGGGATTATTCAGTTACCCATAGATATTGACAATATGGATGTCTGCAGCTGAGCTAGGATCTTTTCAAGGTTATGAACAATAAAAGGGTCTCTTATGGCTCTAGCCAGCTCAACTGGTCAGGACCTGGCAACTCATGGCCTTCAAATGTCTGTTTCTCTCTTTCAACCATTAAAGGTGTTGAGCATGGTTAGCTCTAGTGCAGACATCTACAGAAACCTCACCTGTTTACTAAATGAGTTTTGGCATGAATTATAGCCTGACATCATGGTGAAGCTTCAGTTTAGCAGTGAAAGAGGAAAGAAATCTAATAAGAAACAGAAAATCCCACATCAGACCTGTGTAACAAGATGTTAGTGGCATGACCTCATGTATTTAATAGTGTGCAATGCCATTAGAGTTTTGGACGAAAGTAATGCCATGAAATGATGAAACAGAAGCTGTACTCACCAAATGAGATAAGATTTTGTCCTTTTTTTTAAGAACTAAAATGTCAATACAATTATTATTTCCAAATATAAATAAGCTGGTAATTTACATGAAGTTCACAGAGGTCCCTAAATGCACTCAAAAGCTAGTTTCTCAGTAAAATAAGGCACTAAATGAATTGAATGTAAATTAAATGCCAGGTTCTATCAGATGGTTCATTGACCCCTATTCCTACAAGTCATCCAGAGAAAATGATTAAGACATGTGGAGAGTAGAGCTAGAGCAAATGCAGACGTACAAGTTGGCAGCTACAGAAATACGCGGAAGGGCAAAATGAAGTAATTTTTAAAATGTGCGATACTCAAAGAGAGCAACATTTTGGGATCCAACTTGGAGTTCAATTCCTTGGAGAGCTGGAAAGGCAGACCTCTGAACTATAAAGTGAATTTTCTGCTTCTGTTCATCTCACTGCCTACTTGGTTGCTCTGCAGAACTTGTTCCTGTCTTGAGTTGTGTCTAATTTGTTCTCCGAGTGCCATTTCCCTCGTTTTGTGTTCACAGTATTTTATTTTGCAAGCTTCCCTCGTGTCACTTCATTTGGAGGGCCAATGATCCATCTGCCTTTCCTCTGTGTGTGTGCACATTTACAGAGGATAGTTCAGTAGCTTCATGCATGTGGAACATATGTTTTTGCAGGTAAAATGATATACTACACAATAAATATCTCTACTCTGAATGTAATTAAAAAGTGGTTTTTATTAGTGAAAAAAAAACAGTTATAAGGTCACTTATCTCTTGCTGTCAGGATGCATCTACAACTTTATTTGCACATTTGCTGACAAGCTCTTTCTTCCCCTGGCAGGCTTAAAACTTACTCCTTTAATCTGTTCTCAAGGTAAATGCAAGTCCTATACGGAAACAAGGGTCTGTTGAAACAGCCGTTCTCTCAGACCATGCTCTCCTGACCTGAATTTGCTCTTTCAGCAACAGTGAGATTGCAGCCATATAACTGTACCTAAAAAATTAATCATCTAATGCTATCAGTTAAGCTACCTATGGTCTTTTAACAATACAGGGGTTTTCCAGCTGTGAAAGCTTCTTTACTTTCTTTGTGAAAAGTAGCACACACCCAAGGTGGATGTGTCTATGTAATTTTTTCTTTCCTGGGTTGGCTCTAGGGAATCAATGATGGAGAAATCAGAGGCTGTTAATTCTTTATGCTGTGCAGTCTTTCACAAAACCTCAGAAACCAAAGTCCAGCCAGTCATACCCAAAGAGAAGAAGGCAAGTTCTTCCCTGCCTCTCATGGAGTCTGGGAATAATAGTTGCAAGATCCTACCTTTTCACTTTCTCCAGCATTCCACAGAACATTAGTTTCTCTCATTATTTCCCTGTGACTATTTCTTTAATTGGAGCAGCAAGGAAGGATAATGACAGGTTGGTGACAGAGGCAGGAAAGAAGACTAGACTGTGAGCAAAATTCATTCTAGTTCCATTAGAGAGCCAGCAAACTCTTTGTGTGGCTACCATAAGAACTATATTGAAGACTCCCATAAAGACTAAAGCAACGTCTTGACTCAGGAAAATAAAATAAAGCCTTCAGAGCTCAATAAACTGTAAAATTTGCTTTCAGTCACTCATATGCATTTTCAGAAACTCCAGTGTGTTTCCACTTTCTATGTGGAAAAAAAAGGGATTGCAAAGATGCCAGTATTTTAATATGTGTGCAGAAACCACCAAATACCTGCACAGATTTAAACACACTGCAGTTATTACCCCTGTCACAATGAAGAAATAACCCATTTACTTTTGACCAAGCAAGGTGGGTTGACCTTGGCTGAATGCCAGGTGCCCACCAAAGGTGCTCTATGCCTCCCATCTTCAGCTGGACAGGGAAGAAAAAAATATACTGAAAGGTTTGTGGTTAATATAGGGACAGGAAGAGATCACTCACCAATTACTGTCACGGGTGAAACAGACTGGACCTTAGGAAATTTATGTATTGCAAATTGAATCAGGGAAGGTAAGAAAAACAACCAAAACTGAAAACTGTTTCCCCCTCCACCCCTTCCTTCTTCCTCCTGTCATTTACAATTTTTTCTCTGTCCTCCTCTCCAGCAGTGAAGGAGAATGGGGAATGGCAGCTGTGGTCAGTTCATCACACATTGCCTCTGATAGTTCTTCCTCATCAGGGGGAGTCTCCTTACATTATTCCCCTGCTCCAGAGTGCGGTCCTGCTCACACGAGATGATTCTCTACAGACTTCTCCATCTTAAGATTCTTCCCATGGGCTACAGTTCTTCATTAACTGCTCCAGCATGGAGCACCCCTTCTGTGGGTCACAGTACTTCGGGAACAAAAGGCTCCAGGATGGGTCTCCTTCAGGGTCACAGGTCCTCAGCATCAATCCAGTGAAGAGAGAGCCAAGAGAGTGCCAGGAGCCTGCTCCAGTGCAGTCTTCCCACAGGGTCCAGCCTCCTTCAGGCTCCCCCTGCTCTGACATGGGGTTCTCCAGGGGCTGCAGGTGGATATCTGCTTTACTGTGGATCTCCATTGGCTGAAAGGGAGCACCATGGTCTGCTCTACAGGCTGAAGAGGAAACTCTGCCCCAATGCCTGGAGAATTTCTTCCCCCTCCTTCTGCACTGACCTTCAGGTCTGCAGAACTGTTTCTCTCACATACTCTCATTCCTCTCTGGCTGCAGTTTTTGTCCAATTTTTTATCCACTTTTCTTCCTCTTCTTAAATATGTTATCCCAGAGGTGCTACCATCATTGCTAAGGGCTCAGCCTTGGCTGCAAGTGGGTCCACCTTTGGATCTGGATGTAATTTTCTCTGTCTCATGTGGAAGGAGCTTCTGACAATTTCTCACAGCAGCGAACACCGCTCACTCCCCAACCAGCAAAAACTTGCCACATAAACCAGATAGAGTAATATATAAGGTATGATTGTGTAGCAAAATAACTTGTCATTACAAGTACGTTCTATTGACAGAAGAGAATTTTGGGTTAATTACCTGATTTCTCAAAGCTCTTAGCTATCCACTTTCCAGCCTGTAAGTATTGAATATTTGGTGATCTCTGATTTCTTACAGACTTCTGCCATTCTGTTTGCTAGCCACTTACTGATGATTGTCCTGGGAATGCCCTGACTTTCAGAAAAGCAGTGTGTTTTCTACAGCTCAAGGTTGTCAATAAATTTAACAGATCTAGCAAGAAAAATACATCCTTGTTCATCAGGTGCAGGGAACATGAGGACATCATCAGATTGTCAGTGGGGGATTTAATAGTTTGGATTGCCCTAAAATGAGCTTCTGTTTCATACCTCTAGCCTTCACCTCATAGGAAGCTCATTAGTGAAATGCTCCATAGTACCTCAGTAGAATTTTAGTGTCTTACGGAGTCAACAAAAACATTGTTTAGAGGCTGCTCATCACTTATTTACCTTTGATGACACATCAGTTCTTTGACAACTCTTCTACATACACTGAAATAAAGCTCAAGGTCTTAGAATTACAGAGTCTCAAGACAATTAAGGTTGAAAAAGACCTCTAAGATGGAGTTCAACCATTAACCCAGCACTGTCAAATCCACTAATAAACCAGGTCTCCTAAGTATAATATCTACAGGTTTTTTAACATATTGAGGGTCAGTGGCTGCACCACTTCTCTGGGCAGCATGTTCCAGTGCTTGACCATTCTTTCAGAAGAGATTATTTTCCTAATATCCAATTACCTCCTCTGGTGAAACTTGCAGCCATTTCCTGTTGGCCTATCACTCATTATATGTGAGAAGACACTGATCCACACCTTCCTCCAGAAAGTTGTACAGGGCAATAAGGTACCTCCCAAACCAGCTTTTCTCCAAAATATACAACCCCTGTTCTCTAGAGTAATCCTTACAAGTGCAGGGAATAGTCTTATCTATAAAAATATATGTGTGCACACACGATGCTGAAAACAAGTGCATCTTGAGGAAAGAGAAAAGACCATGGGAAATATCTCAGTTTCCCTTGAGAACCCAGTCCCTGTCTTCTTCAGGAGAAACTGCTCAGCCCTGATGCTCTAACCTTGGTGTAGCTTTGTCCTACGTGAGGACTCTGTGCCCAAAGCTGTACACACCTTTTCCTGCTCTCTCCCATGGGATATTTTGCTGCCAACAAGGAATTCTGTAGTTTCTGGTTTCTGGTAATTGAAATAATCAAGCCCAAAAATTTCAACTATTTAAGCCAACTGTTTCTTAGCTTTTCCTAAGTGTCCAGTATAGCACATAAACAATGATCAGAGACTCATTAATAAATAAAATGGAATAAATAAGAAAGAGAAGGAGGACAGTATGGAGGATAGAGAGTAAATAAACAGGAGGATAAGGAGCTTTATAATCTTCTCAGTCTATTGAGATTCATCACTAGCTCCTGCAAGGTTGATGTAGTTATCTTCAGTCCTTTCCCATTTATCTGTTATTTGTAATTCCACCAAAAAAACCCCCAGAAGTTCTATTTCCAGATTGTACATGCTGACTTTTGAGGAGGGAGTTTAAAATTCATTACAGGCATAAAAACAAATCAAGCTGGCAGAATGCTCAAATATACTGTGCTGCCCAGATTTATAATTGAAAAACCCTCTGCTGCATGAAATGAGTGAAATAGAGCAGCTGAACCAGCAGACAAGCAGGAGACCAGAATTAAACAAATTTGTGTAAATAAATCCCACTTATTTATCAGATACCAGGAATTCATTTTCTCTGTATTTGGCCTCTCTGCCAGATAATGTGAGCAAATATTGGTTGGGATTGGAGGGCAGAGGGCATCCAGGTTGTCTTTTTATTATTTATTAATTTTATTTCAGGTAGATGATAGCAAAGGTCTGTGCGAAGTTTTGGGAAGAAAAGAAAGACTGAAAAGATGTGTCTGATCATGATTCATAATGCCATGGGCTCAGTTCTCCTTTGGGATGCTCTAAATACTCTGTTTGGGAGTCTGGTTTGCTTTTCAGATATGGACCACCTGATGAAAAGTAGATGTCTGGCTTTGCCTAAGTATCACTGCAAACATTACCAGAGGGTTTGTTTGGGAAAGTATTTACCTGGACATTGAGCACTAGTTATATATCCAATTGTGGCACAGTTTAGCAAAAGTTATAAGTACTAGCTTAGTTTTGATCACATAATAAAAGGCTTTTTTTTTTTTTCTGTTGAGCAGCTGTGGATTAAATATTTAGTATTGCTGTCTCGTTAATAAGACCTCTGAAACTCTTGGACTGAGATCTTCTTAAAGTCCCAAAAAACCCCTTAGTAATAAATACAAGGTAAACAGTTGAGCTAGCCAAACTGGGTGATTATCCTTGGTATCTATGTATGTCATGGTGGCAATTTTAGGAAGAGGATGTGATTGGCAGCAGGAATTCAGCCTTAATATTCAGGCAGTGGTCCATGTAATTTTTAGCCATTTCTCATTGAATTTAGTATGACTTCCCACAAGCTGAAAGCCAAGCAATTCCAAGCCACTATGAACAAGAAGCCAATTGCTACAGGTCAGTCTGACAGTTCATGGAGACTCTTCCAGCCCTTCTACTCTGTAGTAGCATAATTGAACTAATATTTCCTTGAGATCAACCATTAAAATAAAGAAAGTATTTGTTTTCCTCCTAAAAGTATTTTGTCCAGACACTTTCCCTGGGATCCTACTAATTTTTCTTTTTTTGTTTACAATGTCCACCAAATTTTATAACAATGAGAGTCAAACCAATATTATAAGCTTGGCAAAAGATTACTAGATGAGAACAAATCTGGAAGGTGGTTAAAAATATGAAAGAAGTCCAATTAGAGCCTATTTCTGAGCTCTTTGGCTCAGTGTAGTAAAACCAGTTGTGAGAACGACCCATGAACAGTTATGTCTGTCTGGTGAAAGATTCTATTTCAGAAAAAAAAAGGACATTAAAAATGTGGATAAGCTTTCAAGTTGAAAATAGTTTTCTTTGTCTTTTTGGAATTGATGATACACCAAGTTCTGTGCAGTGGAGACTTTTATTTGCTGGTGTTTAGCCATCAGAGGTAGCTTTGACATTAATATCTAAATGCCAGAGGTAACCACACATAATTTTTTTTTCATTTACCCTGGTCATCTTGTCAGGAAGATGACAAGAGTAAGTACCAGTGATTATGTTACCAAGTTGTAACCATCCAATGCTGACCATTTTAGAAATAGAAACTCTGGCTACTAGTCACGAGGAGAGTCAATATTTTATTCCTCTTGTGCAGTAGCACACCTAAGAGTTATGGAAAATCCTCAAGGTCAACTTGGATAAACATCCAAAAGCTCAAAGGCTTATCCAGACCTAAAGAGTCTGGAAAACAAAGTAGAAGCTTTGTAATTTCTGGTGGATGCTTTCTTTAGAAACTTGAAAATTAAAGTCAAATGGATCTTACAAAATAACTTGAAACCATTGTATATATTTGTTCTGAAATTTGGGTAAGGTTTTCAAGCAGAAAGTTTTCATGCCCATAAATCTTTGTGACAATCCAAATTTGAAAGCTTATACAGAGACAAAATATGTCTTGTGCTTCCTAGCTGAGTTTCTCAAAATATACACGTACTAACCTCAGAGAAATCTCAAAGCTTTCCACTATTAAAGGGTTAAATTTTGTATTATACTGAGGCAGAAATGGATGTTGAGGGTGAAAGAAGGAGGGATAAATGTTTGAATTTGTTTAAATCTGGTATTATTTTCCTATTTGCAAAAGGCTTGTTTAATAACCTAGGAAAATGCAATTTTTCCTCTCTAGATTCAGTCTCACTCAACAAATCCTAGCAGAGGAAGGGATCTGAGGAAGTTCCACATTATCATTAACTGTGACTCCCTGGTGCCTTTCCCTAGTTCATCTCTCTACCCAACTTTTATAAATTATCTGTTTGGGAAATTACTTAATTGCCCATCTCCCAAGAGTTCTATGAGAACTATTTAATTAGTCTGGAAGGTGTTCTTGAAGCTATTCATTTATTTCATTTTATTTATATTATGTCTGATTAATAAGTGCTAGAAGTGCAAACTCTGTTCAAAGTCATTGGAATTATGTTGGGGTTTTCTTCTTTCTTACTTTCTTTGTTTTATTTCCATCAGGCTTGCCAAAAAGGGAGATAGTGACTAAGGAGCTCACACTTTGGAGGTAGAACCTGTTAATACTTGTCAGTGCCTGCTTCAAGTCCCTAGTCAACCATTTCCATGATTAAATGACAGAACAGGTTTATTTCCCAGTTCCAGAGCTAGATGATGATGATGGTAATTTCATTATATTTTCTATATTGCTTTCAACTTATCCTTTTAATTAAAATGTAAAGGAATGACAGATTCCTCCTGCTCACTCTGACTTTAGTGAAAGTTCAACATCCCAGGTGGCACTTGAACTCACATAATCACAGAGCAAAAGTTCAAAGCACTAAAACATGAGTCATTAAGGTGTCAAGCAAGTAAGCTAGCACTTACCTGGATCAATTTTCCACTTAGGCAGCCCTTGCCCAATTGTGCTAACTCCCACTGAATCTATACCCACTAATGGATCAATGCTGAGAGGCTAGGAATTCTTAAATCATTAATTCCCAAAGCTCATTAATATAATATTTCAATTGCACCCACTAGCGTTGCCATAACAGGTAGGTCTTTACACATTTGCTTAATACAAAATTTGGTTTTTGGCTTTGGGTTTTCTTGGTTTTGTGGGGGAAAGACTTTTGACCCAGTATGAAAGCTTATCAATCTTAATACTTCAAACTGACTTGCAGATTGGGCGATCATTATTTATTTAATAAATTTGCATGAGTGTTCAATGAAATTCTAAGCTACTATAGTAGTAACAAAAGCAAAGACAAGAAAGTGGCAAAAAGACTTTTTCTCATTGTCATATATTCTATTTAACTATCACTGTAACTTCTAGATGAAGACAATCACAATTCAGTCATGAATCTGTCCTTCTACTCCCACCCAGATAAGCAAAATCTTCAGAATGTAGGAACATCTTATAGCTTTCCACTTTCATAAATAATATTAATATTATAAATATTAAAGAAAACTCTTGGTGAATGGTCTGAGGACAATGAAAACAATAACATTGAATTTATCGAGGTGTTTGAAAATAGTAACAGTAGATGATCCCTCTCAATTGTTCTCTGTCTTGCTTTTCATTGCTCAGTTTTAAGAGATGGACCTAATATATCCACTGTAATCTCCTAAGCCTTAAAATTTTTCATTGATGCAATTAAGTTGGAACAAAATCAACAATTCAGTGGAGGTACAACAGCATCATCAGCAGATTTCTGGATAAGGACTGTAAATCTCCTGGCTTTACCTATCCTCTTAAATCATCTACCTCTGACTGAAGTGATAGACTCTCACAATGCTGCAGGATTGCAGCAAAAGTATATTACAACAGAATCTCAGATTTTGATATTTTCTAGCATCTGAATTGACCCCAAAGGGTCATGTGGAAATGAAGGCATGCAAACTATACAAACCATATATATAGAATCTATGCTGCACAGTAAATAAAGGTAATTTTGCTATTGATCTGATGTTATTTAAAGATTTGATAAAAAAACCTGAACAAACAACCCTTTTCTGAAATATTTTTTAACCTTGAAATAGAAGTCCCTGTTGTGTGGAAAATCAGTGATTCCAAGCAGAAATCTATACATAAAACACATTTAGTTTTGTAATAGCTACATACTTCTAGACTGTGAAATGCACAAAATCTCAAATTGCAAAATAGCTGCCTTTCAAAAACGGGATGCTGAAGTCACTTCTACAGCAAAGCTTCTCTTTGTATATTAAAATACCAGATACACATTGTTACACATTATAAAATGAATTGCCTTGCCATGAAAAATAGAAAAAGCTTGAAAAAAAAATTGTAAGAAGCTCTCTGAGCAGAACTACATTATTGAAAATGTCTTTGGAAATAATATGGATTATAGAGCAAATGTTAGGAAGCCATAGTGATGTTACTCAGTCCGGCATGGATGTGCAGGAGAGACAGTATGATTTAATTATTCACACAATAGTTTAAAAAATCCTGAGAGGTATGAACTTGATGTTCTGTAAACAACTGCCAAAATAATAGGAGCAAGGTTTGGATCTGCGTGCATTGCAGTTGAGTATCTCTCTATGCAATAATTCATAACATTCAGAGGTTAACTAAAGACAACCTAACATTTTTCTGTTGTCAAGGTTGAGTTGATTTCTCATTATAAGCCATATTCTAACAATCTCACAAATATAATCAGTTGTAGGGGAAGCTGGTAGCAATCAGTACATTTAGGCTGCCTAATGCATTTCATTATGAAGTATTACAGTGACTGTTTTTTTCCTCAGAGAAGCAGTAAGGCCATTGTCAATTAACTGTCACATTGACATTTTTTACATGATCACAGGGGATGCCTGTGTCATTTGTGCATCGAGAAAAGAATTTAGTTTGCAAGGAAAACCATTAAGAGTTGCTCAGTTTTTCAGCCTCAATAACATTTTTGTTACCTTACTTATTTCCCCGTAAGTAACATTTAATGTCCACCATTCTATTATTCCTTTATATAAAAATGGCAGAGGTTTTTCTTTCCTTTTAAGCCAAAAGGCTGCCTCTTTCATGACATTCTCCATTTTTCTGATACTACTCATTGTTCTTTTCTTACCTTTTGACATTTTTTCAAAACTGGGTAATAAAAAATGTCAAAGGAAATTTAAATCACAAAATCCATAAAGTTCTCTGTGAAAAGTCAAACTGAGAATCTAGTGGTGGCTGTGTCAATGCGTGACATTATTTTCTCTGCAGTAGATGCTGAATTGACAATTGAAACATATCAGAACTCCATTTAAATCCTCTCTGTATGCCCTATTTGATGTTCATAGGTGATGAAGAATATTGCAGGCAAAATATACTCAAGATGATTCAGGATGAAGTCTTTTTCATGTCCTCATGGACAGCAGCAAGTTTTGGGCTTTTCACATGCTAAGCAGGAGCTTATTATTTCATCCTCAAGAATATTTGTTCAATTTAGGTGTGGACTGAGAGAATGGTTAATTCGAAGGAAAAAATGCACTGAAATAAACTCACTGGTGACTTCATAGATTAATAGAGCAGTTGGGGTCCGAAGGAACCCTAAATTTTAACTAGTTCCAGCCCCCTGCTGTGGGCAGGGACACCTTCCACTAGACCAGCTTGTTCAGAGCCCCACTCAGCCTGGCCTTGAACATTTCCAGGGATGGGACATCCACAGCTTCTCTGGGCAACCCTCTGTTGTTGTGTCATAAACAGAAAAGCACAGACCATCCCAAGTCACTCTGGCTGGGGCATCAAACAGTGCAGAACAGAACTCTCGTCTGCAGTTAATCGTATGCATTTCATGATCAATAGATGCTCTTAATATGCACAGCATCATTTTCGATGACCATTTTGCATTATGTGGCCTTGATGCATTTTCCACCCCAATAATAATTCAATATTGTTATGAAGTAGAATCAGATGATCATATATAAAACAAGACAAATTTGTATGTATGTCTACTGCTGTCTGCCAGCAGTATATTTTTTTTTCTGTTTTCTGGCAGCATACTAATAAAATTAGTTTGTTTCAGATAAAGAAGTCTATCACCCTCAAGCTAGGGGGATTTCTTCTTTCTTTTTGTTTCAAGAAATGTCCTAGAGATAATCATCATAAAATTAAAGTCAGTACAGGTGGGTTCATGGATCGGAGACAGTAGTAGAATCTAATTAAAAAATACATCTGTAGGTTTTTTATCTGTAAAATATTCCTGTAACATATACCACAAAGCTTAACAGTGTAATGATAGGAAGATGTGAAGACTGATACAAAATTCAATCTGAGGTTCACAGATGCTACATTGTCTAGCTTTATCATTACTCATTGCATATTTATAGGCAACTTGACCAACATCCAAGGCACTTTTTTTGTATGCAAATAGAGAGTATCACAGTCCATATCTGAAAAGATTAATCTCTTTTGCCAGAAATCATTGTATTAAAGTTTGATTAAATCATTTCAGATGGAGCTTCTGAAGGTCAGTGCCCCCTGTCTCACACTTTCCTAATAAATACAAGACAATGATCACGTTATATAAGCAAGCAGTCTCAGGATTAAATGTGTCCAATCTTTAAAAAACAGAGATTGGACCAAGATTGTTTAATTTATAGTCACTGTGGAAAGCTAAGAAAATGAATATAATTTAAACCATTGAAAAACTCAGATTTGTAGGCAGTTTGTTCAGCCTATGTGTTAGAGGCAACTTTTTCCACGGAATCACAGAATCAATTAAATTGGAAAAGACCTCTGAGAGCATCAAGTCTAACCTTTGACTGAACACCACCATGTCATCTAGACCCTGGCACTAAGTGCCATGTCCAATGGCTCCTTGCACACCGCCGGGGATGCTGACTATACCACCTCCCAGCTCCTCAGCTGCTCTGCACCAGACTCAGGCTACTGGCCTTTCCTCACTCTGCTGCCCTTCTCTGGGCACACTCCAGCACCTCAGTACCTTTCTTGGATTGAGGGGCCCAGAACTGAACACAGGATTCCAGGTGTGTCCTCACCAGTGCCAAGTACGGGGGACAATCAGTGCCCTGGCCTTGCTGGCCACACCATTGCTGGGTGCCACTGAACTTCTTGGCCACATGGGCACTCTGCTGGTCCATGTGTTCACCAGCACACCCAGGTTCTTTTCCACTGGACAGCTTTGCAGCCATTCTTTCCCAGACTGCAGCACTGTTGTGACCCAAGGGCAGGACCTGGCGCTTGTCCTCATATGACTGACCTTGTCCCATGGATCCGTCTGCAGGGACTTCCTGCCCTCCAGCAGATCCACACTCCCACCCGCCTGGTGTCATTGGCAAACTTACTGAGGGAACACTTGATCCTCTCATCCAGATCACCAGTAAAGACATCAATAAGAACTGGGCCCAACTGATCCCTGATGGATGCTACTAGTGACTGATCCCTAGCTGGATGTGGCACCATTCCCCACCACTCTCTGGACCCAGACATCCAGCCACTTTTTAACCCAGAGAAGAGTGCATCTGTCTAAGCCATGGGCTGCCAGGTTTTCCAGGAAAATGCAGTGAAAAAAAGTATCAAAGTCTTTGCAGGTAGACAACATCCACAGCCTTTCCCTCATCCACTAGATGGGTCACCTGGTCATAAAAGTTCAGGTTGGTCAGGCAGGACCTGCCTTTTCTGAACTCCTGCTGGCTGGACCTGATCCGTCATGAAGGATCATGCCACATGATTGAACTCAAGATGATTTTTCCTTGAAAATTTTTAAAAAGCAATATGAAAGCTCATCCAAGACTTGTTATTTCTTAGTGCTATGATGCATTAAGTCCTGAATCCTGCCCAAAGATGGGTCTAATATGAGACAGCACAGGTAGAAATTTGGCTATTTCAGGACGTAGATAGTGAGGGAAACAAGTGGTTTTATGGTTTGTGGAGTCTGTGGTGCTCAGGAGAAGTTTCACCTCATTTACCTGCAGAGGTTTTCAGTGTAGGTGCTGAAATGAAATGTCCTCAGTCCTTTGTAGAGGGAAAAGTAATCACTGCGGGGCACCATTTATCTAACCTAGTGCAGATGAGCTGAGACAGATGAACCATGCTGCAACATTTTTGTTTCTCTTCAGAGACTAAAGAAGAACCTCTGAATGTTTAGCTTGGATGTCAAGTTCTCCATTGTAAATGCCAGAATTAGATGAGATTACTCTTATTCTCTTATTACTCTTATACTCTTATTCTTCATAAATTTTAGGACATAGAGAACTAGTCTTTTATTGCATTATTATAAGATAGCTAAATAAAAAATGCCTCCGAAAATTTAGATTACCATGGATTTCATGTTTCTTCTATTTTTATGGAAAGCTTTCCATAAGTATTGCTAAAAGCAAACTGTACAAAACTGTTGCAACTTGAGGGAATATTTAAAATATTTATGATTTAGGTGGCAGATATGTTTCCAACAAAATTGTTTGCATATTTCCAGCATAGTTGAAAGGAAAAGCCTAGTAGGAATCATTCTAGCTTTTTATTTATATCACAGTAAGTACTTCAGCAGCCTCCCCAGTGTCTTCCCTTTTCATTTATGTAACACCTGCCTGTAGTTTCTTTCTAAAATTTTGTCACTACAATTTGTTGTCTCAAATGTTCTTTTTATCACATTCTTCTTCTCAATACATTTACAAACCACACCTCAAAATAGTTCTTCGCTGGTTATCTCTTGTCCTTCTGCTCTTTTTTGTTTCAGTTGCTATAATTTGGGTCTCTAAGGTGTACATTGTGACTTCAAAAAGTATTTCAAGGCATTATTTGTCTAAAAATATTCTACTACATGGAACATAATGACAGTACTGTGTAATATTGCTGTTAATAATTAACTTGTAAGTACTTCTGAGCTTTCTGGATATTTTCAAGTTTGGCAGAACAACATCAGGCTCAGGTTGTTCATTGATTACTTTTCTCATAGGAACAGAAAAAAGATCCACAGGAGAGACATAAGCTCTCTTTTCTAGAGATGTTTTATAATTTAGCATTTAATACCTTTCAAGAGTTGAAGTGCTTCATTTTTACATAATCAAAGTATTGTCTCTTGAAGGTGTTAGATACAAGATTGTAAGGTTTGCCAAAATTAAGCCCTGTGCCTTAGCTGGTTGGTGTGGTAAACTAACATTCAGAGGAAGGGAGGGCAAGTGACAATGCAAAACCTGAAGTCAATTTTTGGGATGCTTTATGACCAAACTTAGGGATGAACACATCTAAACTAGGCAACCTCTCCTTCCTGTGTCTCTACCTTTCGTATCTGTAGATTTAAATGCCTTGTAGGAGGCTTAGGCTGACTTAGGCTGACTTTTGCAGCCCATGTGAATGAGTTCCCTGGAAGAGTTCCAGGACTGAGCAGACCATGCATGGTAGAAAGAAGCCCCAGATGCAAAGCTGACCTGAATTGTTCAGCCCACTCAGTGCATCTTAGCAAGAGGTGGAGGAAATAACTGTGGAATGGAGTATCTGAATATAGACAGCACTTTGAGAATCTCACTGCCAGAAGCAAACTGCCACACTGAGCACTGTGTCAGCTCTCCATACAGATAGTGTTATTTCACATGTCTTTGAAAGATTTTGCAGAAGGTCTGAGGAGCCAGTGAAGCACGAAGAGAGAGAGTTTCTCACTTCTTCAAGGGAGAAACCACAGCTGTGTGCCATGCAAAGTGTGCTAGCTTGGCATATAGTAGGATAGTAGAAAACAGAATCTGCCAAAAGGATACAGGAGACAACATCCAGAATATGTAATGTCTTTTTTGTCCATAGATCTCATATGTTAGAAAATCAAGTACTACAATTCTAATTCAACTAAAATGATATTATCTTATATATCACGTCAGTTTAGATTATTGTTTTCTATCAGTATCTAAAGTATAGAACTGATATAATTTTAGCGATTGGCAGTACTGTGCTATAGCCTCCCTCAGTAAACCTCAGTGCACTGCTTGTATGCAGCTTAATAGCTGACAACATCAGAAAGAGCTGGCTGTACCTTTGATGGAAAAACCTGCAAAATGGTCCAGTGCTGGTAGAATAAGAAGCAATAAAAAAGGATCTAGTATTTTTTGCTGTTGTTTTTTTCCCTTAAAAAGTTCTGAGGAAAATTTATTTAACATATCTTTTAATGACCTATACATTTGTTCTCAATCTGTTTTTAGTAATTAAACAAACACATAGAAATTAAGGGAAGGAGGAGGAAGAGCGAAATTTGGTAACAAAAGGAAGCAAAGTATGACAATCCACAGAAACATAAACACGGACAGCAGAAGTTATGCCACCCTAGTGCACGTTTCTCCTTTGTAGATTCTTTGGTTACTAGGCCGAGCTTATCCAACTTTAATTAGAAGCATTAGAAAGGGTATCTCTCTACTTCTACATGGCTCTGGAAATGCAAAGGAAATTAATATTTTTTGATGTCTCTTCATAGTTGTTGAACCGACGTTGAAAACAGGTTATTGCAATTTAAAGAATTGGCAGACAGTCATGCAAACATGCAGACACATAGAGAGGAACACATAGGCACATACATACCCCATTAGGACATTGCATAAACTTATGGAATCAGGCTAAAAAAACACCTGATGTGAAACAGATTAAGGTTTCCTTGCTGATGTAAACCTGTTCTAATAATGAAGGGTTAATTATTTACAATCAGAAATGAGTATAAAAATGCACAGAAATCACAATGCAGTGAGAGCCTTGGTGGGTTTTTTTTCCCTTTTTCTTTTTTCTTTTTCTTTTTTCCCTGAAAACAAGCTTTTATGTTGAATACATGATTATAGGATATTTGAAAGAAAAGATCTAAAACAGAAGATTTTCCCTTATCTGTTGAGAAATAAAAGACACATAAAAGAACTGTAATGCCAGAGAATCAATTGAATTGAGCTCAGAGATAGTGCTGTAGGCCTAATAGCAGGGGACTGCAAGAGACCAACATGACAGGAAAGGCAGGAGAAAGAAATACTATATGATTAGATAAGGGAGACAGGTAAGATTGGGATTATGTGTGATTTTAGTCTCCCTAATAATTATGGAGAAACCTTTGAGATACTGACTGATGACATGTGGCATGACAGACATAAGAAATTAATGTTTTCTGAAGCAATATATCAAGGACTCTGCTAACAATAATTTATTTCTAGATTTGTGATATTCCATCTCCAAGATATTAATAGGCATATATGAACTACTCATTTATTTTATGTAGTGTAAAAAATGTAAAGTATGGGATATTTCCTGAAAACTGTTACCAGAATTTCAGTAGAATGTGAATGATGAAATAATATTTTAGGAAATAATTACATGGGAGGGTGTGCCAGTATGATTTGCTCCTGGAAAGACACATGAATACTTAGTGTGGTTTCAGTCCTGGCATAAGAGCCTAGATTCCAGAGTGGCTTTCACCTTGTCTTGCATTTCTCAGTTTCAGGATCCTTTTATGCATTTTGAATGTTGCAATAAAACCTTGTTACACATTTGAACTTGCACCAGAAATGAATCTGGGTCAGCACAGGGTAAGAGGTGAGCACAAGATCAAGGAGTTGGAAAGCTCTTCAGTATACCCATGGACCAATAAAGAGAGTCATATAGAGCAGGATACTCAAGGCTAATTGTTTTTTGGATGTCTCAAAGGACAGAGAAACCACAAGTTTCCTGTTCCAGTGGTTGACCTCCATCACAGTTGACCTCCAACATAATAAAAATGTCTGGTCAAACACAATCATCCAAAGTATAGGATTCAAAGGATAAGGATATGGCATGGAGCTGATTCAGGGGGGAAAACAGCTATAATTTAAATAATCCTTAAGAAACTAAAACTGAGAACAAAGGAAAATGAGACTACTAAAGAAAAAAAAATAAAAAAGTACCAGATCCAAGCTGAAATGAAAAATGAACAAGGAAGTTCCAGAAAATGCCAATATAGTTGGGAAATTTTGAAAACTTAGTACAGGAAATGAGCCAAAAGCCCCTGTAAGGGTTTTATAACAGGCTGTGTGCATGCACAGCCTACAGCACAACAGCCCACAGCAAGTCATTTATTTATGCCACAAACAAGCAAACAAGTAGTTCTCATCTAGTCACTCTTTTATTTTCTTTTTTATTTTCTTTTCTAAAGCTGTAAGAACTTACATCAAGTTATGTATTACATGAATACAAAAAATTTAAAATGCTCAATCTCTGGTTTAATGGTAATTTGGTTATTCCTTAGTTTTTATTTGTTAGTGTAATCTCTACATTCTGTGAACTTTCACATTGAACTTTAATGAGCTGATAATGCATTAAGCATTTGTTTACTGTACTTGATGCTTATTTCTCACGTAGAAATATATGCAATATATTTTTCATCCAGCATCCTCTCATAGCATAGAAATGTTATCTCTTCCCAAACACATTAGCTTGTTGCCCACCAGGACCCCCAGGTTCTTCTCTGGAAGGAGCAGAGCTGCTTTCCAGCAGGTCAGCCCCCAGCCTGTGCTGCTCTGTGAGTTTATTCTTTCCCAGGTACATCACCCTGCATTTGCCCTTGCTGAATTTCAAAAGTTCCTTTCTGCCCATCTCTCCAACTTGTCAGGGCCCTTGTGAAGGGCTGCACAGCCCTCTGGGGTGTAGGCCACTCCTCCCAGCTTTGTGTCAACAGTGAATTTGCTGCAGAGGCATCTGCCCCTTCATCCAAGTCATTGATGGATAAGTTATACAATACTGGGCCCAGTATTGAACCTTGAATGATGCAACACAAAGAGAAACAACCCAGTCCACTCACTTTCTAGGACTATCTAATTTCAAAGGTGCCTAAATTTGACACAGAAATCCTCTTTCAGTGTTCTAGTTTATTGTGAAATTATCCTAAATACTCCCAAAATGCCTGCCTTTTGCCTGAAGGGCTATTGCAACTTCATATTGGGTGGGAAATTTTTTTTTCGGAGTTTAAAAGGCTTAATATGTGATGCATATGTGTTGTACCATACAGCATCTGAGAAGGTTAGATGCTCAGCCCAGAAATGGCAGAACTGTGTTCTAGACATTACCTCACCTATTGTGACTACTTCATACCCCACTTGTACCATGTAAAATTGCCCAGCTTCAAGGGTTTTCCGAGATATTGCTCTGGCATCTAGTGTCAATGGTGCAGGTATTCCAGCCCTTTGTCACTCCAATTACCCTGTCTATGCAAGTATTTAGAAAAGCAGCTGTGAAAATTGCAGATGTATTTTGGAATTCTATTGCATTTGAGCCTTTCTGGTCATATGAAGCCAAAATATGGTATAAGGCATGTACCCACTCCTTTACACTCCTGCACTACAGTACAAAAATTTCCCTCTTTAGAGTATTCATAGCCATGAGGAGTCACACTTAGCAGCACTGTGATCCTCTCAAAAGGATGGGGTTTATACCCATAGCATACGAGGCGTAAAATTTTATTTTTCAGGAAAGTGTAGGTGTTGATTCACTTCGTAGTATCTTGCTTGACACAAAGCAGCTGGGATTGATGATGGAATAAAACAGTAAATGCTCGATTAACATAGGGGTTTTTGTAAAAAGGACTGTGTCCAATGAAGGCAGTGATTACCCTAAAGGATACTTCTAAGCTGCTTTTCTTCTGACTATTTCACTATCTGTAAATCATAAATGCATAAAAGATTTGAATACCACTAAACCCAAAAATAAAATCTGAAATAAATTTTTAAATTATGACTATATATAGCTGTATGTGAAATCTGTAAAATACTGAGGCTTTTTATGTGTGCTAACTCCCCTTCCTCACTCTAACATCATCACAGAATTATATGAGTCAATTCTAATGAGCAATAGTAATAACTAAGGAGAAAATGCACTGGGCAATGGACACTGCCCTCCTGTCTAGTGCTACATGGCATAATGCTCAGTGCTTGAATTCCTTTATTGCCTGTGCATACTGGAAATTATTGTTTCCAGAAGATAGACTAGAAATTGGAAGAGATCAAATCTTCTCTTATTGTTGAGATATCAATGTAATATTTTTACTGTATTTGCATTGTATGTGCATATCCATATCTACAGTATGATGCTAAGATTAGTTTAAAGAATATTTCTCTTTATAAGCTCTTCCTCTACAATTACCATATATACAAATAATATATAAGTATTTTTCTTTTTACCTGCCTGTATCTTTTTATACTTTAGTACTTCTTTTAGGACATAGAAACTTTTATACATTGCTTTTTCTGTCTCGCATAGTTTCTCATCTCATACATAGATGAATGGAAAAAACTCAAACCATTGGGGTAAACCAGAAAATGGAATATTTAAAACAAGAAAAAGTAAAAATCTAGATGAAAAATAATGAAGCCCATAGGATAAGCAGCAGTATGACAGTAATGACAGCCAAGACTTGCACGGAAGTAGCTTGAACCGGCAACAATCATGATTCTATATTAGCTGACATACACCAATTAAAAGAAATAATTATAAAAGAAACAATATGTTTATATGAAGATGGATATGCTTATAAAATTAATGGATCATAAGACACGTACAAGCTGAAGCAAAGGTTGTGCAAAACTGACTGAGGCATTGGCAATGTGGGGGTAACCATTTTCTCCCAAGCAACTAGTGATAGGACAAGGGGAAATGGCT
The DNA here is from genome assembly GCA_037013685.1 of Acridotheres tristis. Lineage (NCBI taxonomy): Eukaryota > Metazoa > Chordata > Aves > Passeriformes > Sturnidae > Acridotheres > Acridotheres tristis. Next base: position 31,335,991 of record CM072884.1, on the reverse strand, counting down.
TTTCATTCTATCAGGGGAGATTTAAGTTGGGTATTAGGAAATATTTCTTCATGGGAAGAGTAGTTAAGCATTGGAACAAACTCCCTAGGAAAAGGGTGGAGTCACCTCCACTAGAAGTGTTCAGAAAACAATTGAATGTGGAACTTCACAATATGGTTTCGTGGGCATGAGGGTATTAGGTCAAGGGGTGGACTTGATATCTTGCAGGTCCTTTCCAACCTTAATGATTCTGTGATTGCAGGAAAATATCACGTCCTTACTTTGTACTATTTCATTCCTTTGGCTCTCCATTTTTCTTGTTTCTGTTTTAACATTCTCTTATTCTGTTTTTCAGCTTAAAATAATGGTTTGTTGAACTTGAAAACAGTGACATATATGCTGGATTTCAGCAGGACTACTGAGGGCACAGAATGTTAATCATGTTTAGATGTTCACAGCACTGTTGAGTTCTGATTGAGTAATTTTTCCTGTGAAAGGAATTATTTATCGTGATTCACTGGTACATATTTTTTCCATGCAGTTTATTCATCAGTGCTTTGACGGGCACAATTTTAAGTAATTTTTGTCACAATCCCTGTGATAATCCTTTTGACAGGACAGCTACTATATCTGTTAATAGAGAGGAAGCTACTGACTCACCAGTGGATATAATTTCTCTTATTCAAGCTAAATGTGGATAAAGAAAAACCTCACATGTTAAGTTCAAGACTCTAAAGCCTCAGATTACTCAGCATGACCAGGGAAGCATCTTTTTGCTTTAACAATATAAGAACACTGTATCTGATTATGATATACATCATCCTCAATAGATCATTTTCAGTGTGACATCCTCATTCATATACTACTTACTTTAGGTCCCTTAATTATTAATTTTTTTAAAAATTATGCTCATCATAAGCTCTCTGGGTGCCCTTGTAAATTATTAAGAGGAATGTGTAATGGATGACTGATGTGAAACTAAATTGAAAAAGACTCAGCTGAACAATACAATGCAGTTCTTGCCCAATGCCCTGCTTCTCCCCTAAGGCAAAAGCCTTAGTTAAGGGGTTTGCAATGTGCCCAGAGGGTCAATAGCTTTGACCTTTACAGATCAAACACATAAAAAAATGGAGAACTTCCAAGTAAATAGTTCTCAGCCATTGTGAGATCAAAAATAATTAATATATGAAATGTGGAAATAATTTCACCTATGTTTATGTTCCCAAAGTAGAGGTGTCTGCAGAGAAGGTAGGTGTCTAAGTTCCCATTGTAGTCACTGGAGGTGTAGTCAGTTAACTCCAGAGAGCAATTTCTCTCTTCATAAACTGAAACATGCACTTCTTAATTTGGTTGCTTAAACATGGGCCCCTGGTGATACCCTTGGCTATGCCAGGCATCTAGAGAGGTGAGAGCCACAGTGCTGAACTCACAGGAGACATTGTTTTCTGGACTTGCAGCTGGAAGTCAGACGGGACACCCCATCTCAAGCAGTATCTCAAATGGCACCATTGCCTGTAAAAGGCAGCTGAATCATGCCCCTGCTGGTAGATCAGCTTGATTTCACCATGGACAGAAATGGAGAATCAGAAATTAGGGGTTTAGGAATTCCTTTAGAGAGATGAGTTCCACATTTAAAATAAATGCAGTCACATATGAACTTAATCTGAAGAGACTGGAAGCAATAGTCTTCATGCCATTATCAACATGGCAGGAGACTTTGCCTGCAATGGTTGAGCTGGAGATGGTGAACTATTAACAATTACTTGAAAAGACATCGAATCAAACTGGCAATGAATAGGTATCTTTCATTATTTAATGCCTGCTATAAACACAAAATATGAGCTTTCCATTTTAAAATTCTGTGTTTTGTAATTGAAAACCCATTTCATATCTGGATTGCAGATATAATATTTTTTTTCTATTGTGAACTAAGATTCACAGCAAGTGAATTGCATTCTGCATCTTCTACAGTTGTTAACTTGTCAGCAGCAACCTTTAGTGGTCAATATATTTTCAAAATAATTTCCAAAAACATGTATTTTCATTAATTTATTTTATTGTCCTTGGTCAAAAGCCTGAATATCAATTTTTCAAGCAAAACCTGCAAATAACAAAACTAGTAAGGAGTAGCATTAATGTTCAGCCTTTCTGTAGATTTTCTCTTCTTGGTGACCTTCCCTTTTCTACTAACAAGACCACCAGATTTTCTTTCTAGAGTTCAACAAATGCATTGCACAAATCTGCTTTGCTGCACTTACCACTGCAGTATTCAGTTGTTTGTATAGAGGAATTTTCATTGTGATATCTTGTCACGTCTAAGAGTAGATCATCTTTCTGTACAGACACTGGCTGATGAATGGCTTCAAGACAAGAAAAACATACATTCTGATTTTCTGTCTTTCCAGAAACCGAAGAAAATTGCAGTACTGCTACTGTCTGCAGTGTCCTTGCCTTTCTACTGCCTGAAGAGATTCAGACAAGGAGACATTATTATCTAGTTGTCTCTCAAATATACATCAGCAACAGGAATAGGTTCACATCCTGTGTTTTATTTTATTCATTAACATCTTCACAAAACCTGTTGCCTATAAAGTGGCAAAGGCAGTGTCCTAGATTAGTGGTTTAGATACATGTACATGGGAACTACAATAACCATTTTATCTCTCCATGGACCCAGGGTAGAATCATATTGACATCAGTTGATACATTTCTAGCCTTTTTTTGAAAACTCAAGTGACAGGAATTCCGCTGCCATCCTTGGGTATTCCATGGCTTAATTATTCTTATCATTATAAATATTTCTTACTATTATCTGACTTAGATCTCCACTGCAGTTTAACCCAGCCACAACTAGTCTCTCCCTAATAGGTACATGGAAAACTTTGTTCTCTTTCTCTATGTAGCCTTTAAAATATTTGAAGATCATTAGCATATCTTCATAGGAGTTTTCATTACATAGACTCAACCACACTGTCTTTTGGAGACTTTCCTTCTACGTCAAGGTTTTTATTCCTTCAATTTGTTTTTCTCTTCTGGATCCTATCTAAATGCTTTAGAGTTTCCTTGGAACACAGTGCTTACAAATGGATATTCCAGAGCACTGCAGTTCCAGACAGTTGACTGGAATTGAAAGCTGTTTCATGTAATTTAACCATTAAAATCCTGTTTATGAATTTGGTCTGAAATTGCTTTTTTATGTATCTATGAATACTATTGTAATTAGTAATCTTATTCTCCTCTTCCTATTCTGCTGAGCTGCTCTCTACTCAAACTCTTTCCACTCTATATTTTGGGCATTGTAAAATGTACAGGTGGTTTATAGGTAGCTGAAACCCAAAACTATGGAAGTAGACAAACCAAAATCAAGTAATTTCCTGTAACACGTATTTGAGAGGTAGAAGAAGACAAATACTGTGACCAAACTGCATGTGAATAATGCAAACCCTTTAATAATCTCAAAAGATTTTCCTTTTGAAAAAAAGAATTCTATACCTAATTTTTTTCTTATTTGTCTGATTTATTTCAGTGACACTGCCATTGTATTATGTTCTTCCAAATTTTCTTTTGAATTTTTGGAAATATCCAACATATGTTCATAGGTGTTGTGTAATCAACGTGATAACCAGTGGATTACAGCTCTTTTCAGTGAATATTTTTTAATACTCTTCAGCAAAATAGATATATGAAAAGATAGGATTTCATAGAAATGCACGGCAATAAAGAGACTGTCATGTTCTCTCAGGCAAGTTCATCAGTGTTCTTTTTAAACTAATAAAAATCAGTTTTAAATCAGCTCTCTCATCTTTATCTTATATTCCTGGAAGGAGAAATTTTTAAAAACTGTTGGAAACTTTTTCAATTATAACATAAAATTCCTAAGACCTTAACTCCTTAATTCTTGGGAATTTTAGTTTTCTCTCCCCCTCATATTTGCATATTAAACTGGGAGATAATATTTTCATAAATTCTAAAAGTTTTAGAGGTCAAAGTCAGTCTTCAAATTTGAGGTGGCTTAAGTGTCTCAACATGCTAATGGTAATGCATGCAATTTTTACTGAGTCTAATTAATCTTACCAAGAATGGGTAAAGATGCCAGTATTGCCTACTGAAGAACAGGTACAGGACTGCACTTCCTCAAACCCACAGGTTTCAATGTTTGAGTACTATGTTTCAGAGAAAAATTATGTTTTGCATCTCCATTTAGAAATTACTTTATCTGGGGTTTTTTTCCCCATTGGAAGAACCCCCATTAGATTTTTTTAACCTTAGTTTTGCTGAGAAATCTTAAGTCTGATATTCCTCTGTCAACAGGCAGACACAAAGAATACAATTTCTTTTCAATTTCTTTTTTATTCCTTTTCTTTAATAGTGAACATTGACAGTAGTAAAGAAAAAGTAGTTAAAGATAGGCCATAAATACCTGTGTGGTCTTCAAATACCACTAATGGCTAAGTAAATACCAATATGGATGAATAAAAGTAATTTGAAGCACCTCTGGACAGCCTTTCCACATAGCTGAATTATATCTACTATTATGGCACACGGTATGAAATACTTTCTTTAACTGTTAATTGTTAATTGTTGGAATGGGTAGAGTGTAGATTTTTTTTTCCTGGCAAATATCTTTCCTGACCTCAGCTACCATAAATGTAACTTTAAAAATATCACATTATCAACTAACCATAAATATTCAGAGAAATTTCAGTTAGCAAATATCCCTTTTTCAAATAACATAGTAAAAACTGCCTTGATTAAGGGTGAAATTTGCCCCCTGCAGATCTGAAGGCATGTGAACCACTTGAGTGCCATTTAAATCCTCCAAATGGAAGTGAAGTGTTGAACTTCACTCCAAGCACACATTTCAGATGTTCTCCTTTACATAAAAACTTTAGTTCTTAAAATTTTATTTTTAATATTATTAGCAATGTTCAGAGCAGTACATTTTTTCATTGTGTCTAAATATTATTTTCAAGCCTATATCTCCAATGGATTTTGTTAATAAAGGGAATAATAGAGCCTCAGGAAATAGTGTTGTGACGGTAATAGGCTTGGTTCAGTAAAGCTTCTGCTGTTAATTAAGAAACTTTCATCTTTGAAGTGCAGTATTAAAAAAATTCTTATTAACAAAGGTATGTTAGGTCAGCAATAAAGTAGTTTTCCCTTTGAACACTATATCTAATCAATCCAGGGAGAATTAACACAATTATATTTTATCAGAAACATGTAGAGGGAAGGATCAACAAGGGGGATGGAGTGTGACTTTGGTATTAATTACAAAACTGTTTTAGGAAATAATCAATCCTTTGTTAATCAGGTCAGGTATATGAAATGACAAAGAAATTATTTATCAAGCCACAAGGGTGAAAGTCACACACAAGGGATTATAGTGATAAATCTGAATTGTAGAGCAATCATATGAGCATTTCTTTGCATTTTAGGTTGTATTTCTAATTGTATTCTATTCCAAATATTGCTAATTAACTTAGAAGGGAAACATTAAATGCCATAAACCATAAGAGATGCATGAATTAAACCCTTTCATTTTTCAGTGTTCCAGTTAGACTCTCGGAATGCATGATTATTATTTTTCAGTTTTAATTTCTGAATGTATTTGACTTGATTTGATGGAATGTATTTAGTCTCTTCAGTTATTCTTGCAATAAATCCAAACTGCTTTACTGAAACAAGAGCCACCCGAAAATTTATTGCAAACTGCATAACAAACCCTTATTATTCTTACATAGAGCACTGTCATTTCCAAATTTGACAAGTTCCTTACACCCTGCTCTTCTTCTTAAAATGCAATACAAGTAAACTGGGAAATGGGAAACAAATCTCACTATAAAAAGATCTTTGGGAATAACTAAGCAGCAAATTCAGCACCATTCCTATAGTCCAGTGTCACAAGAATGTCTGAGAAAGGACCTGTTTTTTCTATTCTCTATTGTATTATATTATAACATTTAGCTCATAATTTTTCATGCTTATTTAAACTTCTTTGAAAAAGATTCAAGAGCTGTCAGAAGCACTACTTTTTCTCCTACTTATTTCTTCGTATTTCCTACTTATTTAGATTCTCTGACTTTTTCTTTGATGCTTTTCAGTTAGTGCTTGGAACCTCAAAATCTCTGCATAAGTCTGATAGGCGAAGTCCAAGAATTAATTAATTTCTATTTCTACTTTTTAACCAATCTTGCAACTTTATAACAGTCCATATATTTTGAAATTTGCATGTCATTCCTGATTTGTATGAGCTGCTGTTTATTTCACTCTCTGACATGTGGCAGCTCAGTAACTATTACAGTACAGCCCAGAAACCAACCTTATACTACCTGACCAAACACACATGTAGTGAGAGGTTTTGTTACTTGGAGTTTGTGTCCCTCTATTTGACCAGCCAAGGAGGGTTGACAGATGAAGAGAGTATGAAACCAAAATTTAGTTGGTTTGGTGGACATGGTGATACTTGGTTGAAGATCTGACTTGATGATCTTGCAGGTCTTTTCCAGCCCTAATAATTCTATGATTTTGTGACTGTTGATCAAAGATCTTTTTCCTAGGAATCTTCAAATTAAAGCAATTGTCTTCAGACCACCTGTTCTTCCAGGTCAGTTGTTATTTCATTGTTAACATCTTTGACAATGATAATTGCCATTGGAGAGACACCCCCAAGGTTACTAGTTTTATTGCAGCTTTTAACTACTACCTCATGGAAGAAAAGAGAGGACACATTATTCCTCTCCACTGGGGAAGAAAACTAAAAGAAAACGAAACAAAATCCGCTTCTTTCTTCCTTTTTTCTTTTGGGAATAATTTTTCAACACTGTCTTACTTTTTTTTTTCATTTTTCCAGATGCCACTTTCATTAATGAAATACCTGTCCATTTACAAATCTTTTCTCTCATCTCCACTCTTTCCTCTGTCAGAGATCTGTCTCTGAGATGTTACTCTCTTGCCTGTTGCAAGCATTTGTTGCAAGGATTTCTTGAATTGATCTCCAAGTGTTAGCTGCATAATGCCAACGCCAATTGGCACCTAAACAATATTCACAGTCAAGCCAAAGTCTTAACAGCTAAACACGGGTTTCCTTTATTCAAATCCTTCCAATATCATCTCTTACTATATTCTGATGTGCTGTACATAGAAAGGAAGGCTGATCCTGGATGCTAGAAATAACCTCTGACAGATATACCTGATGTTAACTGAGAACATTTCCATTATTCAAAATATAGCTGCTTTTTTCTCCCTCAAGACCTTCATTCACCAGAATGTCTCTAGGCTATTTTTGTCAAGGTTTGAAAAATGGCTTAGTGAGATTTTTTTGATGCAAGTTAATACAGTGATAAGCACAGTAAAGTCTCCAGGAATAGCAAATCATTAATTTACTTCAGAAAATAAGACTTCAGTGATGAATAATCCCCATAAGGATTCTATGGTTTTAAGTAGCTTCACTGACAGTGAATATCTGAATTGGCTAAAAGAAAACTAAAACATGTTACTAAACCTGTAATTATTTTATACAGCTAATTGTTAAATAAGCTTTAGAATGGAGGGTGCTTGGCAAATTTGTTTGATATTAGACCTTACTAAAATGAATGACCTTTATTTTAAACACATCACATGCCGAAATTATAGGAGAAGAGAACTAGAAGATGGAGCTAAGAGGAGTGAAGAAGAATGTTTTAGGCAAAATAAATAATTTTGGATTGTCACCACAATGTGGACAATAACTTGAGTCACGTCCCAGTTTCATAAGTATTAATAAACTGATCAAACCTGTTGATGGAAATATTCACAATGAAATAATTCAAGGTGCTTTGGTATTTCTGGTCTGGAGTTCAGCCCACAACTGCAACATCTGTCATACCAGAAACAAGACAGAGGCAATCTTTTCCTTTATCCTTAGTGATGCTCCATTTTGCCTGTTATGCTTGAAGTCATTTTCCCAAATCTTCCAGTTTGTGAAAATCCCAAACCTTTTAAATCCCATCTCAGGTAAGTTACTCACAAAACACTAGTGCAATTGAGAAGAGTTTTCTGATGCAAATACCTGATTCAATATCCTGAATTCACTAAGAATCCAGAATAATGCACTTGTTAGACTGTCGGCATGACACTCTGATATTGAGAGAGATCCTTAGAAACCCGCCAAGTCTTTTTCATTATTTGAGATTTTTATTACCAAAACCAAGATATGAAGTGTTCTTCAGCCAGGAATTGTGAAGAGCACATTTGTAGCATTTTGTAAGAACTAGCAATGTGTGACTAGCAATTAGTGACTTCTAACCAGGGGAAAACTTGTAAATGGTCAAATAGCTGCTTCTTATCACAACCTCAGGTTTTCTGCCAATATGTGATGTTTTGCAAGAGCACGTAGAGACAGGAAAAAGGGGTGATGGCTTCAAACTGAAAGAGACTAGATTTTATTAGATATTAGAAGGAATTATTTATTGTGAGGATGGTAAGGGAAGAGGTTGACAGGAGAAATAGTCGCTGGAAGTGTTCAAGCCTAGGCTAGATAGAGCTTTGAGCAATCTGGTTTGGTGGAATATGTCCCTGCCCATGGTAGGGGGCTGGAACTAGGTGAGCTTTAAGGTTCCCTCTAACCCAAACCTTTCCAAGATTCTATGATACTCACATGACACTCCTAAAAAAAATTTAAAACATCTCTTTCTAAAATATGGTGATGCCTCAATTTTACTTTCAAGTTGCATTTACATTTCTGGTGGAAACGTATTCCTTCTGGATTTTTGGAACCAACTATAAGAGCCACGACATTATTTGGCTCCAGTCCCACTTTGGGGGCCAGAGATGAAGAATGATTTGGCAACTTTGTTCCTACTTTTTCTTTTTGTGAATAAATTTATCTATGAATGAAATAAAAAAGTTAGGTGGAAAAATTTAAATTATATAATACTTTGGTAGCCAGCATAATATTAGGCTTGTGAAATCAGTAGAATTAGAGTTTTAAAATTCTTCTATGAATTTTAACATTTGAATTTTAAAACTTATATTCCATGCAGATCAGCAATATGACATTTCTGTGATATTTATTTAAAAAATGAGAAAATCAGAACTATTTATCCTTGTTGTTCTACAAGTAATATTATTCTGGACAAATCAAGACTCTCTGCTTGAGGCCAAAACATACATCTGCAGAAAAATGATAAATCCGTATGGATTTTTCCTTATGGATTTTTCATCTCCCTCATGTTAAGAAGGGATTGGAATTGAAGGTATAGGATGATTTGTACTAATACTGCTCTTCTGCTCAAAGGTTCAGCCTGAATGGTCTCCTCATGAGCTCTTGAAACTCAAGAATAGCACCAAATAAGAGAACTTTTTGGTTCTGGCAGTTGAAAAGAGCATTAAATTCTGCTTAAATGTTAACATTCTGCTTAAACATGCTATGAATGTATTGTTCATAGGACCTCACACACAGCAAGGCAGATTTTTTCATTTTCCACTTAAAAAACATTTTATTTGCAAAGGTAAGGATCCTCCACGCAGGATGATACATCTTCCCAGCAGTCTATTTTAAAGGATGAAAAGATTAATTAATTCTTCTCTAGAAATCAGCAAATGGAAAGTAAATAACTGTGCCGGTAAAGGAGAACCAGTCTGCCCAATGGGGACATTCCCTTGTGCACTATGAATTTCCCAATCAATAAAATATGTATTTTACTTGGTTTGAAGATTGTCTGGAGTGAGATTGCTACAGAAAGCCCTTATCCAGCTTTTCTTATCCCTATTTATTTCTTATGGCATGTCCAGAGGAGCAGCATGAAATAATCAGAATAAAGCCTGACAGTTGGGATTAACACACCATTAAAAAAACACTTTAAAATATAAAAGTGAAGTGGAAACCCCTGGACTAAAAATTAGAATTTCAGTAGTGGGCTTATTAGCAGAAAGTTGGTTGGCAATTAATTAATTGCAGCAATAATGTTCTGCATTGGAAATCACATCTTAAACAGAAGGTCTCCAAGGAACGGGAATACTGAAATGTCTTGGCCAAGATACAAAGAAGAAAATGTAGTAAGCCAAACTGTAATACATAACAGACTGTGTGAACCTTGTTTCATGAATGAATAAGAGCCATGACATCCTTTTGGAGATAACCTACTGGCTCTAAGATGGTGAATTTAGTCCCGTTGCTCTTCACAGCTTAATGTCAACCTTACAAAAAAGCTTAGACAATTTGAAAAATAACACAGAAATAACTTGTAAACATGAAATAAGATCCAGAGTTGACAGAACACAATGGGAAAATCCCATTTCCGTTGATGCCAGTGATATTTGGTTGAAAGTTCTTTAAGGGATCTTTGGAAAGTAGTACTTCAAAGTGCTGTGTTAAATAGTTTGAAATTAATTCCTCCACAGCCAATCTAATGAGGCTAAGAATAAAAAATACTCCCAAAAGAATAAGAAATCAGCATGTTTTTGTGCACAAATGTGCAGTTTACCTCTTTCTTGTCATCCCTAACAAGGGACTTTTTGAACATGATATTATTCCATTAGGTCTACAGAGAATATGTTCAAATACAACTCTAGTTTTTGTTGTTCCCAGAGTTTGTTGTGCCCAACAGCTGAACACTTTGGCTAAAATTTGACTTACTGAATCTTGATTGCTGATGAAAATTCAAGAGAAACAAAAAATTCACTTGCTTGCCATGTGTTTCTGGATTTTTTTCAGGCTTCTGAAAGCAATTATTTTTACTGACAAGTGGCATGATTTTGATGTAAAATGATTCAGTTTTTAGATTGTAAAATCTTGGGATATGACTGTCACCCTGATCCCGGCCAGGACAGGGATTAGAGGGCCCTGTGGTGTCTTTTGTTGTGTGTCTGTTCACACCTAGTCCATGAGAATTCCAGACTGCTCAGGTACCACACTGATGGGGTGGCCTGAGCCACCTCCAGAGACAGGAATGCAGCCACACACCAAATCTTTTTGCTGGCTAACTTTTCACTTTGGGTTCACCTGGGGTTCATTGCTTGTGCACTGGTTTGAGATGCACCTTAGAACATCTGCATTGCAGTGCACTGCATGTCTCAGCCACACTTATTCCAATATTTGCCTGGGGCCATTCCACGTCTCGTGCCATCCATAAACATCTCTGTAATGAGAGTCTCTGGTTTTTTTGAGAGAAACTCAATGACTTATAATTTAATGAAGGAGTGACCTCATGACCCGATGACCTTAAATACTGTGGAGTGATTAAGCAATTATTCTGAATATTTAATTTCTGCATATTCTCCACACTATAAAATTTATGGTGTTCATAGCAACAGAGACAGAAAATTATCATAAATGCATTATATTTAAATGACCAGTCCACATTTCATGCCCTTATAACGGTTAATAGAGCATCAGTATAGAGTAAATTAGAAGCCAAGAGCAGCCAAAGCCCTATAAGATAACTTCCAAGTTACTTTGACAGTAACGCTTTTTTCTTAATCTTTACTTCACTTTTACTGTAATTTTAATTATGTAAATTAATATATTCAGAAAGCAGGGAGTCCTTCTGCAAAACAAAGATAAGATTGAGGCTGTTGCCTTCTCAGATGAGGTCTACAGCTCAAAATCAAGGTACCTTTACCATTTATACAAGGGAATTCACACCTTTTTTTTAGTGTTAGACTGCAAAGAATTCTATCTGAATCATTAAGAGTAAAAAGAATCTTAAGGTTGAATAATTGGAGAGGCTGGCATTGACAAAGAAATTGAAAGGTAAATTGAAGGAAGTGTGTACAGAAGTGGACAAAAAGGATGGTGAAAGACAACAACCTGATTTTTCATTTGGATAACTGAGAGAGGCTGTCAAACATTTTCACCTCCAGGGCTCTTTTTGAATTAGCACTAGTTTGACAGTTGCTGCTGTGAGGTGCCTCAGGATTAAAAGTGTGGAGAATAAAGATGTCATTCTGACTCCAAGAGAAGATGACATTCAGTAGATCTGTATTGGATTGCATCTTTATCACAGCAAAAAGCATGTCTCTCTTGTTCTAGTAAGTGTCTTGCTTGCTTTTCATTTTCCAGACACCAAGAAATGCAGAGTGACAGTCTGATTAGCTCTCATAACTTCCATTAATGAGTCTTCATTCAATCACATTTAAGGGACATTTATTCTTTAAGTTCGAGGTTATAAAGGACAAGTCAGTAATGCCATACCAATTATTTTCTTCTTTCAACTGTCCCTATGAAATACAGAAATTACTATGTTATTCAGTCAAATGAGAAAATATTTATCAGGGTCATCACTGAATGTAAACGTTGTCTCCCGTGAGAGTTCTACCTGTAATTGAACCATTTGGAAAGCAGCATGGGTAGTTAGTTATATTTTCTATGTCCGTTTAATTCATATTTATAAATAAGTCTGAGAATTCATTAAAACAAAACAAAACAAAACAAACAAACAAACAAACAAAACAAAACAAAAACCAACCTAATAAAAGAAACAAGAAAAAGCGGTGCTGATAGATTATTTTAGGAACTACTCCTAATGCTTCAATTAAAAAAAAATTGAAGCCATAACCTCCCCTGGGAGGAATGAATTAACTTGTAGGAAAATCTCTATAAGAAATCATCCTTTTAAAAAATATAGATATGATAACAACTTCAAAAGAATAATGTTTGAAGAGATTTTGAAAAAAAAATGATACTATGAATATTAGCCCAGGATACATTTGAAGAGATTAAATCGCAGAATAGAATACTCGGTGTTTTCTAAACGTAAAATTTTAATATGCTCAATATTTTGCAGCTGAAAATAGCTTCATCTAAAGTGGCTAGACCCTTATGCTACCATTGGTAGCACGACATCCTCGTTTTTTCTGAGTGGCTTCCCCTTCCCCTCCTGCCCCCATAGTTAGAATTCAATTTTAGTATTCATAAAATGCTAGTAAACTGGGAGATTCTTTAAATTAGGTGTTTCAATTAAGTGGCATCTAGATGCTGGGGAATAAAGAGTCTTAAAATATGATGAATATGCAGTTCAGAGGCAGAAGTACCAACAGAATTTATATCTGCTGCAATGTTAGTCTTAAAACCTACACTTAACAGTGTCTTTTCTGTAAGTATTACCAAATTTACATAGAAATCTAAGTGGATTAAAGAAATCAAACCAAAACAATAATGACAAAAACCAATCACCCCCCCCATCCCCTCCAACAACAGCAACAAAAAACCCCATCCTGAACTCACAAAACTTTATGGGAAATGTATAATTTTATTCTTGACCCAACCTCACCGAGATAGTTATTCTCCCTCATGATGCATATTTTTTGCTAAAAGAAATAATATTCCCTATTCAGGCTGTACTCAACCTGATGAAATAAAACAAGCATTTTAGTCTCCTTCAGTAAAAAATAGTCTGTTCTTTTTCTTAAACCATTCTATTTTCCCGAGGTTTACTTTCTGATTTCTTCTGAAAATATGTTGCTTAATCACTTCAGTTTCCCATTTGCCTTTTTCTTGATGGTTTATAATGACATTTTTCAGACATCCAATGATGAATCAATGTCTTCTTCCCATGCTATTTCTGAGGAAAAAGCCCCTAGCTCATCTGGGAAATTTTAATTACTTTTTCAAGACTATTTGATGTCCTAAATTTCTTTACAATTCTATTCCTTTCTTCCTTTGATCTAATGATTCTGACATGATACTTAGATTCTGTTCCTGCTGTGCTGTTCTTTTTTGAATCATCAGCAAGTTCTGTGAACTCACATTTAACCTCTGTATCCAAATCATCAAGAAACTTTCATAAGACTCTTATACAGATCAGTTCTAGGAACGCTTGCCTGTTTACTGTCTCCTATTCTGTTTATCAAGTCCTTCGTTTACCTTTAATTTTTTAAATGATCCTGTTTTTTTCCAATTTCTAGATTAATCACTGATATGAGAGTTTATGAAGTACATCAGTGAGGCCTCAATTAAATCTATTGCTTTTGCTTTCTTAAGAAAAGTATGTACCCTTGCAACAAACAGATTAGATTAAATATTTTTTTGTTTATTGCACATCTATCAGTTCTCCCAGGGTATACTACAGCTGTCATATGTTTATAAAGCCAAGGTAAAATGGGCAGTTTAATTTTAGTTTCTTGGAGAGATACAACTAGATATAACCAAAGAACTAATTTTTGTTCACTAAAAATATGTTAGTACATCAAATACAGCTGAAATTAGAGTAAAATTCCATCACGTCATTATATTGGTTTAATAATTTCATTTAAATATTTTAGTATTAATAATATTTCTCAACTTGTTATGTAATATTCACTTTAAAGCAATATTTTTCAAAATTATAGAAGGGGTTTTTTTCCAAGAAATCAAAAGGTTATATTGTATCATTTTCTGAGGGTTTTTTTTCTGTACAATACCATACAATACAGATTTGTCCATGCTGATCTCATTTCACATCAAGAAAAAGATTGGACTGGTTTTGTCTGAATAGCATGGAATGAGAGAAAATATACTTGCATGGAATTTTTCCAGCCAGCTCTTTTATTACTCTCCTTAATTTCCTGTGCTGGAGTTATAACTTTAATTAATTTTATAAATGGAATTTTATATTAAAATTCAAGTCATGCTGTGAACATGGCAAGATGTGGACTGGTCACTTCTGGAACCTTCATTCTGCAGGGAGAGACAGTAATAATGTAGGGACTACAGTCTCACTTGTTCCTCAGCATCTCATTTAACCAAGGACAACAATTTGATGCATGAAAATAATTTTTAGAGAGCGTAGAGCTGAGTGAAAGGATATGAATTCTGAAATGGAGGAAAGCCACAAAGGAATAGCATCTGATCCATCTGCTTTACTTCTGCAATTGAAGAGCAAAGCCCATTCTTGCTGTTTGAACTGAAAGTTTGTTTCATTTCTATGGGCATGAGAGGGCTCATTCACACACCCTATTCCAGAATTGTAACGTTGATGCTAAATCACTAGGCAGAAAGAGAAATTTTCTCTCTGCTTCTACCAGAAAAATGAAATCAAATCCCAGTCTCACTGGGATTGGAAAAATCAGAAAGAGAAGAAAAATTTCACTTTGTTATGTATAACTAATCTGTTGCCATAACTAATTTTTCTGTCATTCTCAAAGGGTGTAAATCAGTAAAATTCCCTACAATCATATTATTTAGCATTTTCCTTCCTGTGAACACTTCTCTTCAGTGAAAATCTGATGATGTATAACAACGTCTTCACATTTTTTAATGCTTGATTTTTTGTGAATAACACTGATCTTTTAAAATGCAGACTTTTAGGCAACATCCTATGAAAGCAAAAAAGAAGAGTTTCTGCCACTGAGACATGTTCCTTTTTATTTTCTCCTTTCACTGGGCTTTATCTACATGACATGCACTGTAAGAGTACAACTGCTTTAGCAAATGATGAATCTAAATCCTTGTAAATCATCATTCTTCTTGCAACTGCAGAAATCACTTCCATGACAAAGAACATATAAGATATTGAATGATACGCCTTTATTCTCTCCCACAGTTTTATTCTATCTTTCATCTCATATAATTACATTTTCTACTGTAAGGCTTTCTTTGGCTCTGTGTACAGTAATCTTATAGCAAAAAAAAAAAAAAAATTTAAAAAGACATCCTCCCATAGACTGAATTTGAGTGACAGCCAATCTTGACTGCAGAAGAGAGTCATTAAATTTAGAAGGTATTTCAGACAGGAAAGTTTGATTAATATCAAACAAAGCCCATTTAATGCTGCACCCTTTTCAGAATGGAGTGGCACATTTAATAATTATATGAAATGGCTTTAATTTCTAACACCTATTCCATACCACTTTCATTTCCATAAGATTGGCAGGATAAGAATACTTAATGCCCAAACAAGAAATTCTAATATTCAGAACCATCAAACTTTTGGTATTTTCTCAGTGTAACTTCATAATTGAAACAAAAAATGTTTCCTACATTACTTCCCACTTTGTGTTCCTCTCAGTATGGAAAAGAACAAAACAAACCCCCCTCAAACTCTTGTTTAAAGCTGTACATTTCTTGATTCTTCTACTGAGTTATTAGTCCAAAATATACCAAAACCATGTATTGAAGATGCAAAATTCCATCCAGACAGAAGTATTTTAAGAAGAAATTTGTTTACATATTCCTTTTATTCATATTTATTCAACTATTTCTTGCAGTGATGAATAACAAATGTGTATATAAACAAGAAATCTCCATATGTCAAAGATGTCAACACATGGAACAAAATATATTATTCTATGCTACATTATAAATGACTATTTGAAACTAAGTGTGTTATTTAGTTTTCCTCTTATCTAAAATTCCAAAGTGTAGACAACATCCCTTGAATTGACAGAGGGCCCAGAAATGCTGCCTTTTGAAAAAAGGAAGCCACACATTTAGATGATTGCTCCTGCCACTCCATACTCAGAAACAAAATCCTGCTTCAAAAGATTTATTATTAAGAAGAATTAAAAATCCCTTTGTTTGGTTAGATTCTTCCTAAAGATTTCCAAACTCTTTGTCCAAAACTGAGGTAATGTCACACTGCAGTACAAGTCACTAAGGGATGTTATGCACTGTCCATTCATTTGATAGTCCGTGGGATTGTCATAAATCCAGCTGGCCTGGAGGATGGATTCACTGCTTCTATAGTTTATTTTCCTGAATGCAGCCTTGAGAAAATCAAGATATCTCTCTATCTCCTTGGTGATCCCTTTACTTGCTCAGAATCCTTTCCAACGTATTGGAGGTGGAGGGCAGAATAATAAAAAAAGAAAAAAAAGGAAATGAGGTAAAATAAGTTAAAGGAATCGTGGAATTGCTCTTGTGCTGACTCAAACGTTCCAGAACATTCCCCAGAACAGCGTTTTGGCTGTGTACTGAACTAAATTCTGTGCCATGCAAGACAACAAAGGAATATTTTTAAACATTTTGAAAAAGAGGAAACTCCATGAACTTTCCACACTTACTATCATCTCCCATGTTCATTCATTCTTACTTGCTAAAAGAAACAAAACTCACTTCTAACTTCCTCGTGTTCCTCTCTGTTATTTGGGGGATAAATTGGAGAGATTCTCACTGGCAAGAGTAAAAAAAAAAACTGAGCTGGATTAAACTTAATACCCATGACATCAATGTATTGCTTCTATCTCTGGATTTCCAGAATTATTTATTAATTGCATCCTTTTGAAAAATTATCTACTTGATGTCTGTCTGAATTAAGCTGTGTGTTGTATAAGTATTCTTGATTGATGCCTAACAGAGGTGCAGAACATGTACTCTGGTTTTAATTATATGGGAGTAGGATATTATAAGTAATACATTAATTGCAATAAGTAATGCTGTTAACACATAGAAACTTCTTGTTTTCTGCAGTGAATGACCTTACTTTGGTGTCAAGTGTCTCGTTTTTAACATAAATTTGAAGTAAGCTTTCTGAAAATGTACTCTGTTCTGTGATTGGTTGTACTATTCTTGGCACACCAAAGGCAGATGGAATAGTTCTTTTCGAAGAGTACTACATACCATAGAGCAAGAAAAAATAACTGTATTTTCACTCTGGACATAAAAAAAAATTATTCCCACTTGATGAACAAAGAGGGCTGACAATCAGATGGGAGATGACAATCTCCAAACCCTCATAAAGTTAAATTGGAAAGATCAGGAAGATTAGAAAAAGACAAAGAATCCGAAGTTTGTTTTTTATTTTACATCCCTTTCTGAATTCAAGATACTTTACAAAGCAGTACAACACTTCAGAAATTACTAGTTATGGAATAACACCTTATGATCATTTTGATTGTTTTATAATTATCATTCAGTGAAAACCAGAATTACAGGCATCCTAAATCTAACTTTCATATTTATTCACACCACACACCTGAATCTGAACTGATCAAGATTTATTGAAATCTCTTTGTCTTGCAAAATCTGAAAGAAAAATTCTTTCTTTCATTAAGTATTAAAGAAAAACGAGATTAGATGGGGGTTTCTTTATTGGCAGGGATTAAATTTTTTCCTACTTGCTCTTATCTAATGGTTTCTTACCAGATAGTTTTATATAATAATCCAGAATTTGTCCTCCAACAGTTTTTGGTTCAGTGAATTGCCCCCTGAAATGTTTATGTGTTTCAAAAAGAACTACACAAGCTAAGATTGATTTTTCATATTATTTTATTCACTTTCTTTACTCTTAGAAAACTCCTTTAAATTTAAACTGTTTGAAAAGGTCTTTCAATCATCAGTAGCATTCCCTCAAGAGCCTCCATTTTGAGGATAAACATTCAAGTCCATGATTTTTGCTTTTTGTTTGGTACTTTTTGCAATGAAGGAAGAAAAGCACAGCAAGGTATAAACTTTTCCTGATAAAACTCTGCTGTGTCAGCACATACACAGAAAATACCCTTATTTGTAATTTTAGATTTTGTTTGGTGTTTTTCCACCTTTCCTGCTCCAAAAACATTTCTAAAACTTACAGAGATATTTATTGTATCATATGTGCTGGTCAGGGACATGCAGTCGTGATTAAATTTGGCCTGTTTTGCATTGTTAAGAATTTTTCTATACTCCAATACTAAGCAAGAATTGTATTAAGTATCTCATTTCTGTCACTTGTGCTAAAGAAAAGGTATACTGTAAAGGAGAGTGAATTTGTCCTCTTGGGTCCTATTCCTGGCAAATGAAATCAGAATACTGTTAAACAGTGTTTTTCACACACCTGGAAGAAAATGCTTACTCCACATTCTCTTTTATGAATAAACTTCTTTGAACTGCATTAATCCATTAAACAGAAACACTGTTGGAACGAACCCTGGCATAGAAGGGAGCAGCCCAGGTGACTTAATAAATCATCTCCCATTCATTGCCTTTGACATGCAGCAAAATACATTCCAGAATTGGCTTCACCTCCATTACTGGGATCCTGAGCTGAGCTGCTGCCTCTGCCACGTTGTACATTACCTGTTCCACATGAACAAGACCATTAAAATAGGAGAGGGAGAATTAGATAAGAAGGAAAAACACCCTTCTTATTTCTTCTCTCACAGTCATCCCACTGACGCAAGTCTATCTGCTTCTGCCTTCTTAATGTTTGAGAAATGATCAAGTTATTTATAGTTGGACAGGATTTTATGTTCATATCATCCCCATAACGGTGATCTAGGTTTCTTCAGTGATTCACTTCTGCATCTGAACAGCACACTTGGCTTAATAAAATCTTTGGGGTAATGAAAACCATCAGTGTGTGACAGTAATCATAAAATGGCACTTATCTCCTGATTGAAATTGAAGGTGATTTCGAGAAAAAGCTAATTGTGGGACTACTCTAGACTAATGTTATCATTCTATGATCCTGTGATTTCCAAATTGGAGGAAAGGATCTTCTTCCAATCCCATTATCTCTTCACTTGACCTTATATTTCAAATGGGCAAAAACTCCTTCCCTCAACCATTACTTTCAAAGAAATAGAAAGGGAGGAAACATCCTTGTAGATCTGCTTTCCATCCATGCTAGTGAAATTTCAGATCTGTTCAGAAATTTTATGACCATGCAAATCCCTGAATTGTATGGAAAATCGAGGTGGCAAATGTATCAGCTCATTCCAATGCATTGTGTAGAACAGCATTCATGCAGTTAAAAAGTCTATCCACAAAACAATTCTTTTCCAGTGATCCTACAGGACATCTCCAAGCCAAACCCAGTCTCTGTATAACACAGGAGTAATTTCTGAAGTCAGCTATGAACCTGGCCGCAAGAAAATTTAAACAGGCACATTGGAAGATCATAGAACTGTTTAGGTTGGTCAGAAAAGACTTTTAAAATATCAAGTCCAACCCTCAGCTAAGCACCATTACCATGCTCACAAACCAGGTCTTCAAGTACTGTAGCCACATTCTTTTTGACTACTTCCACAGGTGGTGACTACCACTTTCCTGGGCAGCCAGTTCCAATGCTTTACAACCCTTGTTGTGCAGAATTTTTTCTGAATATCTAACTGGTTGGGCTCTGGCAAACTGTGAGGCCATCTCCTCTTGTCCTATAACTTTTTACCTGTGAGAAGACACTGAAGCCCCCATCACTGCAGCCTCCTTTTGGGCAGTTGTAGAAGGCAATGATTTGCCTCATGTGCCTCCTTTTCTCCAGGCTAAACACCTCCAGCTCCCTCAGCTGCTCCTCAGTGGTCCTGTGGTCCAGACATGTCCCCAGTTCTGTTGTCTTCTCTGGATATGTTCCAGCACTTCAATGTCCTTCTTGTAGTGAGACACCCAAAAGTGACCACAGGACTCAAGGAGCCACCTTACCAGTGCAAGGTACAAGGGGGAATGGTCACTGCCTGGGGTTGCTGTGACCCAGCTGGCATTTGGCCTTGTTGAACCTCATACAATTTACCTTCTCCCATCAATCCAGCTTGTCCAGATCTCTTTGTGGGGTCTTCCTGTACTTCAGCAGATCAACAGTCTTGCCCAGATTGGTGCTGTCTGTGAACTGGCTTAGGATGCATTTGGTTCCCCCATCCAGGTCACCCAAGAAGACATTAAACAGGGCTGGCCCAAACACTGAGCCACTTGAGACCAGCCACCAACTGGAATCAACTCCATTCACCACTACTCTCTGGGCCCAGCCATCCAAATAGTTCTTTGAGTACATCCATCCACACTGTGGGAAGTCAGTTTCTCCAGGGAGCTGCTGAACATATGCTTTGAAAGAACTCAGCTATTATTTGCCAGTGAAGAACCTAGTTATTAAAGGATAAGCCAGTATTGCTATATGAGGTTAAATAATCTGGAATTTCTGTTAAGTAGCCAAGGATGAAACAAGTATATTTTTATATTTTCACTTTTTTGTTCTTTAATAATTATTTTAAACCTTCTAAAAGAGGTCTAGCAAGTAAAACTGAAATGAGTGAAGTTGAAAAAAAATTCAAAAGTATAAAAATAATATTTTCCATTACATTAATCTTTTCTCTGGCCCACATTACCTTGTGGGATCTACAGATGTTTTTGTCATTGCCAAAGTGGAGGTTAATGAGCACTGCTGTGAGGACAGATATATTACCCAGAAAAAGAATGAAAGGAATTTAAACTTACTTTCTTATATTAACAAAATGAACTAATCGCTGTGCATGAAAGATCTCAAAAATATTTATCAACTTATCAGTTGTCAACTTGCCATATTCCTATCTGTAACCATCTAGCCTTATGAAGTATTTGTGTACATGTCTTTATCATTGCATACATCTACTCCCTGTGAAAGTCAAGGCAGGAGGGAAAGAGTTCTTAATTATGACAATTAGAGCAGAATTTCAAAACTGAAATTATTTAATTTCTGTGACATGAGGTCAATAATCCTATTAGTTGTTAATGCATTTGTATTCCCCAGGCAATCACACTGGTAGCATTATGCCTGCACACTCACAGTACTGGGCTAGCATTGCTTGATAAGTGCAGAATCTCCATTGTAGTGGTGATTTACTTGTGGAATGGAATTATTTTTATTGAGTAAAAAGTAAATAAAGCTCCATCCCATTTTTGCGCTGATTGACACCTTTTGCATGGAGCTCCAGCTGAGCAAGAAGGGGCCATGAAGATACTTCAAGGAGAGAGGGAAGGAGAATAATGGACAGAGAAAGTTCATCTGCCAAAAATCCAAGTTATACAGCAAACACATCAATGACAAAAACTCCAGACTTTTACAAGAGTTCTGCCATGACATCAAGAGTCAAAGTGAAAATCTTTATGATCTTTTTAGTTACTCTTGTAGGTTGCATCTGGGACAATCGAAGGATGCTCATTTGACAGTGTTGATACAGTATCTTAGAGTTTGTAAGCCTGGACACTCTTGATTTTCCAGCTATGTTACTTTGTCTAAAAACAAACCAAATCAAAAAATTAACTCTAAAACATGAAAACTTTTCCTACTCATACTGATTCTGGAGTCTCTATAAAGATTAAAAAAACACATCACGTATATTTTTTCTTCTAATTGTTGAAATAGTATCGTTAGTTGTATGTCTGGGTGTCATAGATAATTTCACTAGTTCTCCATATTCTGACTTCCTCTTGGTCTTTTGAAAATTAATTTCCTTTATGCTTTGCTAGTGAAGCCATTCTTTTCCACCAAGAAGCTGATTTTTTGTTGCTTATAATGCATCAGTACACCCTAAGGGAAGGCATAAGTGTGCAAGGAAGAGGTCCATGGTATGATGATGTCTTTTCCTATATCATGTTGTTAGACCTGAGCTAAATGACGCTTTGAGCAAATGCCACAGATTCCATTTTTCTTTGCCTGTTAGAGGACAAACTAAACAGTAGCAGAATAAATTTAAGACAGCAATATGCTTGGAAGAGAGGATGTGTGGAGAGACAGAGGCCTTCTTAAAACACAATACCCTACCAATATTTCCAACACTTATCCTTTCTCTGAAAGTAGCAGCAAAAAAAAGCTGTTTCATGTCTGTTTAAAACTTTCTGTTGTCCATGTCACTAAAAAGATTAAAAAAATCCAACACCTCCCCCCCTCACCAAACACCCAAAACTATAAGACCAAAGCACAAAAACCATCAGAACTTACCAATAAAACAAACAAAAATCCCCTCAAATCCCCTCAAAAATCCCCCCTGGATGGAAGGGAGCCCTGAATCTTGCAAAACTGCTCAGAGCATAAATGCTGCTAAAGCTAAATCAGGCCAGCAGTGATTGTTTAACAAGATCTGGAAAGCCTCCAAGGATGTAGATTCTTCCTCCTGTTCCAGTGTTGTATTATCCTCTCAGAGAGAAAGATCTTTTCAATATCTAGTCCCTCAAGCCCCAGCTTGTGTCCATTCCACTTTGATTTAACATCTGCCACTAAGAAGAATTGGACTCTCTAATCTTTGTAAATGTCCTTGAAGCAATTCCAGGATGACATTAGGCTTCTTCCTTCACTCACCTTAGTCACATTATTCTCATCTTCCTTTATCTCTCCACTTTGTGTACTCTAGGTCCTTAATCACACTTGTCACTCTGCTCTCTCTGGTTTTGTGACATGCTTGTTGAATTTGAGAATTCCAAGACTGAACACTCTTCAAGGTGTAATGTCATCTGCACTGGTGAGAATAACATCCACTCTCAGTCTGCTGGCACTGATTCTCAGTACTGTATACAAATATGGACCATGCATTCTTCACAGTGGGAGTGTGCTCCTGGCTCCTGCTTAATAAAGTGGCCACCCATTCTGCCCAGGTCCTTTTCAGCAGAACTCCTATTTCAGTCTATCTGTTAACAGCTGCAATGATAAATGGCTTTATTCTGCTCATGTGCAAGACATTGTTCTTCTCCTTGCCAAACTCCATGAAGTTTCTGCTCATTCAACCTTACATTTCATCAAAGTCCCTCTAGACTATGGCTTTTTTATTTGTTTTGTCAGTCACTCAATAGCATAGTATTGACTTTGCTCATTTGATGTCTAATTTATCTCGTCTAATTTGTCTGCTTAATTTCTCTAATACTTTTTGAACCTCTTGATACTCTGTGTCACCACAATCTCCCCTGGCAACAAGCTCCTCCAGCATGTTATTGCTTCACTCATACTGCTTCTACTTTCAACAAAACCCAGAAATTTTAATTTTCATAGCAAAGTCTGAACACTTCAGGGGACTGTGATTATTTGTAATGTTACAACATACATTGCAGTTTCCTCAAAATCTATTTATCTTCATTTTTTTCACTGTGATGCAGTATATGATTGTCATTAACATTTGAGTTCCAGAGGGAAATGGTTCTCCAAATATGAACTGTTCAGCTCTACTGCTTGTCTTTCGTCATTAAGTCCCTAATTCAACATAACACCTAAGCACATCCATCAGCATGTTCATGGCATGTTTTCTTGAATAATGATGATGTATGCACTGCTGAATTAGTGTCTAAATGGAGAAACTGCTCCTTTTGTTTTCATTTTGTTTTGCTTTGTTTGGGTTTTTTTGTTGTTTTTGTTTTGTTTTGTTTTGTGAGGGTTTTTTGTTTTGTTTTTTTTTAGTTTTCTCTCTGTGTGCATAACGAAACGACTGAAACATGTGCACCTCATGTGTCACAGCATGGTTGAAAATCACAACTATAGGAACACCTATCTGTTAAATGGAGAAATTGAGGAAAGAGAAGGGTGCCAGTGCAGCTAAATGCATCCCTTCTTTGCTAGAAAGAGTGTGTGAAAATCACTATACTCTTTTAGAACATAAAACAAGGAAACATTATTTCTTTTATTTCTGTTCAGAGATACAGAGGATGCTTTGTGGCACTTACCCAAGTAGTCAGTGAGGATGTTATTTCAAAATCAAGTGGTTTATCAGGGAAGGAAAACATAACAAATCAGAAACCTTTCCAAAGGGAATTTCATTCTCTAGATTCTATCAGAAGTGTTTCTGGATGGTAGAAGTAAGTTTTCTGCTGTCTAATCTGTTTTGGTTTTTTTCTTTAAGAGCGCTCATAAATTCTAATTTATTAATGGACAGTTCAGGTAAAAAAAGGCACAAATCATGAAAAATAAATTAGCTGAAGGGAAAAAGAAAGATGGGAGCCAGTGGGACTTTGACTTCACCGTGGTGGATATCTCAATATTTTATTTTGAAATTAATCAGAAATGGCAAATTCTTCTCATATATGAACCCCTGACATCATTGGAGGGTTCTGACATGTCAGCACAAATGGAAATGCAAAGAATGGAAATTTAAAAAAACCCTTATTTAATTGTGTTTAATATCGAAACCTGTTCTTCTGACAGTGACAAACCACTAATGTAATTAAAGTATCTAAAATAAAATGTGTACAGGCAATTTAAGATCCATTTTAAAAAATACATTTAAATTTCTGTCAATTAAGGGAACATGGTAGACTTCTTTGAGTATCTTTTCCAGTGTCTACCTTCCCAGTGAAAAGATTTTCCCTTCTGCATCCCAACCTTTTATTCTGCCTGCTTCTGAGAAGGTCCCACATACATCTTCTCTAAACCCTTCCTTTAGGTAACTTAGGACCACAATAAGATTTCACTTCAATTACTTTCTTCAAGGCTGTCCAAAAGCAGCTCTTTCAGTGTCTGATAGCTTATACATCACACATTCTTGAGCCTTGGACTACCTTCATAGGTCCACGGCTGGACTTGCATCAGTGTGTGAATATCTGTGCACAGTACTGCACACATGCTCATGCCAATTTGGGTCAATATCAGGAAAAACATAAAGAATTAAAACCACAGCAAAATCTGTGCGAGTGTTTTTTTATTGCAAACAGACACGTCATAAAGCCCAATTCAAGAACCATACCAGAATACATTTAAATGCATCTTTCTGTTAGCATAGTTCTTAATAGATTTTTAAATTGAGACCTTGATTAGTAATTTTAATTCTCAGCCACAGAAAAAGTTAGAAATTAAGCTAGTAGATCTCAGCGTTTATTACATTTAATTTATTGAATCTTTACTTGCTTTTAACCTAGGGAAACAAAAAGCAAGCAATAAAAATGAAGCCACCTGAAATATATTTGTTTTACATTTTTTTACTCCATTTTCTCCATACAAAGTCAAAAGTGCATTAAAAAGTAATATTGTGCTGAGCTCACAAATATGCAAACGCCTCTAGATATCTTGTCTCAATAAAGTTTATAGAATGCATTCCCAAAGGTCTGACAACAAAACAGAATAAATCGCAAGGCTCATAAAAAGATAATGCATGCCATTTTTTTGCTTACATAAACACAAACAAATGCAGCAAGAGGCATGAGAGACTCTGAGAGGCCTCTTCCTTTCAAACTAATTTCTCTTATCATCACATACATTTGTAATGAATTATCACTACCTAAGGCAAAAATAAATAAAAGATTTTGTGAAGCACATGGACATTTGAAAAAAAGAATCTGCATTCTTGCAAATTCTATGGGAAATCATCTTTGCTTCCTTTCTCTAATTCAGATTTCCTGTTGAGGATCATATCCTATGAGGACCACACTCTACAAAAGAAAGAGAAACAAGAGTGACAGAAAAAAATGCCCAACATTACCATATAGCAGAAAGTTCCCAGCAAAGTCCATTGTTAATCTATAAAGAAACAAAACTACATAGAACGATGTTACAGATTTAAAGCACAAATATCCCAGGCAAGTCCTTTCCTACATCATAAAATGAGGAAGTTGCTTTCCTCTTCTGTGATCAAGACCTTTATTCAAAAAGTGAGAGAAGTCAGGGCATCTTCCTGGTCAAAAATGAATCCTACAAAAAACCTACATAACATTTAAGCCTTATTAGCTGGCTTACAGATGTCTGACCAGAATTGTTAGTGTGTGGTTATAGTATTCCTGGCTACAGATTTATGCATTTTATTTATAGATTTTTAAAATGGTAAATGTTGGTGGCTTATCTCAAGTGGTGTTCTCCAGGGCTCAGTTTTTAGGCCTTCCTCATTGATATCTTCATTGGTAGCCTGGATGAGGGGATCAAGTACACAGTTAATATGTTTGCAGGTGATTCCAAGTTAGATGGGAATGTTGGTCTGCTGGGGGTCAGGAAGGCTCTGCAGAGGCTTGTGGGCAGGCTGGATGGAATGGCTGAGGCCAATTGTATGAGGTTCCATAAGGCCAAGTGCCAGGTCCTGCCCTTGGGTCACAGAAACCCCTGCAGGGCTGCAGGCTGGGGAAAGAGAGGTTGGAAAGATGCCTGGCAGAAAGGGACCTGGGAGTGCTGGTGAACAGCAGCTAAGCATGAACCAGCAGAGTGCCCAGGTGGCCAAGAAGGCCAATGGCACCCTGGCCTGTATCAGCAGTGGTGTGGCCAGCATGACCAGGGCAGGGATAGTCCTCTTTTGCTCAGGAGGACAGCACTGCTGAGGTCACTCCTGGAAGCCTGTGTTCAGTTTTGGGTCCCTCAGTACGAGAAGGACACTGAGGTGCTGGAGTGTGACCAGAGAAGGGCAGTGGAGCTGGGGAAGGGTCTGGAGCACAGGTCTGACCAGGAGCAGCTGAGGGAGCTGGGGGTGTTTAGCCTGGGGAAAGGGAAGCTCAGGGGTGATCTTACTGCCTTCTACAGCTGCCTGAAAGGAGGTGGAATTGAGGTGAGGGGTTGGTAATCAAGAAGAAATGGCCTCAGGTTGTACCAGAGAAGATTGAGGATATTAGGGAAAAATTCTTCACAGAAAATTTGTCAAGCTCTGGAACAGGATGTCCAGGACAGTGGTGGAGCCATCACCTTTGGACGTTTTTGAAAGACATGTACTTTTAGGGACTTGTTTTAACAGCGGACTTGGCAGTGTTCAGTTAATGGTTGGATTCAATGATCTTAAGGGTCTTTTCCATTATCCTAAATTACCGTATTCTACAATTCTATGGAAATAACCTCTTCACTTTACACACAAATATTAGCTGTGAATCTTTGAGACACACAGAAGTCAAAGGAATTGTCTGAGACTGCAATGAACTCAACAGTAGAGTCATTATTCAGAGTGGTTCCATGGTCCTCATCCAAAAGTCAAACTTTTTATGCCATTTTACCTGGAGACAGAAACAAAGATATCTAAGCTTTACTTATTTTCACCTGACCCTCAAATAGAAATGTCATGACAACAAATCTCAGGTGAATGTAATAAAAGAGCTATTAATTTTGCATACCTTAAATATTATATTTATGATCAAACATAGCAAATTAAAACAAGTGAGTTTGGACTATTGTATCTTTGCTTCTACTTGTCCTTGAGTGCACATACTGCTGATATTTAATTTAAAATCTTTCCCCTTGATCTGTGTTAACAATTTCATAAATCAAATGTGTATCTTTGCTGTTTCATGAGCTCATTTTTCATTTATATCTTGATTTGAGATTCTGTACCCATAATGGGTGCCAAATAGCTGGCCTATTTTTGGACCATCTTTGAAGTTATCGAGCAGTGTTAAAATCACTAAGAGTAAGGGTGGAGGAAGCAAAATTGTGGAAAAAAGAGTAAAGAGAGAAAGCAAAAAAAATTCCATTCCATTAATCATTTTGCCACAGATTAATGTAGGCAGCACTGTCAGAACTAGTTAGACCTAGATTATATGCAAGTTTTCCCCCATCACTATTTTTCATAACTTTGCTGAGAGTAAGTATGAATTTTCATGGCATGAACTATATCACTAGTATTTTAATATTTACTATTGTATTTTTAGCTGTATTCATCAAGTCCTGAATAGATGGTGTGGGGGTTTTTTGTTATTTTGGTGGGATTTTTCTTTGCAATATACCTCTGAGAAATAAGACTCTCTCCAGGATGCTTTTCAATATCTTGCAATATGGCTGGTGTGTTATGATTCTTCCATTCACACTGTAATAACTGCTGCAAAAGCAAAGCAATGCCAGCCTATTTTGCAGAGTTCCTACCTAATGAGAATAAGTACTCTTGGACATGCAACTTCCATTATCATCAGTAATGGAACAATTACAATGTAAATCAGTGTGATGTTTCAGAATATGAATAATTTGCATATTATATGTGAGTTTAAACTTCCTGAAGGTATTTAAAATTAAATTGTAAAAGAAGGGAAAGGTATTCTGTACAGCATGTTGAGGTTCTTTCAGCAGCTGGATTACAAGCAAGAAACTGTATAATTCAATTTTTAAGACTTCAAGGTATCCTATTATGAAGCGTGTCTCAGACATCTATATATAAATATTGATATGACTTACAATAGTGTAGATGGAAAGAGATGTCTATTTTTTGCTACTATTTAATGGCTATCCCACTGTACAGCAACTGCAATGGAGCTCATTGAAATCTTTCCACGGACTTTGGGTTTGTGCTTTATGTTCACTAATATTATTGCCTTAGTCCTATAGCACCTGAGATTCTCATGTGGTCCCTGTCCAGTTATTAGCAGAGCACAGGAGCCTCTGTGTTGGATGGATTCAGTTTGCAGTGGTTGTTGGCTGAAAGATGTGTAAAGAGTATAATAAAGCTGTCTGTATATCCTGATTTAACTGATTTAACTCTGCCAAATAAATGAAGCCCTTCAGCCACACAAGCAATATATTGATATAAATGTGCCTGTACCAAAATGTATCTTTCCTTTACAAACAAGGTAAGATACACCATTACAAAGTACTTCCACAAATCCATAAGCTGCTTACTTTAGGGGATGCATCAAAATGCAGGGGTTGTCACTCAAAAATCGCATTCATCAAAGAAAAAGTTATACTCAAACCAACTGCATAAGGGCACTGAGCTGAGATCAGATTTCTGCCTCTGGATAAAAAACCAAAGTTACTAAGTTGGGTTCAGGCTGTACTTTGGGGCCATTTAAAGTGTTCCTGCAGTCCAAAGCCTGAATGTCTGTTCTCCTAAGACTTTTAACTCCAAAGATTGGATTTCTTTCAAAGAACCCACAGAAAATCCAAGCAAGATAGATTATCTCATGGTCAGCTCTCTGCTTACTGTCTCTTCCCCTTAAACACTTCAGTGCTATTGTGTCTGAAGATCAAATTAATAGAGAAAACGCAATAAGATGCTGCAAGATTATCCAATGCTTGTAACACCTCTTTAGCCTGTCTATGGCATGAACATATCTTTCAGGAGACTACACACCAAGTAATAACAAAGATTGTATAATTATAGAAGAAGAAAAGCATTTGATTCATTTCTTCAATAACATTTTTAAGGACAATTGATGGCTGTATTAGAATTCTCTAAATACCTTTTCCTTCATTGTTCTCTTCTCAGGGTGCATCATTGTTGTGCCTTCCCTAAAGGTCATTCAGTACACAGTTGATGAGGAGCATGGGCATCTGTTTAGGGACAGGAGCAACCTGATTATTTTCCCTGCTCTCTGTTACAATTTCCTTTCACTTTCTAGGCTCATACACATGTAGGACCATGCCTCCCATTGACTGATTACTGGCAGGTTTGATTATAAAAATAGCACTCTGCAATTCAACTGAGTTGCAGGCAACAATGAAGGATTTGCTGGAGATATATTCTTTCTCTGCAGTCCCATTTATCAATGTACAGTTTCTCACTTGCCATTTATCATCTGCTTTTCTGTGCTTCCCTCGACATCTGGAGGATTTGTAGTCTGCTAAGTGGAGCAAGGCCTTGTCTTGAATACCTTACCATCCCTGTCTAAGCAACATACTCCTGATTTTTCCCCAGTTTAACTTTTCTTTAAATAAACTTGACAGGTTCAATATATCCTCACTGCAAAGAATATATTGAGAAGAGTGGTAAGCAATAGAGAACATACTAAAAAGCTACAACCCAAGGAAAAAAATAGTGAGACAGAGAGAAATGCACCTCTAATGCGTGTATGAATTTATAATAAAAAGCAGTAGTGATAATTGCATGTCTTTTAACTTGAGAGGACCATAAAACAGTATGATAGAGTATACAGATGAGTGCCAGGTGGAAAGCAGGACTTTTATTTTGCAAGTACTTTTAGGATTTAGGGATGTGGGGTGTAAAGAAGCTTCTTGTTCTCATTAGTTACGAAATAAGTAATGCATCTTGGTATATTCGATAATTTTACAGGATGTCTAAATATCTCACTACCTTACAGATGTTCCAGTACTGAATAGTTGAGGAATAAGGAGGATAGAAAAGAGGGGGAAAAAAAAGCAACAAAACAATAATAATAAAACTCTTTCAAAGAAATTGAGTTAATAAACCAGATAAATTTGGAATTACTTTGTTCTGGTAGTGACCTTTCAAGGTTTCTTTTATTTTCATTTCCAAATGTCAAAACAGGGTGTTTTGACAATTTCAAACTGTTATATATTTTCTTTAAAATTGAAATGTGATATTTTTCAAAACTTGTCCCTTTCTGCAAATGTTTTCACTTTTGAAGAAAGTTATTATTTTCAGGGTTGAGAAGGGAAAACAAAAGGTAAAGAATTTTTGGGAAATTACTGTTCTCATTACCAGCAAAGTAAATGCTTGACCGAATATGGGCTACCTGTCCAGTTTCAGAAAGCAAATGGTCGGGGGCCATGTGAGTTTGAGCTTCACCTGGTAGCTCAGCCCAAATAGTACCTTAAGCAGGAAGGGCATGACGAGCTGGGAAGTGGTCGACCCTGGGTCCAGCACCTGGACTAGCCAAATCCCTGACCTGGCCACCAGGTGGAGGAATTATACAGAAGAAAGTGTTTTCCCTTCGCAACAGCTACTGTGAGCATTGACATTTATCTGAACGACTTTAGCATCTTGTCTGTAGTCAATGTACCAAAAGTTGGCTAAAGTCTGATGGCTCGTCTTGGACTTGCATCATTATGAAAAGGCTATCTGGCACTGCTGGCTGAAGGGTTGGGATGCGACTTAAGAGAGGTGAGCTCACTCTGTAGTTGTTGCAGACTAATATGGCATTAGGAGAACATCTTGGGGGATCTTGCTGTGTTGCTTGTGTCACACCTGAGCTCATCAGGGTTCTCACAGAGTCAAGTTCACACACTGAAGAATAAGCTGCCACCCTTCGAGGCAGTATGGTGTTCTTATGTAACACAGCTCCTTCTCTTTGTTTTGCATCTCCAGACTTTGTGTGATACTTGTCACAAATGTTTTCAGGCACCTCAGCCATTTATCACTGGAACACATCTCAAAAAACATCCCACATACCGGAGTGCAGCAGCATCAAGGCTTATGGCTGGGACCTAGGTATTACTCAGTCGTTTTGCAGTTAACAGGTTTTAACTAAAACATCAGCCTTGCTTATTAGCTGCTTTCTTCTTTCAATTTCCCTATAAAAGTCAAAAGTAGATCTCAATATTTTGAGATCTCTGTCCATCATGCAGATTCTCTATTTTGAGTTTTATGATGCTGTCATAGCAGTCTCTGATCTCATTGCACACCAAATTAATAAAAGCCAGTGTCCCAATGGACAGGGAGGAGGAACAACATGACAGAGCAGAGTCTTAAATGGTGTTGCTAATGACAGATCCATCCAAACTGATAGAAATGTGATGGTTTTCACCAGCATCCAAGACTTCCATCCCCTCAAAATGAAATCCTGCATCTGTTCACCCCATTATCATTTCTTCAGAGGGGTCATATACCTTCTCAATATATGCATTATGCTAGAATTTTTATATGTATTTAAAAGTACATGGAAATTCTTTCAAAATATTCTAATGAGGCAGAAGTACTCAATTAAAAGGCACGAAAAACTGTAATAGCAACAGAAAAAAAGAGTAGTCGTTCAAGTAAAATAATGTCTTGCCTTTATAATAACACTTAACACATTTGTCAGTCTCTTAAATGGAGTTCCTATTGATGGACAGTGGATTTGTCTCAAAGCAACTGGCAAGGCTGTCTTTGAAATATTGCTACTCATGGGTTCAGATAAGAAAATTAGCAAAAGACAAATAAAATAAACATAAATAGTTTTAATGGAAAGCTTTCTCTGAGCTGCTTCTGTCTTTCTTAATCAACTAAGAATAGGCTGTGATTACAGTAATCATTATGCAATTAATCACTATAATTACTTTTTATTGGAATAAGAGTTTAAAAAGCAACTAACATATTTTCTGTTCTTGCTTGGCTGGAAGACATTAAGTGCTTGTCAAGAAGTTACTAAAATTATGTCTTTGCAATTTTTTTTTCTTTTTGTCATTTTATTATGACTTTTTAAATGTAAAATTAACAGTGCAAGTTTATGCATATCCTGTACACAAAAAATATTCACACAAAAAAGGGATGTGCAATTCTCCCGTGGTAATAGGATGCAATTTTTTGTGTACTTAGCATGCCATATGTTTTTTATACAGAGTGCACTTACATACAGGTATTTATAGTATGGTCATGATCATCGATAGACTTGTATCAATGAACAACAGTAAATTAACTATTTAGACCCACTTATCATTGTGAAATTGAAGTTTTGCTGTTTCCGGGCTTCTCTCTTTGTGACCTCAGGCTGAGAGCAGCTCTTGCCATCTGAAGACTGGGCTGTGTTTGTAGCTTCTCCTAAGACCAACGAGGGGACTCAGCCCTTGCAAACATTTCTCACCTCAGGTTTCGATGTAATGAAAGCAAGGAAAGATAAGAGCTTGCATCACAAAGGATTACAGTTTGTGAACATTTTATACACACATCCTTGTTTCTGTATTGGAGCTGTAGTGGGGGGTGTACTGGCTGAGTTGGGCTTGTATTCAGCATTCTTTCTTCACCTCTTCTCTCTTGGGACCTACTCATGGTCCTGAAGAGACAATCTCCTACTCTTTTACTTCCTGTCTCCCCTAATAACCACAAATCTCCCAGGAAAGTAATCCAGGAATATTATCTAATCCAGCCCATCAGCATTCCTACCCTTCACTGTCCTAGCTCACAGCCCAGGATACTTTTACTGTTTCAAATCTGTTTAGTAATTTTTTTTTCTTACAGTCTTTGCACAGCTATGGACAGGTACAATCTTTTTCTGTCTACTTACTCTGTTGTTTTATACCACTTCAGCTCTGAACATGTCCCAGACAACTATGTGCCCACTGAGGGGACTGCTTTGCTCTCTTAAATACAGTCAGGACAATATAGTGTATGCATGGAATTGTGTAATTAAGAAAGAAAATTTTTTCAAGGAGGCAAGCAACAAGCACTGCATGGCTGGATCCACTGCTAAACAATCTAAACCTAGACCTGCCTGGACAATGTCAAGGCTTCCAAAATGCTGAGGTGTTCTCCCAAGTAATTTTATGTCTCTTTCAACATTTATCCCTGGACCACAAACTTCTGGGTCCCATGCTGCCCTACTTGGGCAGGCAAGCAAGCTGTCAGGGCTAGGACTAATTTCAAACACTGATTCCATCCAATGATTTTAAAATATGGAAAAAGTAAAGATATAGAAAGTGTTTTACGCCAACAATTTTTTATAAAAATTTTGTCTCAAATATTGGTGTAGAGCATGGATTTAGTTACTGAGAAGTTACCCTATTTATAATCACTTTCACCCCAGACACCTTTTGGAGATGGATTAGCAGTGGCTACTTTTTGTTTACCTGGGCAGGAGGTAAAAATGCTTTTTAAAGAGTTAATTATCTTCTGACATTGTATTCTGACAGTCTACTTCTAACAGGGAAATTTCACTGAAATGACTGTTAAATGGAAATCCTCCCCCCCACATCTTTCCAAGCAACTCTTTGACTGGCAGACCAAGAGAAATGCTTTAAAATAGCAGTTCCAGGCAGTGTGGGACCCTGCTGGTACCTTTCAAAGAAGGTATGAACCAACACGACTTCAGTTTGCCCTGCAGTAGAATTTTACAGGCAACTGCTAGAACATTTGGGAAACTAGAGGACTTTAACTCAGAGCAAAGATACATGTGCAAACATTGACACATTTTTACAGAGCATTTTTATTTGAACAGATTAATATTTTCTGACCTCTGGAAAATTTATGACTCTCCTAAGGTGAGTAAAAATGCTTTGTCTACACTAGGGTTTTAATAGACAAAAATTAACATGTCCTAATGGCACAGCTTTTCTCTGTGGATGTCTGTCAAACAGTTGGTGATATAAAAGCTTTGAGCAAAGATATTTCAATAACTTCTTTCTTTTCCATCCATTCGTTAAGGATTGTTTTTTTAACAGAATCTTACAATTTGTTGCTGAATGGGTTGAATGGGACCCACAGGGATCACTGAGTCCAGCTGCTGGCCATGAGCAGGACATCCCCGTTGGTCACACCACGTGTCTGAGAGCATTGCCCAGACCCTTCGGGAGCTCTCTCAGGCTGGGGCTGTCACCTCCTCCCTGGGGAGCCTGGTCCAGTGCCCAGCCACCCTCTGGATGAAGAGCCTGTATCTTATATCCAACCTACACCTCCTCTGACACAACTTCAGGCCATTCCCTAGGGGAATCCTGTTACAAAGTTCATTACTGAAATAGTTGTTTGTTTTGAGCAATAAAGACAACCTAGCAATTTAGTCTCTGATAAATCACACACACTGTGGGTTTTGGGGCTGTTTTTGACACTTTGCTTGTTTCTTTTAAAATAAATATAACCTGTTTGGTTTTTTTTAAATCTCAAACTAAAATAAATCTCTCTGAAATGGCTACTTCCTTATCATCTGTGTTCATAAAATATTTCATGAATTCACAAAGAATTTAAAGAGCTCTAAAAGTAATTTTTTCAATAACATTTTTGGCAAGGCAAGTGGGTCAGTTTGAGCCAAATACGATGACTAATTTCCTGCTCTAGGCTTGAAGCTGTTTCCTAAGCATTTGCAAGGACACAGAGTTCCTGGACATTTGATAACGTAAAAAGAAAATGTGTCTCCATTTTGTTTTCTGCTAATTATACTGACAACTTTTGAAAGTAGTTATATCTATGGGGGGCATTTTTGATAGTCCTTGATATCACTTTCCTTATCACATGCAATTTGTCTTAGGAAAAAAAGATTAAGTTTAGGTCCACTCAAATTGTTACTAGGTTTGTTCAAGTTTTGCATAGCATTATTATCTGAGTTTTACAATGTGGGGCAGGAAGCTTTAAATCTCCACATAAATATAACTTATTTTGGGGGGAGCTGAGCAAAACAGCACATGCTGGTTTCATGGAAACTAATGGAAGAACTTCCTCTTGCCTATACAAGCAACAAGCTTTAGGCACAAAGGTTTTAGGGTTTAGTGTGTCAGCTCTGCCACACAACAGCAACACAGATTTGCCCAGTTTGGGGTTTTATCTCTGCCTGGCCCTGAGCCATTCCCACCCCTCACCCCCAGCTGCTGGGCACCTGCATCCTTCCAAAGGCTCACATGGAAAATAAATGAGCTTGTTCTGCAGCAATGGGAACAGTGTCCTATTTTCAGAGCAAAGCAGGGAACAGTTGTCCCCACTGCACGCCCTTAGGGAAGTCCTTTGTCACCCAGTGCTTCCTACTGAGGGTGGAAGCTGCTGCTGGAATGAATTTAGAGTCAAAGATCACATTTTCCTTTGAAAATACAGCTGATATGCCTAGCCAGCAGGGAAGTGTCAGTTCTCTTTCTCTCTCTGTTTTGTGTCTCATGAGACCAAAGATTTACCACTCCAATGGAGTAAAATTTGGGAATTTATCTTCATTCCGACAAAGCAAGAATGTATTTTGCCTTTGAGCCATGTAGGTGAACACCTGTTCCCTTTGAGTTTTGGCTTTGAACCAATGGGGAACTTCATAATACTCTCAGTCAAAAAGCATCCAGTTCCACCTGGCTTGGACATAAAACCCAGAAGCCTGTCTCAGGTTAAGCTAAAAGAGATTTAATTGAAGCATTTGAAGGCTTTTGTTTTTCTTTTTGGTGAATTTGGGTTGATCAGTAACAGAACTCAGTCCCATTAAATTTGCATGATTTCTGGCTGCCTTAGGGGGATTTTTCAAAAGTGAAGTAATAATACTTTTCTGATCTCCAATATGCCTTAAAAAAAAAACCAAAACAAACTGTCTCATTTTTTCTTTAAATTTATGGCAACTTAATTAATCCTTGCAAAGCACCAAAGTAAACTAAGTCCTTGAAAATTCTTTGTGGTATGGTACAGCTTTTATAAGCTGGTATTTAGGAACAGAATAAGCATGTCTGGAAATTGCAGACACAAGTCCCTGCACACCAACAAGATAAGAGGAAATATGTGATATTGTGTTTAGCTGCCACTTCTTACACAAATATGCACCCTGGATTTTTGAAGGTGTTCTGTAGCATTTTCTTTCTGCTCAATTGACATCTGTTGATGAAAGGGAGCCCTGAGAGGGGATCTCAGATTTCTTTAGATCAGAACAAAACTGACAGTCTTGCAGACTAGGACAGAAAAAAACCCAGAATTTCTGCCAAGCTGGGCCATGCAGAAGGATGATTTTGACAAAAAGAACTAGGAAAAATATAGATAAATTAGGAGGGGCTGAGAGTGGCCTATTTGCAGTGCTATAAAGTCACCAAAACCTTGAAGGTACCTTAAATATTTGATATTCATGCCACTATATCAGAAGGTTTGGACCTCCATTAAGTATTAAAATTTGTCATTTTAAATTACTCTTTTTTTGCCAGCACGAGCAATACAGGTATTGAAATTTCCTCAGAAAGTGCTTATCTCATCAAGAGTAAAATTATAGTATATGAAATACTAATTACAATATTGTGAAGAAAGGTGAACTTTCTGGTGACATTTTATCTATTAGTAGAATACTAATTTTCTCTTTCCTTAAAGCAGAAGAGATGCCACACATGGTGGTTTCAGTTATTTTCTCATCAGAATCTCTTTTTAAAATATGTATATAAAAATGATTTTTTAAAATCTTAAGAACCCAGGATTCTAAAGAAGCAGCTGAGTTTTGATCACATTTGAATCAGAGTTCATCAGTAGGCACTAAGAAATTCTTCATGGTGTCTAGCCAGTAGAATAACATGGAAACTCATCCTGGAATTATGGCGAATCATGTTACTGAAAAAAAAAAACAAGTATTTTATTTTGGTTTATTTTATTTTGTTTTGTTTTTTGTTTTATTTTTTAATTATATTATTTATTTGAATTTATTATTTAATTTAATATTTTATTATTAAACCCATATTGCAAAGTTCTATTGGAAGAGTAGTGAAGTCCTTTATTCTTTTTTGGTGGTTTACTTCTATTCTCAGGGAATGATCTGATTTAGATGACATACAAACTTATTTCAACCTTTGATAACATCAGGTCCCATTCTCTTTTGAAATGTGATTATCATTGACTGACATCTTCATTTAAATATTGGTTTTGTTTTCTATGTGTTCAAACAAAATCCTTTGAAAGGAAAGATACACTGGTTTTTACTTCAGAACTTTTTCCCATTTTTCATTTCTTTAGTGCATTTTTTTCTTTGCTCTATGTTTGTTCTTTGTCAAAGGCTGTCAGTCTGATCTCATGAAATGTCATACTGGGACTATAAAATATTAAATGAGTTTGTATAAGCTTTGGATATCTAAAGAAAACTATTTCATTATGTCTCAGTTGTACACAGTTCAGTTATGATGTGCTTTGGTTGGGATGAAAATAACGTTTTTAAAAAGTCTCCATAAATATTTTATCTGACAAATTTATCTTCTCTTTCTATCCAAATAACACTATCTACAAAAAGATGAGTTTACTTGCTTTTTTTTCCCCATATATTTGGGGATTTTTTCTTTTCTGTGCACAACTGCAAACCTCTAATATCCTGTGTTCACTGTGTTAAACTCCATCTAGATGCCTAGCAGAGATTTATTAAATCAGTCACAGGGTTTTGCTTCCATCGTTGACAGTAAAAAGGCACAATGCATTCAACCACAAATACATTTACATGAGTGTTCATCACAACGGTTCCCCTTGCAATTTGAACATTTATTTTTGTAAATATTTGACCACTCTTTCCACATGGAATGTAAACAGAAATGTGCAGACAGGAAAAATGAGAATCAATGCACTGGAAAACCACGTATTTTTCACACTGAATTTTTTTTTCTTCTATTGCACATATTCTGACATTTTCTGATACTTTTTAGTCTCTGCTTTTTTGGTTAAACTCTTGTCTAAAATTGTACTCTGTGTTCAGTCATTCCTGGAGTTGAGTAGGCAAAGAATTTGGGTACAGATTTCCTGCTTGTGGAATTTATTTTATTGCATATTCCACGAGCAGTAGAGTTCACTTGTTTCTGATGAGGACAGAAATGTTCAATGTGTCTTTCAACTGGGCTAATTATCTACTGTGAAGGGATATAGTAGCACACAGGATTGGAATAAGAAACCATCAATTGATTTGGATTTTTATCAGTGAGTGAGTATAGTTAAATTATTTATTTTAGTAACTATAATGAAGAATGCTTGCCTTTACCTGTCTTTTTATTTCAAAGCTGTGGCCAGTTGTGTATAAAGAGAACACAATCAAGTAAGGACCACCTATAAAAGCCAATTTATAGTGCTTGTTCCTGCAAACCTGATATATTGCTTTCTTACTGATTTCAGTGGGTGGGCTGTGCCTGTCCCAGCTGCAAGCCTCAACCTGTGGATAAATCAAATGCTGCAAATCCTTTGTCTGAGGAAGAAGAATAGGAATCATATGCTATGTGAATGAACTGCAAGCTGCTAATCATCATTCCACTGTAGTTCATTTCCACTTTTAGCACCTATTATGCAAAAAGGGAACATACTTCACTAAAACACAGGTTGAATTGATAGGAGTGGGAGTACAAAGAGTGGTGATCATGAGCCCCTCATCTTCCCAGGGTTTGACCATGCCACCGTCCTCGGAGTCACTACACTGGCATTATGATCGTGATTAGCTCCCTCTGATTGATGTCAGGCAGGTGAAGCAGGTTCTTGTGCTGCAAGAGGGCCTCCTGCTAAATACAGAACCACTTCTAATAGCTCTGTAAATCAAGTGCATGAAGATAATAGTTTTTATCTACAGATCTGAAGGTTGTTTATGGCAGGTGAAGTACTCAAAAATACACATTGTCTTCATTCTCAGAGCAACCTGTAGCCAACAGTTAAATTCTAATAAAGCATTTTTCCAGAATCCATTTGCTGTAAAGAAATGGCTATCTTGATCAATAAATACAGACCTTGAATTCTTCACCAGCTAAGCAGAGAATTTTCAGAGAAGATACGTGTTTAAGCACATGAGGAATATTCTCTGTTGTTGTAATGAATGATCATTTTGTATATACATAAGTAAAAAGTATTGACTCTTACATTTATGCCTTTCTGTTGAAATTTGAACCTGTAGACAACTCAGTAGGTGATGTTTTCATGCATCAGATAGGCATTTATCCAGCTATTGAGCATACTACTATTACACAATTTGTCTTACTGTGACTTTCAATTGTGTCCATCTGCACATATTTAAAATGAAACATGATCAATTGATTAAATGGAGAAGAGATTGATTTTTATTTTTACTAAAGTGTGATGACAATAGGCAATTTGACTTTCAAAAATTTCAACCTCAAATATTCTTGGCATCCCTGACGTCATGCAATCCATGCTTTTTAAGTGTAAACCCTTCAATGGTTATGTCAGTTGTAAAAAAAAAAAAAAAAAAAAAAAAAAATGCTATTCTTTAATCATGTTTTGTTTGCTCCACTTATCCTGTTTCTCTGCTTGCCTGGATGCCT
The DNA here is from genome assembly GCA_037013685.1 of Acridotheres tristis. Classification (NCBI taxonomy): domain Eukaryota; kingdom Metazoa; phylum Chordata; class Aves; order Passeriformes; family Sturnidae; genus Acridotheres; species Acridotheres tristis. The sequence goes on along the minus strand of CM072884.1, from coordinate 31,295,963 downwards.
TTGGGCCGAAGGATCTCAGTGTAGAATGTCGTGGTTTAGGTATGGAATTCCTCAACTTAGTATTTCCACTGAAACACCTCAGACAATGAGCTGCTCTCTGCCTCCTCCCCTCCCGCTGCTGCGGCTGGAGGGGAGAATTGGAGGCACAAAAAGGTAAAGATCACAGGCTGAGACAAGGACAATTTATTAGAAACAGCAACGAAATAAGAAAGAGAACAGCAAGAGCAATACCAAAAGTGTGCAGCAGAAGCAAGTGGTTCACACTTGCTCAGGGCGCAGACCCCAGTCCCGGGCAAACCATAAAGAGTGACTCCCGACCCTCTGTGCCCCCTTCTCACTGCCACGGGTCCCCCTGGATAACCCCGGGGTCCTGGCACTGCTGCTCCTGCCTGCTGCGAAAGTTAACCCTGGTGAAGCCAGGAACACGGTATGTTGTTTGGAGAGATTGGTCACTACTCTTCCAAACAAGACTTCCCTTCCAAAAAACTGCTTTAGCAGGAGAGTTTCCCAACAAGGAAAACATGTTCCTTTTTCTGTTTGGGTCCATTCCTATACAACACATGGAATAGTTTGAAAAATGTTGTTTTCTTTATTTTGTTAATAGTCTTTTGAAAACAATTGTAAAGAAAACAAAATTATTTTGTATAAAAAATTACTTGCAGAAATAAAAAAGAAATTGATGCTTTTGGACATGCATATATTACCTGATAATCCTTCCTCCTTATCTGCTATCATTACCTCCAAGATGTCTCCTTTTTTTCAATGACTATTTATTTTTAAGAGATCAAGAGATTTTGAAGGGTTTTTTTTTTATTGTTTCCTAAGAGATGTTAAATCTTTTGCTTTTATTAAAGACTTCTTTTTATCAGACAAGTCTGTTAAGAAGCATAATTTTGTGAATATTATAGAAAGAATTATCTCTGCATAGCACTCTAGAAGCACATGTGAAAACCTGTAAAAAATAAAAAGCACAGCTGTAATTGTTTTGATTTTGTGGTAAGGACCACGTATTATGGAAGAGAAAGCTTCTTTTTAAAAGAGAGCACTTATTATCTGTCCCATATAAAAACACCATAAAAGAGAATTCCCTACTCCAAAAATAGTAAAGAGAAGAGAATTGAAAAGCATAAAGGAAAAAATAGAGAGGCTAGACAAATAGTCTTTCAAATGTTCAGATTATATTTTTTATTTTAAAATGTGAATAAATGGCCAGTTTTTATAGAAATCCTTCTGTATTATGAGGGTTGTACAAGACAGTGCACAAATGCTTTGATCCTCACTGAACAAACATTCAGGGAATATAGGAGAATTTTTTGCTGCCTGAGTCTCTGAAATAGTCAGATTTTATGAAGGGTAAAGTCTCTTGGGAATTAGAAAGCAGGTTAGGGTCAAGTTTGCCAAAATAAGGATTGTGTTGTCCAACTGCATTTTTTGAGGCTTCAGATGTGTGTGTATGCAGAACAAACAAGAGTGTGCAGGGACAGGATGAGGGGAATGGCTTCAAACTGGAAGAAGGTAGGTTTAGGTTGCATATCAGGAAGAAAATGTTTATTGTGGGGCTGGTGATGCACTGGCACGGGTTGCCCAGAGCAGCTGTGGATGCCCCATCCCTGGAAATGTTCAAGGCCAGATTGGATGGGGCTCTGAGCAACTTGGTCTAGGGGAAGGTGTCCCTGCCCATGGCACTGGGGTTGAATCTAGAGGACCCGGAAGGTCTCTTTCAAACCAAACCATTCTATGATTCCATGAACAATAAGATAGACTGCACTTCTGACCTTTACTGACCTCGCTGTCCTTAAAACCGTCATCCAAAACATCCACTGGTTGTAAAAATATGAAAATTAGAGAAAAGCACTGTTTTGATACATTGTACTTCACTGTGTAAAGCCCACACAGCAGCACATTGCAATTTGAGGATGGCACCTGGATCACCAGCTAATGTCATGCTCATGCAGATGAGTGCTGGCCTGAATACTCCAGGATTGATTATTCACTCGGAGCTACATTAGAAAAAAACACTTGCAAGCAGGTAAATGAGATGCTTGACACCTTGGGAAAACAAGAGAGAAGTGAGAGAACCTAGCAGGATGATGTTCAATGGAGGATTTAAAAAACAACATACCACTAACTCATGAGACAAAATAATCCTGGACGGTGCAGGATTCAGGAAGCCAAGGATGTGCTCTCTCTTAGCTCTGAATAAGCAATTTAAGTGTGAGCCTAACTCTTAGCTGCACTCCCATTTACCTTAGTGGGAGTATTCATACACTTAAAATTAAGCATATGCTAAATATCTTGTACAATTGGGACACATTTACATCTTTAAGTAGGAGAAGCAGCATGGGTGATGGAGTAAGTAATTTCTGGATCTCAGGCAGAGAGATACATAAAATTAAAATTATGAAGAACAAATGAATAAGTGCTGTATTAGAGTGGTAAGTGTTTGCCTGTAAATTGTTAGCAAACTCGAGCTATTAACATGAATTCACATGTTTCCAAAAAGGCAGTGTGGAGAGTTACTGTTAATGCATGTCATAAACATCTCTAATTATCAACAGACATAAATTCCCTCAGAGTTAAAAAACAGAAACCCAGAAATAAAACATACAATATAAATGTGGCTGTGCTGGTATAATTTTCTCATGTCTTGCTGTAGGAGTGATTTTCTTCCTGTGATCCCTGCTCAGCAGTCTTGTGTGTGGATATCCAAGTTCAGGGGTGGTGGGAGAGAGAAAAAAACTCGATGAGGAAGTTTCTTGTAACATTGTGTTTCTGCCCGTGCTCTGCATACACAGTTCCCTTCATGGCTCCATCCCTGGAATACTCAGGCTACCATAACACCTCCTTCTGCCAAAGTCTCTGAGGAGCAAAAGAAAGAAACAAAGGAGTCTGTGAGGCTGAGGTAGCAGGGCAACAGTGACGTTCGTACAATTAGCCCAAGTGACAGAGAAAAACCTGCTCAAATGATTATGGTATCGTCCATATGCCTCTGATCTTATTCATCTCACATTTCAAACAACTCTACTGAAAGATTTCTGACAGCACAAGAAAGTGTACTTCAGCCCATTCTTCAGAGATGGACCAGTATTTTCAAGCAGTTTGTGATTTTTATGCTCTTGAAAGACCAAAGGGGCTTGCTTCTTCCAGATAAATTTTAAAAAAAATTAGTTAATGCTTGGTCTTGCTTGGATAGCTGAAGAGGAGGATTCACTAGCCATTTCCACTAGTCAAACTCTTCCCAGTCCTCTGCCCTCATATATATCTGAGTTGCAAGGGTTTGAACTCAGCCTCTCAAACTGAAGTATTGCAAGAGCAGCGTATGCTGAGTTTAGGTAGAGGCACAAGGCAGCAGATCCCAGTCAGAACTAAATCTCTCAGCATAGTCACGTCCCTGCTGCTGTGAATTTGACCCATATTTAATTATTTATGAGCAAACAGGCTTGTGCTTACAGATAATAGGAGAAATGGAGTATAAACGAGTCTTTGTGGACACATGTGCAGTTCATTGTGTGCATGTAGATTTTCAGTTGTAATTTAATAAGATTTTTGTGAATATTTGGCCTATCAACTTTGTAAAATAATTTTTGATTTAAGTTAGCGTTGTTCAAATATGGTGCTGTTAGTTCTTCCTTCCACTGCATCACAGAAAAGTCACTGATAAAATTTATATTCATGAGTTTTTAGTCTTAAGGAACTGGCAGGAAAATTAAGTACATGTTGGAACATTTACCTATACATAAGCACTGAAAATCCATCTCTTCCAATTCTTTCCCATTTCTTTAATTCTCATAGCACAAACATTTTTCTGTGTGCAAGCACACAGCTGGACAAGGAAATCAGAAACAATAATACCAAATGAAGAGTTTTTCTGTTTACTTTTATCTCTGCATCCCACAAATATTCTGTGATGAAGCCACTTACAAATGCACATACATAATTATCTTTATTTCTTTGTGACATCTATGACATTTTGTAACTTACAAGCTAGTTCTCATCCATGTTTAGTTACAAAAAGTGGAAGAAAGGAAAGAGTTAAAAAAGGAAGACGATATCAGATGAATAACAAATTCTTTTTTTCCAGATGCTGCAGTATTAGGAATTTCTTTAATTTAAAGGCTGTCTCATTGACTGAATAGGGAGCACAGACAGACATATAAGAACAAGAAAGTTGAAACAAAAAGCATTCTGAATCTCTCACTTTTATGTTGCACTCATCACCATGTTATTGGAGTGCCATGTCTGCACACATTCTCAGCAAAGGCACAATTAGGTAGTGCAAGAATTATCCTGTAGGAAAACCATTCTTCTCAAACCATTGAGTGAGTGAATGTTAAAAAATATGCCCTTGTGTTTCTGGGTAGTAATAGAAGTGCCAGAATCAATTATCTCTAAGAGCTCTCGGGCAGTAGGAACAGACGTGTCTGACAAAGCAAGGGGCACTTGGCATGCCATTAATTGAGTCTAAGGTATGTAACACAGACAACAGCTCCCTCTGATTGCAGGATCCACGTCTCCTCTGGTCCTTTCAGGGGCAAGCCCATTACTAGAGATGAAGAACCAGGAATTACATGCCCAGATTGGATATTTCACTTATATAAGGCAAGTTAGGAGTCTCTTGAGTCATTTCTATTAACTAACATCATGCACAGACATGCACTTGGGATACAAGATGAGAGAGAAGTGATAGGTCATGGGGTAGAGCTGCTGCTGCTGCTGTGAAATAGCAGAGATGGGTGTGATGTGGCCTTTTTGAAAACTGCTGTATATATCCACCCCAAGTGTGCTAAGCAAATCATCTGCTCACTGAAGAATTCATAAACTGGCTGTTAACATCATCTGGGGAGGGGAGGGTGCCTTTGACTTCTGCTGGCTTTCCTGATTTTCATCAGTAGCTCCTAAAATCAGATATGGTACCCAAGAACCCTAAGATTTTCTCCCCTAAGTCATACACTTCCCAGGACTGAAAGTATTGTATTTGGAGGTTTTGGTTTTAGCTTGGGTTTGTTCGTTTGTTTTTTTAATATATAAATTCCCATATTAAGGAAGCTGAGTAATATAATAAATTTAAACAATAGAAGGAGAAAAATTTCTATTTCCAGCTATTTGAATAGACTAATGAGGTATTTTATTAAGCCTGCATCTCTTTTCCCTTCTCCTTGTTTTATTAATTGACGTTCAAGTAAAATGAATTTGCCTTATGACTCAGAAGAATACTCTGATCTGACAAATTAATAGCTAAATTGTTTTGGTGCAGTATTTCAGTGGTTATCAAGAGGACTGTTAGTCACTGATGAACTTGCTCAAGAAAGATGATAAACCCTCTTGTCAATCCTTTTGCCAACAGTTGAAGCAATATGGAAAACAATCCTGCATTGGACACCTCAGCACAGCTTTGGGGATGCAGTAGGGGCTTTTGTTTTGCTGTGGTACCTGATCCACCTCAGATCTGTCAAAGAAAGGTGTGTAAGCAGTGACATCAGCGGGACTGATCTTTACCATCTGGTTATTTTGCAAAACTCTGACTTCCAAGATGGAGGAAAAATCTTCCAGTTTCTGTTGGAATCCTATGGAAATCACAAATGGCCACCAAAATACGCTTGAAGATACATTTACACCCAACATAAATATGGATAAGTTATTAAGGAAAATTTCTTTCCTGAAAGGGTTGTCAAGCACTCTAACAGGCTATTTAGGGCAGCAGTGGAGTCACCATTCCTGGAGGTATTCAGAAGATGTGCAGATGTGGAAAACAGGGACACGTTTTAATGGTGGGTTTGGCAGGGCTAAGTTAACAGCTGGACTAGATCACAAGGGTCTGTTTCAACCTAAATAATTCTTAGATTCTATGATTCTATCCTACATAAAAAATCAATTAAAAAAATAAATTTAAAAAAATCTGTTCCTTATCAGGTACCAAACTCTGTAAGAAGCCATCATATAGCAGACACAGTACACCTCATGGCTTTGTTTTGTTGATCACCTTCTCTCTTCTACACTGTATACTACAGAGCCAGGGAGGCACAAAAACTAACTGAAGAGATGGCTAAAATGAATGGAAATAGCTATATATCTGGAACAAGTAACAGCTGCATTTATTCAGATATTTTTGGGTTTTTTAATAGCAATCTAGAGACAAAAAGGGTCATCCAGGAGGTTAGCACCTTGAATTCGTTTTTTTTGTAAGATGAAAGGAATTAATGTCAAAAGTTTCTGTTTCAGGTGCATGCTTTGGCCAACCCAAGAATGGGAAGTCTGCTTCATTCTGCTCCAACTGGATCTTTTTCCATGAGAATGGCAAAGCCCAAGAGCCAGAAATCCAATTAGACAGGCAGTTAAAGAGAGGACAATTTTGTCATGTTGGTGTACTTAATCAATGCCACTGTGTATGAGAGTAAAAAAGCTGCTCAGGACTAGCAGGTATTAGAAAGAGCTCCACTAAGTTAAACATTGTTAATACTCCTCAGATTACAGAAGTTACAGTGGCCAGGATAAATTAATCTTATGACATGCTTAAATTTCTGCAGTGTCTCAAGTCTAAGTCATAATATCAGATTATGCCATTGCTAAAAAAATATTTCAGGCAGTGGCTGGTTTTCAGAGATTTTCTATTTTAATATAACAAAAAAATATTGTCTATGTTACAACAGTTCAGATTTGGAAAAAAAATTAAATATGTAATTGATTTGACCACTGAGTTTAACAACCAAAGATTTTATGCATCTGTATTAACCTTCCAAGTGACCCATAGTTAAACTAGTTTCAAAATTACATTAAAAAATTAGAGAAACACAGTGTTTTGATAACTGCTGAAGTATTCTCTTATTGCTCTTGTTGTTTATCTAATGGTTAGTTACAGAACTGAATCAAGACTACAGCTTTCAATGCCAGATGTTCTATATGTATAAGGTTGTATGTGCTGCTCTATCATCCAACATTAAATTTGAAACTGTAATTTGGCTAAACATCAAACACTTTTAAGAAGAAGATCTACAGACCCAGTGCTTAAAGAAACCTAAATCTGATTCTGTAACCTCATTTTAGCATGTCAGCTATAGCTAAAATCTTGTATAAATAAGATCATATCTAATATGTTCTCCATCTGTGTGAAACATCTCTAGCTCCTTTCTGTATCCTTAATGTCTTTTCTGACTTTCCATCAAGTTTATCAGAAGACCTAGTTGTCAATTATTCTTAGCCACTGGACATTTTTTTGTTTGAGAAATCTCTTAAGGGAAATAGTGACATTATGTCATGTACAGTGGCCTGGCTGATCCTGAAGATATTGTGTTCATCATACAGACATTGCAGAGTTAGTCTACCAAATGCTTAATTCAACATGGCTCAAACTGTATGGTAACTTTAGTGAGTTCTAGATTCACTAAATTCCTATCCTTTTGGAAACCAGAAATGTAACAGGATATGCTGGATCCTTTAATGTTTGTTTTGTTTTGTTTTGTTTTGTTTTGTTTTTTTCCTGAGACTAGCACTCAAAGAAGGATAATATATTGGGGTCTTTTTCATATTAGCCAGATGTATTAGGCCCTTTTTAAAACAATTTTATTTCTGCCGAAGACTCACATATCTAAACCTGCAAGTCATGTGAAGTTTTATTCTTAGAAAGTACTTCAAACTTCCTATTTTCTTTGGAAGCACATGTTGAAGTGTTTCAATAATCTTCTTGTTTCTGAGTGTCAACTCAGTGTTCAGAATGGATTTAAACTCTCTGGACAAAAAATTATTTTCATTATTTATTCCCTAGAAGGGAACTGAGACGTTTAAGAAAAGTTGGCGTATGTATCAGAAATAATGGTTTTGGCATTTACACAGAAAGACTTAATGTTTATTAAGAATACTGTCCCTTAAAAGAGAAGAAAATCCCAAACTAAACTAAACCAAACCAAACCACTAGCAAATATCCCAAATTCAACAAATTTGTTTTCCAGACTGTCAATGGAATTAAAACATCAGATGAGTTTGAAAATCTCAATGTATTTACTCATAAATGTATTTACATCTAGTTTTATAGAATCCCATTGATGAGACTCTTTGCTGAAAAGTTAAAAGCCTTAGAGTTATTGAATATAAAAAGCTACCTTAAGGACAGTATTATTTGTTTTAACATGTCTCTAAGAGCTTAAGATTCAAAAATATATTGATATACACTTATCTAAAACCAGCATCTTTTCCAATATGTAGCCTCACTTCTCAGTACTGATACTTGAACTACATGTAGTTAGGCAAAATATTTCTATTTTTCTGAAGATTACCGTGATCCTGGTGAGATACCAATCAGCTAATGAAGTCAATGAAGACGTGCAAATGAATTGTGATTTAGCTCCTGGTATCTGTATCTGGTGTGTCCCATCCCATTACTATTTCCTTGACTTACAGCATTAACATGATGTGACAACTCTTAATATCAACTGAAATGACACAATGTAATATGACAGCAATGTAAAAGAACACACTGCTTACAGACTGGTTTTCACTCTTCATTTCCAATGGGCTCTGCATAAGCTAAAATAAACCAAAGTGATGAGGTGCCAGTTCACCACAACTGTTGTGAATGCCTAGAAACAATACTGTCTACCATTTTACTAATCTGTTCTCATGCAGCTGAGATTAAATAATACATTTTAAGTAGAGTTATGTAACCTAATTTATGTATTAGGTTGCATATAGCTCATATGTAGCTTGAACACATTAAATTCATTAGAAGCTTAACTCGGAAGGATTTTCTTGAGCTTGAGTGTGTGGGAAAAGGTGGATGACTGGGGCACTTTATTTATTCAAAGTTTCTCAATCAACAAATATAATTGCTCTTAAGCTTTTGACTGTCAGGTACTGAGTTGCTGTATACCAGCAACTCCATGAAAAATTTCCATTCTATTATTTTTTTCAGTTAATGGGGTTACATAAGAGGATTGGTCTCTGCCCCAGAGCTACAATACACTACCAAATGACCTTTTGAACCTTTTTTGTTGCCCCAGTGTAAACTGGTTAGCACAAAAATTAAAGTTATCATGTGCATTAATGAGGGCTGATTAATGTATATACATACTTCTGTGCCCATTCCACTTACTCTCTGAGGGGTTTTGACAGAGCAGGTTGTCTTTCTCAAGGGAATAAGGTAGACCTCACTGAGAGCAGAAGCACCTTTAGATATGAGCTTATTCTATTGAATTGTCTTGGAGCAAAGGCAGACAGACATTCACAGCCTTGCAATGAAGCATGAGTTTAAATAACAAATCGTTTTGAAAAACTGCTTGATCTTAATTCACATAAAGTTGTATCAAATTATCTTCCACACATTACAATTCTTTGCCACGAGCTTGAAAGGATAACTGACTCTCTTCAGGACTAATATATGCATTGGAACAAACCTCTGGTTTTTTCACATTATAAAATCTTTATTTCCTCTTGGAAGCACAAGAGTTTGACCTCTCCAGTAAATAGGATTAAAGTTCTTAGAACCTTGCAGGCATTTGCTAGTTATTACTCACAGCATCCTACTAAGAAGATAAGAAATTTCTACTGCTTCGTTTTATATCTTGGTAAAAAATAGGAGCACAGAAAAGCTGGGGTATTTACCAAGGCTTTTGTCTGTATCTCACCTAACACCAAGGACTTTAGACAGCAGGTGCTGAAGTTATGTGATTACATTGTATTTGAAGTAAATACAAGAAAACATTATCTTTAAAAGGCCAAAAGCAGTGAAGCACTTTTTCTTCTTAAGTATGAATGGTTATGTTAATGTTTTTAATATTAATTCCACTGTATTGTTTCTCAATGGGAGTATATTTTATAAACTGTTAAGAAAACATGAAGTTTAACCTTGGAAAATAAACTTCATAAATGTATACAGTTTGCAGTGCTCTGAGCAGTGCTAAAGCTGCCAGATATAAGAAGCAATGTTAATATTTCTCTGTCATTGCACACCAGCTGAAATCTCTCTTGTAGTTTTCTACTAAATTTTCAGATTTTTTTTTTTCCTGAAAGGTTACTTTAGTTTCTGTAATTATTCATAAAAATGCACTCTTCCACTCTGGTGTCGGGCAAACATATTCCTCACTGCTGCCTGCTTACACTGGTTCTTGATTCTGATCTGATTCCCTTCCTCTGTGAGATTCTTCCTTCTTGTCATTTGCTAGAACTTGAGCATGGCATCAAACACTTGATGAGAAACATGAGATTCTGGAGGGAATATGACAGTTTATGCCTATTTTTTTCTGGGATAGAGTTAATTTTCTTTCTGAGTAGCTGATATAGTGCTGTAGGGTTTGGATTTAGTATGGAAACAGTGTTGATAACACTGATGTTTTGGCTTTTGCTAAGTTGTGCTAACCCTAAATGCAGCTTCCCATGCACAGGTGCACAAGAGGCTGTGAGGGAGCATGACCACGACAGCTGATCCAAAGTGGCCAAAGGGATGTTCCACACCACAGAACATCATGCTCAGTATATAAATTGAGAGGAGTTGGCCAGTTGCTGCTGGGGATGACCTGGGCATTGGTCAGGGGGTGAGCAGCGGCATTATGCATCCCTTGTCTGTCATGGGGTTTAGTCCCTGTTTGTTGTTATTAGTATCATCATCATCATCATCATCATCATCATCAGCATCATCATTATTTTGCTGTTTCAACAATATATTGCTATTATTATTATTCTTATTTTTTATTTCAATCTGAACTCACAGACTTTACCTATTTTTCCAATTCTTCTCACCCCCTGGAGGAGGAGTAGACACAGTGGCTGCATGGTACATAGTTGCCATCTGGAGTTAAACCATGACGACATTAAATGAGAAATAATGCAGAAACTTCCTTTCTCTTGTGATATGGAACAGCTGACATCCCTGTCAGATGCTTCACATCTGTCATAGACTATTTGATATCCCTGCATCCATCACATACTCTGTCTTAGATCAAATGCCATGCATTTCACATCATTTCAATTCATCACAAAGCCAAATATGTGTCTGCACTGGGACCAGGAAATATAGGCTAACTATTCCAACTAAATAGAGTGAAGCCTTTGACACTTCTGTTGGTCTGCGCTCCAGGAGCACACAGTGGTTTCACAAGTTTCTTGGTGTGGAAATCTTTCAAAGGAAATTTAACTCAGCTACAGAAAAATCTTAGTACCTGTGGTCATGTGAAATGCTTTCAACTTTTCACTCACTTACTCCTTCCTTATAGTTTGATTATAGCTCAGGTAGCTCTGGGACTTTGATTATAGCTCAGGTAGCTCTGGGACAAACACTAAGTTTCCTCTTAAGTTTTTCTGGAATTCCATATTGATGGAATTTCCTGGAATGTCTGAATCTGCATTTTGGACAGGCAACACAGATTTACACCATGAACACTTTTTAAACCATTATATGGTTATTCTATATTGTTATTATTTTAATTTGAATTCAGTAGTCATTGGCAGGAGAAGATAAGAAATCTAGCATCTATTGCCAGTTGAGATTAGGAAAATACTATTCAAAAACTCGATAATCTTAAATTAAAGGGTCAGATTTTTGAAATGAGCTGAGTTGCAGCAAGCGCTCCACAATCTTAACATGAAATGAAGTTCCCATCTTCTTCTCTCCAACAATGAGAATGGATCATTTATGGACCTTTTACCTTGAGGGGATTGTGTGGAGTTCATTGGAAGAATTACATGCCACAAAGCCAGAAATTATAATAAACAAGGGGAAAGGAAGGAGTTGGCACAAAGAGCAAAGAGGGCTCTTATATTCAAACAATTTCATTTTTTATGTACTGTCTAAATTCCTCTGTTTCTAAACCTCACTGTTCTACTATGTTTTTCAAAGAAAACAAAAAAAGTATCAGAGTACCAAGGACTTTGTGGTGCCTTCTGAATGCTCATTTTAAGGAAAACATGTAGTAGGTTTTCCTCAGAACACTGTGTGACTTAAGGGCTTGCTATCCTGTGCTTTACCACCCCTTTGTCTCAGGCTTGAAAATCTGCACATATATAAGAAATGTGGGCCTGGAGATGTAGCAGCTGGATTGAGTCTATTTGATCTGATGAGCTTTAAATCAGCCTCAACATTGAAAAAAAAAAGAAAAAAGGCAACACAAAACTGTCAGAACTCAGCAATTATTAGGTGTTTTCAAGAGATCTGAAAAATGTGAAGTATGTAAATACTGGTGTTATTACAAAGTCTCGTGTTTATATCTCATTGTTTTTACAACCAAATGCTCATAGGCTTTTGAAATTGCCATTCCTGGGCAAGGTCAGCCTATCATCGCATCATCTAATTTTATCCATATGAAAGTTAGTCATTGAAGGTAATTTTCTACAGCCAACACAGAGAATGTAGCATCTCTACAGGCAATCCATGCTAAATATCTCAGATATCTAGTCTTGAAAGGAATTAATTGCTCAGTTCTGATGCCAGTATCTCTTCACTACAATCAAAGGCAATATAAGCAGTTTGGTTATTTAAACTGCCCAAATTTTTTATAGCCAAAGTCAAGCAAAAGAAATGTTCTTTAAGGCAATTTGTCTTCCAGGGAGAGATTGAGGTTCCACTTGAACTATGTGAGATCTAGTGATTAGCAAAAGTCCTTAGCATCCTCTGTGGAATTTTCCCCCGGAAAACCATGTCCATTTGGGCCATTGAGGATATAAGCTTTAGAGGGAGTTTTGTTGAAAATAACCCTCAGAATCTACAAGGAGGGAGGGATGGATTCATGCGTGAATACATGGATGCTAAAGGCTGTTATAAAATGAAACAGCTAATTGAGTCTGGAGCCTTTGAGGGTTTAATGGTAATAAACAACACCCAGGAATAGCACAGTAATTTGAACATGCCAAATTTTGGAGGTTTCTTTGATGTGTGATAGAAAGCAATTTGAATCAGCATGAGAGTCTGAATCAAACAACATAAGCCCTACCATAACCCGCTGGGGCTGGCATTCTTCTGGCTCGATAAAAGGTTTCTCAAGGCATTAAGTAAAGTCCATAGGGGGTGGGAATATAAACACAAACAGAAGCCACTGAAATGCTAACTCCGGTTTTCCCTTCCATCTCATCTCTCTTCCTTTTCCCCAGAATGAATTTGTCATGAGGTGGTTAACATAATAATATGTGTTTTAAATATATATATATACTTATATATACTGAGCATTTAGCAAAGTTTCTAGGGTGGAACACTTGTTGAAGTAATTTTTCGCCAACTTGTAACAAGCTTGGACATAAGTATTTTACAACTGGAAAAATCTCCTATTTAAACACTATGTTTTTTGTCACATCAGTGTAACTCAGGTTCAGCATTCCCTGACAAAGCAAAGTTTGCAGCTCATCCCTGGCAGGTTGGAGCTGAGGTGGCGGGAAGTTCATCCGTCCTCATGCACAAACCTGGCTTGTTCATTGAGATCAACGTGCCAAGAGGCATTTTTTGGGGTGGTTCTTCTTCCCAGAAGCACAGCTTTTGTCACATAAAATGTTGAGTCGTATCAGCTGCAGCTGCCACTCCACACACAAAGATGATAGCTCAAGTGGAAAGCTTTAGCTGCTGAATGCAGCATCAGAACAGCTTGGCTTTAAAGCCTTGAGATTATTTAGAGCCTTTAGGGGAAGAATACCAGACAAGTTAGATCACTATGAAAAATGATCACTAGGGACTACAATACATAATAAGGTATATAAATAAGTGTCACACAAAAGTGCCGTAGAAAAATAAAAAACAAAGTTTGCAACATTCTTCCACATAATAGCTTTATGGAAACATTACAATATTACACAAAGCTCAGAGTACAATATGAACCCCTGCAGACTCTGAAATGCGGTAAGCTGTAGGGTACAGGAACCCACAGAGAAGCAAAAGCAAAGCTTTAATGGTATTTTAAATGTTATGACTACACAGAAGGAGAAATCTGCGATCTAATCCTTTTCAGAATTCTTTGTGCATGGCAGAATAGGTGAGAACTCTGATGTTGTCCCCTAAATCCAGCTGTGACCGAACAAACGCTGGTAAGGGCAGCAGTTAAGGGAAAGAATTTGCAAAGTCAGGGCTAAGGATATCATCGAGGTCTGCACAGCTCTTTCTCAGTGCACTTCTTATTGCAGAGCACCACTGGCATGTGCATGCATTTCCATTTTGAGAGACCCCACCCTCGTGCAACAAATTTTGCTTCCAAAGGAAGAAAGACTGAAAGACTTCAATGGTCAGGCTCTATGAATTTGCCTTGAACTGAAATTCGCTTCTGTGGGAGGTCTCTGGAAACCTAAAGGAAAGGGATTTGGTTTTTAAAGTAGGGTGCTCCTAGGTCAAAAGAAGACACTGCAAGATTTAAAAGTATTATAAAATTGCTCAAGCTTCTGTGCAGTTTCATCAGCTGGAATTCAGACAGCACTAATATAAGGAAAATAATTTAACAATGGATATTAACTTCTGCTGAACAAGTCTGCCTACTTTGTCCTGTAACCCCTGGGTTTTTCTCAGTATGAATCAGATGGGAAGACAGGAGAGGATTCATCACATTAAAGTGTCACAGACATGCATTTAATGTGCTAAAATTTCCTTTCAACATAGTTGTCCTTTAACAACTGACAGATAACAAAAAATGTTCTTGTTTTAGTTTACATGGCCTTCTGATTATTCTTTTTTGCACATCTTGGAAAATTTAATCTTGAACACACATATCTCAAGCTTGAAAAAAGAAAATTCAGAATAATGAAAACTATTCAAGAAGCTGGAAAATGAAAACAAAACAAGGAAATTAAAACACATCTTTAAAAAAACATTTATTTTATTTCCTTGAAATAAACCTTTGTCTGTCATAAGTCCTCTTATTAGCCAGCTGTTTTGTTAACTGAAATATTGATCAAGCCTGTCACACTTTCTTTGTCTGTCAGGAACAAGAGAAGGTGCTGACCCTTTCAGGAAGTTATAGTGACAGGTCTGTAATTTGATAATCACTTGTTCAGAAAAGATTTCACTTTGCTCCCTAATGTAAATTTGGGCTACTTAGTTTCCTTTGCTTTGTTTTTTTTTTTTTTTAAAGTTTCAAGCTTAGTCTTCTGAAAACTTCAGTTAGATAAAGAAACACAATATGGTTATTGCTTTTTCAGAATACACTACATAGATTTTTTTCTCTCTTTAATTGAGGTGACTGTGCTTACTGATGAGAAGCTAATAATCTTTTTTCTCCAATTTCTCATCATATGAGAAGAATGCCTATGTAAAAATCCTGTCATATAGCTTTTTTCAAACTAGAACTATAACTTGGCAGCCATTTCCAACTGCTTTTTTTTACTGTTGGTGTCAAAGGTTCACTGAGTCACACAATGGTTTGGATTGGATGAGACATAAAGGTCATTTAGTTCAAACTTCTCTGCCATGGCCATGGACAATTCCCACCAAACCAGGTTACTCAAAGCATCATTTAACCTGGCTTGAACACTTCCAGGGATGAGGCATTCACAGCTTATTTGGACAATCTGTCTCTGTCCCTCAGCACCTTCACAGTGAAGAATGTTTACTTAATATTTCTTTTAAACCTGCCCTATTTCAGTTTGAATCCAGACCCCCTTGTCCTATTGCTATATGCCCTTATTAATCGCAACAGGCTGTTTTGTAGAATTAGGCATTTCCCATCTTGAAATGACTGAGAAACTGAAATAGCACCTCTCATGGGTTTTTTAGATACCCCTGAGGCCCAGATTCAGGTTCCTGTTTCTCAAGGACTCTTTAAGATCACGAATTCACCTGTTTGTTCAGTTTCGCTACCAGCACTTGGAAATGCTTGGGAATAGAACTGTGCATCCTGCAGAGTAGAAAAGCTTCTCTCTCAAATTTTTGAGTAGTCAAATAACTAAGTTAGGCAATCCTTCTGTAATTATTTTGTACCATTAAATGTTCTATCCATCAGAATTTAATTGTTGTAATTAACAAAAGAAGTATTCTTCCTCTTCTCTCTATGTCACTAAAATGATCTTCTGAATGCCATTACTTGGCATCGTTCACTGACTTGAAGATTGTGTGTCTTCATTTGATGAACAAGGCTGTCACCTTCCCTGGATTTTTCTTTCTTTTTAGTATGATCAAAAGTGTAAAATATTTTTCCCCACAGCTAAACTACAGCAATTAAGCTAAGAGGTTGCACACACCTGAACAGCTACCTCTGCAAAAAACTGCATTTTCCTCTCAGATGAGCTACATTGAAACCAATTGGCTGAAAAGAGATTTGATGTTGAGGCATGTTATTAATATAGCCCCAAACTGAAGGGGATATTGTTATATTGTTTGCCATTATAATGTTTGGTGCCTGATCATGAGTAATGTATGAGTTCTCTTCAAGGAAAATATCCAAAATGGTGTCACAGAACATTTTTCCCAAATCCTGCCACATCTAGCAGAATGGAGGTTCAGTTTTTCACAATCCTATGTCAATCTTGAGATGCTGTTGCTTTTCACTTACTTAAGTTGTTTAAGCCTGGAGTTCCTACATGGTCACTAATGAGTTAATTCTGTCCTCAGATGGATTATCTGAGATCTGTTTTACTGTATTACAGCCTTCAGACATTAAGCACAAGGCCAAATAATGCTCGTCTAAAATAAGGTGAAATGTAAAATCCATGTTATTTAAATTCACACCATGAAAAATTAGGTTTTTAGGCCAAGATGAGGTTCCTTCTATATGTATTCAGCAGAGAGAATCTATTTAGAAAAACATCCCAACCTGAGTATTCACGATAATGAACATGACCAGACCTTCAGAGGATGTCTCTGTTTTCCTACTGGCCATAGGCAGAACCTGAATCAGAATCAGACACAGAATCACACCTGATATACTGACTTGGAAGGGGCATATCAAGGATCATCATCAAGTCCAACACCTGGCCCTGCACAGCATCATCCCCAAGGATGACAGTATGTGCTCAGGAACATTACACAAGCACTTCTTGAATTCTGTCAAGATGGGGCTGTGACCACTTCCCTGGGGAGCTGTTCCTGAGCCCCACTACCCTCTGGGGGAAAAACCTTTTTCTAATATCCAGCCTAAACCTCCCCTGACACAACTTCAGGCCATTCTCTCTGGTTCTGCCCCTGGTCACCACAGAGAAGAGATCAATGCCTGCCCCTCCTCTTCCCCTCATGAGGAGTGTTCAGACTGCAAAGGTCTGAGGTCTCCCTCGGTCTTCTGAATCATGCCTAGCTTTAGAAACCTTGATGACGTTAAGTCCCAAACTTACTGACAAATATTTCCTTATCCAATTCAAAAGACATCAAAATAGCATTTTTCACATCTAGAAAGTATCTGTAATTCCATGGCAACCTCCTCTGCCAGAACTCTGGATTGACATCTCATCTGTCTGTCTGATGTACGCCCTGCTGTAGTTTTGTTATTGCCTCTGTAGTATCCTCAGAAGCAGTTTAAAACTCCTTTCATTCACACTGAAGAAAAGCAGGCTTAATTCAGTGAACGAAGAAATAACTCTTTGTCTAACAGCAGAATAAGGTCTTTCTTAAAAACACAACAACTATGACAGGAATATTAGGCATGTTGTGTATACATCCTCTTAAAGACGGGGATGAAAAGGTTAAGGAGAAAAGGAAAAAGCAGAAAAAATGTGTCACTTAGGAAGGCATTGGCCAAGAATATTGTCTGCATATTTCAGTAACTATCGCTTTTCTAATTTAGTTTTTCAGTTAGGGAAAATAGTGCATTGGTTTTACCATTTTTTGAACTGACTGCATAATAAGAGCATTTCTTCTAAGAAAGTAATGGTTTCACAGAAACCTCCAAAAATATAGAGGATCACTGCTTACAGCTAGAGGTGGCAAGGCTTGCTGAAGTTGATACTTTTTAAGATGACGCAATGTGATGATATCCTGATTCATCTGTTGTAGCTATTAGACTGCTCATATTAGTATTGTGTTCACTCTTCCCCTATGTCAGTGAATATTTTCCTCCTCCTTTAATTTAGATAAACTTCACTTGGTTACAATTTTTATGTAGTTTTATTCCTGGATGTGGCCCTTACAATCGATATTCATTTTGCCACCCAGGTTTTATGTGTGAGACACCCTTCCCATTACTGCTACTTTAGCTCTTCTTTAATATTCTTTAAATAAGAGGCCACTTTCTCCTGAGCAAAGCCTGATGCCTCAACTCTGTTGTTCTGAGGAGTTTTATCAACCATAGGTGGTGCTGTGCTGTAATTCTTTGATTATGGTTTTTTGGTTTTTTTTTTTTTTTGTTTGTTTTTTTTTTAAGTAGCTAAAAGAGGCATAGAGGCCACCAAGAAAGAATCAGTGGTTATAGTTTTCAGAAAAAAATAAAAATACGAATAGATGGGATTAGTTCGAAACAAACTCAGTGTTCTGGTGTACTTCTGAATTCTCAACTTCTTTTACTCTCTTTCTATCTTTCTATTTATGTATTTTTAAACTTCGATGTATTTCTTTTCATTCTGGTACTTACTGGGTAGCCTATTTGGTAGATATCTCACAGCTTGACACCTTAAAATACTTTGTTTATGTGCAGAAAAGCGTCATCGTAGAAGCTTCTGTTCTTACTTAACTGTATTGGTGGCTTTTTGTTGATCTGTACTTATCATCCTTCACTTGATATATGCTTCAGAAGTTAAACCAGAGTAAGACTTGAAATAATGAAATGGAGTCTTGAGCCAGAATCTGGTCTGAATTTCTCCAGCTAGGAGGCCAGGGTGATTTACCAAACAAAAAGTGCAGACACTTATCTGAGCCCTTTGAAACTGGTACTTTACTGTATGATGCTCAGCTACAAATGTCCTGGGAAAGCCATTTCTGACTTT
This sequence comes from Acridotheres tristis, assembly GCA_037013685.1. Lineage (NCBI taxonomy): Eukaryota > Metazoa > Chordata > Aves > Passeriformes > Sturnidae > Acridotheres > Acridotheres tristis. The sequence goes on along the minus strand of CM072884.1, from coordinate 31,277,165 downwards.
CTGTTTAGTTTAGCTGAAAGAGTCTGGAAACATTCTGTCATAAGGTATCACTTTAAAAATGAGTGCAATTACTATAAATAAGAATTTTAAAAATAAAGATGTACTTTTTTTCATTCCCCCCACCCCTGCATGTTCTCTTTAGATTTGATTTTTTTCCCAAAATTGATTCATTATTGTGCCTTAAAACCAATGCCTCCTTTCCTATGTATTGCAGGGAAAGAAAACCTTGCTCAATTCATTATCTCACTATCAGTGAGCTATAAAGTCAGGATCAATTCAGCAATAACACAAATAAACCACCACACCTGACTCTTGAAAAATGCTAACCAACACCCTTTTTGAGACATCCTCCCATAACTATTCCTTGAAAGTTTTAATCACACCCACATGCACTCAGGCAGACAGAGTTACAGAGTGATAGAATTGTTTAGGCTGAAGCAATTAAGATTATCAAGTCAAACCATTAACCAAGCACTGCCAAATCCACAACTTAACCGTGTCCCTAAACACCGCATCTACCCATCTTTTACACATCCATGGATGGTGACTCCAACTTTCCTGAGTTGAGTTCACACAATTTCTCTCAGGACATGCGAGGTAGAAGTAGACATCCCTCTTCTCAGAACAGTTTTCCCCATTTTCACAACATTCCTGTTGGAGATGTGTTGGCCATACCACTGTGGGAGCCCACCCATCAGTACCTGCAGTCCCTTAATTCCCACCTGAGTTCATTGAGACATACACACACTGTCTGTCGCTCTCTCCTTGCTATCCTGATGCTCTTATCTTTCAATTTTTTGTTGGGTTGTAGACATTCTAGCAAACATCTGTGCACACTGGTTGACTCTTTCACCACTGCATGTTGCAACACAGGGCATGTCTTTGGGAATCCTGCTAGGTGCTAGGCTAGGCTGTTCTGTTGCAGTGAGCTCCACATGAAAATTACTGGTCAGTTACTTACTTTTCCATCTTTTGTTAAGTATAATCAAAGAAAATACACAGCACTTTGTTAAAAATTCTCCGAAACTCCCTCCAGATATCACCCTGTGAGACCTCAGTTTACAGTGAATATCTTGATTTAATAAAAAGATAAAAGATTTTTTTAAAAATATTTTAAAAAGAGAATATCTTAATTCCTTTTTTCCTTTTCTTCCTGCTTGGCTATGTGTCTTCATTCATTTTTCATCTTGTAAACACAATAAAAGGTCCAAGCATTTTTTTTAACGGAAGAGCTTAATAAACACCAGCTGGACTCCAGAGAAGCTTTATTTTGATTTAAAAAAATATTCATTTTGGACATCCCTGAAAATGTCATGGACTACTATAATACTTATATTCTTCCTGCTTAAAAGAAAATGAACTGATCTGAAAAGCAAAAATGCTATGATTGGCACTATAATGAGTAGAACCTATATTGTATTTCTATTGTCTTTGTCATGGTTGCCATCATTATATATATGTCTTTAGCAGTTAATTGATGGGCAAAGTTCTCTTCCAGATAAGATAGTTTTTATGTGGAGATAGCAGTCACAAATTCCATTCTGTTTATTATGGAAGATTTTAATCAAGCTAGGAAACTTCTTGATTCAATCAGTCATGAAGTAGTTCAATACACTACTGATGTTTCCTGGAAGTGCAGTCAACCTGTTCATCTCCAATGAAAGTGGGTTTTTTCCCTGCCTGCTGTATGAATTATGTTTAAATAGAAAATATTCCAGCAGTTGCTGAGGCACCTAGAATGGAAATCTCTAAGGTATCTGAAGCCTTATGTATGAATTGCTTCGAAGAGTAGAGTTCACAGCCAGGGGAGCAACAGATATGTTTATGGCTCATCTTGATACATGGGCTAGGTCAGTAACTAGCTGAGACTGTACATTATTTTCTTCCATTCAGCAATATATGCAATGAAAAACAGCAGTGCAGCGTGGAGGTGAAAAATGCACATGTCACCATAACTGCACTCTTCTGTGGAAAAGTGAGGAAAAGATTCTTAGGCTCTGGAAGAGCAAGAAGATGGGATGAATAATATGATGCTTGCAGGAAGGTATGTGGTACAATGGTAACAAAGTGTTGGTGCTACAGAAAAAGTCTTCAAAGGCATCATCCACAAATATGAGCTTGAGAAGAAGCGTGCAAAGTCTGATGTCCAAGAGGTCTATTTGGAATGTCTAGAAAATTGGAAACTTCTATTAAAGTGAGACAAGTCTGTGATAAAGTTTCCTCTTTTTATATACACTTGATGGGAAAATATGAGGGAAGAAGAACTAGAACCACAAGTTAAATTGGTCATAAACTGGACATAACTGTGGCTGAATTAGCAACTATGAAAAAAAAACCAAATACTAGAAAAAATCTAGACCCAGAAGAGTAGGGGAGAAACATCCTCTGAACCAATTTCAAGACATAGCTTATTTTCTGAAAAGAGATTCTGTGAGTTAGAGTGTACAAGGAACTGGAGTGACCAAAGATATTTCTCTCTGTTATGGATCCCTAAGCTTTTCTTCCAAATTTACCCTGAACGGAAGCCAAATCTTTGATCTGCTAATGTCTTGCTAGCAACCTTGTCTGAAGGAAGACAGCATGGAGGAGAGATTCATATGGGTCCCTCATGTGTGACAGACTTCAGAGAAGAACATTTTCTTTTCTTGTGTTCTTTGGGATCTGCTGGGATCATAAACGTATGAATTAACACAGACTCACTGCTTAGACACTCTCTGTCTTGATGCCCATCTTCTGCATTTCCAGGCACTAGATATCAAGTGAGACATGTAAACATAAGCAGTGGAGTGTAATGGAGAAAAATATAAGGGAAGGACAGAGGGATCTGAAGTCCCACCTTTTATCCTTGTCTTCTGACAATTTTGTGGCCTACTAACATGTGCAGACTATCAGAAACTCACAATCCCAAGCCTTCCAATTTTTTCACACACATTTTTGTAGCACATTCTTGTCTGTTGAGCTGGGGGTTACTTTCCTCAATTTCAAATGCCTTTTTTAGCAGTCAACTTATGCTACTCTTCTTTTCCTCTCTGTCCTATGCTAAGTTTATGTTCTGAAATTTACATGCAGTTGCCAGGCAATTACCTTTATTTCTTATAAACATTTTTCCCACCTACTTTCCTTCTTCTCTTGTTCTTATTCTTGACTGAGACAGAGTCTCATGTCTTTTTCATCATATCTGGAGAGAACCTTACAAAGATTGAACACTAGATAAATAGTCATTATTGAGGATGAAAAGATGAAGTAAAACAATCCAAAATCATTCTACATTTTAGAGTAAATAGGGGTCATCTCATCTTTCTCAGTCACCCAGAAAAACTTATCCTCTATGGATCTATGTGGAGAAAAAGAAAAAAAAAAATATCAAGTCTGCTCCTTTCAAACACAAATTTCCAGATTCTGCTTTTTAATATATTCACTGCCTCCCTTTTAGCATATTTGCCTGCCTAGGTGGTTGTTTGTCTAATAAAAAATCACAGCATATCTAGGAACCTTTTTCTCCCCACATTTATATTATAAATATTTGCATATGTATTAAAAATAAAATCTCTAAATCACACAAAACCTGCAAAAATAATTTTTGATCTGTTTGCGCTGTCAGCCAGCATATTGCTAATAACATCATCACATTGAACAGCATCTCTAAACCTCCAATAAATTCAGCTTATGGAAGCGAAAGTGTACTAAGAGTTTGTTTTTCTCACAGATCATTCAATACTGAACAAAGAAATACACAATGAATAGAATACTTTCTTTAGCAGCTGAAGGATTCTTCTACATATCTAGCAAATTTACTATAGTGATCTAATTAGACAAAGATGAGACTTTTGTAGGTTTTGGTGTATTTTTAGCATCTTATGTTTTCAGTGTGTCTCTGTATTTTTATTATTGAGGAAGAATTTTATTTAACTTTTGTTTTCAGTTTTCTAAAGTCACATGTACTTACACCAACATCTCTCAAATATTCAGCAAACAACTCTTTTCAATCAAGAGCTATCACAGTTATAGTGATTATCTAGCAAACTCTATACTCTTTCCATTAGAGAATATATAATTTTTTTTTCCTTGTAGATACAGGACATGAATAATATCTGAAAAATACTCCCAGTTCCACGGCATTTCAAGTTTTAGAAACCCTTATTAGGAAAAATATTTTAATCTTACCTTGAGGTCTTCCTCCAAGCACCTCTAATACTAACATTGATGCATCAGTTTACAGACACTATGGCAACAAGACCTAAACTTTTCTGGGATGATCTGTTCTATAATAAGTTACCAGCAGAATCAGACATAGAATTCAAAGGAATCTTATTCTTACTTTCCCCATTTCACATCCTATTCCTTGTAAAGAATTGGGTAGAAGACAGTTCATGTGTTTATCAACAATGGCATCTTGTTTGGAACAGTTATTAAAATGTAGAATTTTCTCAAACTTATCATCTGCCACTCTGCAATACAACTATGCCAGTCTCTTGGCTGACATCTTAAAATATATGCACAAATAAATTCAATGGAAGCATCACAGGTTTATTGTTCCTAATTTTAGGGCAAGTTTAAGAAAAAAAAATGCTATTAGTTTTACTTCTAAAAGGGCCACTCAAAGAGACTGAAAGTTGCTCCTTTTTTTTTCTTTTTTTTCTTTTTTTTTCTTTTTTTTTTTTTGGTTTTTGGTTTTGTTTTGTTTTGGGCTTTTTTGTTTTTTTGTTTTTTGTAGATCAGGGAGAAATGCAGGAGGAGAAAAGGCACAGAGCATAAATAAGGTTAAGTTCTCTTCAAATTCTCTGACAGGAATCTTCTGCCATTCCTCAGTTCTTCTAAAAGGACTTCTTTAAAGTGCAAACCAAATCACTCATACTCGATGTTTTAAGTCCCCAATCTCTCCACAGCCACACAGTTGCTGAACTGTCACAGGTGCACAACAAACCAAGCCAGCATTTCAGACCCTTGAAGCTCACTGGTCTCTCAATTGACCAGTGTTTGTGAAATGTTCAGTTTAATAACAGTGACCCATCATGTGCCATTATGGCATCTGATACCCCAGGAAAATGAAAATCCATGTGTCCCACATAGCAGGAAGAAGTGAGTATGAAAGGCAGGGCTACTGAGAAATGCAACATAATTGAATACCCTTTAAAAGACAAAACTCCTTATAACATCACTTAGGCAGCAATTTTGATTCAAATAATGTCAGTAACATTATTTAAAATCCTTTTAGATAAGAACACCAACCCCCGCACTCATCTCTTCATCAAGTGACACCTGTCAAGAAGAAACTGTGGGGGGAAGGACTGCTCTTTAAAAGGAATTTGAATAATGTTAATACATTGCTCAAAAATATTTGGCAGACACTTTTCTTCCTAGCTGCTCTCTCTTTGACCTACATGTGCTTATGCAGTACCCTTGAAGAAGAACAAGGAAAATGTCTAATACTTAAGTTGCAGTTTAATTTTTTTTTTGTTTTGAGAGAAAGAGAACTAGTGGTAATGTTAAATTATTTAAGTTTTCCTGAAAAATAAAGCTGTATGAATAATACAGTATGTTATAGATTGCAAAAATACTGCATTTAGAATTATAGAATTGATTAGATTGGGAAAGATTTTTAAGATCATTGAGGACAAGCATTAATCCAGTACTGCCAAATCCACCACTAAACCATATCCATGCCACACATTCGTGTCTTTTAAATCTTTGGGTATATTTGGGGGTTTCAGCTCAATGGGAATATGCAGGCAGATGTTACATGACCTTCTAGACACTGTCCTGACATGTTACCTGTGTTGCATGAGTTACAATACAAGACCTCTGTTGGTCTCCACTTGTTTGGCAGCAGCCACGCCACATTCAGCTCCTGGCTTTGTCTGCAGTAGAAGCTGCCAACAGAGCAGAAATGGGCCAGGTGTATGAGTATGTGATGTAGAAAAGAAGGGTTTGCATTTCTACTTCTTTCTCATTGCCCTCTTTTATGAAAATGAATGTATGAGTAGCCATTTCCTATTCCATCAATCTCTGCCAGTACACTGAAGTATCAAAACTGTAGTGACTCATGCAGTCTGGGAAAGATAAAGTGAACATATTCTACTTTGACTTTATCACTGCTCTGTAATTCAATTGTCCATGTTTTTTTTCATTCTCTTTGGTTTTGACCTTCCTGATCTCATAGAAATATAAGCTTACATTGTCCAAGTGCAGGTATCTGAAGTTCTTTCCGTCAGAACAGATAAGGAAGCTGCTATTCAGTACTTCTGAGTAACCAGAAGGGTTTAGTTTTAGGTTCCAGTGATTATAATTCTTGGTGGTGAATTAAGACTTCTGGGCTTGCATCTGTATAAGCACTTAGAATTAGGTAGTCCCTGTCCCTTTGTAGAGAAAATAGACAACATTAAAGGGAAATGTTTGACAAACATTTCAATTTTGGGTCTCGCTATAGAGGAATTTAATCATACAAAGAAACTGCCACCACGCAAGACCTACATGGGATTATCTCCTCAACTATTTTACCTCAGTATTCCCACAAAATCAAAGGAGAAAACAGGGCATATTTGGAGGGAGGCTGCTCTTAAGGTGCCCTATATTCCTAAGGTTGTTCAAGTGAGCAGCCCTGTTTCTCTGCAGCAATTGGAAGCAGAAAGAATCTAAAGAAATCACTGTAGATACAAATATCTGCTCTACAGGCATTTGAAAGTTAGGTAAGATAAACTTCTCTGGTTGGATATCAGCAACTTCCTGATAACTCTCTAAGGATATGTACTTACAAAATGGAAAAGGTGCATAATTTAAGAACAAGTATACTGACAATGAATCCATGACATTGTACTCTAAAGCAGACATAGATACATGCATGAACAGGCAGCTCAGAACACTGCAAATCTTTCCATGGTGTTTGATTATGAAAGAGGCATGGATGTTTAAACCAAGAACAGATAGATAGCACAGTAAGAAAATTGTAAGTGCTTTGTATCACTTCTCTTAAAGACATAAAATTGATATTGTCATCATTAATAGAAGCAAAACCCAAGGAAAAAGACTGGAAACCACTGAAGTAGGACAACCTTTTTACAGTGAAATCAATTAAATACATGCTGCTCTCTTAAAATGCACCACTTCATTTTAAGGAGCTTAAGGTATGAATAACAAGGCCATAAAATGTTAATAACTATAATAACTGTAGCTTCTACAATATTTTTTAACCATGCAGAACTGTAATGTGACAAGTAACAATAAAAAGAACTTGCAGACATTACTTGGGTTAAGAAAGGTTGAGAGATTTTATCGAGAAAGCTCTGCTCTTCCACCTCCTTGACCTTGAATGAATAAAGGTCCAGAAAAGTGGAGTGACCAGGTAGTTTTTTCAAGCCACGCCTTAGGAATAGCCATCATATTTATTTTGTTGCTGCTGTTTATATTACTGTAATGCCCAGAGGCCTCGTCATGAGCTGTTGTGCTAAGCACTGAAAAATACAGATTAAAATGACAGCCTCTGTCTCTCAGAGCTTGTATGTAAAGTGTAAGGCAAGAGAAAACATCCTCATGCAAAGAGACAGGACAACAAAAAGAAACATTTTCTTTCTTGGTCAGTCTGATAAGCAATGGCCAATTTCTTGAGGTTTTTTTCTTTTTCAGCAGGCTCAATGGTTAAGGATTTGCAAGAAAGTAGCGCTTTGTGGAAGATTTTGGAAGGTTCCTGTCAGACAAAGTGGCTGTCTGGTAGGGGTTCCAAAAATGTCTTTTACATGTCTGGAAGCAGTCTGAAGGAGATAGGACACTGAACTGTAGATCTGAGCCGATCCAGAATGAGAAAGGTCCATTGGAGGATATATGGAAAGAACAGAGGCAAGAGAATTTGGACCCATCAGAATCAATGAAGGGTAAAAAATTTTCAGATATGCTGCAGATGGATAGCAAGCCAAGGAGAACAGGATGTGGTGTTCAAGCCAGTTTCTGAAAGCTTGAAAAATGTTCAACATTCTTTCTCTGCTCTGCTGCTTGTGAGCATACATCAAATAGGAAGTAGAGGCATCTTTGGAATTATTCATCATTGCTTCAGTCAAAGTCATAGAAAATACGAGACTCATTCTGCCTTTGAGAATCACCTATCCAACACAAGAGAGAAGCACCTGGAAAGTTCGCTCTGGATGGGTGGTTTCACTCAGATTTATGTGCAAGCTTTCAGGTGCTGCTGAAATTGATAGCCCAATTAAGATGAGGAGCTGGACCTCCATGTCCCCACGTCCAACCAGAGGCAACTCTAGGCATGTGCCCCCAGTAGGCACAAGCCTGGTCATGTGAAAGAGCACATTCTGGCAAATTCAGTGTTTATGTGAACACAAACACTACTGGCCTCATTCTGTTCTCTGGCAGGTGGAAAGCCCATTAGTTGGAAAAAAATCTTTATGTATAGATATATACAATGTGAGCCTGTTCAGTAAGGGGACTCAGTCTGGCCAGTAGCTGACACTGGATCACCAGTTTCCCACTTGCCCCCTCTAGAGACACATACACACACACACTGTTAACTCGGACAGACCTCAAACACTACAGTCTCTTCAGTACTTGGCCTGTACCCCCAATCTCTCCAGTAGCCATGTCATGGAACTGTAGAATCATGGAGTCATAGAACAGCTTGGGTTGGAAGGAACATTCATCTTGTTCCAACCCCCAAGCCAAGGGATACCTTCCACTTGACCAAGTTGCTCAAAGGTCCACCCAACCCAGCCTTGAACACTTGCAGGGATGGGGCACCCACAGCATCTCTGGACAAACTGTGCCATGTCCCATCACACTCAGCTGTCACACCCCCAGTTACACATACACCCCACCAGCTTATGATCACTTCACCCAACTTACCTGATTTGATATTTACTGTGTTGACACACTGTCATATGCACTTGCACTTGCTCCATTTGCTGATACCAAAACCACAAAGCTCTGAAATCAATAGATGTTTCTGATGACACTATACCTTGTTCTGCTCAGGGCTGCTGCAACACAGTACTTACAGAAACCTTTGCAGAGGCAATCTTGGAAAAGCAATCCATTGATGCATTCATTCCTCTTGGCATTACCTATTATGACAAAATTTCAGTTTTTACCTGAGAAGCTATGACACAGGAGAAGGAAGCTGATGTTTGCTGATTATCCTCAGAAGCACCAATGACTGCTTCTCCTATGAGCAAAAAGAAAAAGTCAGCACAGAAGGATCTGCACACAATGCAATCATCTTCCATTCAGAAAACACAGGATAAGGAGTCAAAATACTTGCACTACCACCTTTTTTTAAATGCTGAATTGTTGTCATAGTCTGCAAGGCATAACTTCCCAGAGCAAGAGGAAAATGGTGCCCTGCCTTCCTTTGGGACATGTCTCTTCTGGGAAGCAAAGGGGAATGAAAATTATAATTATACTTTCTCAGGTGCAACAGTAAGCAATGCTGTTTCCACTGTCATCTCCTGTTGGGCAAAGAAGCAGTCACAGGAAAAAGGATAGATCAGTAGAGCCAGGGGTTTTCCATAATTTATACTCAGTTCATAGATTCATGGAATTGTAAAATGGTTTGTGTTGGAAGGGACTTTTAAGATCATTTAGTTCCAGCCTCCTGCCATGAGCGAGGACACCTTCCACTAGATCAGGTTGCTCAAAGACCCATCCAGCCTGGCCTTGAACACTGCCAGGGATGAGGCAACCCCAGCTTCTTCAGGCAACCTGTGCCAGAGCTTCACCATCCTCACCCTAAACTTAGTGTAGGACAGACCCTGTGCCAGTTCCTCTAAATGACCTTTAGAGTTATGGGATCATTAAGTTTGGAAAAGTCCTCCAAGATCATCAAGTCCAACCTTTGTCCAAACACCACCATGTCAGCTGAATCACAGCACCAAGTGCCACATTCTGTCATTTCTTGAACACTAACACTTTACAGGCTTTGCATCTTAGAGCGTGGGCAGAGGTGGCCCATGGCCATGCCACCTCACCATAGGGCTTAGCCAGTATTTAATGAAATGTGCCAAGCACTGGGACAGTATTTTTGTGCAGAGCACAGGCATAAAAAACTCATATCTTCACTGTTTTTGTCCATGTATCTTTTTAAGATTTTTAATCTGTCACAAATGATTGCATGCTAAATATCAAGGCAGATAGATTAGTTACATGCCAACCCAAAGAGAAGTAGTCACGTCTTTCTGTAAGAATTTGTTTGCATGGGAGATTGCAGGAAATTAATTCTAAATTATTTTTTAATGGTTTAAAGAAGCAATGTAAATACATATTATTAGGAAATCAATGTGAATATGAATTAGCTTACTTAAATCACTTTACGTTCATATAGGTATGTAATTTGGATAACTTTTCATGATTTTTACTGTAGATAAGAAGCCCAAGCATTTTAGAAGTGACAGATTTCTTCAGACCCATCAAAAGCCATGCTCCAAAATATTAAGAATAGATGTAGTCAGAGATATTTCCATTGAAAATTCCAGTCTGTATGTAAAGAGAAAAAATTCAGAAAGCTGTTTTGGGATGAAAAATCTAAATACAGAAAAATTCCAGTTCTCAGCAAAAATTTTCTAGTTTGAGGCTGTAAACCCTTAAAATAAAGTGGGGTTTTTCTTGTTTGCTTGTTTGTTTTTTAATTTATATAGTAAGAGACTTTCAGTTAAAAAGAAAGTATGGTCATTTTTAAGCCTTTTTAAGCCACATAATTTATCAATCAAAACAAAATTCTTTAGAAGACAAAATTCAATCTTTTTACAGTTCTTCTACCATCTCTGGCATTCCTGGAACCACTTAAGTCAATGGCTCTGACCATTTAGAGGGTATTTCAACACAAATTCTAAGATATGTACCTAGATATGCTGCAGTATTCAAGCAGCACTGCCTCCAGGCTTCTGCTTTTTCTTTTCTTTCTGATGTATTTACTGCAGAACCAAGTGAAAAGGACACATCTCCTTCCACTGTGCTAAAATACCCATCAGGCAAAGGAAAGCTCAAAGAATATACACCCGTATCTTCCCACTTTGAATCCAGAATTTTACTCCTAGGAAAGTGAAGTTTCATAAAATCCAGCAAATTATTTACCAAATGTCAGCTGAGAGCAGTAGGAGGGCCAGTCCTCACCTCTGAAAACGCCAGGGGTAATAAAATAGAGAGGAATAAATGAGCAGGTGAATGTGACAATAAATGATGATGAAAAGGAAATAAGAGAAGACCTGGTCTTCTTTATCACCAGACAAATCTAGCTGTTATTATGGTAGTCCCAGGTCAGCTGAGACCTTCAAGACCCCACAGCATATTAAGGAACGGGGGCAGCAAATTAAGGTATTGTAGAGAGGAATTCACATTTGAGGCAGACACTCAGAGTGCAAGTGTATGCACCTGCCTGGTGACACTGGGCTCATTTCACACAACTTGGACACTCCGAGAGTGTAATTGAACTCATCATACACATACAAAAAAGGTCAGATGAATCACAGCAAGGAAATATCTCTCTCCAGTGAGAAAAAAATGATCTTCAGTGACCAGCTAAGGTGGCAGACACACCACAGACAGATACAGATGACAGCAGTCTCAGCCTTTCATCTTCAAACATCCAAAACAAATTGGTAACTAGAAATGAAGTATAATTTTATATTTTTTTCTCAATGCTTTCTATCTTCCTATAGAAGTGAACACCCTGCAATTGTAGTGTGTAAAACATCTCATTAACCTCCAAGGGTACTGATTTCTTATTCAGTAGTAATTAGGTGAGTTTATACTGTGGAAAAGTTACAGATGGACATTTAGCAATTCTGCAGTGGGAAGAAAAATTTGAACAAGGAAAGTAGCAATTAGATGAGTTTATACTGTAGAAAACTTACAGATAGACATTTAGCAATTCTGCAATGGGAACAAAAATTTGAACAAGCAAATGTCTCCAATTTCTAATCAGGATGGATTCAGGACAGATACAGGTCTCATGCCTCAGGGCCACCTATTCAAACTGCTTAGCACAGGTGAGCTGTTTCTAAGTACAGACTAAAATGAAATCGTTTGCCACTCTGGTTTGGTTCTTAATGGCTCTGTGTTAAAACTACCTCCACACTGCTGATGACATTGCTTGTGAACCCACACGTGCCACTGTTCTGCCCATAAATTAAAATATGATGCAATAGCTTGTGGTTGCACCTTGCACTATTGGCTACATAGCCCACGTGAAGTACAGACGTAAATCTCTAAAAATACTACATGTTAAATCTGTAGATTATATCTGTAGATTATTCTTACAAAGGATCATATTTTGCACCTGGGAAAAGTGGAAAAATCCCATATCTGACATAACAAGCATGTCATATTTCATAAGGGCATATAATAACAGAACAAGGGGGAATGGCTTCAAACTGAAAGAAGGCAAGTTTAGACTAGATGCTAGGAGGAAATTCTTCACTGTGAGGGTGGTGAGGCACTGGGACAGGTTGTCCAGAGACGATGTGGCTGTCACATCCCTGGAAATGTCCAAGGCCATGCTGGATAGGACTCTGAGGAGCCAGATCTAGTGAAAAGTGTCCATGTCCATGGCAAAGTAGTTGGAACTAGATGATTCTGAAGGTCACTTCCAATCCAAATCACTCTATAATTCTATAAACGGAATTTCTGTACGTATACAGGTCAACTGTACCTATCCTGCAATTCTGCTGTAATATTGATTATTTGGCCATTCTGTGTATTAAAAAAAGTGAAAAGTTGCTGTTCTGTGTTGGCCCATTACCAAAATATAATTAATCAAGTTGCAAAAGGAAGATGAGTTTTCTGTAAGAAACATTTAATTTTACTTGGATTTATATATTCACAGAGGACAATTTCATAAAAATCCTCTTTTATAACAAGGGCAAAATCTTTAATGCAACTACCAGCAATCTATCAATTAATGGCTTATTGTTGTGCCTGTTGTCCTCAGTTGGTGTGGGTGTCTTAATATTTACCAAGCAAACTGCATAGTTGCCACCAATTTCAGAAAAGTTCTAATCAGCCATTTAATCAATTTTCATAGATTTGGGTTTTAATGCCAATGAAGCACTGCTGTCTCCCTACTTTATTCTCTATGATGTTTCTATGGATATTTTTTATATATATCTTCAGATTTTTTTTCTGGAATTACTGGGATGTATTCCTGGGACACATTGAGAGGATGGAGAGAAGGGGGAGTGACCAAAATGAATCTATTTAATTGAAAGAAAAAAAAGACAAGAACTTTGTCTGAAATGAACAAATTCACGAATAAATGAAGTGCTCCAACACTCTTTCAATGAGTCTTCATTCGAGAAGAAGAAATGCATGATTTAACCTCCAAAATCCAATCTTATTTTTTTGAGTAAACTTTGGTGAAACTAAATATTAAATTCACAGAACTTCACTGTTGGTATTGCCTGCAGCATTTTGTTTGCTACTATTGTCACTCTTGATGCCCTTCAGAGGAAAAATTAAGTCTTAAATATACTGATTCACCTACTGGCAGACAATGTCCCCTTCCATAAAGAATGTATTTCAGCCTTTACTTTCCATGTGTCATTATTGACAATAAAGGAAAAATAAATCCTTTTTTTTTTTTTTTTTTTTGGTATCAAGTATATTCCAAAAAATTGTGTTAAGTTACTTCTTGTGCTAAAGAGAGTTCTGCAGCTGGTCGAAAGTGATGCAGCATTTGAGACATGCCTGATAAATAATTTTGCATCTTTCCCACCCGTGTCCCACAGGATGGGCTTCTGTTTCTTAAACTGAGATGTCTAGTTTTATAGAAGCTTCCCTGGCATATCCCATTTGTTTTTGAGTTGCTGTTCTAAAAGTTGCTTGGTCATATCTAGCCACTCCATGGGAATGTTTTGGATAACCTGGCATGTCTAAAGCACCACTTCAGTATTTAGGCAATTGAATTCTTTCCCCTCTTTCCACTCCAGCACTGTAACAGCATCCCTATCAACAAGAAAATTTATGAACTGAATGATGAGAAGCATAAATTCACAGAGGGTGGGGAGAAGAAACTCTAAGACATGATAATCTCAATATTTATATACAAGCCATGAAGCTTGGGCAGCCACAGCCTTTCTGTCTACCTCCAAGCTGTTTCAGACCTTGGACCACACCCCATGAATATGAAAAGAAATTATGTCTTTCTAATTATTGTTGTATAGTTCCTTCACGTGACATTAATCTGTGTGTTGTTGGTGGTGTCTTTTCTTTTGAGGAAAGGCTTGAAATTTAAAAAAAGAAGAAAATATTATAAGGATTTTGTACTCCCTTATAAAAAACTTGCAGTCCTACTTTACTTGTCATATAAAATTCACTCTTACTTTTGCTCTTGTCTTATGGCTGATTGTTCATATACAAAGATTCTGAGATTTTTCATGCACTTATTATTATTATGCTGTGTCCACAGAAATGTGGGCTTTCAGAGCATCTTCAGTAATTCATTTAAGAAAAAGAGTCACATCAAGGAATTCTGTCCTTGTAAGTATAACAGTACCTGCAATATTGCAAAAGTATTATCACATGCTTTGGACGTCAGATAAAGATGAGGAAGATAAAGTTGTCCTCCCCACACATGCTGTATTTGGATCATATTTGTCCCAAACAACGTATGGATGACCATAAGAAGTGCATCAGGTGACATTTTGTGGCCTGTGATGGATAGAAAATCTACCCTAATAACAACTAATTTAGCAATTTCTTCTGGCTGGGGCATATTCAAAGCAGTGAATGGTTTAAATATGCCCATGTATATGTATATATATGTATATAAAATGTATGTATATATATTTGTTTTTGGAGGGTTCTTTCGTTGTTTTTTTTTTTAATTTAATGGGAAAGGGTGAAAATCTTTTAGAATTATCTTAATCATGTTCATATGTTTGGACAAACAACCAAAATGCTTCTCACGATTCAATTCTGATAGGCTTTGCTCCTCTGGTAAGAGATTTCTTGGTGTGGGAGAGCCAGTACTGCCAAATACTTCAGTCTAGAAAATTAAAATTTCAAAATTTTCCTTTTGTTCCAGTACATGAGCCAATATAGGACACACTAAGAAAGATTTCTAATCCTTATTTGAATTTATGTGCATGTGGTCTTGTAAACTATTTGATCTTAATACTTCCACAGCACTTTCCTTTTTAATGAATGCCTTCTAAAATAAAGCATTGAGGTTTATACATACAGCTCCTTCGCTACAAATCACTGGCCTATTCTAAGTATGAAGATAGAGTATACAACTGGAGAAGTCCTTCCTGATGTACAAACTGAGAAATTAAAATATTTTGGGTGGTCATATCTCTGGGAATTTTCTGCAACAACACTTTTTCAAAATGCATTAACGCACAGAAAAGAAACATGAACGTTACCAATAAAATAAAATCCAGAGGCCAAAACTCTTCCTATTTAACTGTAATCAAATTGGTAGACCAAATACAGGGAAAGAAAAATCTATATTCATCTTACTTAATCATGGAGAGTAGGGCAGGATTTGGTTAGCTGCATATGGGCCTTGGGTGACACATCAGCTGTGCAGCACATCCCAGCTGGACTCCAGCCCCTGCTCTATGGGGGTCAGGGTTCCTCAGGTCTTGTCTTTTATGTGGAGAGCATCCATATGATGGATGGGAGGCATCTTTTGCCCAGAAGCCTGCTGGGAATTCCCTGCAGCCCAAGAAGTGGTGCAGAGGATCCTGGGGTCGGTGTTCACTGTTTGTTATGTCCTTTCACTAAATGTGGTTGAGAAGCTGGAGATGAGGATGCTGCATCCCGAACTGGTGCAAAGTTATTTCTTCCAGAAAAGCAGCAGAGCTGGATGGGGCAAACCAGGATAGAAATGGGCTTCTGCATGCACTGGGAGCCACGGGGGCAAACATAGAACCAGGAGCAGAATGATGAAGAGGACAAGAAGGGTCTTAGCCCAGAGCTTGTAGAGGGAAGTTGGGAAGAAAGGGGCCTCCCTATGGAGCAGATCAGCAGAGAGGGGTTTTGTTACAAATTATGTTGCGTTTTACTAAACGAGTTCTGTGGCTTCTCTGTTTACAGGGTTTGATGATCACCTTGATACTCTTATAAAAGCTAGGTCTAGATTTGCCAAGCCCTTTTGGTGTTTTTTGGGGCCCTCTGTTTAAGAAGGAGGTGTTGACAGGCTCAGCTTTAAGTCCTGGCTGACTCTGGGACTCATCAAAGACACTTTCCAGACCCAAAGAGAAAATTACCCCCTGAAGCAGGAGGTATAAAGCCACTATAAATATCTCCACTTGCCTCACACCTTTTCTTCTCTCATCCTCCCCTTCCTTTGCTTGTCAGCTCTTCCTCTCATTTACCTTCCCAGAGCTGCTTCTTCTGTGCCCCAAGAAGTCAGGTTTTCCTGGGAATGAAAATATAAGCAGTAAAGTTCCTATCATATTTATTCTATAGCCTACCTCATAGACTTACACCGCTCTGAGATAAGATGAATGATTACATAAAGAGACGGGTTGTTTCAAGTGAGTCTCTCGGGAGCCACGGACATTCCTGAACCAATCTGGGGTGGTTGCTATAGAGAATCATTAACCCGTCATTACAGAATAAATAACATGAGAGTCAGGAGAAGGTCATACCAATCCTGTCTCTTTTTGTAAACTATCTTTAAAGTGTCTGGTCAATGTCACGTCTCACCTGCTCACCTACACAGCCGTTTGCATTTCTGCTCCATCTGCTTATCCTGCAGTGCAGTAAATCTGCAAAGCAATGCCATCCCTATCATGCAGCTGCAGCATTGCCCTGCACCCTCACTGCCTGCCCAGACAACTATTCTTTGTAAGAAAAGTCTTCGTTATTTCTAATGAAGGAGTTTAAATTTAAAGAATAATTATGTTATCTTTACTGTGTAAATTCTTTAGTACCTCATTTTTAATACAAACAAATGCGTACTGGCTACTGAGCTAAGACAACTACAAGAAGATATTTAGCCACAGAAAAAACACATTTGCAATAGAAAATAAATTTTCTTCCATTTTTGATCTTGCATATTCCCTTAAGATTTTCCAAGCTATTGTCCTATTTGTGTTACATCATTTTATAGCTAATATCACTGTCAAATTTGCAAAATGCTTGCTTTTAAAATTCTCTCTCCTGGCAGATGCACCTGAAACAGATGCAAAATGTTCCTCAAAAGGACTAAATAACTAGGTCTTTTCCCTTTATTTACACAGGGGAAATGGCTTTCATCAGCCTTTTCTGGCAAAAAGCTCATTTTTTCCTTTTCTTTCAAAGGTCATATTTATATGAAACTAAAGCAGTCCCTTAGGACAAGAAGGATCAGAAGTTCCTGCCTGTCTAAACTTGGTCATTGAACAGAAATATCAGTCCATGAAGCCAGCGTAGTTTGGAAACCTGATCTGTTTTAACAACAGAAGGCTGAATTTAATTACAACTGGACCAAGTTTAGCAGTTGGGATGGGGAGTAAAGTTTCATTTCTGTTTATAAAAACACCCAAAACATGATGTGCAGTGTATTGTGCGTCTGCCTAATGTTAAATAATCTTCACTCCATAGAAGTTTCCATCCTTGTTGCCCAGCAGACAATACTGGATAAACAGGTGGTACAGGGAATGGGTTTTTTGAGGTTAGAGAGAGATTTGGGAGTGGGGAGTGATAATTTGTGAGGTATTTAGACTATTCACAAAATTCAAAGTTTGAGGGAATTGTTAATGGTTGGACTCAATGTTCTTGGAGGTCTTTTCCAACATATATGGTTCTAGAATTCTATTCTAGGAATAAGCATAGTCAAAAACCTGAAGAGAAAAACCTTCAAAAATTCCAAAGACTGATGTTTACTACAATTCTAGTTTCTTTGTCTCCCAATTGTCATTCTATTTCAGAAATCAATAATTTCAAAATAGTGATGGCATTTGAAACGGAGGGAAAATGCTAAAATGGACAGTACAATTTTCAGTATCAAAAGTTTTGTATTGCTCTGGATGGTATTTTCAAAGGAAATGTACATTACTTGGTAAGAAAGTGTGCCTTTTGGTTTGGCCCAGAAAGAATACATAGTGAGTTTACATATATGCATATAATTTTTGTGTAAGTGTAATATTTATTCATTTATTTATTTATATCTGGGTATCAATATTAATAGTCTCTCATCTCTAGGCTGAAAGTTAACGCAAATGTCATGAGCACATGAGATGGGGGAGGGAGTTTGGAATCCAGTTCAAATGTGTCAGCTTTGGAAAGGCAGGAGCTCCAGTCAGAACAATGCCTGCTTCTAACCTCTGGATGTACAGATATCCACAGAGCCGACTTGTTGAATCCATCAAACAATGCTTCCATTTATCCCTTTGATGGGGAATTGTCACTAAAATACAGACTTAGACTAAATAGTTATGTACAGCTGGTAACTAATGCATGGTTGTGTGTAGCAGCCTGAACAAGATTTAATGGAGCTTTATTGCTTTTCATAGAGTTCTATTGTTTTCAGGTCTATTGTCCTATAATATCTGCTAGGATTATTTTAAATACTTTTGACACTTTCTGTTAAAAGAGAAACACATCTCCTAGTCCTTGAGACCTGAGGGTTTCTCCTTTTCTGGACTGCTGGGTATAAGGCTGCTGCTTTTTCCATTCTGGGGTCCATCCATGAGCAGGGCTGAATGTGCAATCCCGTGCCACACTGTGTGTGAACAGCCCAGCACAAACAGGGAGCCATACCTTTAACAACACCTGCAGAAACAGAAGCAGTGTAATGTCACAAGTCCTTCAGTAGTCGTGATGGCCCTGTCCTGTGCTTTCCTCTCCAGCTGGTCAGGCTTCAAGTTTATTCCTACTTCATATTCCACTGCTTTTCTGGTTTAGCATGTTGATTTTTTTCACTGCTTTTGTCTCTTCCCAAATAAAGAATCGTTTCTCTCTATTGGCCCCAGTTTTATCAAATCTGAACTCAAATACTGTATTTCTGCTACAGTTGCTCGTGTAATCTCAGCCCTAACCAGTCTTACTGCTGCTGTGTGTGTGCACTGTGTGTAGCCCTGGCAAGGCTCTGCTCTCCAAAAGCTCCTATGTATTTGTGGGTTTTGGCTGTGTCTGATCAGACTCCTCCTTAAACACCCACGGAATCCATCCATCCCTGCAAACTTTGGCCTGAGCCTCACAGAGTGATTTGTTGCATCCCATGGTTTCTTGTGTCACGTCCAGTGGCTTTTTCCTTGCTCCACATAGAGCAGAGCTTAATCACCTGGCTTACCTTAACAACTCCTTGTCCCTAAGTTTTTATCACCCACTTTTAAGGTTAGAACCAAAACTAACAACCTCAATAGATACCTTCAATGAGCCTTGGATGAAATCTTTAATGCTGCTGCCTAGCTTTGAAAGATAATTGGGAACCTTTAATACTAAAAGAGTGAACAATTTTTTGCCACCATCTGGGGACAAATAATTTTCTCTGATCAGTAGAAGTAACCTCCCACATGAAGCAACTCTAGTAATTGGGAATCAGATACCAGGTCCATCTGCTTAATGTGTTGATTCTTTGGTTTGACCATCTGGCACTCAGGTAGAGGTGGATTAAAAGCATGATCTTTACAATAAAATTGATTCCCCTTGGACTGAATTGCCCAGGTAACTGTAGTATCATTATGTTCCCACCGCCTGTGTTTTTGACTTTCAGACTAGAAATTTAAATTTAAGGCTCTTTAAGTTGGATTTGTGTCTTTTACACTTGTGTTTAATTTCTAACCAGAAAACAACAAGAAATGTTTCTTTCTGACATTCCCTGCCTCTTAAAATCAATGCAAGACTACAACAGATGATATCAAGATATCAGGAGCTCTCCATAAATCAGAACTAATGGAATTAACATCTCATATTCTCTGGGCTGATTTCTTTTTAGTTGACATTACTGTATCTGTAAGGGTTCTACATATTTAACTCATTAATTCAGTCATAAGGATACTACCTAATTAAGTGCAGAGAGTAGTCCCAGAGAGTCTTTAGAAAAATGTTTGTGTTCAGGAGTCCAATTTTATAAACTGCTATTCATTAAAAAAAAATTAAATTACTTCTCTTTTGAGTCAGGACAGCATTTCCAGCATCAAGATTTGTCTGAGGTCAGAATCTATTTCTGGTGTACACAGGAAAAATTGGAAAAGACAATGCATTG
Organism: Acridotheres tristis; assembly: GCA_037013685.1. Taxonomy (NCBI): domain Eukaryota; kingdom Metazoa; phylum Chordata; class Aves; order Passeriformes; family Sturnidae; genus Acridotheres; species Acridotheres tristis. The sequence goes on along the minus strand of CM072884.1, from coordinate 31,257,034 downwards.
GGTGAACAATGATATATTGATTTAATTTTTTAATCTCTTGGCATTACTGACATTACACAGTCCTACACTTTCTAAGTGAAGTCCCCTTTCCCCTTTTGCCCTCTAAAATTGGTAATGTATTTTGTAATATATTAACAAGGAAGAGAAGAACCACATCATTAAAAGCAAAGTTATTTTTTCCTCTGTTGTGAAATGTTATGCTCTGACATTTCTGACAATTTCCTCTTTAAACAAAGTTGCAAATGCATTTCTTTGCTTGTATAAGTATCAAGTTCCTTGCATTTGTAATGACTGGAATCTTGCCATAAAAATAAAAGCCTATAAAACAATTAGGAAATACACAAGCTAATAATAAATATTAAATTTTTTTAATGGACTTTAATTAAATTATTCTTATCTGATTATATATGTTCAAAGTAACTTTTTAGGAGTCAGCTTTTTCCTAGATATGGCTATCCTTGAAAAAAGGCAAAAAAAAGAAAGGCATCATCTTCTGTTTATTATCAAGGGCTAAATACTGCAGAAGACGAATTTTCTCTTCCTGAAGAAAAATATTAACATGCGCAAAAATAAAAAGCCTTAAAAAGCAATTAAAACTCTATTACAGACTTTTGGTGAAACACAAGCTTAATCAAACACTGAAAAAGGTGTGGTAGGCACTGGAGTCCTGATATTTAGTACTAAATGTGGATATCTTGGTTACAGAGAAGAGGTTATGATGAATCCAAGATAATACAGATGGGAAGAGATCAAATTTGAGAATGAGAGCTGTACAGCTTGTCCAGACTAGGATAAATCAATCTCAGTTAGCTTGTGTTTCTAAGTCTAGACAAAGCCTCTGTGGCAGGCAGTAGGGGGTGAAAGAAATGCTCAGCTAGATGACCCCAAGTAGGAATGTCAGCTTTTGTACAGAATGCAGCAATAAGGACTGGTTGAAAAACAGAAAAAGAAAATGCTGGAAAATTAATAGCAAGTGCCTTGTGGGAAGTCCAAATATTAATTAATTCTCCAATGTAAATATTGCACATTTGTGATCGTCTAAATTAGCCTGGACTCAACCAGGAGGAGAAGTGCTGTTTATGTCCTACCTTATACCATATACTGCAGCACCAGCTTCACCAATGAATTACAGCAGATGGTAGAAAACTAGAGAATTCCATCTGAACTCCACAGAAAATCTGGAATCTGAATTGATAATGAAAAATGTTTAAGAAATAAATTCAACCCAGTTTTTACCCACTCAGACCCAGCCTACACATAGATTTTGCAGGGGAGGCACAGCTGAGCAGATGTGCTTGAATGTAGATCTCTAGGCACGGGTGCTCACAAGCCTCACATGCTTCAGCAGAACTGGGACACTGCCTGCTCCTTCCTGGTTTTGTTACTCTTACATGCTGTACTTTGGAGAGCGTGATCCCAGCCGTCCATGGCCCTTAAGACTTCCACAGAGATCAATGAACTCCGATTAATTTAAGCTTCTTTTTGTAGGAGGCAAGTGTGCGGTTTCAAAAAGAATCCTGAAAAAAGGTTCACTTGATAGTAAATAACTCTCACCCCGATCTTCAAAAGCCTTTCTAAGCAGAAAGGAAATAATAATGACAACCATATAGATGTCATAATAAGCAGGTTTATATGCTTTTCTCTGGCTTGGTTTCTTTTCTCTCCTGTGTATTCCTGGTAGTAGGTCTGAAAATGGTCAGTATGGCCAGTCAGAGCATTCCCATGCAGTGAAGTCTTCATCTGGGAACAACCAGAGTTTTGGAGTTTTTTAGAGGCAAATTATCCAACTCATTGAGCTCTTAAACACTCACCAAAAAAAACACTATAAAATGAAAGAACTTTTCAGTATACATGATTGAGTAATGAACTGTCAAGACTTATCAGTGCATCTTTACAGAGAATTGTGTAACTCAGAATTTTACTATTCCCAAGGATACCTTTGCCCCAAATGGGAGCCACCAAAAACCTTGTGTTGTACCAAGCCATTCCTTCATACAACTTCGCCTCTCAAGAGGTATGATGACTTAGTTCTCCAGATCTGTAAATCCACCCTGGCTCATTTAATTCAGTGGAACATAGGAAAAACACCTGAAACCAACACTTAAAACCTGAGTGTACGCTTTTAAAGGCATACCAAAATACTCTCTGCATATTAATTCAGTTCCCCAAGGCCTTCCTTCTAGATCAGTGTTCCTAAACAGAATTCATTATTTGCCAAACATTTCACAGATCAACACGGATGAACTGTTCTGGTTCACAGTTTAAGACGAATTATTATGACCATGCTTTAACTTTTAATCGAGTATGTGCGTAATATGAAACTTGCACATCTTCTAATTCCAATAGAGAAAACAAAGGAAAGTGTTAAGCACATAAATGAAAAGAATTTTTTTTAAAGCAGACCTCTTCCCCTTCCAATAAAAAAAATTGTAATTTTAACAAACGAAAAATTATCATTTTAATGTAACTCCTAAAGGAAACGACTTTTTTAAAAGTAACAAAACAACCCAACTCTTCTTAATAATCCTAGTAATCCTATTCATGTTCCCAGATGAAAAATAAAGGCTGCTAATTTTTATCACTATGTTCATTTGGTAATCAAAATTCTCACAGAGATGCTGCCATGTTTGTAAAATGTGGGCCTCATTGTATTAAGATAAAGGAGATTCCTATTCATGCCACAGATTGCTTGTTTTTTGAGATATATTTTGTAGTCCATTTAGTCCATTTCCATAGCATGAAAAGAATGGAGAATTGTAATTAAGTGCAGTAGCGTATACAACATTATAATCATAATTGCTAGAATTATATTCACAATTTTCATCACATGTTTTGCAGATGCATTCTCTTTTATCTACATGCCATGTAGTTCATATTCCCATTTTGTAGAAGTTGCCATCAATTTGTTGCCACATGTTTTATGTGTCACCATGTTTTTTTCCCCTCCTCTTTTGTTGAGGAGAACAAGGGTCTGATTCACTAGAAATGTCCTGTGGATTGTGTTGTTTCTCCACTTCTCCAAGCCCCGAGGGACACCATCCACTTTTCATCTGGTTTATCATTTGCTCAGCCATGTACTGGATTATCCACTTAAAAAAAACCTGTACCAATTGTGTGCTCAGTCCATCAGCCTGGAAGTTCAAAAAGTGCAAAGTACTTCTCTCTGGGAACAAACTGTAAAGTACATTTGGGAGCAGAGATTTTATCAATTGCTAGTGGCGTTTGTTGGCCTCATGTTGAAACCTACCAGAGTTCTGCAAATGGCTTCATTTTTACCAATTTATAACGTAAAATGAAGGTCTCCATCCAGCTTTAGTATTAGTTACTGAGTCCTAGTAATACATAGTTCATAATATATCAGGATGGTTTTTTTTTTCACTTGCAAAAACCAGTCTATGGCAAGATAGAAATGATGACATACTCTGGAATATGGTTGTTATTACTGGCTGCTTAACTTCTTGAAGGGACAAAGATCAGACTTCAGCATCTGTGAAATGATGGAGGGAAGAAGTGCAGTAGGCCCAGTGAAGCATCAGGTGATATTGGCCTGGATGGTTTTGGAGGTTTTTTCCAACCTCAGTGAATCGATGTTTCTATGATTAATATCTCACTCTGGCACTAGATCTGGACTAAAAGCCTGTCTCTATCATTCCTGCAGAGAACTGGAAGCTTTCCCCCAGATGGTCAGGACATTTGGTTAGGTCACAGAGAATGAAGAGGAGAGGCTACACAGACCTTTCTTCACTGGATCTCTGTACTCCATTTTTACCACCTAATACATAGTGTTCTGCATATTCTCTGCAGTTTTTTTTTTTCCCTCTTTTTTATTTTTTTAAATATATTTGCAGAATCTCACTGTCAAGAAATGTGACACGACCTGGATAGCTTCTTGCATCCAGAATAAAATCTTCAAATATATCAATGGTTACAATTTTGAGGTTTTTTAATGCATCACATCTACTAGTTTCAGACTACTTGAAACATCTTGCACAAAAAATGAGACAAGTGTATCCAGTGACTGACTTCTCCCCCAGACCCTGCATGGCTGATGATGTAATCCCATTTTAACATCTTCTTCCTATCATCTCAAAGTCCTCTGAACAAAAGAAATCAAAGGTTACATGTGAATCTTTTAATGGACACATACCAGTGCTACTTTCACTTCCCTAAGGTATCTTTTGTTCAAAGTTAGTTAGAACTTTAAAGCATTGCATGTTTTCTTGCTCTGTTTTTCATTTAAACTTTTGACTGGCAGCCATTTCCTTCTTTTGACTGGCAGCCATTTCCTTAGGTACACCTTTTACTCTCTTGAGAAATAATTTGTCAAATTCAGAGCAAAATAGGGGGTTTGTAGTGCTATTCTGTCCTTCAGGAATGCATTTATGTTCCATGTTTATATTCTTTATTTATAACTGTTAAATGCATAAAATATTAACACTGAAATAGGATCCTTGAGGGACAGTGAGTTGAAAGAACAGTTTGGGATAAAGAGAGGGAAAGCATCCAAGAACAGATATTTGATTTATTTTGTAACTATAACAGCTGAAACACAGCAAACATTTTACAAGGAGCCACAGTGGGTTTATGTTGAATTCAGCAGAGTCCATAACAGAAGATCAGCAGAGCTGGTCTTCACCAGCTCTGTGTGCTTCAAACACATACCAGAAATGGAGCATGCAATTGAGTTTCCTGGAAAAGATCCTGGTGGGATACTGAGGTCTGAGAGTTGTTCCTCCTGGTCACTTTGAGTCCAGCTGTGGACGTGGCTCAGAGATGTGCACTTGCAGCCCAGAGCTCCGGCCATCAAAAGCAGAGTGACCAGCAGGATCAAGGGAGGTGTTTCTGCACCTCTCCTCTGTTCCTCTGAGACCCCACCTGCAGTACTGCATGCAGCTCTGGAGCCCTTAGCACAAGAAGGATGTGGGCCTGTGGAATCCTAGAGGAGGGCCACAATGATGATCAGAGATCTGAAGCATCAGCGTGTGGAGACAGGCTGAGAGAGCTGAGTTTATTCAGTCTGGAGAAGAAAAAGCTCCAGGAAAACCTTAGAACCCCTTCCAATACCTAAAAGGGGTTACAAGAGAGCTGGGGAGGGACTTTTATCAAGGGTATGTAGTGATAGAACAAGGGAGAATGGCTTTAACCGGAAAGAGAATAGGTTTAGGTTAGGAATTAAAAATAAATTCTTCATTATGAGGGTGGTGAGACACTGGAACATGTTGCTCAGGGAAGCTGCAGCTGCCCTATCCATGGAAATGTGCAAGACCAGGCTGGATGGGCTCAGATAAAGCTGGGTCTAGTAGAAGGTGTCCCTGTCCAAGGCAGGGGGATTGTGACAAGAGGTCCTTAGTGTCCCTTCTGGCTCAAATAATTCTATGATTCTGTATTTCTATGAACTGTGCCTTCAAATCTCAGTGTCTGTTAGGATTGCATGGTTCAAAGGACAACCTGTGTTGAGATATGAACTTTGAATCAATCAAAAGTAATTTGTCATCATACAAGGAGTGGAATTGGATGCTCGAGGCAGGATGGTGGTATTTCCTGTTTCCATATCAGCAGTCTCAGCTTCTCAGTCTTTAGTCTTAACCCTCAAATCTGCCCTCTAACATTTTCATGCACATTTTAGAAATAACAATGCTTAAGGCAAGAAATGAAATCCAGTTCCTGCCTAGAGCCTCAAGGATATCAGAACAAAAGCCAGGTTGCAATTCTTGACCCCAAGTCTTACAGACAGGTCACCCCATGCCCCCCGCCTTAACAGGGTATAAACCACACTGGGTTTCTGCACTGCCAGTGACATGCTTATACTCCTTTCTCTGCATTTTCTGCAATGGAAACCATGATAAAACATCCATTGTAGCACCTCGGAATTCACCCTATTTAAAATACATTTTCTTCTGTGTCTGTGTTTGCTCTGGAGATGAAATAGCAATTTATGTGTGACAATTTTCAGCATCACAATGCTGCTCCTTTAAAGATTGAAGGTAAACTTTTCTGAAATTACCCAGGTATTTTGTGCTGCCACTGCAAGCTTATGTCTAATTTGCTGTTATCCACACACACACAAAAAAGTCTGTCTGGCAGAAAGCCTTGTTTCTGTACAGAGTTTTGGGTGTTGATGGGTTTGGGTTTTTTAATTACAGAATCTGAGTGTCGCCAATCATGAGACTACACTAAATAAAAAGGTGCTTCTGCTGCATTCAGCACTCAGTCAAAACAAAGAGGAAAGAGGCTTCATTTTCTCTGTGAAAATTCACTAATCTATTTTTATCCCACGGTACAGGACTGTAAACAAAATAATTTCATAGTATCCATTTCAGTTATCAGTGCTGAGAAATTTCAAAGCTAAAACCTTAAAGCTTTGGTTCTGCTTCATCGATTCAACCTGTATTTTGACATGACATCAAGAAAAAAAAATCCACTTTTAACCGGCAGCATGTGGAGAGTTTGTCTTAATGGGGAGAGGTCTGACCTGGGCTTCAGAGGATATGTATTCATTTTCTCTTTAACCTACAGGCTTGATGCAATTTCATCTAACAAATACACTAAAAGATAGCACAAAAGTAGAAATAAAGACAGCTCATAGACTCAACAGAATTTGTAAGTGATACATAGATGGCTCCCAATAGACTGGCAAAACACATATTTTAAATAAAAAAATACCTTCTCCAAGGGTGTTTAAGACTTACAGCCAGACTCAGTCCCAATAGAGAGCTTCTCATTTCATTTTCATTCTCAGACTTCATCTGGGATTAGAAAAAAAAATGCCTTGTATTACTTGAAGCTGGGATTCTAGTAACTGCCAGGAATTTCACTATCTGCTGGATTTTTGCAGTCTTTGGAGGTTTGGATATGCTCCACAAGAGAGGCTCAGTTCTTGGAAGCTTATCTGAAAATCACTGATTATTTGGAAACACAGTGAGCAAGACAGACCTTCATGAGATGTCTAATAATTCCTACTGGCTTTGGGCACCCTTTCATTCTTTGTAACACCAGTCTGCAAATGCATGCCAAGAAAGAATCACAACACATTCTTGAAAGTTACATGTAACTTAAAACGAGTAATTTAAAAGTTATGTGTTTCTTTGAAGAGCCAAGAAGCTTCTTTGGGTGTCTCATCATTCCCTGGGCTCATCTTATGCAGCCCATCCTCCACAGAATGGAGGGCAAATATGACCAGGGTGATGCAGTGATGTGTTGGGAAACTGAAGCAAGTTCAGAGTTAGAGAGGGAGAAAAAAAAGTGCTGGAAAGAGCAATTATATAGAGATCATGCTGAGGCTGAAGGTGGCAACTCTCAAAGTCATACTGTTGTCATACTGCTTTCCATTCTAAAGCCAGCCTGAGGGATTTTTCAGTGTGCCCATAGCACAGAATAAGAGCACTCTGAATTTCCACACCCCTTGAGGTGTAAACCAGGTAGTCCTTTAAGGACAGATTTGTCTTTTCTTAGCCTAGTATGATCCAGGCTCTGCAACAATTGAAAAAGTTCTTTTCTCTCTACTTGCCGTCAAGCTGGAAGGAAGAGATATTCATTTGAGTCAAAAACAGGTAACAAATAGGACAACCTAGGGAGCTAAAGTATTAAGAGCAGTAGCCCTGGACATGGAAAACTGAGGATATGGATTGAGAGAGGTTAAAAGGAAGTAAGTGGGCTGGGTATGGTGTGTGCATCACAAGTGTAGGATTCAGGAGAAAGGTATTACATCACTGTAGGTCTGAGGCTGATGAGTAAACTGAGGCCAGATAACAAGCAGGAGGGAATAAAATGGACTGGAAGAACAAAATAGGTTGGGAGGGATTAAGACTGAGGAGAAGTGTGTGAAAGCAAATCTGGAGTTGTTGAAGGGAAACAAGAGGATTCAAAAGGACACACTGAAACGGAATAACAAAAGGGGGGAACTGAAAGACTGAGGAGGAAGAAGAGAGCCACTCTAGAAGTCTGTGAGTAGCACTAGGAAAGACTGGAAACAGATTCTTTCATTAGCAGAGTCATAACAGATTAGGAATATTAAACAGCAGTTAAGAAAGGCAGATATTTTTGTTCATCTAGAGAAAAAAACATACACAAGGAAAGAAAGTTTAATGAAGAAAGTAAGCGAGAAGAAAGTTTAACAAGGAGAAAAGGGATCTAGCAAGAGAGTTTTACAGCAGCAACTGCATAACAAAAAGGTAGCAAACACAGAAGAAAAGTCTTATAAAATGTTTATACTTATTAAATCTTTTCGATTACTACTCAGAAGTTCTTATTTTTTAATTTCATTGGATGTAACTAAAGTTTCGAATCCTGCCTGTGAATCATGTAGGTTTTAATACTTTGTCAAGGGAAGAGATTTTGCTTTGTTTTTTAACTACTGTAATTTTTGAAAATCTAATAAACTGTGTGAAAACCCTCCCTAAAAGTATAATTATAATAAGATTATAACAATCAAACATCCAATGGCTAAATGCATGAGTAACCTTAAATAATTTTATTATTTTCTCATACTCTACCCTGCACTGGAATAGTGCTGGAATTCATTAATATTTTTGAAGTATTTCAAATGACAGAAACTCCCATATGGAAAGGAACAGAAAAGTTTGGCTAGATACTATTCAAGAAAAAAAAAAACAAAACACCCAAACAAAACAAAAACCCCACAAAAACAAAAAAAAAACCTTCATACTGTATAAAAACAGGAAAACAATATTCTATATCATTGCATTTCTGGGCCAAGAGAGATCAGATCATTCAGAAAAATCCTATATGATCACATAAGATATATAAATACAAACACACACGCACATTATATACCACACATTTTTTATGTTTACTTAAAGGCACATAAGTGACTAAAAGTCTCTGGAGAGCTTGACCTTCTGTTTGTTACTACTATTCTTTCAGAGGAGCTTGGGATGCAGAAAGGGGACAGCATCTCTGTATGTGATTGTGTCTATGTGTATTGCAGGTAGTTACCAACTTCATCAATATTAGATAAGGTTTAAAACCTAGTAGTTTGTTTCCTTTGTTATTTAGGACACATAAGCTACTTCACTAAGGGGAAATTATTTCTGTGGAAGTCCTTTATTTCAGTTTTGGTATGAGGAGACCAGTGCAATAGCTGGGCCTTGTGCTGAAGATGTATCTCCACAACCTCTCAAATGTTATCAAATGCACAAAACAAACTGAAATTTGTCTCCGTCTGTTATTTCAATGAAATGACGTGGTGATCCATCAAAACTAAACTAAACTAAACTAAACTAAACTAAACTAAACTAAAATAAAATAAAATAAAATAAAATAAGAAACTATATTTCCTATTTTTATGTCTACTTCATTTTCATAATCAAAGGCAGCCAGCTTTGCAGATGTACAAATCCTTCATCAAATCATGAAGGACTTTGTTCTCTTTGTACAGGCCAATTTTCTAAGGATATGGCTGAAGAATGCTCATCTACAAAGCAAGAATTACCAAAAAATACACTATATAATTTTTATCAGCGTCCTCTTTACTACAGATCAATCCAAATAATGCCTTCATAAGCAATACAAAAACCTCTCCTGAGAAAATGTTCTGCCTTGTAATATTTCTTCCCATGAGGTCAAAATGAGAAAATGGGACATCCAACAGATGTTTCTTGTAATGCTGTATTTTATGCTATGAAGGCACTCAGCCTCTACTGAATAGATTTGCAGCCAGAACACTTAAAAAACCAGGATTGGTCTTCTTTCAAAAGGTGTTTCTGATTAATGTTGACAGACCACTGTGGAGTTGATGATCAATTAGTTAATGTTTGTACAGTACTTTGGAGATGTAAAACTCTGTAAGCACTGAGCATTGCTATTATTATGAGTACACTTCGAGATCCTTAGGTAACTGTTGGGAGTACAGTAGACACGATCTTAATCTATTAATAGTCCTTTATAAGTGCAGTAGTTCTGAGACTGCCAAAACATCTCCATTGTAGCAAAATTCTTTTTTCTTTTCTTTTTTTTCCAGATAGCATGGGTGTCATGAATGTTAATAGCAAGGAACCAAAATTACTCCTGTCATCTTCTTCCCATTTTTATACATACAGTGTATGAAAGAATCTGTTTGCTTAAAATGACAGGAGAGAATCACATCCCCCTAAGACTCCAATCCTCTGCATAAGGTCTTTAATTTGGGATTTGAGTGCCAGATAATTAGTAGTTGAGGTAGAATCACACTGTTTTGTGAGTCCCATGGTCCAATTAGTAAATCAGATTGCAAAAGGTTACTAGAAGGGGCCTTTAATCTTACCAGCATTTTACTGTTATTGCTTGTGGCAGACAGAGCATCCTGCATCAGGGACAGGAGAAAGGAGAAATTTAGTGTCATAGCAAATAATCTGCTGGTGAAAATTGGTATAGCTCCTTATTTACATCAGCTCAGAACTTGGCTCCTGGCCTTATAGACCCTTCACATAGCGTCTGCAAATGGGTCTCCAGTAGCCACTCAGGGTAAGTAGAAAGCTACTCAGTGAGAATGCAAATGTCTACTGATGTAAGGCAAAACCCAATAATCCAAAATCAGAAGTAGCAAGCTTTCTGAACAAAAGAAGTCAGTGTAAATTCAGTTAAGGCCAGGGAAGAAAGAGCAAGAAAGCAATTGGGACAATAAAAATGTATTTTTGAGTGGCTCTCTTATTTCTGCACATGCAGACATGCACAATGATATTCTCACAACCCCAAGTGTGTACCAGTGTTGGTGACTTCTGAGAGAGGGTTTGACAAAAGGATATGTCCAGAGACAGGGTGGAGCTGCAGGTAAAGGCCATCATGTTCCTGATTTAATGTTTGCTTTTTCCAACTGCCCTAATTTAAACACCACATCTGAAGTGGGGCCAGCAGGAGCTGGAGGGAGTTTCTGTGAGTCTGGGCTGATGCTGGAGGGAGCACGGCTGTCAGAGGTCCCCAGGGTGTCACCCAGGACCGAGGGAGTGGGAGCAGTGTGGGTCAGGAGAGGGACACCTCATCAGTTCTGTGTTCCAGTTGTGCAAGAGGTGGGAGGGGAGAAGACAGGATGGCACAGGTGGCCCAGGAGCTTTATCCAGTGTATCCCTACATGCTGGGCAGCCACTGAATCTCTGTTCTGTTCATGCTCCTTCCTCAAAATGAGTAACAACTCTGCAAAATGCTGTATGAATGTGAAGTTATGGCAATTCCAATTCTGTTTACAGGAGTATTTGTTCCTCTCAGTGTTACAGAAGTCTGTTACTAGTCTCCAGATCTCATTTATTTTTACTCAGTGCTGTCCACACAATTACCAGTTCTCATTATGAAAATAATTGCTGCCTGTATCACTGTGTTTTTGTTTGATAATATATTTCATGTTCAGAAGGGCCTATTAAAATTATCTAGCCTGACCTCCCACACAAGGCAAGTATTATATTCTCACTGAGACATTCTTACAACAACTCTCACAGTGGAGCTGTTAAAAATACCAGCATATATTCATTGGCCACTGTAGCAGACACATAACAAGGCATCACCCCTTCCCTGAACAATTAATAATTTCACTGGGTCCTGCAGTAGGGTGAGAAGAAAGAAATGTGGTTGTCCTTAAGATTATTAGTACAATATGGGGAAAGCCTGGAGAATAAATATACTCCCACTGTATTTATCGCTTTCCCTCCACGGCCATCCTTTTTGTCTTGACTAAAAGAAAATCGTCCTTTGTCGTGGTAATTTTCCACCTCCTCGTTTTTAATTGGTGTGATTTTAAAAATAATATTCAATTTATTTCCTGAGATAGGCGACCTCTTCCAAACCTCTTTGGTTCTTAAGAACGTCTGCGTTGGTGTGACAGGATTTCTGCTAGTGCCAGGGGCTGATCTTTCTTGATATTACACAGCACCCATCACTGTCATAGCCAGCAAAGAAGCCTCATGAAGATGGAAAGCCTACCATGTTAATTTTCAGAGCCATGTTCTCAACCTGCTGCACGGGGCATTAGCCTCAAGCTCCCATTAACCCCCACTGTGCTGAGTCAAGAAGCAAGTGCATAAAGGATGTCAGGCATTATGCACGGGCAGTAATCAGATTTGCTGGTCACTTAGCCCCATCTGCACTTAAAATGTGTGTTTGGAATAAAAATATTGGATAGCAGCACAGCTGAAAAACTTGACAGCAGGGGTTGTTTTTTCAAGCATCTAAAATATACTTGAGATTTGAACGTGCAAGGATAATTGTCCCAGGTTGCTAATGCAGTGTTGGAATTTAAGTAGACATTAACCTGAGTCGTCATTGGTACTGTCATGACAATTAAACTTTTCAGCATGGTTTTGCTGCATGTGTGGAGTTATTTATATGATTGTTTGCACTGTCCCCAGGCCAGTCTCTCTTGAGCCTCCATTGTGCTGAGTGTTGGATAAGTCCAAATAACCAGACAGTCCTTGCCCTGTTGAGCTTTCAGTCTGCAAAATGACTTCCTTGCTCCTCAGCTTGGTGTCACAGTTCAAGAAAAAGCACCCTGGCTGGAGGGAAAGAGCTGAAACTGCAGGAAAGGTTCTGTCTTCCCCCTTTCATGGAGGAACATAACACATAACAACAGCTGGCTCTCTCCTCTTCACCCCGTGCTCCTGCTGTCAAATCCCTCTTGCTGCTGTGGCATCTGACAACCAAACCTTTCCTTCACCCTCACCTTGGACTCCTTTTTTTTTACAGAAGCACATTATTAGCAACATGAATTATGGTCTGAGAATGGTGTCATTGAGCACACAGGATTAAAATCACATGCTTTAAAATAAAAATGTCAGTCAGACAGGTGCACATAGCCTGGTCTGGGGAATATTTTTAGCAAATGTGAAATTTCTTTTAACATAGAAGATTGGAAGGGAAAAGTATTTCCAAATTCATTTCAATTTTGATTAAGTAAGAAATTATTATCAATATTTTTTTCTAGATATTCCTACATTTCTTTAAAAAGAGTCTATGCTGAAAAAAGGAAGATATATGGAAATACTAATTAATAAATGTTACTGCAATAAAAAAACCATTGAAACTGAATTAAAAATTAAATATATTAAACTTACTCAAAACAAAGCAAAACATTAGGGAGAGAAATACACATTGAAAATAACCTTTTCTTCAGCTCTCCTCTCATCTTAGCTTCTTGACTTGTTTTAATAACCAAGCCACAGAATTGTAGCAGTTATGCAGCTCTGTTTATTACTTGAATTTTAGGGCCAGTTTTATTTAAATGTCATGGGAAGAGAGGTCCAGGGAAAGGTCACTTGTATTTGAAATTGTCCAGACAGAAATTCCCAATACCAAAACAAAATTACAGTGGGGGTTCCTCTTCAGCAGCAATTCAAACACCATGGACTTGTGCACTACATTTAGATTTGAAACGGCAACAGACAGAAGGAGTTATTTAGGTTATTTCAGGCTCATGGAGAGTTTGAAATGAATATTTCTTATCTGGCTTTGAAAGCACTGTACTTGTTATAATTAGAGGTGTGATAAAAAGCCTCCATCCCTTCCAACTGGCATGGCATCTCTGTTAGCCCTTTATTAGCTGTGAAGTTTACATGAAAAATTTACATTGTCCAAGGACACATGGAAACTTCAAATTTCAAGTGATAGTACAAGGGAAGCAGGAATATTTGTAAATCGCTTTTTAGGAAAGACATCACTGGTGGTTGTAGGTCACTCTGGTTTCTAAGTTCCTTACATTTCTTCTCCAGGACCTCAGATGCAAAAATCACAAACTAAACTAATCTCTTCTTAAATAGTGTTTAAAACTCCAATTCTAGTGTTTCCTTTCATATCTTGCATTTTCTTGATAATCCAAAAAAGACGTGCAAGAGTTATTGTGTGTTGAGGGGCAGCAGGGGTAGAAATATCCTTTTTATTACATTTTCATCTTTCTTTGCACATGCACGTACTGGAGTGGGTCACAGAGAGGCAGTAAGAGCTTTCTGGGCTCATCCGAGGGCTCTGGCCGCTGTGCAGGGTTTCACCTCTGGCTTCGCTCAGCAGCCCTTATTAGATTATTGCTGCTAAACACTTTGCAGCATTCAGCTCTCACTCAGAGCCTGGCACTACTTGTCCCTCCGCTTGTGCCTGAGGATCCAGCCCTGAAGTGTATTATTTTTCCCCTAGATCTATTGTTTGCTGCTGGCACAGGCAAGTTCCAAAGGCAGAAAACCAGAATGAAAACAAATTGCCAGCACTTCTTCACTGAGGTCTGAATGTCAGGCAGACAGCTCTCTGCAGTTTACTCTCATGCTATTTCTTCAACAAATGTAGGGAATACAAATTTTCCCCTGAAGAACAGGTCTATTTTGTCTACCAGAAATATGTGTCGCACCAATATTAAAGTGGAGTAGCAGATCACTTGGTTACAGCTAGAGTCCTTTACTTTACCATCATGAAAAAAGAATTCTTGGTAGGATAGAGGGCCCCTAAGGCTGTGCAAAAGCAGTCATAAACATTAGTCTTAGATGAGAATAGCAGAGAAATTCCAGACAAACGTTCTGGCTAAGATCAGACCACACATGTATTTTCTGATAATGCAAGAGACTCTCTCTGAGAAGCTGTGATTGCAAGATTACAGCTGGATATTGCTGACAGCATCTTAGGCTTTTTTTATTCTTTCTACAATCATTGCTAAATATGAACAAGAATCTTCTCCATTGTCCATAATTTGAGGCATGTGAAATGGGAATATAACACATTAAGCAAAAAACCACAATGCTTTAAGGAGTAGGAGGCCCTGTTCCAGTAACATGCTGTTTATTTGCTCCATTTACAACAACCCTCCTGCTTTGGCTCTGAAGTATTCATCTATTTTCCCCAAGTTTCTCAACACTTATACTGAAAAATTCCAACTGACTGCTCATCACCCCAGGGCCCTGAGTCACTGGTAGTCCATGCAATGGACTTTTAGAGGTATGTCAGCAAGAGTTGAGGACTGAGAACTTCATGAGTGTTTTTCCTGTGGTCCAGGCTAGCCCAGGAACTGTTCAAACGCATTTACCTAGGTCTGTGACTCACTAAATAGTCCTACTGTGGTCACACTTGTTTTTAATATTTCAGACAATTTACCCATCAACTTATATTCTGCAGTTACACTCCTAACTGCAGCCCATCTGCTGGCTCACATTTCACCATCAGAGAGTGCCATACTGATAGATTGGCTCCTCAGGAGCAGGCAGAGGTTTCCTCCACAGTCAAAGAGCTGGGACCTGCTGTCACTTCTCAGTCATTAGAGTTCTTCCACTGGAAGCAATCCAAAAATAATGACATGGTTATTGCCTCATCTTGCAGGGCTGAAGGACCACTTGCATGCACCATCTTGCTTGTCTGAGACTCCTGGGAAAGCACAATTCACGTGCCATGCATATTAAGGTGAAATATGGACTTGGTTTTCTGGGTCTGCACTACCTGTGTGGGGCTCTGTTCTCCAGAAAGCCCCGTGAGGGTAACTTCATAGAATCACAGAATAGAATGATTGAACTTTAAGGCTGGGAAGGACCTGAAGTTACCCAGTGGCATTTTGGGGGTTTTTTTGTGTTCTTTCTTTATGTACAGACACATATGAATGTGCCGTCACTTTTAACACAGGTTTCTGGGCAGTGTTAAACAAAGGAAAATTCCACTAATATGCAATTATCTTCATTGAAAAAAGAAATCAAGAGCTGAAATGCTCTCTTTTGTAAGATCTTTAGAAAATTTACCTTTGTGAATTTATAATAAAATGGATGGGCAATATCTTTGAGAAAGTTGAGTTTGCCTTTAGGGAAGAATTAGACAATCTAAAAATTCCTCTCTGAAATGTCTCTTTTGTTGAGCAATTGAAGCTGCTGTAATTAAGCAGTGTTTTGTTCTGCTACAGGTTTGTTTACATTTGAGAAAATGCAATAGAACAATTAAAATTTAATAATATGGTAAACAAGATCTGAATAATGTATTCACAGTAAATACAATGAATGTTGATAATCACTTTTTTTGAGACTAGAAGAAAAAACTGACTTCTAAGACTGTATAGAAATTTTGTTCTTTTGTTTGGAACTGAATTTGATTGGATCCATCATCAAAGAAGAAAATACAAGTATTTTTACTTAGGAACAAAAGTACCTGTAAAGTATGAGATCATTTGAAATAAGATAAACTTGAATAATATAGAAATTATGTAATGGAAAATGCTGATTTTGAAGCATTGTGTGCAGACTTTTCCCTTAAAAGTACTTTTGTATATGTGCACTCTAATGTGTAGTTATGCATTTCTTTATGCTTTTAAAGCATTTATTTATACTTTTAATGGAAATCAAAGAGAACCTATTTTTTGCTATTAACAGTAGTGGGATCTGTAAGATTAGCTTCAATAGTGCATGACCAACATTATTATTATTATTATTATTTGTTACACTAGTATCTATAAACTCTAGATAAATAAATAGATCAGAATCACATTGTAGCTGTGTAGAAAGGTTTACAAGTTAACAGAATATTTTTTATACAGATTCTAGAAAACCTTTTTCCCAAAGATATGTATTTAGGCTTTTTCTCTGGAATGAACTGAAATAAATCAAATGGTACATCTTCCATTCATAAAATATTTTCTATCTTATAGTTAGTCATTTATACAGTCAGAAAACAAAATATTCTTTATTTTCCTTTTTATTTATTGGTTCTAAATATAGATGAATATTCTAAATACAGAGAAAGAGTTCTGTGTGATTTGCAGCTCAAATTAATATGCTCAGAAACCATACTCGTGTTTCATGAGTGATTGCTTAACTCTGTAAGTCCTGGGTTCAGGTGATTCCTGGGCCAAAAGCAGGAAAGAAAATCTTTTTTGGCCATTTCTTAAAATAAAAGAATACCACCAGAGTGCCTTGCTGAAAAGAAATAGGAACAGTCCTCCAGAACACTGTGTAATTAATCTTGTCTTCAACATCCAACAACCCAATGCTCTAAATGTAAAGCACAGCCATGGGTTTGAGAGGATGTCTAGTCCAGCAGAGTAGAATTATTGCTGCAATGCTAGGGAATGCAACAGAAACAACTCCTAAACCCATAAAACGCAGATTCAAAACCATATGTGGTCCATCTGAGGTTTAATGCTCCTGCAACCCATGGAGAATGTGATGCAATGTAGGACCAGGTCGTGTGTTGTTTCTGGACTGAACTGAAAAGCAGCTTTCAAACAGCAGAGCAGAACCCCAAGAAACTTAAAAAATAGCTCAGTGCACACAGTGTTTTGTAACTGAAGGGCTCAGTCTGTTTCACATACAACCTGAATGCTGTAGTGTTTATTTTCATGGAATTAAATATAGGAAAGTAGAAAAACTGAGGCCTATAACACTATTCCAAGTTAACAATAAAAAAATGGCACTCAAATTTCAGGACTATTTTCCGTTCATGTAACAGGCTGTAATACTATGTGACATCCACAGCAATTTACAGAGTCATTCATGTAAATATTCATCTAAATAGTCAGTCTTGTTCTTTCCACATCATGTGTCTTTTCCTTTTCTGTCCTGTCCCGGTCCTCCAAGCCAGCATTATTCTGGAGAGAAAAAAAAAATAAATAAACCTCCTATTTTCTTCCGGTTGCCCAACTTCACAAAGGTTTATGTTGAATATTTTGGTGCGAGTTTTCTCTTTTTAGAGTGACAAATGAAAGCCTAGGGCTTGGGTCTGCAAAAACCTCCTCAGTGTGCTACTGGGGCAATGTATGCAAATGGTATGAAGGATAAAGATATCAGGGCAGATCTCAGAAGACATGAATGAAACACCAAGCTGCTGAAGAATTTGAAGTCTGCAGGTCTCCCCTGGTCAGTATTGAACCAGATCTCCATCATAGCTGCAGCAAGTGAAAAGAACCTTTGACATGCATTATATATTTATGGCAAGTGATACTTAATTGGTACGGTGTGCCCAGAAAAGTGTTCAAACAGAGAGGGTTTTTGCTTTGGTTGAGGAAAATGGGTTAAAGATTCATTCTCCACCGGTAGAGCTTAAGTAGTTTGAAGACCATGTATGAATTGGGGCAAGTCA
Organism: Acridotheres tristis; assembly: GCA_037013685.1. Classification (NCBI taxonomy): domain Eukaryota; kingdom Metazoa; phylum Chordata; class Aves; order Passeriformes; family Sturnidae; genus Acridotheres; species Acridotheres tristis. The sequence goes on along the minus strand of CM072884.1, from coordinate 31,239,025 downwards.
GAGGGTCTCCACTCTGGGCATGGTGTGAACTCACTGCAGCTGAGGAGAAAGACAGCTCCTGTGAGCCTGTACACACTCCTAGCACAGATGTGATGTTGACATGCCAGGCTGGAAGGGATACTTGCTGTGGTTACCAGAAACAATAATTTTGAAATTTGAAAACATAAATTTGGTGTTCAGGCCTAATAAAATGCATAATGAAAGAGCTTTTCTGAAGTCTCCAAAATCTTAAAGTAGCCAACACACTAGCTGTAATCAACCCACTGAAGTAGTCAGTTTGTGTTTCACTGCAAAATCCATGGCTTAACCTACAGTACCAACTCTGATAATATCAGACATGTAGTGTTAACTGCCTGAGAGTGATAAAGCTCATTAGCTAACCTAGAGATTTTTATTATTGCTGCAAAGTCCATAAATGAGAAGATCCAGTCATCCATTAAGTACACAGCATAAATCATTTGTACCTGTAGATTGTGTCATTTGCAAAGCAAAAAGTCATGTGTACCAGTAATAAATAGCAAAAACCCAACAAAAACTCACTAAGAATCTAACCTAGTCATCTTGGCAGGTTTTGTTCTTTCTCATCCTTCACCACTAACTCTTGTACTTTATTCTACAAAAGTTTCTCATTTTTACCTCTTTGTTATCAGTGAGCAAAAATGCCTCCTACAGATGAACAGATATATTTTTTTCTCCATCTGTTGAGGCATTTTCTTTGCTGTGCTCTGGAAATTTGCCAAAAGGGAAGGAGATAACACTTCTGAACACAGGATAGATGGCAGACATAAATCCGATGAAAAGATGGACTACAGCAGCTGACTGATGATTTCACAAAGGCCGTTTTGTTGATTCCCACTGAACCTGAGGTTTTCTTCTTCAATTTGTCTCAGTGAGAACAAGGATGTTCAAATCACTCACTGGAAAAAGTGCAGGGTATTTTTAATTACATGACTTTTGTCCTTCTTGGATGTTTGGCGCTTCAATTTAATGAAGCCAGACCTTACTCTTACAGTGGGAATTCACTGGAGGAAGTAAGAAAGTGCTACACAAGGTACCTGCCTATACTTCCTAGCAACAGCCAATTGTATTTTCACTTTTCACTGTGTGTGAATCACACAGTTAAAATTCAAGCTATCGAGAGAGATGGTCTTTGAAAGCTGCTCAATGTTTATGGGTTTTGGTGGCCTTTGAAAAAAAAACAGCTTGCTTCAATCAGGACAAGGCTGAAGTTTTTGTTCATCAATTACCTTACTTTAAGATACAGGAATAGTGGAAGACATATTAATAATTTCAACCTATGTAGCATCCTATCATGGAATGTTTGGATTATCCCTTCCAAATCAAGGAGGGTATGTATGCCTCACCAAGCCCAAACTGATGATTGACTGGTGATTTTCACATAAAATATCCATTCAAGCAGCAAAACTATTTTGAATTTGATATATGCCTCAGTGTTAGTTATGATGACTTTGCTCTAAAGAGCAAACACAGGTACTAGTCCAACGTGATGGAATTCGTTGTGTGGTGGCTGCTATAGCTGGATGATGCTCTTTGATTTACTGACCTGAGGATAAATCCATCTCCCAAAGCCCAGTGGGAGTCAATGGAAAGGCTCCCACTCTATCAGAGGTTTATGAATTAGATCCCTCCTGCACAATTAAAAGCATCTCCTTCTCAGAGAAAAAGAAGAGAGAAGAAAACAAGCTCTAAAGCCAGTTAAGGATGCTCCTCATTTTTTTCTGAGGACTGCTTTAGGCATTGTATTGAACAAGTATATACAAACAACTTCTCAGCCTCTTGTGAATTACAATTGTTATATGTTTCCTTTGAAATAAAGACTTGGCTCTTTGCCCTAAATAACACAGAAGTTGGCTTTTTTTCTGTTGGTTTTGTTGGTTTTTTTGTTGTTTTTTTTTTCTTTTATGATTTTCCATTAAATTACAAGCAGAATATTAAGTTTAAACACTGGCTTTCTTCCCTAAGGAATAGAATGATCTATTCATGCCTAGGTTGGTGTGTCTTAGACTTTTTCCCTCCCATTCTCTTCATTTATGTTATGTTTAAACAAACTTCTTCTTTTTTTTTTTTTATGTGCTTAGCTTAGACGAATAAATATCTCCTACCCTTACTTTGCAATTTATGAAAAGAGGGCCTCCTTTTACTATCCACTTGCAAGTGTTCAGTGAGGCTACTTATCATTTTGCAGTTATCTTTGCCCTCTATGGTCCTGTTAATATACAATATTGAAAGGACTTCCTATAGGACTTCCTAATTTACATGTGGTATTTCAACAAAGATCATATAATTAAACAGCAGAATGACAACAGGAATACACATTAGTCTAACAAGATAAGCAACAATGATGATTTACTAGCACAAACTGTAAACCCAAATCCTCCTCTAGTACATACATTGAGTTGCATTGATAGCTCTTTTACAATTTGTTTATGGCAACATTGCAAACTTAGGATTGCAACCTGAAGAAGACAGGTCCTTCTTTCTAGCAGCTCCCATTTCATTTCAGTAGCTGCAGTGACTGCAGTGGTTTGAGAAACATCAAACTGGCTCCTTAAAAGGGTCAAGGACAAGTATCACAGAACCATAGAACCAAGAAATCATAGAATCATAGAATGGCTGGGGTTGGAAGGGACCTTAATGATCATCTAGTTCCAAGCCCCCTGCCATGGGCAGCGACCCCTTCCATTAGACCAGGCTGTTTGGAGCTCCATCCAACCTGACCTTGAACACAGCCAGGGACAGAGCATCCACAGCTTCTCTGGGCAACCTGTGCCAGTGCTCACTACCATCACAGTACTGAATTTCTTACCATCTAATCTAAACCTACCATCTTTCATTTTAAAGTAATTTCCCTTTGTCCTGTCACAACATGCTCTAAGTATCCCAATAATAGATATCAGATCCTTCTCCCAGATGTGCCAGGAAGTTTCTGTTCTATTTCTATTGACCACATCAGGTCTTTGCCTGTTGAAGTCTGGTTTATCTGATCCCACTAGGTCATCTCCAGAGAACCATAACCTTCTTTATTTTACATGCTGGCTATTCTTACCTGTTATTGTTTCGTGACCTTCAACATGTTTTATATTCTCACTATGAGGCTTGCAATATTTTCAAATATATCTTCCATATAAACAGTTCAGAATTATCTTCCAAAAAAAGATGGGGATGAAAGAAGAGCAGACATGAGAATTATAGAAATGGAACCCAAACTTTAGAAATCCAATGCTTGCTGGTGCTTGCTGGAAATGTTTGCATCAAGGAAAAGAGCAGGCATGTTTTGGGTTTTTTTATTTAGAGCCTATGATAGAACATATACACAGTGGGAATTTGCTCAAAAAATTTACAGTGTAGTGTATCCACACCAAAACCACAAACCAAGCAGAAATGATTGAAGAATCAGGCCTGAAAAGCAGTTTTCTGCAGTCTTTTAACACAACGGAAAGGCTAAGTGCTATCACTTGTGGTACAAACCGCCCCTCCAAGAAATTGCATTAGAATCTACTGAACTAGCCACAAGGAACAGGCTGTGTTTAAGATTAGTTTGAGCCTTAAATATGCAAAAAAGTATATGCTAATGTTAAGCTCTTTAATAAGAGATTTTTTCTCTCATCAAATGTGTTCTTGCAATATATGATGTAAATCTGCCCTTTTATGGTGGGAATCATCCACTGGGAAAAGAAAACAGGCACCTGGTAAAAAAATGCCATAAAAACTTTTCAATAATTGCTCTTTCAACTTGATCAACTCCTAGAAGGCTTAAGTTTTTAATTGAAATTCTTATGACAAGTCCTTCCTTCCTTAAAATAACTTCTTATATAGTTTCTAAATGATGTTCGCTGAGCTAGTTTCAGATACTGGGATGAAGTAGTGAATTCATCAGTGTTTTGATTACAATTTTAAACAATAATTTTGTTTCAATCAACGTATCACCCACTCCTGATTTAGCTAGATACAACAGTAGAATAACTCCAGTAAGTGAGAAGAAGTAAATTTAATGAAAAAATTGTTTCTGGACTGGCTGGTTGAGAGAATGGTGTCTGATTTTCCTGCCCTCTCAATTTACATAAGTCTCAGTCTGGCCAGGAAGAGCTGATCTTGGGCAAAGCTGGGAATAGTAGCACCATAGGCTAAAGTTCCCTACGTAAGACTGAGGCAGTCTTCATTACTGAGGCAGTGGGCACTTTTCTATGCAAATAAAGAGTTACAAAGATGTATGAAGATTTATTTTAGTGAGAAATTTTTAGAGATTTGCATATGTTTAACTCCTCAATGACACAGCAGTTGTAGCACCCTTCTGGATTGGGATGCAGTGGCTGAAGGTAGGTTAGATATCTGAGGTAGGGGAACACATTTTATGTCACCATCTAGCCTAATTACTGAATTATTAGAGGTGTTTTGTATTAAGGATTTAAGGATGGGTTGCTTTTCAAGTCAGTCTCTGCCTCAGGACTCCTGTGGCCACTCAGTTTTTCAAGGTTTGGCATTTTCTTCTCTTAAGTTGCTTCTCCAAATGTAAGACTTATCCTACCTTCTCTACCAGCTGTAATCACCACCAGGTCAAAGCAATTAATTCTCTTCAAGGAGTTGTAGCTGCACAGACCCATATGGCTGCTTCCCATGTGACTCTGTAAGCTAATTAAATTTGACTTTATTTTGCCCTCTTCCATTATCCTCTACCTGAGGAATCAGGTCTCCAGTGCCTCAAACTCTGCACCCACATTCAACTACTTTGAAGTCAACTTCTTGCCAGTAGGAAGTTTTCCTATGTATTAAACTTAATTCATCCATATATTTAATTCAATTACATAATTTTAATTGTGCAACTGTACATCTCCTTAAGCAGGAGGTTTTGGCGCACGTACAGGTTTATAGCTGAGTAGATTTAAAGGGACTACTGTGAACATCTAAGTAGAGAAGAAATCTACATTTATTAATGCCATGTTGAGGAGCTGGGTTTAGAGCAGAGAAACCAGGGCAGTTTTCCAGGATCTTAGATGCTGGGATCAGCAGGCCAATTTATATGGCAAAGAGAATTATCCAGTCTAGAAACAGCTTCTGCTTGGGGCAATCACATTCCTATTGCAGTTATTTGTATGGCTTTAAGGTGAAAGGATTTAGATTGGATATTAGGAAGAAAACCTTTACTGTGAAGGTGATGAAGCACTGGAACAGGCTTGCCAAGAAAAGCTGTGGATGCCCCATCTTTGGTAGTGTTCACTGCCAGGTTGGATGAGGCTCTGAGCTACCTGGTCTAGTGGGAAGGTGTCCTTGCCCATGCAGGGGGTTGAAACAAGATGGTCCTTAAGGTCCCTTTCAACCCAAACCACTCTCTGATTCTATGAAATTTATTTAATTTGTGTTTTATATACAGGGGTTTAGAAAGCAAAACTAGAAAAATAGTTTATTTCATTTTTATAACATCCTACTGGAGGATATATCCTTATACTGTATTTTTCCAGTCCTTTGAACATTTTAGTTTTAAATACTATGATGAAAGGTCACAACTCAAGAGATTTCTCAGAATATGAAGTTTTCTCTTAGGTCAGTTTAACAAAAAAAGTAGCAATCCCACTCTTTTTGTGACCTCCTCCCCACAAACTTTCACTCACTCTTTCTGTCTTCCAGTGCTAAATCCCACACTGAAGTCAATGGGTTACTACAGGTCTTCTTGTTAGAGTAAGTTTTTTGATATTTATGCATTTTCTACAGGAGACTTGTGTCTAAAAAAATGCGGATTTGATTCATTGGTGGATAGAGAAACTTAACAGAGATTTTTGAGGCAGAAACAAACATTTTGTTTGAACTGTCACATGGCCTTTTTATTTCAAGCTGTCTTTGCCCTTTCCTAAAATCTCTTTCAAAAATGAAACTGAATTTTGACAAGAAACAGTTCTTTCAACTGGAAAGTCAAAACATATTGTTTTAATGTTGAAAAAATAAAGCAAATAATATTATATTTTGAGCTTTTTGCCCTTGGTGGGGTTAGGTTGTAACAGACATGGGTGAGTAAATTTGGTCATGTTCTGACGATCCTGAATCATCATCCTTCAGAGAAAAATATTGCCTGCCACTTCTGCAAGTAGCTTTTAGGCTATAATCATTTAATAATACTATAATTGTAGAGGAGTTTGTTATTAATTTTGAATATAAGCCATTCCCTGCAGCACTATCCATCCCGTTCTCAGAAATATTTGCCACAGGAGACAGATCCAAAAGGATCAATGGTTTTGGTTTTACCTCTTCTCGCTATCTATTTATTTAAGGCTCTTTCTTCCCTTCTGCTACCACCACCATCCCCTCCCAAAAAAATCTGTAAATTAAATAATAGAATGGTTTTAATTGATAGGGACCCTATAGATAATACAATTCCAACCCCCCTGCCATAAGCAGGAACACCTTCCCACTAGACCAGGTTGCTCAGAGCCCCATCCAACCTGGCCTTGAACAATTCCATTGTTCAAGCAGCCATAGCTCCTCTGAGCAGCATATTCATCTATTACTTTCTGTAATAAAGACAGTGGCAAGTGAAATAATATCATTTTTGTATGAGGTATGAAATAGTTAACATTCTGAAGCTAAGATCATCACTTGAATCCCAATATACCTCCCATTTAATCCATCTGCTGAAGAGGGATGCTATATCGTCAGTCATCAAGCAGGAGGATTTTAGCTATGCCCATAAAAATACTTGCATGAGTTCCCTTAGCTAAATGTTAATTAAAACACAGGCTTTGCATGAAGTGGCCCGGGAACCCCAGTGGTTTTTCTCTAGCTTTGCTATGTCAGGACTCTCCAGACATGAAGTACTGAAAAAAGTTTGCTGTACCTTAGAGACACAGGATAAGCGGTCAGTAGACCTGATTCTGATCTTATCTGTGCCACAGAGAGCTTGTCCAAAATATTTTATTCTGCTTTGGGTTATCCATGCACAAAACTTCTCTGATAGCATCTGCCTGCTCACCAAAGAGCACTCGCTGTGAGGGCTAATTAAGAAAAGTGTAAAGTCTCCTTGAAATCCTTGGGCAAACAATAGATAAAAATATAACAATTGAGTTTATACACAGCAAAAATACCATTTTAGACAAGTCCACAGGGAATTTCCTGAGTGAAAATGGTTAAGTACTTTCCTTAAGCTGACAAAATCTGAACTATTATGTATAGCCTCTATAAAGCAGCAAACAAGCAAATAATCTTGAGTGAATCAACTATAGAATCATTAAGTTTGGACGAGAGCTCCAAGATCATCAAGTCCAGCCTTTGGCCAAATGCCATCATGCCCATTTAAAGCATATCAAAAAGTGCCATGTCCACTTATTTTTTTTAACATTTTCAGGGAGAGTGACTCCATCATTTCCCTAGGGAGCCTGTTCTGAAGCTTAACCACTCTTTCAGTGAGAAAAAAAAATAATTGGTGCCAGAAAGCATCTACCTGGAAACATTCAGTAAGTATGGTCACCTTTTTTTTAACTGAATTTTAATGAATTTTTGTTTCTTTTCTTTATTATTAGAAGGATCCAGAAAGAAAAAAATTTCTTTAGAAGTATCTATAATAGGCTTAATTCTGTTTCATTTATTGAGTTGCTTTGACATATGCACATGCAAGTTGGCAGTTTTCTTCCTTTATAGTCTCCCATATAGATAGAATTATAGAATCTATTATGTATATAGTAGGGTAACATTATTGTGCAAACAACCTTTAAGTCTTACAGGCTGGATATTTCTTAACCCATTCCACCATTATTTTTTAAAATTACTTCCGAAACCTTCAAGTGACTCAAAGCCCCATTTGGAAAAGTATATCCAACCTTATTAAAAATGTACACAGTTAATTATGCCGTGCATAATTTACATAACAGAACAGTGTCACCACAGCAGATCAAGCCAAATTAGTGTGAAGAAACTACCAAACCTTCTGTCTTAATGAGTTTTGTTCATGACATGAACAAGTGCTAAGTCTTCCCTCTGCCTTGCCCTGGTGTATATAATTGACCGTAACATCACATGGTTAATTATTAGAACATTTAATCTCAACATGAAAAAAATACAGAATGCATTACCACTTTCTTTTGTCAACAGTTTTTATAATTAATATTGAGGCATTAAAACAACTCATTATAGCTTACATTGCCATAGAGTTGTTGATACAAACTGTGAGATCATTAGTTTGTCATACAAGTCCCTTCTTACCCAACTCTGTTTTTTGATTCGTAGTATGTTTTGGCAGCTCACATGTCTTTTTACATGGAGCAAAATTTCCCCTTTCCTGTTTTTACCTAATTTGACACTTGCAGTACTTCATTTCACAACCCCATAACATGCAATCAGAATGTGTGTCCTGGGAGATAAATTTTCTGTCTTGGGTTTAGGGGACTGTGAGTTGAAACCTTAAAGGATTTTCTTTATTACATATTCTGTGTGCCTGCTTCCCTCTCACTAGAATATGGATGACTACATTCTCTACACATAATTATCTTTATTGCCTATAAACAGACTGCATTTGACTTGAACATTTCAGCTTTTTTTATGTCTGGCAAAGAAATAAAACCTATAGTAAATTAAGTCTGATTTCCATGAAGCTCTGTGTACATTCAAAGCTTGGTATATGTTTTGTGTGAAGTCTATAATCCTTGTATAAAATGTTTAATTAACCTCTTTCAGAACATTTGTAATATGTTTCTATTGAATTCATGAGACTGTGTGGGCACCCACTGCTGGCTAATTTACAAGAATATGTTTGCTTCCACTTCCCAAAATGTTGTGGGTAACCTAGTGGATGAGCCTAGATTCAAATGATGTCATCGCTAATCTTTTATTGGTATTTACACCAAAAAGATTTGTGTGTTTTTTACTTTTTTCTATTTTTCTTCTATTCTTTTTTTTTCTTCACATTTATTCAACACAGGGAGCTGAAAGGTCTGCTTTACCGTTGGGGTTATTTTTGTGCAATACAATGGTTAACAATGTAAAGCATTTGTACTGTTACCAGACTGAAGGTTTCTTCTGATTTACAGAAACATAGAGACATTTAGGTTGGAAAAACCTCTAAAATCATTGAGTATAGCCATAAGCCTAACTTTTTAATGACTATCCTTGCTGTGCCTCAATGTCCAGCTCACAGCCAGCAGTAATTGGAGGAGCTTTTTTACAAGTTACATCCTCTAAGATAGGCTCAAAACATGTTCTTCAGTGTGTTCCCCCAAATGGCCTCATGTTGTGCCAGGGGAAGTTTAGGCTAGATATTAGGAAAGTTTCTTCACTGAAAGGGTTTTCCCTCATTGGAATAGGCTGCCCAGGGAAGTGGTGTAATTGCCATGCTTAGAAGGTGTGTGTATGTGACACCTGAGGACACGGTTTATTGATCCACACTGTGGTGCTGGGTTAATGGATGGACTCAATAATCTTGGAAATCTTTTTCCAACCTTAATGGTTTATGATTCTTTGATTCTATTGTTCTTTGATTCTATGGTCTTCCTTCTTGACTTTCTCAGAGGTAAGAGACATCATGTGTAGTTAGAGCCAGAATAAAAATGCCTTTTCTTTTCCACCTTTGTGGATTTTTGTGCTAAGAGGAAGAACTTCCTAAAGGGGTATTTGTAGAGGTATGTACTTTGTACATTACAAAGTATGAGTGACCAGGAAAACAAAGATTGAACATATGAAGAGGTAAACAGATGCTATAAGGAACTCTGTGTTCAGTTCAGACGTGTTAACTGGGTACAGCAGAAGTAGGGAAAAAAGTGATTGACATGGTATGACTAAGGAGAGGCTTCATAAAGCAGTGACCAATTTCCCATTGAAACACAAAACTAGGCCCATGTTTGGGCCTTTTTATGAAATTTGCTGCTGTAGGGCTTCCCCTCTGCCAGGAAGTCACAAACTCAAAAAACTCTAAATCTTAGTGGTTACCGATACTTCTTGAAAGGGAGGGGAGATGAGTGGAGTGGAAAATAAAAAAACAGTGCACAAACTTAGAGAAAACAGTTAGGAGAGGGATAGAAGTAATAAGAGAGAAATTCAATTGATACCAAAAATTCAGGATCAAGCATCATCTTTTTCAGCATAATATATGGCTTGTATTTCTCTACTCTGGGAGGGACTTCCTTACCTTTTGGATAAGATTTAAAACCGAGGGCATGAGATATTGACACAGAGCTGAAAGGAAAGGTCTTTGCATTATGGATAACTTCCAAAATACCTGACAGTGACACTGTCCTTTAGACTGGCTTCAGGATAACTCTTAGGTCAGCATTTTCAGGGGAAGCTGGAAACAAACAGTTGTGTACCTGTTTTAACCTCTCCATGAGAGAGACGAGGTGTGTTGCTAAGGATTAAGGTTACCTGTAACAGAGCGCAAAAGGCACCATTGGCAGCTATTCCCAGTGTGGGTTTTTCATAGGAGAAAGTTTAAAATGGATGCAGATGAAAGTAAATCTTGACAGCACATGCCTTGGGAGGCAGTGAATGGAGAAGAGCCTTTTGTGAATTACATTGGCCTTAATGTCTTGTTCTAGGGAGATAATTATTGGTGTTGCTCTGGATATGTTGTCACACAGATAATGGATTCCATTGAATCTCACATGTATCGACCCTGTGGAATAAAGATAACCTATTTTATTGCTAATAGACTATTAAAAATCATAAAAATGGGCAAAAACATTCTTATGATGTCAAAGAGCTACAGAGGAAGAAGCTGACCACTACTCAGTGGTCACCAAGGTAACAACATGCTGATGTTTCTTACAAGTTATTTCAACAGGTGAAAGGGAGAGCAGAGAAAAAATAAAAAGGTTGTTATTCCTGTGTCTTTTGAGACATTTCATCAAGAGCATTGTAGGTTGCCCTATAGGCACCTACTTTCCATCCCAGAAGGCTCCAGGCTTACTTTATATGGCTTCATTTCCACCAGTGCTCAGATGATAGGATTAAGTCTTTAACAGATTTTATCCCGTTATTAGGAAGTTATTTCTCTTTAAATTTCCCTAGCCTGCTACACACCTCTCAACATAATATTTATATATATTTTAATATATTAATATAATGTATAATACTATAAATACTGATATAATACGGAATATCTATAAATGTATAGGAATTTATTTTTTCTTCAGTCCTTGTAATTATATGGACCTTCCATGACTTCTGCTGCCATGAGCAGCAGTGGGGAGCAGTGCTACAGCACTAGCACCGGGTTTACACCTGAGATGCTGTGTTAGACAGCATTTGCAAATCTATCTTGCCTCCCTTCCCCATGCTTGCAATCTGCCAAAGGAAATATTCTGATAATACTTGAAAAATGCTTAGTCCGGAGCCACGTGCAGATTTTTGGTTCCTGGTTCTGAGTACAAGGCAAAACAGGAGAGGATTATGCAGCTGAATGAGCAGTAGTGATAAGAGAATTTCAGGGGAAAAAATGCATTATTCCTGGATAGCAAGGCAACATCTGAGGCTGAAAACAGATCACTGCTATAAGATTCTCACCGAGCAGGGAGAAACAACTTACAATAACTACCTGGAAGCTGCCTGCTGTCCCTAACTGCTAAAACACTCTTCCATGTCAGCTTGACACAGAATAATCTTTAGCTGAGCAGTCTGCATGAATACAGCAGTGGTATGAAAAAGATGCTGGTATGGATGTCTGAACAGGAGCAACAGAAACAGAGCCCCTGTTTGTGGGGGCTGGGGATTTTTGTGCATCCCCTGACACCTGGCCCAAAGAACAGTGTAACCAAAGGACTCTCTGCAATTTGAGCACACTCCTTTTTGGAGAAAAATGAACACATGGTCACAGGAGATAGATGACGTGAGCCTTCTACCGAGGATACCCTCATCCCACCTATTGCTTGCTCATAAAGCCTCAGCCAAGCACTCTGACCACAGGAATGAGCTCTTCAACCATCCAGGAGCATCTGCAGAATGGTGCTAGCCTGTGCATTTCAGCACTTCAGAGCCCAGAGGACATACTTAATATTTGGCTTGAGAGACAGAGTGCTGCTATCTTTCCTGGATTGGGGTTGACAGCTGCATCTATAGAACTGCCCAGACAACTGATCCAGTGTGGTGATTTAATCTTCTGGGGACACAGCAGCAGGCAGGGACAATTCATGCAGGGGCCTTGACCAAGCCTTTAGAAAGACATGTGAACCCCAGAGCCTCAATGGAACTGCCTGAGTCTGGTCCACCTTGGAAACCCTTAATACCTTTCTCACTCTTTTCTCTTTTCTTGTGAGCTTTGAAAAAGCCATTCTGTTTGGATAGGGTGGCCGAGAGACTTCTAAAAAAATAAGGGCATTTTTACTTCTTTCTTTCTTTCTCCCTTTTACTTGGAAATATCTCATAGAATCATAGAATGTCTTGGCTTGAAAGGGACCTTAAAAATCCTCAAGTTTCAACCCCTCTGCCATGGGCAGAGACATCTTCTGCTAGACCAGGTTCCTCAAAGACCCATCCATCTTGGCTTTAAACACTTCCATGGATGTGGCATCCACGTTATCTGGGCAACTTGTTCTAGTGCCTCACCATGCTCTGAGTAAAGAACTTTTTCCTAATGTCTAATCTAAATCCCCTTCTTTTAGTTTAAAACTGATTTTCTTTGTCCTATTGCATTCTTCTACATTCATGATTCTGTTATATTGCAAAGAATTGTAGAGTTTTTGATGTTCCTGGTTTGCAGATAATGGCTAAAACATGGGAAACCTCATCAAATTAATATCACACAAAATGAAAAAAGAAAGCTGGCAGGAAATCTAAAAAAGTGAAGTACCAAACGATAGACATTCAGGCAGGAAATTAGGACTTAGTCATAAGGAAAGTGAAATGAAGGAAGGACGTTAAAATTCAATAAACTGAATCTTGCAATGAGTGTCACTATTTTGATTTGAAAATATACCTGATCTAGAGAACACATTGGTGTTATTTTTAGTTTTGGATTGTGATGCATCTGATCTGAAGTGTGTGTTACTGGTATTACAACTGTCCAAGCTGTCTGGGTGATATGGTAGCTGGCAGGAGACAGAACTGACATTTCTGGTCTAAAAGGCACTTGTGTTCACTTCATTATGTCCAGACTTTCTGTATTAGCTAACAAACCCTGACTCGTTGCAACTATCCAGAGAGCAATCCCTGTGATCTGATAATGTTTGTATTTTTAGGACTTACTTTATCTTTTTTTCTCCTCAAAATGCAAGCAAGTGAGGCATTCCTTGCACCCTCGTTTTGTATCACCAATGAGCATCAAGCATTTTCATTGTGGAGGTGAAAACTGAAAGAGCTGCAGGGAGGCTCCCAGAGACCACCACACCAAAAAAAACTGAGGGATGATAAATAATGTCCCAGAAGAAAGCTAAGGAAGGACACTGAGGGATCCTACTCAGACCATAAGCCAGCACCAAAAGGCTTTGGAGAGTGCCAGTTGCCCAAAAAAATGATCTTGGGAGCCATAAGAAAAACTCCAGATGCACTACTGGAAACCAAGTCAGCTTTGGCCTTCCCCCAGGAATGGATTCCTGGTAGCTTGTCTTTACACAGCTTTTGAAACAGAAGTGCTTTTCTTCTTATAAAATGAACCACATCTGTGCCCAAGCTTTCAGCTACTGGTCTGCTCACACACAGGGTTGGGAGTGATGAAACAGACTTGTGGCAGAGAGCCTGCTTTATCTTGTCCAGCTTCCTTCTGTGCATCATAATTATTTATGTATTTTTTAACGAACTTATTTAGATATTTGGAAAGACCCCGATGAATAAAAAGGTACATATTTGTGTTTTCTGATTCTTTCCATTTCCCTTAAGACTCCATTTGAAGCTGCATTTATTTTTCCCAGTACAGCATTCCCATGTCTTGCCCATATGCTTGCCTATGGCACTCCAGGCACCACTGCTCGTGCAGTCTGTGGTTGACCATGCACAACAGTGCACAACAGTGGCTCGGAAAAATTGTCTCAGTCTTCCCATGTTTTATGTTCCTTGTCAGTTGGCTTCTGCCTCTGGCTTCATGACTGCCAAAAGAGGTTGCTATGTCTTCCTGTTCTCCAGTTAAAGTAGAAGTAGATTTGGAAGGGTTTGTTAAATGCAACTTGTTTTTTTTTACTTAAATAAGCATTACAGATAATCCATCAAACACCAGACATAGATTGTGTGACTGACTCCTGCCAGCTTATGTTCCTCTGTAGCCATTTTATTTGAGAAGAAGCACAGTCACACTGAATGGAGATGTTTAATTATTTTAAGGAGATGATTTCATACTCTTTCCTGTGCCACATGGAAGCTTTCACCCATCTCACCTGGCTTGTGATTTAAAAGCACAGTCTAAGCAAATTTTAACTTTTTGACTCGGATGTAAAAACTGTAAGACTCATGAAAGAGCAAGGCTTGGCAGGATATGTTTTCAGAGATCTGCAATATATGCTGCAAGCATAAAATAAGGAATGGCACAGGGAAGGTAAAACACATTGCAAAGTATCTTAGCACATAAAAAGGAAATAAAGAAGAAAACTCAGAAATGAAAAGTAGGCAAATAAAATATGATACAAGGATATGCAGCCTGTGAAATACATTATGAGAAAAATAACTTTGAGAATGGGGATAAAGCTGGGCTCCCTGGGTGAGGGCATGCCTTACCTACCATCTAAATGAGTACTGGGACAAGACTGATCTGTGTGTACATCTCCCTTATTTTTGGACACAAAACTTCTGCTTTAGGGTGTAATTTAAGCATTAGCTCTTAGAATAAAGGGAGTTTTACCATCAGAGACTTCTGATATTTTTCTCAAAGCAGCATGTGTCTGAAATTTCCAGAGACTGCATTCTGTATATAATGAGCCACTCATCTGACCCAGAGCAGAAATTTCTTTGTACCAAAAGTGGTGTATTTATGTATGATTTCATAATTATTCCTCTTGCTCACACTGTAGATCCTGCCTTTGTTTTGACTGTGCTTGATAAGGTCTGCATACAGCCAGGCTTGTCCTGACTAGTGGCTCCTCTCCCCAGATAACAACACGATGAATTTCAGCACAGTTAACAAAGGGAAAATAATATTTTCAGAGAATCATAGAATCATAGAATGGTTTGAGTTTAAAAGTCATCTATGTTTAACCCCACTGCCATGAGCAGAAATGACACCCACTAGATCAGGTTGCTCAAATCCCCATCCAACCTGGCCTTGACCACTCCCAGGGATGTGCCATACACAGCCTCTCTAGACAACCTGCTCCTTACCCTCTGAATAAAAAACTACCTCCTAACATCCAGCCTAACTCCTCTCTTGTAGTTCAAACCCCTTCCTCCTTGTATTTATCACTATCTTCTCATGCAAAAATCGCTCTCAGTCTTTTTCTAACCCCCTTAGATTACTGAAAGGTCACAATGAGTTCTCCCATATAGGCAGAAGAACAGCCAGTTCAAGATGCATTTCAGACTAGTCTCCAGTTGTTAGTTGTGTCTTTCGCAATCTAAGTTGTTTGTCACAGCAAGTAGATGGCACCTGACAAGACCTCTGCTGCTTGCTATAAACTTTTCAGGACCAGAGGATCAGGTCACTTGGAGGCTTATCAAGTCTCAGCAGACTGTTGATGCTTTGGCTTAGAAGTTTATTTGGTGCTGCTCACTCATTGTAAACAAAAGGAAGAGCCTTCCATCAACATTTCTTTTCATTATTTTATTCAGTACTTGGCTCTTAAGTAATGCACTTACCCCCAAATGTTGACACTCTTCCATTTTAGGTGACTATTTGTTGTAAAATTATTTTTAATCCTTTTGTGGATATTGTGCTATGTAAATACACTTTGCTGTGCCAACACTGTATTGGAACTTAGGCCATTAACAAACAAATGAACATGTGTCTGACTAACAGGCTTTAAACTTCTGTCCCTTACCTTATTTGTCCCTCTGGAAAGTCCTATTATGTAAGAGCATTCAGTGTGTATTTGTGTTGAAAGTGTGTGCAGCACAATTGCTGTACCCCAGGATTCAGAAGTAAACTACGGTCAGATGCCAAAAGTATTTCTTTCAGGTGGGAGAGTGAAACGACAAAGGAAGGTTAATGGAAAGAAACATAACCATAATAATGGCAGAGACATGCAATTGAAGAGATTCTGATAAACATTTTCAAATAGTTTTTAAAAAAATTACTGCAGTTCCAATTAATTTCTTATTTAAGGGAGTTGGTAGTTTAGTGGCAATTAGGCTAGTAGAAGCAGATATATTGCTGGATATTTGAATTCAATATGGTATTTCATAGATTCATAGAATCACAGAATGAGTTGGAATTGGAAGGAATCTTAAAGATCAAGTATTTCCAGCCTTTCTGCCACACACAGGGATACCCTACACCAGACTACATTAATCTAAACTGTTGCCTAAAGCCACTGAATTTGCCCAAAAATCTTCTAAATTTGCCTGAAAGCCATCACTTACCCAAAACAAATTTTTATACCTAACATGATAGGTGTTTACAGAATCTGCAAAACTGAATAGGAAAAGACAATGTCCCTTTCTTGAAGGGTTTATGGTCCCTGGATCTGCAGAGCACAGAACAAATATCCCAGCAGCAGATAGCTTTCAACATGTCCATGATGAAACACCATGGTGCTATTTTTAAATAGATTTTTTCATAAAATAAGACCTGAGTTACAGTAACAAGACAGATACTATTGTGACTTTATTTAAATTTTTTAAAAAATCGGGGGGCAGAAAATCCAAATAACTAAAAAACAAACAAACAACAACTGCAAAACCCACACTAAAATCACAAAAGTTAAAGTTACAGAACTACCAGCTACAGCTGCCAAAACCCACTTGCAAAATAAGGATAATCCCTGAGTTCAGAGTGACAGGTTGGATTTCAGGACAAACAAGCCCTCCTGCGTTCTTTGGCCAAGAAAAAAACCCCTGCAATGATGTTCAGAATAAACATTCCCAACAAAGCTAAGTGCACGTTCCCTGCCCGTGCTAAGTCGGTGGAGCTGGCAGGCAGGCATGTACTGATTCAGCTGAGCATGGAAAATGGACACTGTCATGGTGATGGCTCAGTGTCTTGTCAAAGAACTTTTTCCATTTAAAAGTTAGCGTTTTCATATCGATTTCAGCAGATTTAAGGAATAAATCAGATGAGTTTAGTGGAGGAGAGTGAGGACTTTTGAATATATTCTGTCGCCAAGTCTCAGCCAAGACAATTTATTGCTTTATGCTATTGTTTACATCCAGAGGGCACAGGGAGTGGAAAACATACTGACAACAGCTTTTATACTTGGTTTTGCACCTTTTTAAACTATCTCCACAAAGCCAAGGCAACAAGTAGCAGCTCTCACATAATGAATTTGTCCACTAATTTCATAATAACTCATATTTGACAAAAATAAGGAATTTACAGAAGGTAATGGAGTATATTTCTGCAAATGCAAACACCTCTGCTTTATGGCAAGAAAAGAGATTACTGGTTTATTAGTGTGTGGCAATTAATGCACGTGCAGAAAGGGGAGATTGTGCCTCATAAACACACGTGTGCAGCAGTGCATGGAGTTCAGGATTTAGTATTGTTTCACAGTGTTCTAAAGCATCATAATGTGTAAATTACGTATCTGAAAGTTTCACCTCAGCTTCTCTCACTGTTTCTGTAGAACTCATCGCTTCCTGTGTGCAGTAATGCTCACAGACAGAGCGATAGATGTGCTGGGGAGCTTTGATCACACTGAAGTTTGTCAGTGGCAATGGATCAGAGGAGAAGCCTGGCCCCTGTTGCCTGGTGTGCCCAGAGACCATTGGGCACAGAAGGTGCAGGAAATGGGGTGGCTCAGGGAGTCAGCTCACTGATTTTTGAGCTGTCTTTGGCATGTGTTAAAGCAGCCTGGGGACTGTTTTAAACAACTCCAGTTGGGAATAAGCCAAATGCAGTAGTACTCTGGCCAAGTCCCGGCACTCTCCTTTCTCCAGGGCCAGTCAGGATTGATGGTATATTAGCAGGGTTCATTGACTTCATGCCAGCCAGGGATGTTATAATGCCAAGAGAAATCTCAGCTGGTGAGATCTGAAGAGCTTCCAGGCTTTAAGCATTGCTATATGAAGTTATCCGAAAAACAAGTCCTGAAAGTGTGAGGTTCTGGATATCATTTTAAAAATGAGAAAAAGATGGCAGAAATAAAAGAGAGCAAAGGGAAAGCACTAAGAAAGTTCAGTAATAATAAGAATTGACACTTGTAAAAAATAGAATAATTTAGACTAGAAAATACCTCTAAGAGCGTTGAATCCAACTGTAAACCCAACACTTCCAAGCTCACCACTAAACCATGACCCTGGTGCCACATCTGTATGTCTTTTAAATACTTCCAGTGAGGGTGACTCAACCACTTCCCTGAGCAGTCTCTTCCAGTGTCAGACAATCCTTTTGTTGTATCAAGTTTTCCCAATATCCAATCTAAACTTTCCCTGACACAACTTGAGGCCATTGCCTCTTGTTCTATCACTTGTTATTTGTGAGAAGAGACTTACCCCCCTCCTGGCTCCAGCTTCCTTTCAGGCAGTTGTAGAGAGCAACAAGGGCTGCCCTGAGCCTCCTTTTCCCCAGGCGAAGCACCCCAGCTCTCTCAGCTGCTTCTCATCCAACTTATGCTCCAGATCTTCCCTACCACAAGAGCTCGTGAAGAGTTAGGAAGCCACTTTGGTATAGCAGTTGTTTGGAAAGAAGACCAGTAAGGCCATCCAACAACCAACCATAGCACAGAAGAAAATACTGAAGAGCTAAGGCTGCCCGTTTCTGCAGGTCTCTGTAATCTATTTACTGCTCTCTGGTGTTATGTTTAAAACTAGATCCTCTCCCTCTTTAAAATCAACCAAATTATTTCAAGACTGAAAAGCAAATGCCTTTTCCAGATCTCAGGTTTTAAAAATATTTTGGCAGAATACAGAAACGGACTTCCAGTCACAGTGGTCAAGTTCCATCCTAAATCTGCCTTGGGTTTTGCAGTACATTCAGTCCTAGAGATCTCAGTTCCTTGCTAGTCTCTGTTCTTTTCCCTAGTCGTTTTATTGGAGAGCTATTATGTCACCCTGCCCCTGAACTAATAAATATCTGACTAGCAGCTACTCCGGTGATATTGATAACATGCTTATCTGTATCTTCCCCACATAATTATAAAGAGGGGAAGGGGAAAGGGTATTTTGTATATGTTGCAATCATATCCCATATATTCCTTCATCTTGTTAAACAAATAAACTGGTTTAATCCCTTCTCATAAAATATGCTCTCTATCTTTGTCACTCTTCTTTGCACCTGTGTCTGTCTTCAGGGAAGGAAAAGATTTCAGCAGCTAAACCTACCATAATATATCTTTGCAGCTACTTCTGTACCCGTATACTCTTAGTAACTGAGCACTTGTAGCTTTAGAGTAGTTGACTGTTATGCAGTATTACTGGTTTTAACTTGACAGATTTCATTGTTTGAACTTTTTTTTTTCTGTAGTTTAGTACATCTCTAATCACCACCAGCATGGTTATTATTACTGTTGTTATTATTATTTCAAAAGGCTGCTCCTCTTAACAGCTCTTGATTAACCATGACAGCGAGATGGCCCTTACAGGAGCTGGTGCTCCAGCTCTTCCTGTCAATGCCAGAACTGAACAGAGGGTAGTTGTTTTAAAAATCTGCAGCATGGAAAAGTAAGGGCTTAGAATCACATTGGCATGTTATATCATTTGAAGAGCTTCTTCAAGGAACAGATTTTTAAGGACTGTGCTAATTAACATTGCCAATTGGCATTAGAAGTAAATGATGTGATTCAATTCTGGATGAGAGATGCCCTTTAAGAGTACCTTCTGGTGAAAACCATCATTATAATTAGTATTGTTTCATATGTTTTTTGGAAATTAACACACCTCTTTTCCTAACACTAGGCAACGTCTCAAATAGATGACCATTCCTTTTCCACATTCTCTTTTAATTGTCACTTTCCTTCTGCCTGTGCTCAGTGGGAGTTAAACTGGGACCTGTTTGAGCCCTGGAGGATTTAGTAACTTTGTGATAATTCACTGAATAGTTTCTGGGAGCCTGGTGCAAATTGAAACCTTGTGCCTCTGGGGAAAGACACCTCTGAGAGGCCATCGTGCTCCTTGGGTAACGCAGAAAGCCAAACCTCAGCTTTGTGTCAGAGGATTATTCTCACATTTTTGAGGTTTCATTTTCAAGTTCTGTACTCCATTATTTCATTTTCTTCATGTATTGTTTTTCACTGAGTGGGATGAACTTCTAAGCTGGAAGCTAGGTCTTGAGTTGTTCTGCATGTCTGACTGATGCTGTATGTTTTATTAGACATGTCCCTAATAATTCTGCACAAACATGAGCCATAAAGGAAACATAATAACCTAAACGTTGTCCTCTTGCATGCTCCTCTTGTCCATTTTCCCTTGTAAATATATCACTAACAATGTCTCCTTAGTATGTCCCACAAAGATGCTCAATCATGTTTTAAAACTCAAAATATAAAGAATCAACTTCATTGCCTATTATAATGACTCAATCTCCCAGATTTCCACTTTGATTCAATACAGTTCCATGCACTGCTAATTTGCAACTCTCCAGTATTTTAAATCTTTGTGAAGGGATACATATGGGCTTCTCTTCATATTTTATTCATAGGTGGTGATCCTAATAGAACTGGACATGAACTCTTAGGAATTTAGTGGGTACTGTCGTCTCTAAAAGCTCATGCACTTTCTCTGTTGGCTTCACTCATATCTGACAGGCAATTGTGGGATTTTGTGGCACACCACTAAAGGACCCTTTCAACATATCAATGCTATGTGACAAAGTGATGCTCAGGAAAACTTTAATAAATACCAGTACTGTGGTTTTCATAATTTTCATCACTTAATCATAATTGTTCTTACATGTTTTTTGTCTGGGTCAGACAGCTTTCTCAGGTTCCTCAAAAAAGTGATTGAACTTTCCACCCAGACTGAGACCACCAGCAACACCAGGTCAAGTCAGCCATGACTTTAGACAAATATAGAAAAACTCCCAAGTCTGGGATTCCATATCCACCCTGGGTAACTCCTGTTTTTCACCCACAGTTGCTTTGGAGTGTCTCTTTTGTTAGACTAAACAAGCTCAGTTCTCTCAAACTCACCTCATAAGTCACTTGCCCTGCCTAGTTATGATCTTGGCAGCTGTCTGCAACATTCCTTTCAATTTTTTCCCTTAAATTAGGGAAGTCCAAAACTGGACCATTATTTCAAGTGTGGCCTCACTGGGAATAAGGAAGATACTTGTTTCTTCTATCTTGCTGTCCTTATGGAACAGTTTTGTTGCATTCCTCATGCAAATACACTGATTCATGCTCAGTCTGGTGTCCACAGCAACCTCTTTGGATTTTTTCAGAGTCCTGCATTCACATCAGTTGAGTTGTGTCTATTGTGGTCATGCAACAGCTCAATTATTTGACTTATTATTTGATTTTTTTGTATTGTGAAGTAAAATGTGGTAACTTCTGGTTTTGTTAAGGATGTTACTTCGCTTATATTTCTCTTTTTTAATTTTTTTTTCCCCTGATAATCTCAATTCTGTTCTAGATACTCCTTTATTTGCTCTTGCACAGCATTAATCAAAGCCATCAATCTTCAGATTCAAGGATCTTCACGACTTACCACCTCCTAAGAGACAGTCTCTTGGTTTCCAGCTAGAGAAGTCCACCCTTAGCACTTACATTCAATACCTGCAAAAAGGCACCTTGGTGCTTTTAACCTGGCACTATGCAGGAACAGAAAGATCTTATTGCAAACCTCTGTGAAATAATGAATATTTATATGTATATATACAACCACTTATAAAGATACAAATCTATTCAATATAGTAGCAATCTCAGATCAATTGCACAGTAAGCTCATAAAATATCTGTGATGGCTCTGGAGGATGTTGTGTTGGAAACCTTGTGTCACTCTGGGTCTCACCCCTCTGCAGCTCCCTCTCTGTCCATGTCCCACTTTGGTTTCTTGTTTCATCCTGAGACAATAAGCACTGTAGTCAGAAACTGATTTTTTATTCTGTGTATATTTAGACACTGACTAATGCAATTTAACCTGCTGCCTGAGCAGGTGTCCAGTCATTATCATCATAATAATCGTAATGATGATAATAATAAACCCAAACAAGGCTAATTTTAGCAGACACCTGATCTTGGCTTTCTGAAAATTAGTCATTTAATATTCTTAATATCTGTCTGGTTTTGCTTTGTCATATGCAACACAAGGATAGAGTAATTATGTGATTCCATGTAGAGTAAATATATTAAATGGTGGTTCTATGTACCATAGTGACAATTTCTTATAACTAAGAATGCGAATGAGATGCCCCTTTTCACATCAAGAGATGTAAGCTGGTCCTTTCTTCTGTAGGATTAAGAGAGAAAACCAACGTGCTTCCAACTCTTACTGAAGCTGGGCTCAAGATGTAAAAACTTGCACCCTGCTCACTGAAATTGAAAGAAGAAAAACCAACACAAATCCTTCTAGACAGAAAAATGCAAGTTTTTATTTAGATCCTGTACACAAGCCAAATGGAGCAAGACAACTGGAGAGGAGTGATTTACAAGGGCATGTAGTGACAGGACAAGGGGGAATGGCTTTAAAGTGACTGAGGGAAAGTTTAGATTGGGTATTAGAAATAAATTCTTTACTGTGAGGATAGTGAGGCATTGGCACAGGTTGCCCAGAGAAGTTGTGGATGCCCCATCCCCAGAAGTGTTTGAGGCCAGGTTGGATGGGACTCTGAACACCCTGGTGCAGTGCAAGGTGTCCCTGCCCATTGCAGGGGTGTTGGAACTAAATAATCTTTAAGGTCCCTTCCAACACAAACCATTCTGTGATTCCATGACTGCCTTTTCATCCAGGGAAGCCAGACAGCCCATCACAAGAAAGCATGAAGCCTGAAGGGAATAAAAACATGCTAGAAATGTGTCACATGGGATGACAAGAAAGCTAAAAGGATGAATGTGGGTATCTGGTATTTAGTGGAAATTGTAGTAGAATACAGGTTTAACAGGTTTTTTTAAGTTCTTTTTCTTTTTTTTTTTTTTAATTAGATTTAACTTGAGCCTTCAAACACCTGTGTAAAGTAAATAATAACTAGAGATGATAGAATCACTGAGCTGTATTATATCCTGAGTTGGAAGGGACCCATCAAGATCATCAAGCCCAGCTCCTGGCCCTGCACAGCACCATCCCCAAGCGTCTCACCATGCCTGAGAGTATTGTCCAAAGACTTTTTGAACTCAGACAGATTTGGTGCTGTGACTGCTTCCCTGGGAAGCGTGTTGCAGTGCCCAGCCTCGGTCTGAGTGAAGAACCTTTCCCTAATATCCAACCTAAACCCCTGCTGATGCAACATCAGGCCATTCCCTTGTGTTCTGTCACTGGTCACCCCAGAGAAGAGATCAGTGCCTGCCCCTCTACTTCCACAGCAGTTGCAGACCACAGTGAGGTCTCCCCTCAGTCTCCTTTCTTCAGCTGAACAGACCAAGTGCCCTCAGCTGCTCCTCATGCAGCTTCCCCTCCAGAGCCTTCACCATCCTCATGGCCCTCCTTTTGATGGTCTCTAATGCCCTAATGCCTTTTTTATACTGTGGCACCCAAAACTGTCCCCAGCCCTCGAGGTGAGGCCGCCCCAGCTCAGAGCAGAGCAGGACAATCCCCTCCCCTGCCTGGCTGCTGATGCTGTGCCTGACGACCCCAGGACACACTTGGCCCTCCTGGCTGCCTGGGCACTGCTGACTCGTGTTCAGCTTGTCATGTAAATAATATTTTAAACACCGCCTTGAGGAAAATTTGGTATTTCAGTATTTTTTCACATCTTGAAATGTGAGCTGAAAGAAACAAACAAAAAATTATTGTCAAGGAACTGAAAGTTAAAAAAAATTCACAACTTGTAAAGGTGTGATATCCTGTCACATTTCCCTACCTGCTTCCAGAAGTAAGTGGCTGGACTCCATGAACTTAGAGGTTTTTTCCAACCTTAATGATTCTATGATTCTATAAAAATCATGCGTTTTTTCAGTGCAAGAATCCAACACATTCTTTTTGGAGCCACAGTCTTTAAGTAAGAACAGTTGTCCTGTCTCCTACTGATTTTTTAATCACAAAAAGTGATGGTTTTTTAAGAATAAAATAAAAATTCCAGCTCTCAATTGTCCCCTAGCTCTGATCAATAAAATGAATCTACTTGGTAGATGAGTTAACTGAGACTGTAATGATATCCCGATTTCTCTTCCATTGACACAAAGTGAAAGTGACTCCATTAGACTCAATTGAGTTACGTCAGCTAAAATTGCCTTTAAAAGATGTTGGATTTCGGCTCAGAAAGATCTTACTTACCACTAAATTAGAAGTTGATGATAAATCAGGATGGCAGTCAGGAAACCCAGTCTCACAGGTTATTACTTTAACAGCTGATCCACAACAGAACTCTTTAGGCCTATTTCTTAGCCTATAATTATGAACTGTATATAACTAAGCACCTGCCTCCTGTGTAAAGAAGATAATTTCTTCTCAGATAATCACATTGCTTGAAGTACCCTTCTACTGTTTTGTTGCATAAACCTCTTTCACAGATTTTTGTTCTTAAGCCACAATCAAAGGATAGAAATGTTCTTTAGTCTTATGCAGCAAGCAACATTTGGGAAAGCCGAAGCACAATGACAATGTTACATGCCCAGGATGTAAGAGGTGATGTTACAAAGTTTTGAAAAGCTAGAAATGAGCAGTGTAAAGCATAAAAAAAAAGCAGTTTGTCAATTTAACATCAGTGGCTATATTGTATGATTCACTATCACAATAGATTAGCTCAGCAAAGATATTTAAAGGTTTGAAAGGAGAAAGTTCTTATTTGGAAAGAGCAGTTGTTAAATGCTTGTTTCCTAACTGCTCATTGTCACCCACAGCAGGAGTTGAGGCCCGGAGGGTTGGTGGCTCCTGGGGTGGGAGAAGACAGAGGCACCACTCAGAGCAGAGCAGTGTCCCAGCACCAGGGCTCAGCCCAACCACCTCAGCCAGTCCCAGATGCAGCCCAGGGATGTCCTAGAAAGACTCCTGAGCCCTGAAAATAAGTTGTTGATAGTCAAATTGCCTATCAGGAACAGAGCTTGGGCTGTACTTGTCCATCTTGAGTCTGTTCTGTACAGGGCCAAGAGTCCTGGTGGGGCCCTTCCAACTCAGGATACTCTGTGATCCTATCAGCAATGTCCAGTTGCTGCCTGGGATGAGAAACATGCTGAGAACAGCGGAGATCATTGCATGTCAGGGTTCAAGCCTGGATGTGTACAATTGTACACATGCAACTATGGTATTTGCTGCCAGACAGGTATGGGATTAGGATGGAGATTGCCTTGGGGACCTTCCCCACCTGCAAGGACACTGTCAGCTCTTTCACAGGCTCAGCTCTGGGCCACTCGAATTCATCCTCTCCAGAACCAGTTCTGTCAAACTGGTGCTCACCACGGGCAGATGGTCCTGAGGTTGCATCAGTGCAGCAAATACAGTTGTGGCTTTGGCTGTACCTGTGAACTCATCCTGTGTGTTGCTCTATCCCAAAAGTTAGGGCATCCCTAAAAAGGGGATGATCTTCTTTCTGATGTCTTCTCCAAAATTTGCACTTTCATGAAAGACTAGTGTGAAATGTGTAGCTTGAGGGCCCTGGTGCATCTGATAAGCAATAATTTTGCTCTTTTTTTTTAAATTTAAAATTTAAAAATGCTATTGCCAACTGCAACTGCAAAGCATTGTTGACATGCTTAATATGCTGCTTTATATAAAGATCATTTACCAAAATAATATGATTGATTATGATTTTTTTTTCTTAAATAACTGATGCTATAATCTTGCCAACCCAGAACTAGTCCAGAAATACACCTTAAAAATTCACTTTTATGATTGGCAGAAAGGCTTGAAGTGCACTAGGAATAATTTAGCAGCACCTGTGTTAAACAGTTTTCAGACAGATGAGGAATTACTGTAGAGAAGAACTGTAGAGCAGAATTCTTCTTTGTTAAAAACGAAATAGTGTGCTCTTCTCTGCAGTGTACTCTTGTGCATAATTGTGGTTAACCAGGTTGTTTTTCATCTATTGATGTGTTCCTTCTTCCCTGATATAGAAAACCACGTTAGGCTGCCATGAGAAGCAGTAGGAACTCATCCCTAAATGCAATGTGTTCCCCCCTGAAGGCAGAGTCCAAAGCCTAACTGAAGCAGCTACACCACACTTCAAGGAAGCCCTTAAACTACCTCCCAGTAATCACAGGCAGGTATTCTGCCATGCAGACCTCTTCATCCTTCCTGAAAAGATAATAGTCATCCTCAAAAAATCATATGGAGTTTTGGGGAGCTTCAAAATACTACAATCCACACTGAATCTGTATTATTTCTTCTCATATGGCTTCAAGGTTTATATGCATTTAAAAGAACCTTTGTCCTTTGCAAGGAACCTATTTTTGCCAGTAATTCACTCTGCTACTCTGACCTTATTTGCTGATGGCATAATTTGTCTTGAAACCCTACATAAATACACTACATCAATAACATTTTCTCAAGGCTATTTTCCCCTGAACCACACAAGATCAAATTGGTTATTTTTCTTTTAAGCAAAGAAATAGACAACATAAAACTTTTCTTGTAACACTCTAATGTAAAGCAGGCATGCAGACAAGGTTTGTTTTGTTTTTATTGCTATATTTAAGATGAAGACAAGGTGGTAAACTAGAGCTAAAGTTCAGGGTTTTTTAAAATCTACATTTGAACGTGACCTTTTCCTTTCTTGTTCAGTTTGCACAGAGGAATAATTTCCAAAGTAGCGTGGGAAGGAACAATTAAAGTTAAATGTTAATTTTCAAAAATGAGGCACAGCTTGCCTTCTAGTTTCTGAATTGCCCCTGGAATACAATTCAGGCTCAACCTCCTGGGGAAAGGCATTGGAACAAACCACTGGTGTAGCAAAACAAGAAGGAGAATAATAAGTTGTAAAATCAGACTGGTCTTTCTAAATAATTGAGGCTTAAGGTAGCAGTGTTCTCCATCAAAGCCGGTTTTGCTATAATTTCCTTTATTGTAGACTGTGGAGTCCTACAAAGGGGCCAGGATCTGCACCCTGGGTGGCAAGAGCAAAAGATGTTGGAGTGTGTTTCTGTATAGTAAGAGGAACCAGATGAGAATGTTCCATGTAAAGACAACAGCTTCATCGTCTTCCTTCATCAGTGTTGAGATCTGCACCACAAAATACCAAGTGGCTAAACCAAAAAGCACTTGGCACTTTAATGTTCTTCTTTAGAAAGTTCTTGGCTTAGGCAGATTTCCTCCCAGTGTGGGCACAGGATACCAGGAACAGAGGTGCTCAGATTTTGCACCCTTCATGCTGAGAGCAATTATCATGCAGATCTACCTTACTCTCAGTTTGATGTGTGCTTCCATGTGTGCAGCATCTGTAAGATCAAGTCATGCCTGTGATCTACTGCCAGCCTCCAGGTAGTCATAATATCTTAAATGTACATAAGCTGTAAACTGGAGTCTTCAATAAAAGCTCAAACCATTTTTTTGTTCACAATGAGAGGCAATATTCCAAATCACATCTGGAAGTCCAATCTATTTCTCCATATCAATAAACACCATTCATAGATTTTGGTGGGCCTTAGGGAGCACTCCAATTTTATTAGAAGTTCAAACCATAGGAGCACTGTGCATCAATTCCTACCCAAAGTGCAATAGTGAGAGTTGAAGAAAAGTGTGTAGTGTCTTGTGAAACAAACATCTTGTTCTGGATTTATACTTTCTAACAAAAAACTTCACCACGAAATTTTGAAAATTATCCCACAAATTAATAATTTTCATTTATTCTCTTTTTTCAATTAATCAATTCCATTCCAATTCTCTTTTTTCTTCTTGCTGAATTCAAGTAATGGAATCACAGAATGGCTTGAGTTGTAAGAGTCTTTAAAAATCACCTTGTTCCAACCCTCTGACTCAGTAGAGATTCCACCTACTAGACCAGGTTACTCAGAGCCCCATCCAGCCTGGCCTTGAACACTCCCAGGGGTGGAGCATCCACAGCTTCTCTGGACAACCTGTGCCAGTGCCTCACCACCCTCACAGGAAAGGATTTCTTCTTAATATCAAAGCAAAGCCTTCCCTCTGTCAGTTTGAAGACATTACTGTTGAGGAGCACGCTCAGTGCAGGTTTCTGGGTGAGCAGCTGCAGTCCTTAGCAATTATCTCTTGTTCCATCCCGACATGCCAGTCACCTTGGCTTTCCTATATTGGTATTGTTTTGCTGTAGTATCTACACTGAAAAGACTTGTATTGAATTCCTGTGGTGCACATGGAGGCTTAGAGGCCATCAGCTGATCCCATAGTTCTCTCCTTGAAAAGATGGAGTACCTCCTGTCTGCTAGGATGCCACACTGTCATCCAGCTTTTAGTTGCTCCCCCTGCTCTCACTGAATTTTTTGCAGGTTTTTAGCATCTCTCAATGTACTAATAGCAGAAATGGACGAATTATTCCATGAATGGTTTCATTATTGTCAAATGCAGATGTATTATAATCTCACAACTCCTACTCAGCATCCCATATTTCTATCCATTATTTCTTTTTACTGCAGTGTCACCTGGGATCTCATTATTAGTTGATTATCCACCATGGCCCTAAGTACTTTTCAGCATCACTATTTCCCAGGTTAGCATATCCATATCATTATTGTAGTTTGCATTTTCTTTTCCTATATACATGCTCCTTGGCCATATTGAAATAGATACTTTTTCACTGAAACCAAACTCTAAAATTTTTCATTAACCACTCCCCCCCTCTTCTGTCACTGAGATTTTTTTTCAGCACTAATATAATTATCCCAGTCATTCTGAAAACGTCCAAATATCATAGAACAAGAAAGTCCTCTGATGAACTGAGGGGAAACACAGGTACTCAGATACAGTTCCAAATTAGTATGAATTAGTATGAATGATGTTTTCACAATTATGCATAAAGCAGTTTGCAAAATAATGTGCATATTTTTTATTGTTTTTACAGCTTTTATCATTTGAATTCATGAAACAGGATCTGTCATGACACCAGTTCAAACGTTTTGCCGAAATGCAATACCTTACATCAATATTATTTCTCTATCATTTAAATTCATCAAAGTCAACGTCTAAGTAAAATGACAAAATCCTTTAACTACAGCACATGCTAACTAGTTGCTTTTTTGGAGTTTTAGGTTTTTAATGAATTATTTATTAGCTGAGTTTTGCATCTGCTATTCAGTTTCTCCAGTATAGATTACTGCAACAGAGTATTTTTGGGGGTTTGCATTTGCATCTTTCCCTTTATAAGGAAAGGGCTATAATTAAAAAATGTCTCCCATTCCAAGTGATATTTCACTTCCTTTTTTTACCTAATTTCCAAAGTAATTTGTCAATTCGATAAAATCATTATTGTTTTAAAATTGTTTTTAAGTAATTCTTACAATAACTCTAAAATACCTAACCCAGGTTCTCTATCAATCCTATGAGAAAAATTGTTCCCTTTTGCTTGTTCATTGTTTTATCTTGAGGAAAAAAAGCTAGTTGCATGTATTAACTCTGAAAAATTACTCCTAAAATGAAAATGAAACATTGATAGAACAGAAAGCCAATGAAAAAAAAATCTAAATTATGTAAGATTTTGATATGTTTGTAGCTAGAAAAAATTAGTTTCATTTGAAAACATATTTTCTGCGGGAAAATGGTGAATATTTTCAGAATCCTAAATACCCAAATATTTAATCCGTATTCATACCCCATTACCTGAATCTAACTCTTGTCAATGCTAAAGGAGTATAAAATAAAGAAAAGAATACTTATTAGAGATTTGATCACATTTTTTAAAAATCTGAAATTTCTATACAATTTCACCAAGAAAAAATATTTTTTAGAACATCCAGTCATGCTAGCATCTTGACCCTTTATGTCATTATGAATTCCCTGTCCATACACTGAGATGCCTAATTGTTTCCAACAAGATCTGTTTGGAAACCAGCAATTTTATTGTTTCCTCAGGAAGCAAGAACTCTTGATTAAACACCCCTGTTCCCCACACAAGAAATGAGTTTTGAATTTTGGCACTGTTTTCCCTAAACCAATGTTTCTCTTCAAAAGAATTGCAGCGAAGGTGGAATTAATTAAACATAACTGCATGTAACCCCTCCAAGTATGCCTCCACCTGAGATTATTGCCCTGGCTCCCATTTCCAGTCTCTGGAGGTCCTTTCAGGGCACAGCTCATCTGGCTGAGTTCAGATGTCTGTTTTAGGAGAGATAAACTGCACTTGAGCAGGGGCTGCTTTTCTCTCTGCTGGGGAAGGCTGTCTGGGATTACTGGCTCACCTGGAGCTTTACCCACTGCACACATCTCACATTAGCCAAGGTGCTGTAGCAGGTGCCTGTGGCTACATGTGGTGCTACTTTTCTGGATCTCCTGAGCCTGGGAAAGGCTCTGTGACCTTTGGGAAAAGAAAGGGCAAGCTTACCTGTGGAAATCCACTAAGAGTTTAATGAACAGGGGAAACCAGTGTTTCTTGTTAATTTTCCCTAAGTGTGCCTCTATCATAAATATATGCATGGAGTGAGGGAGACCATGAGGGTACTCATTGTCCTTAAAACCCCTTCGTGCTGCTCAGCTGTTGAAAGATATAATGCAAATAGAAATCATCCTTAAGACAGAAAAGCAGCTGATTTAAACCAACCCATTTCCCTGTAGCAAATATATCCTAAAGAATATTTAAAGACAGTAATTGTGTTTCCACAGTAAGACTGTGGAAGGTTTCTCACAGCAGAAAAACATTACAAGTGGATCAAGTGCTTGGAAGTAAAAGTAGACACATTCAAAGTAGAAAGAAATAAGGTGTATTTAACATGGAATTGATTTTATAATTCTAACAATTCTATGCCCAAATTGGATTTTAACATTATACTCCAGTATAATGAGAAGTGACTCAATGAAGATATTACTAGATTGATTTCTCTGACATGTTTATGCAGATTATAGTGGGTGACCATACAATGATGTCTTTCTTATGCAAAGTCCTATTCTTACAAAAGTCCTTGACAGAAGTCCATGGTGTTCATTAGGAGCAGAATTGCAGTGTTAGTCCCTATTATGCTATACCTAAATACTGTGTAATATCTGGTTTCTCAGCCTCTGCAGATTTTTACAGGGTGCGCAGAGTTTATAGATGGATTATTTTATATTTTTGAGCTAATGTTGTATGCTTAGAGTTGGAAGGGTGCTAGAATGTGAATACATAGAAATTCCTAATATCACAGAAGCTCAGCTGAAGGGAAAATAGGAGTTACAGAGCAGTATACACTGCTTATTGCAATCAGTACACTTACAGCATTACATAAAATGGAATTTACTGCATTTATTCTAAGCAGATTAAAATTCATTATTTAATCTTTTGTCCATCTACTGAATGCACCAGTCACTGAAGTGTGCACTTCTGGGATAACCTGAGACCTATGTTCATAATTAAAAATCAGTATAAATTTCTGTGATTTTTGAATATCTACCATTTTGGATTCAGAGGAAATTAAAACATATTAGCATACAGCAGAGCATGTGTTTGTTTCTGCCTGACATGTTGATTGGTATTTGTCTTCAAGCCCACATGGAGATTGTTTCTCTTTTGGAAAAGAATAGAAATGTTTCTGTTACATTAAAAATCATCAGGTGTCCAGGGCTGCACTAAATAGTCAGTTTTAAAACTGTCTGTGAGGAACAGGTTTTTGGGAAAAAAAAGGGAAAAAAAGCAAAGGCATTTTTTGATGTTCTTTAACTAAGGTTTTTGTTTGGTTTTTTTTGAGGGGTGGGGAAAATTTTACTTTTTTTTTCAGTATTTATATGTATTTTCTTTTCAAATTCTACCGGAAGGGAAATCTCTGAATTAAGACAGAATAACAATAAACCCCATCCATTTTAGTGAAGGCAGTTAGTTTATTTTCATGTAGGCATGGAAAGTGGCTCCTCTGTTAGCACAGTATTCGTTATACCATTTGAAAATACTTTTTGTAAGTCCTTTATTACATATTTTTCTGGCCTTCCTTATAGAGAAAGGGAGAGTGGGGGGAGAAAAATCTCTACAGTTCTCTTGTTCAACATATATTTTTTTCATAATGTCATTTGAACAGACTTCCTCCAAGTCGTGCATCTCTTATGTGTGTTTCAAGCTTTCCTACTGATAGCAAGAAAAACAGTAATTTTTTACCTTGGTTTTCAAAGTAGTGGGGGGTTGTCCTTGAAATGTGGGCTCAACTCCTCTCTTTCTTTGTTTATGGATTATTGTTCCACATGGGAGCAATTTTAACAAGTCCCGATTGGACTGTAATCCAGAAAGAATTAAACCATGACTTCTACCCTGGCTTTTGTAACATTAAGAAACAAATTAGTGAACTAAAAATAGCCAATCTGCTTTTCAATTGATTGTATTTTTAACATATTAATTCCTTTTTTGCTCTGCTATGGAAAAAGTTACATTGAGAAGCTATTGAGTTTGCATGCTGGAAGGACTGACACAGGGTTCTCTGGTGATAACTGATGGGCAATATCAGCAAAGAGACAAGGGGGGATCATAAAATAAATAAAAAATAAAAATCAATGTAAAACCAGTTGCAGAAAACCCAAGATTTTAAATGTGGGTTAATCCCACTCCTGTCAAAATATCAGACGCTCACAGAAGGGGCAGTTAAGGGACTATGGAAGGCACCTCCATGCTCAGAGGGGATCAGGGCCAGCAGTGGAGCAGGGCAGCCAGGGCTTTGTATAACCATGCACTTCAGAGTAAATTCAGACATGGGCAAATATTCTGAGCTCCACAATGTTCCTGAGATTCTTTTCTCTGGTTAGATAAACACAAATTAAAAAAAAAAAAAAAAAAAAAAAAAAGCAGTAATTATAAAAGCCCTTGTTACTGACATTTACCAGGTTGTGCTAAGTATCAATGCATGTTTTAAAGTAGGGAAAAATAAAAAGATGAAAACTCACCCCGATGGTCTTTTCCAACCATAACCATTCTTTGATTCTCAAAAAAAGAGAAAAAAAAGAAAGAACTACTGAATTTTCAGGATTTCCAAGTGATAGATATTCAATTCATCTGTTTCATTAATCTATGCATTATTTTGGGGGCTGAGAAGAATTTAGCTCTTATTCAGCACTCCATTAGTAATGATTATATTTTTTTGCTGCATAATGGTTTATAAACTTTATTGCTGTGCAGGTATTTTAAGTCAGTGTCATCTATCCAACTATGAAATGATGAGGTGTACTGCATAGAATCTATTTCAATTTTGTGTTAATTACTGTGTAATAAGAAACTGAAAAATGACATTTTAAAATATTTAGAATGTTCTCAGCAATAACCAGCAGTATTTTCTTTCAGATCCCACTTATTAGAGTGCTTTCCCTAAAATCTAAGATACAAAATTCAGCTCTTCTGAGATAGATGCTTGATTCAATGCAACTAATAATGGGAGATCTTAGAAGTGGTTGAAACTGTAATGGTGTGTTAAAGAGCATAATGTGAACATAAAGTATTTAAGAGTTCATTTTGAGAGAAACTTCTTATAAAACCTTACATACATGCAGAGCTCTCTGTATCCCTTTGTCTTTTCCCTCCAATCATAAAACTGAGGCTGCAGAACTTGGAATCTACTTTTTACAGGTTTTAAAAATATTTTAACAAGGAATAGCAGAGCTAATTGAATTTGCAATAATGGTGGGGTTTGCATGAATGCAAAAATGTTCTACTATTACTTATGAAAATCCCATTTTATTACTGATTGGTGGTCTGTGGGAATAATTTCTTGATTTTCTTCTGAAACTCCTGATATGCCTGGCGCAGAGTGGGGCCTGTGGATATTTCACCAGCAGCTCCAATTTTCTTGGTAGATGACTCAGAAAGAAATACTAGCTGTGTGGTACAAGTCAACTGTGGAAAAACACAGTCAAAGAACATTTTAAGAGCCCCAGCCTAAGCAAGAGTGGCTATCATGGGACCTGTGAAAGGCACTGTTGCTATGTTTATTGATACAATTAACATCTGACTTCTAAGACAATCCAATGAGCCACAGATACAACTTGTGCAAAAAAACCTGCTCCTTCAGTAAGTTGCAAACCCTGTGAGACCATCATTCCATCAGAAATTACTCCTCTGTTAAACAACCTACCAAGCAAGTAGCTGCAAGGAACCTGAGAGGTGTGTTATGATGCTACATATTAATTTAACAGGTTGCTTAATAATCTGTAAATAAACAAAGTTATTGAGCTAATTAGCATTCAGGGAAAAGTTATGCTTCTTGAATGTCTGATGTTTGAGGCTGGTTAAAATTGCCTCAGACAAAGAAAAATCAGTACGTTCAAACAATAGTGAATATCAAATTGTGAGGCAGTCCAGAAATCTAGAAAGTCAAAACCCAAGGTTTACTGATTTACCTCAATTTTATGCAACAATCTTAAAAAAAAGGGCTCTTTTAATTCATCACCAATGCGAACCAGCACAGTAGTTTCTGAAAATTCCTTCAACTTCAGGCATATATGGTTAGCTGTTCTTATGCCTTGCCAACATCAACCTCCACTTGCTCTTCTAGATCCTTACAGGTGTAGATGCATAGAATTGCAACTGACATGTAGATGTCTATGTCAAAAGGGTCTTAGGCTTCTGACCCTCTTTTGTTAGCTGAGTATAATAGCACTGTTGTTTTCTTTTCCAGTCTTACCAACATCTGCATTTCAAAGGGTTTTGAGGCTCCAAGGTATTATAGTAACTGTGTAAGCACATAGACTAGATTAGAAAATTAATATAACCAGTAAAGTTGCTTACAAAATACGGAGTAATGTCTGAACAGTCAATATAAACTTTTTCTTGAGAAATGCAAAATAATTTATTACACTTATATATTACTTGTCACTTTGTGTAGCCACACAAAAACTGAGTTCAAATTTCCCACTTAATTATTAAAAAAAGACAACTACAATAATTTTCTGCACTAATATTTAGACATAAAAAATTGAAAAGTAGTAATTTCTTGTTTTTTGCAGTGATCAGATGCTACGAAAGGCTGTACCACTGAAAGTGGGTGGTAGGCATGGTGAGAAAGCAGCACATGAGTAAAAGTGAAGGGAACTTAGAGCTCCTTGAGAGAGGTACTCTCACTTAAGAGCTAAGAGTTGTGGAATTCCTTTCTTGCATTGAGTAGCTGTATAATGATATTAAAAAACTATGCAATCTTTCCTTTTTTCTCATATGGGTTATTTACGCTCTTAGTGTGGTCTGTGGGCAGACAGCCCTACCTCCATGCTCTTGGGTGTCTCCTGGGATCTCTGCACTCCTACTAAAGTCCCTGTGAAAAGCAATTAAAAAGCAAACCTACTGGCTTAACTTTACTGTAAGGTGACCCATATCCCTCCTGGAAAAATGAGCAAGGTGCTGAAAACTGAAAGATGTAGAAGATCATATCTTTAGAGGAAAAGGAGTCATTAATAACATTCCCATTTATTTTCTTACTTAAACACTTTCTTACTCTCTATACACCAGTTAGTTGCATTGTGATATGGATCATATTCCTGCTAGGTTCTTATTTATTTTTATTAATGATGGCTTAGGATGCTTTTCTTGGTCTGGCATTCAAAGCACACTGATGAAGGAAGCTTAAGAAATTTCCTCCCTACCCTGCTCCCACAAACGACTCCTTTACTAATCCACACTCATGTATGTGCTTTATGTCCCCGTGAGCAAAGGACATAACTAACAGGGTTCCCAGCTTTGCTTCAGAGGTGCAATCCCTGGCTATAACTTGATAATTGTTGCAGTGGTTCATCTTCCCTTCCCTTCCCTTCCCTTCCCTTCCCTTCCCTTCCCTTCCCTTCCCTTCCCTTCCCTTCCCTTCCCTTCCCTTCCCTTCCCTTCCCACCCCACTATTGTATGCAAATAACATTGTAATAAAAGGTGCTTGTATCTGCTGAGATCCCCAGAGTACGTCTGAGGAAGGAGCACTGCATTTGCAGAGATACATCATCGATTAAATATAATTTCCATCCAGAAAGAAAACAAAAGGTAAAATATTTCTTTTTAATGCTTCACAAATTATTACATTAATTCTTGTACATGTATCTTCCCAAAAGTGACTACACTCCTTCTAAGGTTACCTTGATCACTTAAATCAAGCTATACTTGTAAACAGGATAGATCTGCTGCTTCTTTCTGCCTGTCTAGTGTGTGAAGTCTGAGGAGATTTGTCCTGTTGCCTGAAGTCAACTAAATTATATTTCTTCACAATTCCTAAAGGAAAGCAAATCTAGTGGAACAGCTTCTCAGATTATAACTTCATTTCTGTGAGACATCCTGGGGGAGATATTCCTCCAGGTGTCTGAATTACACTGTCCAAGCTCAACATGCTCCACACTGCCGATGTGCCCTCAGATCTCACACCTTGTCAAGCACCAGTGATGCCCAGGGAGATGAGAATTAACCCATCATAACTTAGAAATGCCATTGACAGGACTCTGACTGCACCAGCCTGAAAACAGATATGAAGGGAAGGGTGAAAGCATGCAGCAAACTCTTTGCCAAAAGTTCAGGAACTATTTTTTCGTGCAATATTTACTCCCCCAAATCATATGTAAAGGCCCAGACTCTTTACCTCGAAATTTGTCCTTCAGATGAATCTGTATCACCTAAGAAACATCAGTACTACAAAACAAATCACTTTCCATTTAACATTTGTGCCATCTTGCTCTAACATGATTCCCAGTCATGAAACAGACACCAGCCTTGCAGTGCCAGAATGTACAAAAATATTTTGAAAAATTAAAAAAATGGAAAAGTCTGCTTTTAATGAGACTGGACAGCAAAGACATGTCATACAGCTATGTGTAGGGATACATACAGTGGAATTTGTTTTCTGAGAGACTGCCATAAGCATCAAGTGCCGTCACTTCTGTTGAGCTAAGTCTCTAATTTAGGCTGCTACTTTTGGGATTGCATCCCTCCAGAAATCTTGTATCACAGAATTTAAAAGTAGAGACTTGTACACAGACTATTTTAAAGCAGAAATAGTGGATCAATCTAGGACTTCATTTCAATGTTCAAAAACATACACACTGGCAGTGCCTAAATGGCATAGCAGAATGCAGAGCTGGTAGTAGAGCAGATGCTGCTGCTTCTTACCCTTCAGCTATGCTTCTTTAAATTTTATTAGAACAAAATAAGATCAGCTAAAAATACGTGTTAATATGTCTGCGTTAGTTAACAGCCTGCTAGGAATTCTAATTATTATTGAGTTTATCATGGAGTACTGCAGTATGCCCTTTCTTTAAATTTCTAGAGATCACTTAAGATGCAGATTGTTAGCTGTATAAATATTTGTTGATATTTAAGATTCATAATTCACTTGTTTCCCCAAAAAAAGCTGTGTAGCCTTTTTTGAAATACTGTTCAAATGATGTTATTTTATCAAAAACTATGCTGCTTAGCCAGTTAGGGTTCTTGCAAGAGATGAAGAATTGTGAATTTGGGGAAATGAAGATAAGTGAATAGGGTGAAAAAAATAGGATAGATGAAGAGTTGTGAATTTGGACAAAGCTCTGATAATCCCTTTTAAAATTATTCTTAGATATTCACTTAAGCATTGTGACTTTATATTTTTAACCCAACTTGTAAAAGACAAGACACAGAATTTGTAATTGGTTAAACAATATAAAAGTATCAGTTGCAATGATTGCTCATCGAGTTTTTTCCTTATAGGACTCAGTGGAATTTCTTGTATTTTCGGATTTTCCTATGAAGGTGCTGTAGGAATTCCGTGAGCTATTATTGGTCAGGATTAGATCAGAAACAAATAAATCATCCAAATTTCCATCTAGTTCATAAGGCAGGCACACTCTTTGGCTTGTGTAGTTCAACACACTTCACAGAAAAACTATGGCCATTACCTACTATTGCCTTTTAATAATATTTCAATTAAAAGCCATAGATGAATTAACATAAATGCAAATCACTTTAAGTATCTCTTTTATTTAATGCTTGAAGAGTTTTCCTTTTTCTTTCAGCCTGGATTTATCATTCTGTACTCAGTTTATAAAGATTAATTCAAAATACCATGAATATGTTGATTTTAATTTTATTCAAGCCTCATCACCTCTTTGACTAGTGCTATTTCCTTTTTCTCCTAACCATTACATTTGTTGCTGAGTTGCAATCTTCACTTAGATCAGAGTCACTGTGCCCATGCCAGTATCAGCTGGTTTTCTCATGGGGCTCTCTGTGGGTTAGCTTTCTCTCTTGTAGCTGGAAGTGTGTAGGATAAAGCCTGTGGAGACAAAAAAGCCCTCCACAGAACCCCCTCAAAGCTCCCCAGGATTTGCTCATGTACAGCAGCCTGTATTGTATTTCAGTATACTGTTTTGATATAAATGTTGCCTGCCAGAAATCTGAGTCTTTAATGTAGAAAGAATAGTCTAGCTCTGACTTCTTTGCTTATTTGCTAGATTGTAATACGTTCACTCTCTGATCACTGACCTCAGTAGTTCTTTCCAGCTCAAAAATTATATTTTCATGTCTTTTCCATTTTGTCTGGAAAAATATCAAATCATGACCTTTAAAAAAATATATTTTAACATATGTGTCCTCTAAAAGCAGAAACCTTGCAAAAGACCCAAACCAAAATGGAAAAACATTGCCCAAAACTGGGTAGAATTCTTGTTTATTAGCTCTTGGAGACTACTGGGTTTTCTTCTCTTCTGAGTGAAGTTTCATTAACACTTTCTTGCTCCATATTAGTAAAATAGGGACCTGATGACTTGCTCCTTTTATGATAAATTGGAAAACTTAGCAAAGACAGAAATGGAATGTGACATAAGTAGGGATGAATTACTAAAGGGATGGAGAGAAAAAAAAAAATCACCAAATATTTCTCTAATGAAACTTGTCACTTCCTAATGAAAGTAGTTGAAGGAATTTCTCATTAAAAACTGTTTCCTCTGTGAATGCACATGTGAACTATTATTTAGGATCAAAAGCTTCTCCTCTGAATCCCACTTTTTATGCTTCATGTTTAACTGCAATGTGTTCAGACTCCTTACTATGATTCACCATCACTTAGTTGTTAGTTCTCTTTATTATGCTGTTCAGTTTTGATTCCTCCTTCACTGAAATACTAATTTATTTGACCAATGGTTAGCTAATATTTTTGTCACGTTGCTGAGCTCTTCCTTTTTCCTTCTTATTTTTTTCTTGTTTGTTTTTCTTTTCCTTCTAGCTCTCTGCAAAGTTAAATTTTTTCTCTACTTGGTAATTTAATGCACCAGGATATTCACTGTAGACATATGAAATTAATTAAGGTACTGGTCTGGAGTGTCTTACCACATTTTGACCCAAATGATAAAATAATATTGCAAAAAAGGAGAGGTAGAAGGGAGAACTATTTTTCCTAGCTTTGAATATCTTTAATTTATGTGAGTTTCAATGAAACAAAGGAATATGTTCTTCCCTAAATGATTTCAGGTGCATTTTTAGTAAAACACTGTGTGCTGGTTTATTATTATGTGGACATGATCACCTAATTATAAAGGCAAATGGAAGTTTACAACTTGGGAATTGAGTCTTCCTCAGACACTTCTCAATGAATAGAAATTCTACATACATATTTATGGTAAAATTTTTCACTGAGTGCTTAATTCCCTTTTGTTCTATAAGAATCTGGATATAAAATCAAAAGAGATGTTACATTACACTTTCTTGCCTCTTGGCATTTTCCAGGAAAAGCAATGTAAAATTTGAGTTGACCTTGCTTTAATACAGTACAAAAGAATGTGCTTGTCAAAGAAATATGACATCGTACTAATAGTCTCTTTCTCTTAAATTGCAGTTTATGTAGCATTCTGCCCTCATGCAGAACAATTGTGCGCTGTTATGTGTAACATAGAAAAAAACAAGAATTTAAGAAACGTAAATATTTTCCATGTGTTCATATACAAATAAATGTAAAAAATTCCCAATAAGAGCTTCTGATCTGCCTTCAAAAAACTTCAGCTGAACGATTTTAGCTTTATATTTCTAATGCACTAGAAATTTCAAAGAGCAACAAGATAACAGGGCTTCATGCATTCTGTTCTCAATAGATTGTGTTTCCCTGATATAGCAGTAGGCTGAGTATGGTAATAGCACTTCCAAAACTCAGGCTAGACCCTCTTTACATGGCATCATGCCCCATGGGCACAGCCTCTCAGGTGCCTCTAGTTTCTGGGTATTTGCATTGCATTCCTCATTTTGGTGAGCTTTACACACTGTGAAGATACCAGAGGTAATCCGACAGGAATACAGGACTTCTGGGTATTAACACAGCAAAGATAGCTGTAGTTACCAAGTCCATGGTCAAGTAAATGTGTTCATGTTACTTGACAGTCTCACAAAACTTCTTTATGCATGTCTGTGAACTGCAGAACTCAAACAATTAAGATAAATGTAATTTGAGAGAACTGATGGAGTTTTTGAGCTGTCAATATCAGGCACATAACCACCTTGCTCTAGGTGGAGGTGTGACTAGCCCTAAGAAACTCATAAAAAGAAAATGTATTTAGCTGTTGATCAGAATTCAAAGTCTCTTGAAAATCCATGTTAGTGCCTAAGTTATTAAGGCTTATACCTTGTCCTTTCTTCATGAAATGGATTCTTCATAGGATTAATAGAAATATTAGGATTGGAGTCTAGGAGAAATTAACAGACTGAATGTTAATGTGGAGAATAATGCTTCCTGTCTAGCCTGGAAACAAGAACACAACTAAAGCCTACATGGTCAAAGAGATGCATGCTCCTACATCTTCATACTAGAGCAGGACGGATCCTCAGCTAGCAGACTGTGATGTGGTTTTGCACTCTGTTCCTCAGCCAGGAGTAATTTCCACAGAATAGTGATTTTTCCTGTAGGTAGTAGATGGACCTTGCAATTGAGATCTCATTCCTGCTCCTCCACCACCAACTCCTTTATTGCCTGTTAATCCTAATGAAATTTTCTACTCTTAGAAATCCAGCCTTAATATATTTTATTTATATACGGCATGTTTGCATATAGCACCTTTTTCTTAAGGTGCAGCTGCTGTTAGAAAGCCATATATTTTTTTAGTAAACAAGGAAAGGAAAGAAAAGCAGCATAGATTATGCCATCTTACACACCAGTGGTGTCCCTGCTTAAATGTTGAGTAGACCACTAATCTCACACCGAATATTGCAGAAACAGAGATTTAGAAAAGGTAAGAAGCATGGAAACACTAAAAAAAAAAGAAGAGTAGAATTCCCACAGTAGAAAAAAATACCATTGATCAGTAAACTCAAACAAAACTTATATCCATTTTAATGTTTAATGGGAGACTAGATTAATCAGTGAAAACTGGTTAGTGAGATAAGCAGAATTCTGTTATCAAGAGACTAAAGACATGGATTGAGCTGTATTTACTGCCTATTAGAATATCCAGAAATAAAAGCTAGAGCAGAAGAAGATTTTGTGAGAGACAAAATTACAGCATTTTTTTAGGCTTTAAATACTAAAATATGATTTCATAGATTAGTTTAACCAGAAGAGATCTTTGAAGCCAATTTTTTCCAATCTGCTCCTCAAAGCAGGGCCAACCTAAGCCAGGAAGCCTGGAATTTTTTCCAGTTGGATTTTTAATTAAGAGATAGAGATTGCACAACCTCTTTGTGCCACCTTATCCAATGTTTTATTACCTTTTGTAACATATAATCAGAATTTCCCATTCTGAAGCTCGGTCTTTGCCATGTTTTGTTCTGTTCTGTATTTCTGTGTCTGTTTTCATTCACGGTGTACTCTCTGACAACACAGTTATAAACAACAGTAAGATGTCCCTTTACCTTTCTGTTCTACAGATTGAGGAAATCCATTTCTTACAGTGTCTCACAACTAAATCCCAGCCATGTGTTATTGCATGGGATCATTCAATTTCAGTTCCAGGACTGCACACCTTCTATGTGGTGAAGCTCCTTTGAATCAATATCTGCAGCCTTTTGAGTATCCTCCTAATGACTGACCCTGTCCTGAGCCTACTGAGTGCTCCCCACACCTTTGGGCTTCATCCAAAATCTTGCTGCGGTGCTCTCTGTCCCACTGCCAGACTGTTAACACTGATTTTAAGCAGAATTATCTTTAGGAGTGATTCCTGAGAAACACCACAGGCAATCAGAAGTCTTTTGGACTTCATTCTGTTGATCACAATTCCTTGATCCAACAACACCCATTCGTGTGAGGTTTATGTATCCTTCTGTTGCATCTGATGCTGGCCAGCTCTACAGATGTCTCTGAACATGAGAGCATTAACCAGTGACCCAGCATGACCTTCTGAGAAATACTTCTCTGTGGGTCTTCAGTTTTAGTGAACTATTCTACAGACTTTATAAATAAATGGTTCCCAGTCATGGAATGTGCAGAACTAATAAATCGAGTCGAATAAAATGCTGGAGTAAGAAACGTTCCGGTCTCCTTTGTTTATTTCAAGCTACAATTGGTGTTTAGATTTGGTTTCTTCTTGCAGACTTCTGTAAAACCTATTTTCACCAGGAAAATTCAATTTCTGAGAGTCTTTTTTCTTTTTATTCAAAATACTG
Organism: Acridotheres tristis; assembly: GCA_037013685.1. Classification (NCBI taxonomy): domain Eukaryota; kingdom Metazoa; phylum Chordata; class Aves; order Passeriformes; family Sturnidae; genus Acridotheres; species Acridotheres tristis. Next base: position 31,196,346 of record CM072884.1, on the reverse strand, counting down.
CAACCAGTCCCTGTCATAATTAAGTTAGTGTGATTTGCTGTACTGTCCTTGTTTTCTATTGTACTACTGTGCAGTTAGTTCCTGACAAATCAAAGACCCAGGGTATGAGTATTGCAAATCAGATTTGGAAAGTGTTTACTTCAGGGAAATTTGTAGAGTTAGTACAGTATATTACATTCTAAGCAATGATTCACTCACTGTTCTCAATATGACAAAATAATGAAACTAAGGGCAATATTTTGATAGGCTACCATAAAAATACAAACCTTGTAAAGAAACATTAATGGACTTTATTGTCTTATGTAAGAAATAAAAAGACTGGTTGGTCATTTCATGACTCTGTCTAGCAGTTTAACAGCAGCAAATGGAACATCAGCTCAAGTATCATAGTGTCATGATGGAGCAGGTATTTCTTCCCATAGTATCTGCTGCACAATCATGTCAGATAGGATTTTTGGTATTTGGGGGTTGGTTATGTAGGTTTTTTTTCTTTTTTTTTTTTTAATTTCTTTTTCCAAGTAAGCAGATTGGTAGTATTGAAGCAAATTCAAATTTGCTCAGCATCATTGGCATGAATTATTTTCCTGCCATAAAAGTTTTGCTTCAGTTTCTTTTAGGAATATTTGTTGTTGTTTTTTATTAGCATGCCTAGGATAGTGGGAGTAGAGATTATAAAAAGTCTTATCTGGAGTGTCAAATAAGGAAGATTCTACACTGAGAACAGCTTTGCCAAGATGCAGGCCAGATGGTAGCTTTGGGACTCAGAAGCTGAAAGAAGTAGCTGGAGTTATGTCAAGAGAAATAGTTAAAAAACAGGAGAAAAAGGAAGCAAGAGAGATTGTCAAGTAAAATCAGCACAAGTAACTATTTCTGCTACCCTTTTCATGTCTGAATGAATAGATGTATTACTCACATAATAACCTAACAAACAAATGTAAAGAGAGGATGAGGAACAAGGCAAAAATACAGAATATTTGTATAACCCTATACAAATATATTTCATTCTATTTACCTGTGGGCTATTGTCAACCCAAGATGTCATAATGCAACTTTTTAATTAGGGATTGAATCTATTACTTGTCCAAACTTATGGGTTAGGAACTACATGAACACCAAAATGCCAAGACATCATGATACATTGCAAAGCCAGTGTCTTGTACCTGTGCTCCTGGAAATCTCATACTGAAGATATGAGGATAAAGCATACTGAAGGATAATAAATGCTAAAATGAAAATACTTTCCAGGTTATGGAAGTTTTCTCCTTTTTTCAGACCTGTAATTTTCATCCTCACCCATAAAAGTTGACCAGGACTGATCAGAATAAAGTTTCTTGCTTAGATGTGCAACTTTAGAAGTAGGGTGATAGGTTTCCTACCTTCAGCAGCAGCTAACGGGAGTCAAAACATGACTCCTGTCAAAAAATAGAGATATATACATATAGATACGCACACACATACACATGAAAGAATTTTACAGTCCAAGTCAGATCAATCCAAATCAGATGTGTAGCGAACACTTTTAGTAGCAGGCATTGAAAGAAAGGGGTAGCTAAACACCATTCAAAGGGGAATATGTTGTTGCTGCCATGAATTGATCTCAAAACTAGTGACAACTATTTTTCATTCTTATAACATGTTCTTGCTGGAGGAGACATTCCAGAGTAACAAGTTCTACAACAATTTATGGATTGAGAGAAGTGGAGTCTATAGGGCTTATTGAAGTTTAACTGTAGCTTTTAGCTAATTGTTAAACACTGAGCTTCTGCCTAAGTTTGTGAGATAAAACAGGTTTACATAGCTAAGTTTTATAAATATGACTTGCTTTGGATAATTTACAGGTTAAAGGAGCTGTATTCTTTTCATATATAGATGTGTCAAACCGATTGTATTTAGACAATATGTTTCCTATATGTAAGACTGGAAGGGGAAATTACCTTATTGACAGAAGATTGAGCATGACTAGCTGGAAGTGAGCAGCAGACTAGATTTTATGAGCAGAATTTTTAAAAAATTTTGAGAGAGCCTATCTGCTTCTATTCTCAAAAGACAAAAACTGGTGCATTTTGGAGCATTTGGAAAACAAACTGTTGGGCTTGGAAGGCAGAAAGAGGGGAAGAATTTCACAGCTGAAGAATATAAAATCATGCCTCTCTTTTCTGAATCATCACGGGCGGAGAAATTCCCTGTATACACTGACAAGGTATGTTTAAAGAAAGACCTACCATTCTTGAATATTGGGTTTATGGTGCACTGGAGAGGTTATGAAAGTCTTTAGAGAACATACTGGTATATTTGCTACCTAATAACTTCAACAAGCAGTTAATGTCCTTTGAGGAGATATAGTAAAAATTCTCAACCAATTTATTTTATAATGGAGTTTAAGAGGTGGTCTCATCACGGTCTAAAAGCACTTAAGTGGGGAAAGCCATCTGATGGTAATGACTTTTTAATTCACTGGAAGTCATAATGAGTTGCAGTGAGTAGAAGCTGATGCTAGATAAACCCAGGCTAGAACCAAGGTACATATACTAAGTAAAGCTAATTAGGCATTGAAAAAGCCTTCTTGGATGCATGATGGATTCCTCACCACCTGAAGTCTAAAAGTTGAGGCTGGATTCCCTTTACAGGAGTTTGTGGTAGTTCAAGCAGAAGCCATAATCACGATACAGGAATTAGTGTGTGAAGTTCTTTGTTATGTGCTTTTCCAGAAATCAGACAGGTATTTTATTGATCTGTTCTGACCTTAAATCCACAAAGGCTAGGCAAATGTTGAATAATTTTTTTTTATGCTATTCAAAAATTACACAGATGTTTGCACATAATGGGATTGAAACAACAGTTTCTTTTAAGTCACTGGTGTAAGACAAAATGTACCAGACAAAAGAGGGGACACTTTTCTACCCTCCTGATCTTGCTTTTCAAAACAGGTTTCATGATTATTATCTGGAACTACTAGAATGAAGTCTGTTCTTGCAATGACTCTCCAAGCTGTAACAGAGGTATATGAATCTTCACAATGCAGAAGATAAAAGATGGCAATTATCAACATTTACTTTCCTCTCTCGATATTTTTATTGCTGAGTTCAATCCTGGACACTGGTGCAATGCCTTAGACTGCCATGTTTCCTTTTTCCAATAGAGGCAAAAAATGTTGTGATTGGAAATTCTTGATTTGAAGCAGGAAGTAGTGATTGAGGTTCTTGTTACAAAGCCAGGATCACTAACTAGATTTTTTTTCTTTTTGTTTTCCTAATCTAGCCAAATGTAAAAAAAAATAAAATACTCATGAGGTTAGCATTGGAAATGCTGGAGGAATATACAGTCTTAAACTAAAGACTGAATCAATGGCATTAGAAATTAGAATATTTCCCTGCTTTTTGTTTAGAGTGTTTGGGTGAAAGAGTAAAGGAGGTGTTAAGTCTTTTCTTCCTACAGGAATATTTATCAGAATCCAATTTAACCTTTCTCTTTAAGGATACAGTATAACATTTTTTTATTTTAGCTCAATGGATGCATTGAAATTCTGCCCATTTAGTTTGCTCGCTCCTGATTTCTCTCAGAAAGTAGAGAGTTTAGATACTTGTCAGCACATGATAAAATAGCAATCTTTAGGCTCATTCTGTTGATAAAGAAACTGATACACCTAACTCAGTTTTTACACGTGGTATATAAAATTTTAAAGGACTTTGCCTTTCTTAGTAATTGATGCAAATTAAGGGTATTGATTCCACTTAATGAGTTGCAAACACTTTTTAAAAGGTCAGACCTGAAGTAGGTTATGTGGAAATGTATAGAACTTTCAATATTTTTATTTCATTGCTATTTAAGTATGCACCTGAAAAACATTTGATGAAATGCTAGAGAGCAATGAATAACACTAATGTTTTCCAGCTACATAAATGAGTGGGATCAAGCTGACAAGTGTTCTCTGTTATTTGGCCACCATTTCACATTGTACATCCTCAGCTTTTCAATTTATATTAAAAGCTGGAGAACCTGGGCTCATTTAGCAGTTCCCTTTCTCCAGCAGTGGCTGCAAGCAGACTGCAGGAGAAAAGGAAGCAACTGAAAATGCAGATTTGAAGCTTACACCTAATACTTTCCCATCCTCTAACCTTGTTCAGGTGAGAGGATTTCCTGAATCTCGGTAGTTCAGCTGCTATCTAGTAAACCACAAAAGATGTTTTTTCCAAATGCTTCTTTAGAGACCTTTGTTTTTATTTCTTGAAGGTACAGAAGAAAGAATCTTTTTTTGGTCTTGTGTAGTTTTGGATGCAAAACAACATTTCTTGAAAACAAATATAATTGTGAACAGTCTAAATGCAAAACAGTATACATAAGGAAAAAAAAAAACCTCATATGTGTTTAAAAGGATTGAACCACCATGATTATGAAAAACATGGAGAGGAAAATCTCTTCACAGGGAGTTAAAAAGATGAGAAAGTTCTTACTGAAAGTATATATTAGGAATTTTGGCATATATCTCCTACTTAAAAGTGTACATTTTTCTGGCCCATTATGAGACCTTTCAAAAAAACTAAGACCAAGTCCCCTAAGTGTCTCTTCATCAGAATCATTATTGAATATGACTAGAAAAGTTAATTTCATTTATTTAGCTATATATTTTTATCAAGAACTCATTTGCAGTGAGTTCCTCTAGCTCCTTGCTTTTCTCAAATGTTGTAAGAAAGTTCAACTTCAGTGACACAGTTCTGTATGTTCAGCATGGCAGCTGATACTGGGAAATGCCCCATGCTCATTCAAGAGTTTGGACATAGCAGAGATAGAATTTCCATATCTGATTTTAAGCATCTACTATCTGAGCTAGTTAACCAGACTCCAGTTATAATCAAAGATGAGAAACAATGGGTTTTAGGGTGAAAAGCATGTCATCTTAAAGAAGAGGTCTAAAAGAGACAGATGTCTCCTAATGTAGCAGTGCTGTTCACTCTTCCTGACTGGAAAGGGAGCCTAGGGTGACTGGCTCAGATGCAGATGTCTAATTTAGGTGTGATGAATCTCTCTCTAGGGTTTCTCCTGTCCCTCCTAGTTAACTGTAGAGATAATCCTTTTTCAGATTGAAAACCTTGGAAACAAGTCTTGCAGGAAGCCAAGCATCTTTATGGCTTTAAAGCATAATAAAACTTTTGCCATTTCAAGCATTTGTGAGCAGTGATTAGAGAATGTTTGAGCTGGAAGCTGGCACTGCTGTGTACTTTTGCACTGTTGCCTTGCTCAGGTATCCTGAGCTCTTTCTCATGCCTTGAATATAACCTCATTTTGTAGTAACTCTCTTTTCTTCTTTTCTCATTTTCAATGCTTGGGTTGTTAAAAAACAAAAATATGCCCAGAGACAGATGGAAAATTGCTGAGCTTTTCTCAAATCAGTTCAGTTTCCACTGTGTTCATAGGCATCCTTCTCCTTCTACTGATATTTTCAAATACATAAAATCTTCATATTTCCATTTCTTCCAAATTAAAACTTGGTATCTTGGACTAATTTTGATACAAATATTAAATCCAGATTTATCCACAAAAATATAATACAGAGAGTAACAACAGAAATGTTATTATGAACTGTAGGACTTTGGATTTCATTTTGCAAATATGTAGCACCTAAAAAGCTTGCTTTCATTTTCTTTGCATCATGACTGACAGATTTCTAACTGTTGTAAACCAGAAACTAGCTGCCACTAAATAAATTTTATGAATGAATTGGTGTTAACTGACAGTAGCAGTGCCAGTCAGCAATACATAAATGAATCATTACAGTGACCAGATACATCACCACAACGTTTGTCAGTCTCTCTCTTTCCATAAAATCTATACAGTATTCACAAGAATATCTGAGCTGCTGACAAGGAGCTCAAGACTTTCTGTTTAAATCACAGATGAATCCTGGAAAGGAATACATGATTCTTCATATTACTAGATAACAGAATTTGGACTGTCGTAATGCTGGCTTCATGAGCATTTTACCATGTTCTATGAAACTCCAAGGAGAAAATAGATTTTTACATAAAGAAACAAAAACAACACAATGAAGGAGTTTCAGAGGGTACAAATGTGTTGCTCTTTATCCTTCCAAAGATCACACTTCTTTGGATATTCATGTGGGTGTGTGAATGCAAGTGCTTATTCTGTAGAGTTGTCCAGTCACTCCATTTTTTTTCCTGTAGCTTTCATCGGAACTTATCTTCCATGTAATGTTAACTCAAGGAGCATCATCTTTAACCTGGGCTTTGATCAGACGTAAAAGTAGATGGATCATGGTTTGACATTTTAGTGCAGGGGTGTTGAAAAAGGTGATGCAGTGATGGTTCAAGTGCTGAGTGCTGCTTTACACAGCTACCCTGCTGTTAAAGTGGTATTTTGCAAAATAATTATAAGAACTTGATAGGAATGGATGCTACACTGAAAAATCAGTGAAAATGCCAGCAAGAGACCAATTTTATGCTGTCTGTATGTTTGAAGTAGGTGTTTATTTGCCAGAGAATTGACTGACAATTAGTCATGAAAAGATCCTCTTTGGGGAACAGTCAGAAAAGCTAGCAAAAGTTAGTCTTCTCATCTGGGTCACTCTCTGGAGGATCCCTTCCCTGAACTGACTATAATGGAAGCCTGGGGAAATTCGTCCTAACTTGTCCACGACTAGAGCTAGCCTTTGTGAACGTCCCTCTGAGGGATTATACCAAAGGAATACGTGTAAATGCCTACTATAGTCTTTAAACTGACTGCTCCTTCACATCACACTTAAAGTAATGCATAGGCAAAATGCATGTAAATATAAATTAGTTTTGAAGTACACAGACTTCTAACATTCCCTTTGTCAGCCACAAAATCTGAAGAGGAATCAAAGTGTGGGTGACCCGAGTCCCTGAGGAAACTTGAATGACAATAAATAGTTGTGTGGAAGAAAGGAATTCAAGGCCAGATTTTCATTTCATCTCATAACATCTTTCATGCTGTGCTCCTAGTCTAGCTTCCTTTTATCCACCTCCTGTGTGTGTGAAATTGCAAAATGGATTGGACAAATTAGGGGCCTGAGAAGGTGCAGTAGAATCCTATGTGTGTGTGTATATATATATATACAAACACATATTTTTGAACAAGGGAGTGTTCTGCTGTTCCAGAGGTATTGCAGGGTACATCCTGGCCATGTGCATGAGGTGTGCAGCCTAATGCAAGACCTCTGAGGTGTGCCCTTTAGGAATTGACATGCTCTTTGGAATCTGAAGGTGAGATGCATTATGCTATTGTGAAAGTGGCAGAGGCCACTTGTTGTATCCCTGGTAGTGGCCAGTATTCTGTGGCAACTAGGCTGAGTCAACTGAACTGCCTTTTAGACTCTCTGAAGTCGTACCTTGTTGACTTTCTAATTTAAGAAAAATCTCCATAAAATTTACATTCCCTGACTCTAAACTGACTTCCACTCAAAATCCCGTTTCCAAACAGACACTTAACATAGCAAGCCATCAAACCATATAGAATCATAGAATGGTTTGGGTAGAGAGGGACCTTGAAGGTCATCTTGTTCCAGCCTCCCTGCTGTGTTTCTTTTAGCAATGATATCACAATGCAGATATATCTTTCTTGTCCGTATGTCAAAACATCTTCAGTACTGCACTGTAAATCCTGAGAACCCAGTGCAAAATAATCAATAAACACATTCCATAAAACAAATATTTAGGTTTCTTATAGCTATATTGCTGCAACTATTGAAATTCATGGCAAAGCTGGATTTTATTGCTTAGTTATGACTCAAAAATCATTTTTGCCCCATCAGATACCAGTTGGCTACATTAGTTTTTACTTTAGGCTGTTGGTACAAATCACCACTTTCTCTGAAGGTCAGAGGTACTATTTTAGGAGGGTGAATTTGTATTCTTTTGCGACTGACTGTCATAGATAATGGAAAATGGCAACTGGTTTTGTTCTCAGTGGGATGTGTCTGTAAGTAATTATTAAGAAAGACTAGAACTTTGTATAGCTGATTGTCTATTCTTTTAAAACTATAAATAAAAACTGAGAGCAATTAGGGCTAAAGGACAATCTGGATGTAATTTGTGTTCAATGCCTAACACAGCAGGACTCTAATTCAAATGGTGTTATATGCCATGATATGATATTTCCACAGTTCTGTGATTCCCAGATTTAAGCCTGAAAAAGCTCAAATGCTATAAAAAGTTATTTCTAACAAAGTGGATCTCTGGAAATGTTTGAATTACATGAACCTATTCTTTTGCAATATATGGCACAGGTCCCCACATGCAACGCTTTCCCAAAGCTCTGGCAAACACACTTTTGACACATTTTTATCCCAAGCAAAATCTTATCTACAATAAGGCTGGCCCAACTATAAAATATATCATAAATACAAGGTCTAAGGGACAAAAGTAATGTATTCAGAAGTAAATTCTTTTGAAAAAAAGCATTTATAATGGCAAGAAAAGTAAAATATAAAAAGGTAGAACACCCTCCAGCAACAGTGGAAACACTAACAAGGATTATTTATCATAAATAAAAGACATTCAAAATGGCATAGCAAAGCACAATAGCCCCTAGTTGTACAGGGACTGGGTTACCCAATTATGCAATTCGTATTGGAGACAAATGGTATCTTATAAAGCTCATGACATGTTAAATGTTCAGTTCTGAACAGCAAAATGCCTGAAGTTTTAAAATTAGAAATGCAGCTGTGTCAATTAGATGCAGCATATAGTACTTACACTTCCTAGTAGTACAACTGGGGAAAAATACCTGTAAAAAAATAAGATTGTCTGTGTGAAAATTAAACCAGCCGGTAACTTGTACATGTACGGCCTGAAATTTAACTTCATCTTCAAAGGTAAAATAAAAACAAAACCAGAATAACCTGAAACCTTTCAGATATTCTTTCATGTTTAAGTACTCTGCAATCATTCTTTATTCAGTCAGCATTCAAATTACTTAATACTCTTTGTAGCTTGTTTAGGTAACTTTTATATAATCATATAAAGCAAATAATAACATTTCAAGGTTGGTTGATCTGTTATTTTGGTCGAGCAGTGAAACTGTGCACTTAGATCTTTCTTCAAACTCTCACTTTCTCACCAGAAAGGCAAAACACTTTCAATAAGTAATTTGGGATTGCCATAACCTGTGTTTGTTGTGACTAATTTCTGCAAACACAGAAACAGGTCAGTTAGCTCAGCTGCCTCAGGTGTTCCAACATACAGAATGAGGTATATCCCTAATGTCCCATTTTTTTCCATCAGGCCTGTCTCCCATTATTGCCCTGACTCCTGCTCCTCAGTGCCACCATGTGTGCACTCCATGATGCTGTGTTACTGTCTAGGATGGCTGTCCATTAATGACAGCACCATGGAACAGCTGCAGCCATCATCATAAAAAAAACAAACAAACAAACAAAAAAAAACAAAACAAAACAAAAAAAAAACAAAAAAAAAACAAAAAAAAAAAAAAAACCATGAGTAGCACAGATGTCATGTTAGAAATGTCATTCTGCTTATCCAGAGGAGGGCAAGAGAGCTGCTGAAGGGTCTGGAGCACAAGTCTTATGAAGAGAGGCTGAGGGAACTGGAGGTGTTTAGTCTGGAGAAAAGGAGGCTCAGGGGCCTTCTCACTCTCTATAAGAACTTGAAAGTAGTTTGTAGCGAGGTAGGGGTTGATCACCCAAGTAACAAGCAATAGGACAGGAGGAAGTGGTCCCAGGATGTGCCAGGGGAGGTTTAGATTGGATATTAAGAAAATTTCTTCCTCAGAAGGGTTTATATATCCTTGGCCAGATTTCTGCTTTCTTCAGACCTGCTAACCAAGTACTCTGACAGCTGGAGTGCCTCTCCAATTTTATTCCAGAAAGAGATAGAGGAAAAAAGCACACATACTTCTCTTCCTAACTGCTGACTGGATGGTGGTGCTGCTCAGATCCGCCAATGGTGATGATCTGAGGCAGGGCTGGTATGCTGTCTCTAATTTATTTTGGCCATCTGCTTTTCCTCCTTCTAATTGGTGCATGTTAAGAGAGAAAATATTCTTAAAGAGCATTTAAGATGAGGATGCTCCTGGACTCACTAAAAGCAGATTGAAATGTAATATTTGTTTCTCATTGGGCAGATCGGTCTGTATCTCAGCAACCATTTCATATTTGGCAAGACTATTACTTTTACATAAAGTGATTACATGTACTAAGGTTGTTATTGGTATGAAGGATGCATTAGTAAAAGTGAGAAAAGATCTTTTTTAGCAGGTTCTGCACACTTGTAAAATATTTATGTTGTAGCCTGCATATACTGCAGTTTCTTTGTAAACATTGAGCTTTATGTGCCTTACTAATGCTCAGGAGATGAAAAGTGTATTCAAATAGGGGCCCTGAACAGGGATTTGTGTGCTCTGATCCTCCACGCTGAAACAACAGCTTTAAGGTTTGTCCATTGACTTCTCTCATCATCTCAGGGGACACCTTGGGAAAGGTGCCTGAAGTTTAATCTGTGGTACTTTTCTGACTCTAACACCATGGGTTTGTTCACGGGGAGTTAATTTTGTTAAAGCCTGAACTCTCATCTGAGAAAATTTCACAACCATGAAGAAGTCTGCCTTCTGAGCCACTACCACTTTGCAGATTGCAGGAGTGGGAGACAGCTTAACATTGTCAAAATAAAAATAGACATTGTAATTCTTATTTCCCCTGCACTTTCTGGGTGGGATTCATGTTTTCTACATTAACCAGCTGGCAGTGCAGGCTGAGCTCACCGTCTAAACAAACTGTGGGAAGAGACGAACATCCATACAGGTGACTTGGTTTGCTCTCAGAGGTGCTTCTCTTTCCCTACCATCTTTAGACAAGAGTCTAGTAACTACCTTAGACTAAGCTTTAAGGAGGTAAAACAAAGCAACACAAATTATGCTTTCAAACCGTTTTTGTCTAGAAAGACTGACATTGGATTTTCAAGCGGCACCAGAAAAATCTCTCCATTCAAGTAGATGAACGCAATTTAGTTTTTATTCATTTTGTGTCATGAATATGCTTTTTATAATTTATAATTTATAATATAAAATTAATCAGCCTTTTTTGATGAAGTAAAACCTACCCACCTGCCAGTATTTTGCTGTATTATTTTCAAATGTCATTTTTCCCAATAGTAATCTTAGTTAAAATGCCTTGTAATAATAGCTAATATATATATAATATAATCTCCTCGTAGATATGATATGAAATTTCAGTAGCATACAGTATTTCTCACTGGCACCATACCTGCATTTCTTATATGCAATATTCCTCAAAGAATTTGTCTTTATCATTTTACAGGACACTGCTAATAATGTATGGATTCTGTTGGAGATAGAGTATCATACAAGTATTGGATGAGATATTTACCTAGCAAACAGTCTTGCTGGTAAGTCATTGTATTCTTTCTTCTCTTTTGCCACATTTTAGGCCCAACAATGTGAAAGAAGGTTTATAATCCTGTTCAATTGGATGTTTAGTAAAACAAACAAACCAAAAAAATTAAATAGTATATTAAAATACTTCAGTATTAACTTCAGTACTACTATATCCTATTTCCTCCCTCCCTTAGACAAATATTTTCTATTTCCACTTTGTGCCATCATGAGGCTTTGTAGGTGATTTTATATACAGGTACTCCCTCTTCAGAAATGTCCAAAGTTCAGTTGCAAAGGCTAATGCAAGAGTCATAAAACTTCTGGCTATTTTTCAATCCTTTTTTTCATTGTTGGGTTGTTTTTTGGTTTTGTAATTTTTGGATTTGTCTTGTTTTATTCACTGTAGATATTGTGCTTTTGGCTTGGTTTTGATGCTAAACAGTGTTTGTGGAGCTAGAAACATCAGTGCATCTTTTATTTGTAGCTGATTAACATATATCAGATACTAAAGATATTTGAATAGAGAGTACCTAGAAAATCATCCATTTAAAAGATTTGTTTTAAGGCCACTGGCTAAAACCACCCAAGCTATAGTTCTATTGGTACCTCTGGTTTATTGTATGATGTTGAACGAATATTTTCTGAAGGGCATGAACTGTGAGGAGATACAGTAATGAATGTACAGTAGTGTATTAACTGAATTATTCTTCTTTACATAATTGGAGAGCTCATTAGGTAGCTGTTAAGAATTACTAAACTCCACTAGATCTGACAAAACCTATTTCTTCTTAAAATATTACCAAAAATGAATAATATAAAATATAACTTTTTGTTCCAAAAGGAATTACTTTAACTCTTGCATTTTCAATACTGTCTTCAATGCTGATTGCTTGGGTGTAAGACCTGCACTTGAAAAGTTCTTAATGCTGGAATTTTGTATCAAAAGTGTGGAAAAGAGACTAAAGGAGAAACTATCACTTTTGAGTTGCTGGTTGCTGTATAAAGATACACGTTCTAGAGACTGATGGAATACAAAGGACATATTATTTGTTATTAGCCACAGTGATTGAAATACTTGACACTTTGAAATGTCTCCAGTTGAAAACTAATAGGTCTCCTCAGTTAAGTCTTTATCAGGAAGAAAGAAAATATCTGGGAAAAAGTATTTTCACACATTACCTGGATATGTACCAGGAGGAGGGGATCAAAATCTGTCCTTGGCAGAAGGGGGATTATTTCTACAGAGAGTGTTCAAAACTCAGCTAGACAAATTCCAAAGCAACCTCATCCTGTTAGACTTGCTTTTGAAGTAAGGGTGAACTAGATATCCCGAGGTCCCTTCCAACCTAACTTATTCTAATGTTCTGGGGTTCTGTGTAGTTGGGCGAGATGAGTGATGATCAGAAATCTATTTTATGATATACACACACCAGGGTACTTTACTTAATCTTCAAGAGAAAATACATTATTTAATATTCAATGGATGAGAGCAACTGGACTCCAAATATGCTGAGGGAAGTTGGGGGGCCAGAAAAGAGGAAGTGGGATTTCTTTAGTAAGGTTAGGATCCAGCTGCGGGAGATAATTAGGTACCTAATACCATAGATGTGCACATAATTTGTCCTGTGGTTTTAAGATTTTATTTTAAATGCTTTTGTTTTAGAGTATGACTTCCTCTCAGAAGTCTGTGTGATCACTGACTGCTTTGATCACTGGAGGGCACAGATTTTTACATGCTGAGCAGAACTTAAGCTCACTTGGGGAATCAGGACTTATTTTACAGAGGGAACTCCGTCCAGTCTCCCTAGCAGAGGGCCATAAAACACCACAGGGGAATATGAGTGAAGAATACTACGTTTCTGTAAAAAGGAAAAATGTCATTTTGCAGAGTGGGTAAAAGTACAGCCTGCAAAATGCAAAATAAACCACCTGCTATGCTCTGTTCAGTCTTGGTAGAATTTCAGGAATATCCATGATGGGACATTTTAAAAAAAGCTATGGACCAGCTGGACATAGACTTCTGAGGAGAAACAAGGATGAATATGAAATGTTCATGAGAAACAATGAAAAGAAAGGTGGAATTTCTTGACCTGATTTACAGTAATGAGTTTAAAATAAATAATAGGCTTTTCAAAACATAAATAAATGCTTTATTCTCTCCATTAAATTCATACTGGAGAAAGAAAAATGTTGGGAAATTAAACTAAATTAAGGGCAGGTAGCAGCAGAGAGCTTACACTGGGAAAATACAATGCTGGAATACACTGCTTGGATATATTGTGGAGGGCTTTCAGAATAGGCTGAAGAATCTTCAGTCAGGTATAACCAATCCTCATTGGGATATAGGATTAAGTCCATCTCCCGTGGTCTTTTCCAGCCCTGCTTCTCTCTAGCACACTTCCCCTGAATCCAGAGCAAAAATAACCAGATGCTCTTACTCAAGAAAACAGTTGTGTAGAAAGGCTGGAGAGAGGGAGTCTCTGGATAAACTCACCTCCCTCCTGTGCATTATAGTGGCCAAAAAAATGCAACCTTCACCTGGTGAAATCTGCACTGTCTATCTCAGGAGTAAACAGCATCAGCTGGGCTTCATGGAAGCTGAATCCCTGACAGTAGACTCTCATTTACAATCATCTCAAACTGCACTCTCAATGTGTTGGCAAACATAAAGACAATATTTGTCTGCCCTGTTTGCTCTAAAAGGGTGTGGCTTAGATACCCTCTCTGAAACCAACAACCCTTATATTCTGTACATGATCGTATCACATTGACATATCTACTGATTAAAGTCATAGATTGATGCTTTTAGCAGCAACCAATGCCATATTGGGAATCTAAAAGCTTCTAAATACACCACAAAGTAGCTGGGATGGACATACAGAGCAACTGTACCACATGCATGGGCAGAATATCATTTGGGAAGCACAAAACATTAGTACTGTGTCTGGAAATGAAATTATGATGAACTCAATAGATAATTACAAGAAGTAACAACTCTGTTTCCAAACACTAGGAATCATAATCCTTTTAGCAAATAATCATGCTGTTTATATGCCTTACAATTAGGTGCATGAATTGGCAGATGAGACACTTCTCTGTATATCTGTGTAGAAATTTAAGTAGTTGTAGCAGTTCTTTTCTGAGTAACTAGTAGGATCTGAACTCTTTTGAAAAGGGCTCTTTAGAACTGAGCTTCAGCTTTTCACATTTTGTGCTCTTTATCTGCATTTCACCAGCTTGAATAATATCAATTAGAGCTGCTGCTATACAGTCACCTTTTAATTTTCTGCTTCTCATGCCTTAACATACTCATAAATTTGGGTGTCAACTGTTCTGCTGGATTGTTTGAATAAAAAAAAAACAATTTAAGATAAAAACAAGTGTTCTTTTTGTCTGAAAAAAATTCTGGCCTTAATACCCTTGATACTCATCCAACACGGGTGCTCTACTATGTAATTGTAGGAAACAGCTTGAAATAAAACGCAGAAATAGGACTGGCAACCTCAAAAATATTTCCATTGCATTAGGTAAAGGTAGTTATAAGATTGCACATTTATCACCTTCCAGTCTTTCACTCTCTAATGACCAAAACTGTAGCAGTAGTACAGCAAAAGACAATAAAATTGCTAATATCCACTCAAAAAACTTTTCTTGAGTTGCAAATTTTTGTAGAGTCAAGTTAGAAGTAGAGATTCATTCTGCAGAAATCATAGGCAGCTACACCCAAAAAAATTCCGGGACCAAATCCATTGATCAAAAATGTTTTCATAATTTCCATTTCCTTATGGGTTAAACAACAATAAATATTGAAGAGAGAGACTACAGCTGCAGCTAGAGAATTTACAGTAAATAGTTAAATACAACCCACAGCAGAGAGCTCTCTGAGAGCTCTCTCCAACACTTGAATACTGCAAGCTAGTTCCTCTTTTATAGGAGACTCCAGGTCAAGGAGACGTAATTAATTCTGCTTCTGATGGAGAAAAACTTGTAGTTTATCCCTGAAAATGTTTGAAAATGCAGTTTTACTTCAGAAAAGTTACATTCATCATCATTGCTGGTTTTCTGACATATATGCACATTTTCTGTCTGGCAATGAACAGACTTTCTCCAGTCCCAAATCACCTATAGAAGTCATTTTTTATGTGAAAATTTGTTTGGAATTTGACTCTTCACAGCTTTCTCAGCACCACTGCATTTTTTTAGATCTTGTGAAACCCTACCACGAGTACTGCATCCAGTTTTGACGTTCCCAGCACAGGAAGGATGTTGACCTGTTGGACTGAGCCAAGATGATTAGAAGAAAGGCTAAGAGGATCAGTATTGTACTGTGAGGTTAGACCTCCAGGTGCTCTCAGCACCCACTAGTCGGGTTGTTTTCTTCAATGAGCCAAGCAGCTAATAGTTGCTACAAAGTTATTTATTGCAGAAGCACGTCGGTTTCAAAAGCAGAAGTCACAGACAGTGAAGTCCATGCTACGTTTTGGTTTAAAGTCCCAAACAGAAGCAGGAGTTGCTCCCGGAGGCCCCGGCAGGGCTGATGCTGCTGCAGCTCCTGTCTTCTTTTTGGGTGTTGATGATGGTGGAAGGGAGCAGGAACAAAAGCAAAGCAAAAACAGTGGCAAAGAGCACCAGCTCTCCCCAGTGCATGTTCTTTTATAGAGACTTCCCAGCGAGCTAAGGCACAAACTCGGACCACTACTTCTTAACTTATTAGAATTCTAGTTTTTAGCACGCCAGGCTATGTATAAACTATGTACATGGCATATCTTGTTCCAACTTAAAAATGCAAGCAGTATTCTTAACTATAACTTTATTATGTCTAAAACTATGTTCGTGGAGCCTCCACAGAAACACCAGTATCTAGGACTATGTTTTTCAACCTTTACTAGAATATGTACTACTACTCTGGCATCCAAGACCTTTACTTACTAAAAGCACTGAAAACTTATTTTACTTACTTACCTACTCATTCCTACTTATTTACTTACTTACTCATTCATTCATTCTATTTACTTACTTACTTACTCTACTTACTTACCCACTCATGCTAAAACCTAAACTTTCACCTCTGCCTTATGTGTGAGTGGCTTAACATGCTTCAATCTACCCAAAGGCTTTAATTCAATCCCTGCACTCTGATCTCTGAAAAATTCAGAGACTAACTTGCTGGGCCCAGCATTGTAAAGCCTGGAAAAGAACAGGCTTGGGAGTGACCTGATTCTGGCCTTTTGGTACCCAAAGGCAGACTATGAGAAAGATGGAGAGGGACTTTTTGCACAAGCATGTACGGACAGGACAAGAGGGAACGGATTCAAACAGAAAGAGGGTAGGTTTAGATTAGATATTGGGAAGAAATTCTTTCCTGTGAGGGTGGTGAGACACTGGCACAGGTTGCCCAGAAAAGTTGTGGGTGCCCTACCCCTGGAAGTGTTCAAGGCCAGTCTGGATGGGACTTTGAGCAACCTGGTCTAGTGGAAGGTGTCCCTGTCCATGGCTCTGGGGCTGGAACTAGGCGATCTTTAAAGATCCCTTCCAACACAAGCCGTTTAATGGTTCTGTGATTCTAAATTATGTTCAAGTAGATAAAGTGTCCTGATAGTATCAATGCTGGGGTACAAAACTGACCACTAAGATGGTTCAGTAACAGAGTTTCACCTTTTTTTTCCAAAGAAATGTTTCTTGTACCTTCTGCCTTTTACCAGCTTCACAGTTAATTGCAAACATGAAGATCATGAAAGAGTTTTCATTGAACTTGGAGAAAATTTGGCATTTGTATATTTTGATGGAATCCTTTTTTGCCAAGTAATATTCAAGCTAACTGTTCTTGGATGTACGTTATTTATTTAAAAAGTCCAAACTTCTGTTGGTCTTGTTAGTCATGTTAGTCTTGTTACTGTAAGTTTACAGGTGCATAGTACAATTACAGAATGCTTGCTTTTTTAAATGTGTGTTTTAATTTGTGTTTGTGTCTTCTTGAAAAGAAATAGTTCATTCTGCCAAAAGCAATACAGCCATTAACCAAATACCTTCCAGGAGAGTCTGGGAAGTTATATATAAGGTGATAGTCTCTAAATTTCTTGGCTCTCTTGAAAAAAATTGTCAGTTCTTGCCAGAGTTGCAAGAAACTGGAACATTCCTTAAAGGACAAGTGAAATAACACAGGTTTTGGGTGTCTGCTAAGTGTTTTGCCTATTTCAACCCTGTAGGAAGAAAAGGTAGCCAAAGAAAAAGTGATTGTATTACACAGTGCTTCACCTCCATGCAAATGTTCAGAAGAAATTCTGATTCCTCAACATTCATGCAGGATCGTGTTGGTTTAAATGCTACCATTTTGCTGAGCATACTCTACAGTGTGGCAATCTGAGAAGCAGAAGTTTTCAGTCAATGCACACGCCTTCTCCATCTCCTCCTGGAGGTGCTTTATCCAGAATGAGGGTGAGGAAACAAAACATAACACAAACCTACTTTAGATCAGATTTGATCCTCCTGGGAAAAGACATATATATTCTAAAGTGGTGGACTTAGTAAAGAAAGTCAGAAGAACGTGAAGAAACTTCATGTTGTTTTTGTGTGTTGTTCCAGAAATCTGTAAGTATTAGCTAAGATTTTAGGTTAGTTCATAAGTAAGGATGGCTCAATCTCACAAGACATCTGTTTCTGAAATTAAAAAGCCAACAACTGCATGATTGTACAGATAGCAATCTTCATTTAATAGAGATCCATGATTCAAAGAGGTATGTGACTTAAAATCTTCTAGGGAGCACAAAGCAATTAATAGTTGGAACTTTTTATAGCACCTTTTATCCAAGGATCTCAAAACACTTTACTGGCTTTAATTAGGCCTCACACTATGCTGTATCTGCCTGGAATAGAGGAATATTATTTTTAAATTCTGCATACAGAGGAACATGCAACACAGAAGTTAAATGACTTGACAATGATCATGTAGAAGCAAATGGCAATGATAGGAATAAATCCCAAACCTCCTGTCTTTTAATCCCATGTTCTATCCATTTGCTAAGTTTCTTTCCTCTGCATTAAACTCAAGGCTTTTTTCTTATCTATTCTGTAATATGTGTGATTTTGACTACAGGATCAAAGCCCAGGCAATTAGAAAGACTTTCACCCTTTCCAGAAAGTTAAAAAAAAAAAAAAATTAAAAATCAGTATAAGACCACTTTCTGCTCTCAGGTAGAAGAGAAACATTTACTATTTACTGCATTGAGAGCTGTGAAAGATATGGAAGAGCAGACTCCAGAGGTAAACACATTGTCTTTGGAGATAATGAATAAGGGTTTGTGTTTCTGCCTAAGAGGAAGAATAGGTTGGGTCGGGCTTTTTTTGCAGATAATATAAAATGTGAAGAATGCTGCCTACAGTATGCTCAGGAATTCAGTGTCAGAAAAAAAGAAAAAAGTCTTAAGGCTGTGAAGGAGATAATCTTCTGGGGAAAGATAATAAGGAAGCATCTCATCCAGGTATAGCCCCTGTAGCTGAGAAGTGTTGCATAAGAGACGCAGGCATCTATACTCATGCAAACTCTTAAATGCTAGTCCTTGGCAGGAAGCAGGGGGAAAGAAGGTCAATATGCTTAAATTAGCAGATAATAGAGATAATTCTGTTTTTGTGTTTCTAATAGCAACTTGAATGAGGATATTGGATAGATAATATGGTTTGTTTCTTGTAGTTTAAAGTACATTTTGAAAATGGTAGGAAAAGGGAAATAAGCAAAATAACTAGGCTAACACTAGGAGTCTGAATAAAATCTCTGTTGCTTTCACAGCAACCTAATTTTAAAAGCCTGAATTTTTCACTTGTAGAATTGGTTACTTGTCAGATGCTGATAATGATTACTGGTAAGAGAGAAAGAAATCAGTTCAGCCCTTATATAGAGAAAATCAGGTGGTTCATAAAAACTTGATTAATTTGCCTTACTAGAGACATCTCTAGACTAATCTTTACATCAAAGTTTGGAAGTATGAATCCATTGGGGTTTTTTTCCCCTGTAACTGACTCTCACTAGTTTCACCCTCATAAGCCACACTAAACACTAGAGCTGGCAAACAAGTGCAAAAATTTTTTCACCATTTTCAGTACCAGGAGATCCTAAGAAGTTGATGTATCATGGGAAGAAACGCTCAATCAAGTGATGAGTTTAGAATAAATAATGAAACACTTCCATTGATTGAAGTGTCCACCACCGAAGTGATCCCAAGAACAACTATTCTGTCAGGTTATAACAATGTTTACCAGGCAAAACAAGCCAACACATCCTCATTTCAGAGGTGATGCTGTGAATTAATTCACAAGGGTTTGTTTCCACAGGTTATTTGCCAAATGTTCCTTGGTAATAAGCTAAAATACCAAAGGTACAGGTTAGGAAATCAGAAACTGCTTGCATTGCACTTAGACAGAGGAAAAGATGGCACTGAAGTGCTTTCACTGTTCACACTTCACAAAATCTGCCACACATTGACTTGGCTTTTAAATAAATAACCAGTCTTTGCAGTTCTCATCACAGATTCTAAAGAGGCAGATGCAGCCATTGCAAATGATTTTGCTCTGTGTTACATTTGTCAAAAGCTGTCAGGACGTAGTAAAAAGGTGTTTGTACAGAGTAATATGCTGCTTGAACTCCTGTATGTCTCGTAGGCTGGAGATTTTAGATTGCTGATTTGAAAGAAAGAAAAAGTTCCAAATGAGCCTGTTATTTTCTGGCTTTACTAATTTATATATGGTTCACTTCTACATATTTACATGTCTGCAAATTACAGTCAACACTCAAGCCTGAAAGAGGAATTGAAACAGATAGGAAAAGACCAATCTGCTTCACACTGAGCTACAGTTATGTAGTTAGATAGTAAGAATTGTCAAATATAATCATTATTCTACCCATAATTTTGCATGCCTTTAATCATGTCTAAAATAGCTTTGTTTAAAACTGAAGTTTGTGTCAAGGTTGGAGAGAAAAGAGAGGATTTGGGCATATGCTAAACCAACAAGGTTTACAAAACATTTTCATACACACATACAAATGTGTGATCTTTTACATTGTGTTTCTCTTTCATTAATAAAGCTTCCCTGACCATAAGAAAAAAAAAAACAGAACCAAATCAAGGCTGTTTTTCTCTATATAATGCACCAATTTAAGGTGAACATTTAAAAAAACAATATATTAAATATTTTCATGCATATCAGGAAATACTACATTTATCTGGAAAACAGACAAGAAAGTTACATCCTTCTGGTGAACAGCACATGTTGGTCCTGTTGCTGACTAAATGAATCTTATAGCCAACATAACACTACAATTTCAATTAATCCTAGTTTTGTGTGAATATTATTAGCTGGAAATTATTTAAGACTAGTGAGGCAGGCAAACATGGAAAGAAGAAAGCAATTGTCAGGAAGAGAGGAAGTTCTTACTATTATTTTTGCCAAGCTGGTTTAGTTACATTCATAAACATACTAAATAAGGAATGGAGTGGTGACAGAAAATTATATCTTCAAGACTATGTATGAACCAGTCCTCATTAGTGTGAAAATTGTTAAATATTCAGTTTCAATGCTTGAAACTAGTCTTATGTTTTATGGGATGAAGTGTAAAAATGAAGAGGAGCTGAACCTGCTAACACAAATTTTTCTCTTTTAAAATTTGGAGCACAGGGAGAAAACTGCATTTGTCTTTTGGCAGCCTCCAAAGACACTACTCAATTGTCCTATTTTTTCTGAGAAAACATTGACCATGTTGCAGGGGCAGAAAGTTCTCAGGAGTCCCTGAACTGAAAATTACTAGAGATTAGCAGTTAACTGGGAGAAGAGTTCAAAATATTGGATGGATCTGCTCTATTTTTATACCTCTGCTCTAACTATGGTGTGATGAACACTCATTCTCCACTGGAGAAATTCAGGCTGCCTTCCATTTGAAACACTCATCATTCTCCTCATTTCCTTTGCCATTAGAAGAAATTGGCCAAGATCACATTCTCCAAAACTTTCATTTTATAAACAAATTTCAGAGAGAGAATTATTTTATGCCATAAGCATAGGTCAGAATTCTCTAAGTAGATTTGTTATGAATCTTTGAAATGCAAACTATATGCTAGACATGAAGAATAGGGCATATCTTCTGAAAATTACAATCATTATTTTATTCTGCTGGTTTTTCCTTGAGTAGAGTTAATTTTCTTCAGAGTAGCTGGTATGGAGCTAAGTTCTGAATTTGTGCAGGAAACAGTTTTGATAACACAAGGGATGGTTTTGTTATTGCTGAGCAGTACTCACACAGAGCCAAGGCCTTTTCTGCTCCTCACCAACCCCACCAGTGAGGGGGCTGAGGGTGGACGAGGGGTTGGGAGTGGACACAGCCAGGACATTTGATCCTGACTGACCCAAGGAATATTCCAGACCATATGTTGTCATGCTCAGCAATAAATGAGGGGGGGAGTGGCCAAGGAACTGCTGCCTGGGGACTACTTGGAAATTGATCATCTGGTGGTGAGCAATGGTTTTCATTTACATCACTCGTCTTTCTCTGTTGGCTTCATTTTCATTGGAATAATGGTAGTTGTAGTAGCAGTAGTACTAACAGAAGCAGTACTAGTAGCAGCAGGAGTAGTAGTAATAGAAGTAATATTTTATTTTAATTCGGTCTTTATCTCTGTTTAATTCTGTTCTTATCTCAATGTGTGAGTTTACCATTTGAATTCTCTTTCTCCCATTCTACTGGGGTAGTTAGTGCATGAGTGGCTGTGTGGTACTTGCTGGCAGTTCTTTTTGACACCCAATGTGAATCTCAAAGGGTTTGATTTAATAACAGATTGACCAGAGTGTACTAGAAGGGATTTGTACTTGTTAACAATTTCGGGTTACAATATTGATTCTTCTGTCCTTGATATTATTTTATCTGATCTGTAACCTGCCCTTTCTCTTGCTGTACGTGTTAAAAGTTGGTGTTGGCTTTTGCAGTTGCTGTGCTCTGTAGTGATTAGTGATGTTTTGCTGGGAGAATTGTTATTAAAACACTGACCTTGGGCTTAATCTGGTATTTGGGCTCTGTATTGTAGGTACCATTTCATGGGGACAATTAACAATCATTTGTTGTGTTTGTTGGGTTTTTTAGTTCGTTTTTTAGGGGTTATTTTGCTGGGGGAGGGTTGTTTAATTTTGTCTTGATGTTGTGGGGCTTTGGGTTTTTTTGTGGAGGCAAGAATG
The DNA here is from genome assembly GCA_037013685.1 of Acridotheres tristis. Taxonomy (NCBI): domain Eukaryota; kingdom Metazoa; phylum Chordata; class Aves; order Passeriformes; family Sturnidae; genus Acridotheres; species Acridotheres tristis. Next base: position 31,173,747 of record CM072884.1, on the reverse strand, counting down.
ACACCTTTTCTTCTTCTATGAATTGCCACCATAATGTCTCAGTATCTTGAGCAACTGAGAATAGTTAGAATACTTCTACTGGTATTTCTCAGGAATATTGCTTTGGTTTTGTCTAAAGTTAATAAGCAATTTAGGAATATCACCCAGTCCTTATAAGTGTATGATGATGGGTGTCACAACGTAGGAGAATATGGGTAGGTGTCCAAAAGATGACCCCAAATGTTCTGAAACTTCACTCCCAAAAGCTACAGGATCCAGACAAAGAGACAGAACGTTTGCAAAAAGAATGTAGTGTTCCAAAGAGGTACAGCCCTGCTGGATATGATGCATCACCCTCAGTGACAAAGATGGAAAACAAACCAAAAAACAGTAGGGCTGAGCCTACCTGTGTAACTAAAAGGAAGAAATGGAATCACAGAGTGCATCAGGTTGGAAAGGACCACAGTGGGGTCATCTGGTCCAACCTCCCTGCTCAAGAAAAACTCCTAGAGCACATTACACAATATTGTTTCTAGATGGTTCTGGAAGGTCTCCTGTGAGGGAGAAGAGGAAGTCAACTCATTTAGTAAGATATGAAGAAGGTTTTCATGAGAGGAAGAAGGAGAAAGAACCAAAAGACTCAGCCAGTTCTGGAGAAGAGCAGTCACAAGAACAAGAGGAAAAGACTGAAATCATAAATGTAATAGAAATCTCCTCATCCCTTTCTCTAAGTGAGCCTTGAGATATGTGAAATGTTAGTTACCAATGAAAGAACACTGGGGCTACTAGCCAGGAATTAGAGCATAAGTAAATCTGGCAGCTGGGATCACTTGATAAGGAAAAAGGCATTGACAAAGGCAAAATAACAGCTCTGTCTTGACCAATTAATAGAAGATAAACACAAGATTTCTTAAGTATTTTGGGTTTTTAGAGAGTGCACATTCCAAACTGCAGTCTAGTGGTAAATCTTCTCTATGGAGTGACCAGAAGAAGTATGACATTGAATGGGCCCCTGAGCTGAAGAAAGCCTTTAAAAAAATCAAAGGGGAGGTAGCTGTGCAATAGTACTTGGGACAGTCCAGACAAGACAAAGTGTGAAAAATGTGCTTTGCACCTCAGCCAGGGATAACAGACCCACATGGAGCCTCTGGCAGAAAATGCCTGGAGAGACTGAAGGTCAGCTGATAAGGTGTTGGTCCAGGGGTATAAGGAATATGAAGGCTGTTCTTTTTCCATTCATCACTATTATTAGTATTAGTATTAGTATTAGTATTAGTATTAGTATTAGTATTAGTATTGGTATTAGTATTAGTATTAGTATTAGTATTAGTATTAGTATTAGTATTAGTATTAGTATTATATTAAACTGTTCTTAACCCATGAGTTTTCTCACTTTGAATCCTCTTCCCCCCATCCTGCTGGAGCAAGGAGTGAACAAACAGCTGTGTAGTGCTTAGTTGAAGACCAGTTTATACCACAAAATTCGTACACACAATAAACCTCCAGAAAGTCTGCAAATTAATCTTTACAAAAAACATCCATGTTTTATATTTTGTCTTCTATCATTGTAATAATGTGGGCTTTTTCAATTTCTCATGTAGCTAAAGTACACTACTTTGTGCAGTGATTGCATTTGAATAAATTGTTTTAAGGTTGATAGTATTTTTTTGCCATTACTCTAGGTCCTCTGGCAGAGGATGATGAATAGCATTGTTAAAGAGAATTTCATGATGAACAACCTCTTCAGAGTTTCTGTTATTTTTTCTTATCTTTAATGGGCGTGTTGCTGTTCATAATTTAACTCCATATAGGGATGGGACCTGGATACATAAACATTGTTCCACATTCCTACCTTCTTTCAAGGAGTGTACATCTAGGGAATGAATTTAAATGTGAGCTACAGGCTGAAGGGCATAGGCACCCGGACCAAAAATGGTATTGTAGATGAAGCCAACGTAACTGAACACAAGAGCCCCCCTTCAAGGTGGCCACTGCTCAGTTAAAATTATTTTTCTAAAAATGAGAAACTCATAAAAATCAATGCAATCTTCCAGCTTGGACTGTTCTAATTTCACTGGGATCATCAAAGCAAATTTTGGCAAGTTCTAGTCTCTTGCAAACTCTTCCTGAATGTTCAGTTAAATCTGTCATTAAAGAATCATTAACGGAAATTATTATTGTATTGTTGTGAAGAGGCATCACTTCTAGTATCAATTTAAGTTTTCACAAACTCACACTCTAAAGCAGAAGCAAGCAGTTTATTCAGAGGATTTATATGTACATTTCTATGCCTCTAAAATAATGGGATTTAGTTTTGCTTTGCTTTTTGATGCCAAAATCCAGAACTTTTATTAAGCCAAATCCTCAAATATAATTAAGCTCCCAGTTCCAACTGAAGGACTTGAAATCTTAGCTCCAGAGAGGGCTCTGTAGTCCCTTCAATGCAAGAAAAAAAATCTTGGGTAGTGGATCATGGACAAGTGACAGAAGTGGTGGGCTGAAAGGAATTCCATTGTAAGAAATTAAAGTTAAAGCTTAAATCTCCTCTACCCTTTGTGGAAGTTGGACTGGACAGTTAAGGAGCTACTAGTGCACATCTGCCTGATGTACCTCTGCTTTATATTTCTGCAATGAATATAAATTCAATAGAAATATGATGAGATGATTATTTCCTGAGGACTGGAACTGGATGACCCCAAAGCTTGAAGAACTTCAGAGTTTGCTACCAAATCTATGATGTCCACATACAGTAGTAGCCTGAGGTTCCCATCAGTCTTAGCCATAATTTATTAATTTCTTATTTTCCTGAGCATGATAGAAAGACATCCCGGGTTCTGGAACTGCTATTTCCCAAAGAAAACATATCACATCAGTTGAGAAAAGACCAGGAATGGCAAGAATAGCCTTCCACTACCTAAAGGGGGCAGATAAGGAAGGCTGGAGAGGGACTCTTAGCAATGGCAAACACTGACAGGAAAACAGGGAGTGGCTTTAAGCTGAAAGAGAGTAAATTTAAATTACATATCAGGAAGAAATGCTTTACTCTGTTGGTGCTGAAGCACTGGCACAGGTTGCCCAGAGAACTTGTGGGTGTCCCTTCCCTGGAAATGTTCAGAACCGGGCTGGATGGGGCTCTGAGCATCCTGATCTAGTGGAAGAAATCCTTGCCCATGGCAGCGAGGTTGGAATTGGATGATTTGTAAGATCCCTTCCAAGCAAAACCATCCTGTGATTCTATGATTCTATTAAAATTGTCAGATACAAATGAGTATATAATTACAACAGATATTCAGCACAGACACCCACTAGCAATAAATTCAACCTAAAATGTCACTTACAATGCAGTCTTTTTGTGTGAGCACCTTATCCAGAAGGTAAAGCAGTCCTTTCTATTGGTGTGACTGCATGATACAGCAATGTCCTCTTTGTCAATGTTCACTGAACATATCAGCTCATTTAGCTCGTGTAAACTCTCTGTTTATTCATTCCTTTGAAGCTTCAGTAGCACATGCAGCTGTAACACGTGTTTGAAAAGTGATGAAAGTATAAGGTGTTCTTGACAGAAGTAAAAGCATGGTTGAAGAGATTGTGCAGTAACTGTCAGTCATATTTTGTGAAGTCATTATCCTGTTGCAGACCTCTGTTTAAGAGGCCTATCTCATGATCAAAATATACATAGCTAGAATTATCTGAGAAAACAAAAATGGAGTTGTCTTCTGATTCTAATTCGTGTGTATGTGTACACACATACTTGAACACCCATTTGCCCCTCTCTGTGTCTACTTTTCTTCCTCAAAATGCAGTTAGAAATGCAGGTGTCTAAACCAACCAAACCATTCCTAGACATGAAATGAATTCTACCAAAAACTTGTCCTTAAATCAGAATTATATGACCATTTGTTTTATATTTTGCTTATTCCCGATCATGGATGCAATAAGGAAAGAAATTTTAAAATCTCAACAACTGAAGAAAATATCTCTTAAATAATAGTAACAATGAAGAAAAAATGTGGAAAAGCTATTCAATATGGATATTTCCTTGAGCAGCCACCCTTTGATATGAAGTTATACATCTTTGGATGCTGCCTTAGGAAGGGGTAAGGGTCAAACCTTAGCTAGTGTCTGCAAAAGCTGTATGCCAAAATCTTATCTATTTAAACAAAGGCTGTTAACAAGAAATCTCTATTTTACTGCCTTTTGTTGTTGTTCAAACTGACTTAGATTCAACCAAAAGTAGGGCAGAAAGGCAGTTTGCTTTGCCCTTTCTGTAGAAGAAAACATGTCTAGCATACTGAATTTATCCATCTGCCTTTCTCTGAGAGAGGACAGCAGAGGAAAAAGAACTCATATTTTACATACAAATCTCACGCAAATTTCAGACCTCCACAAAGAATAGCTCAAAATCACAACACTCTGTAAAAGTCTATAAAGTTAGAGACACTTGCAGGGCAAAGTGAAAGGAAGAACTTAGTTACCCTAGTGAATAACACTTTGACAGGAAACTCTCTTTCTCAACAATTTAAATGTGAATTATTCAAACCACAAAATAATGAATCACAGAAGTGATGTTGTTGTTTAGGATGTTAGTGTGAGGAACCTCTAGAGATAGCATAATCCTACCCCTCTTCTTAGAGCAGGTTGTTTGGGGGCTGTCCAGTCCAGGCTGGAATATACCCAAGTTTGGACACCCCACAACTTCTCTATGCAAGTTGTGTTCGACCACTGTCACAATAAAAATAGTGTTTTCTAGTTTTTAAATGGAATTGTGTGTATGTGGAATTGTGAGGAGAACACACCAACCAGTGTTTTCATCCACTCAGCTAATCATCATGTTATGAAAAAATATCAATCTGGTTAAGTAGGATTTCATTTTCATAAATTGGTGTAGACAACCCAATCCCCTTATCCTGGAAATGGAAGCCAATCACCTCAAGTATTCTTCCCTACCAACCTACAGAAATTATCCCCTACATAATGGCAGTGCCTCAATTCTGACAGCTAGGAGTACGAATTTTATGACCTAGGATATGAATATGTGATTTAGTGTGGACAATCCTGAAAGCCACTACACGAGTTTAAATCCTTGTGTCTTGCTTTGGAGGCTGTGTATTCAACATCCAAGAGAATGCAGGATCTATAAATAGAATTCAAAAACTGGCAATTACCATCACCACAGACAAGTGGAGATAATGAAACTAATTGTGTTTCAGTTTGGATCTGAGATTACTTTGGTTGGGGTACATCAAATAAATTATTCAGAAGGTAAATCAAAAGACTTTTCCTTGTTAAAAATAAATGAAAAATGTACTAATATTTAATCAGTTTGGACTGAGTTTTAAAGTCTTTGTGATTCATGGGAGAAATTGATTTATCAAGATTTTCGTGAGAGATTGGATGGAAACCATAACTTAAAGCAATGAAGATGAGTTTAGTGTAAGCACTAAGGTGGGTAAGGAACAGGTTGATGGGAAAGTTATAAAAGGTGTGTTGAAAAGATGCTGTAACTGAGAGGAAAGATACTCACGGAGTAGGTAGTTAGGGGTGTATTTTTCATTTAATTAATAAATTGATTGCAAGATCAGCAGGCAGAATATTGTACAGGGAAAATGGGATCATTCCAAGGATGGGAGGACATTTGATAGTGAAAATTTAGATTCAGGCCTCTAGAAACTTGGATCATGAAGTCCACTTTAAACTGGATGCCTTTATCTTCAAGTGATAAGGAGACTTCTGTTTCTTCCAGTCAGTCACAGGACACCTTTCAGTACAATGTGTAATATGACCATGAAAAATATCAAATGTGATTCTATAGCCACATGAAAGTACTAACACCACCATCATTTGAAAATATTAGCAAATTTGCAACAGGTATTCCTCTCTCCTAGAATATTGTGCACAGTTCCCAGTTAGGACAATTATTTTTTAATAATTATCAATGCAATTGGAATTGAAGAAGAAATGGCTATGCAAACAATATATAGAACTGAGAAAACATTAGTTAGATTCAAGGGAACAGATCTTCCTAAAAGTTCTTCTAAGACAAAGAATAGGAGGGTGATTTGAGACAGCCAAAGCAACTTCACCAAGGACAAGTCTAGCCTGACCAGCCTAGTGGCGTTCCATGTTGGAGTGACTACATCAGTGGACAAGGGAAGACCTGTAGCTATCATCTGTCTGGATTTCTGTAAGGTCTTTCACAAGGTCCCCACCACATCCTTCTCTATAAATTGGGGAGAGAAGGATTTGATGGGTGGATTGTTCAGTGGATGATGAATTGGTTGGATGGTCACATCCAGAGGGTTTTGCTCAACCGCTCCACATCTGGATGGAGATTAGTGACAGGTGACGTCCCCTAGGTATCTGTGCTGGGCCCAGTAAAGTTTAATACCCCCATCAGTGGTATAGACAATGAGATCGAGTGGTACTCTCAGTAATTTTGCAAAGGCATACAGCTGATTTGTGTGGTTAACACACCTGAGGGGTAGGATGTCATCCACAAGGACTTGGACAAGACTCATGGGAACCTTGTGAGGATTAACAAAGCCAAGTGCAAAATTCTGCATCTGGGCCAGTGCCATCCCCAATATCAACACAGGGTGGAGGAAGAAAAGCTGGACATGAGCCAACAAATATGCTCTTACCACTCAAACAGCCAACTGAAAGCTGGGCTGCATCTGACGAAGCATAGCCAGGTCAGCTTTCATGTGGTCCCACCTGGAGCGCTGTGTCCAGCTCTGAGGTCCTCAGCACAGGAAAGACATGGACTCGCTGGAGTAGATCCAGAGGAGGGCTACAAAAATGATCAGAGGGCTGGAGCACCTTTCCTATGAAGACAGGCCGAGAGAGCTGGGGTTGTGCAGCCTGGAGAAAAGACTGTTCTGGCAGGGCATTTCAGTACATAAGGAGTGTTTATTAGAAAAATTGGGAATAGACTTTTCAACAAAGCTTTGTGTGATGGTGCAAGGGGTAATTGTTAAACTACAAAGGGGTTGGTTTACCCTAAATACAAAAAGTTTTTCCAATGAAGGCAGTGAGGCACTGGAACAGGGTGCCCAGAGAAGTAGTAGATGCCCCATTCTTGGAAACATCCCAGGTCAGCATGGACTGGGCTCTGAATCATCTCAGAAGGTGGAAAGTTCGTCATTGAACCTCCACATTATTGCAGGAGGGGTTTGACTAGATGACCTTTAAACATCCTTTCCAACAATATCATTCTGTAATTCTGTGATATCATGAACAGTTTTATCTGAGAAGTTTGAGCAAATTACAAAAGAAATTATAGGGCAGCCTGTCAGAGCAGAAAAATATTGAAAAAAATCTAGTCCCATTCCTTATGTTTTTGAGGAGAATTCATCAAATCATTTACTGAAGATAATATTACTTTCAGCAGTTCCCTGAAGGTTTTAGTATCCTTCTTGTAAGATGTCCTGTCAGTTGATCTAAGGAATATAGCATGAATGGACCATACACTAAACTCACACAATAATTCTTGTGGGATAAAGATATTTACAAAAAATTTAGTAGTATAGCTACTCATCAGTTTTGTTTTACCATCTCCACAGTTTTGAGCTCTGGCTATGATTTTGGGATTCACAAGATGGATGGTTGATTCCCTGGGGTTGCAGGCTCCTTTTCCTACCCCTGACGCATTGTGATAAGAGCTCATGACACAGCAGATACAGAAAAGAGAGGAGCTGGAGAAAAGAACCGGGGGAGATTATATTTTTTCATTAAAAGGACAGGTCTATACCTCTGATCAAAGTTAAGAAAAGTCCTGTCATGTTTTCTGTGAACGTGGTCTTTCCAGGACAGTTTATTAGTTTGTATTAGTGGACAGTCACTCAGGCTGCAAAACTCTGTTAGATCACTCATTAGTCTCTTTGATAATATGATATTGTTCCCTAATGTACAGTTATTCACCTTTTGTTCAGTCTCCTTTTAAATGTCAAGAAATGGGGGTTATGTTATTCCCTTTGGAGATTACTCTATGGATTAATAGGTCTCAGTCTCTTTCTTTTGTCTTCTTTTTCCACTTCTCCTCTCAATAATCAGCCATTATTCTCCATTTTTCAGTTTTATCCAATAACCCATAGCCATATCCAGCATTACACTAAATTAATTCTTACCTTTTTTTTTAAACTAAAACCTTTATAATAGCTTCAGGAAGCTATCATTTTCCTCTCCACATCACTAGGCATGTTGCTATTCTTAAAAAGCAGTGAACAGAACACTAATGGAAAAGAGACATTTAGTGACTATAGATCTCTCGTATTAGATTATGTTTTCAGTTTACTATGTGTAAACTAGTGTTGTTAGTAAGATATGGCTTATACAAAAAGTGAGAATAGAGATAATGAATTGCTCACAAAGGTGATTTATACAGTAACAATATGAAAAATTGCATTTTGCACATCTTCTGCATAAAATTTGAACGCATCCCATAGAAACCAGTTAATGCTTCTCAGTAATTCCATCCTGACTTAATCAGCACACACGGCCTCAAATGAAGATTTCCTGAACTTTTACCCCTTCTCTTACTACCTAGTAATTATAAAATTTAAATTGCTTTGCTTCCAAATCTACTGTTGTCACAAATTTCTAACTCCCCTGGAAAGAAATTAAAATCATTCAGTCTTAGTACATAAAACTCAAAATTAAGTAAGTAGAAAAAACAAGCTGCTCCAATTTTTCCTAAAATGCAGGCAGTTTTTAAATACTCCACACACACATATTGCAATAAATCCTAACCTACTTTTCTTTCAAATACAGAATGGGATGTATCATTGTAATCAATGGGAGGGCACTCATTTTGCTTGTTTGGTGAGGGTGAATATAGAATAGAATAGAATAGAATAGAATAGAATAGAATAGAATAGAATAGAATAGAATAGATTAATTGATAAGAATACAATGCCTACCACTGTCTTTTGCAACTACCTTCTTCTTTTTTTCTACAGAAATCCCTGCTAACAATCAGGGTCTCAGGTGTTATAAACCTTTAATAGGGAGGCAATATTATAGTCCTTTTTTAAGAAAGCATAGGATTCCTGAATTGTTTTTCTTAACTGTCTTCTGTGGACAGATGACCAGAGGTGATGAAAGAGCAGAACCGGTGTCTATCTATATACCTGTTTATACAAAAATATAGATGTGCATGTGCTTGTGCATGCATATATATCCATATAGATAATGTAATGTAGTAAGCAATTTTAAAGTCTGAATCTGTTGATTGTATAGGCTAAATCAGCCTCCTCATTAAATCAATTTCAAAGGGAAATGAATATATTTAAAGAGTGAGACATGTCTAGCATTTCTCTTGATGAGCTAAATCCATTTTAAGTATACTAAAGTCATCAGAGTTACTGCGGGGATGCAGTCATCTCAGTGTTTGCATAGGATTATGAATGTACCAGGGCATTTGTTAAGTATTGTTCCAATTAATTACACTCACTACTTTTCACTTGCAAATGCTGGAATACTAAGCTGTGCTCCAGCTCTGAGAGATAATGCTGCCATTAGCTTGGACTCTCTTTCTGTGGATATTCTATGTAGTAAAAGTGAAGGATGCAAGCAAAATATATTTTTAGGAACTGAAACAAGCTTTGAGCACCAGGTTTTGAGGAATGCATAGACTAAGAGTACGATTATCTTATCCCACCAAATCCTTATTCAAGTTCATAGGGAGCCAAGAGCCTTTTGACCTCTACATGCCTGCTTTTTCTATTGCTTTACAGAATCATAAAAGGTTTTGTGTTGGAAGTGACCTTAAAGATCCTCCAGTTCCAACACCCCCTGCCGTGGGTAGGGACACCCTCTGCTTGACCAGGTTTCTCTGAGCCCCATCCAACCTGGCCTTAAACATTGCCAGGGATGGAGCATGAACAACTTGTCTGGGCAACTTCAGCATCTCACCACCCTCACAATGAAGAATTTCTTTCTAATATAAAACCTAAACATAAACATTTTTAGTTTTAATTCATTATCCCTTTTTCTTTCACTATGTCCTATTCAAAAGTCCCTCTCTGGCACTCTTCCAGACTCTTTAGGTAGTGGAAGGTCCTATATGATGTTCCTAGAGCCTTCTCAGCCTTTCCTTACAGGAGAGGTGTTTCATCCCTATAATAATCTCTTTATTCTCCTTAACTTCATATTAGCCCACTTGTATTTTGGTAGGGGATGAGTGATGGTCATGGTTAGTCAGCTGTTACATGCTTGGGATTAAAATGGATCTGAGATCTACCAACATGGGCACGTGGATAAAGGTTCCCAGAAAAATCTAGTTTGGTCTCAGATATTTGGTCTTGGTATCTCTTTCCTGTAAAACCGCATTTAGCCAGAGAAAACTGCACAATATCCTGAACAGGGATAACACAGCAGTCAATAACTGAGACATCCTTTGCAGAAATACTAGTACCAGTTAGGAGCAACGTGGCCTAACACTTGAAGGGATGATTCAGTATTCAGCATAAGTAGAACTTTGTGCACTATTGCAGAAAATCAGAAATGGTGTCCACCTGCCTCACATATTGAGTTTACAGTTTCAAGGTCGGAGATATGACCAAGAGAGCAAGCAAAGCATGATGTAAATATTTTTTGTCTAGATTAGTGGATGTGGCTCCTATGTTTAAGTAGAAGTTTAAATTATTTGTATTAGGAGAAAGAAACCCAAACAAACAAACCCAAAGTAAAGACAATTTAGTCAATTGCTGGTTTCGTTTTTATGCTGCTTAAAAGTGTTTTAGTCTGGTTACTTAGAAAAAAAGTTTTATTGTATGGCCATGCTCGTAATGCCCACCACCTTCAACCACACCAGGCTAATTCCAAACCCAATGGTCAATCTAGACTGGATCGACAGAGAGAGAGAAATAGATCCCAAGTCTCAAGTTGCAGTGGCTGGGAATAGAAAGGAAATTTTAAGGACGTCTTTACTGAAGAAAATCTTTGGGACGACTTCAGTGAATGTCTGTTAGAGTTTCAATGTGGACACCCATATACAAACATCATCTGCTTCCTGTCCCAGCAGTGGAAGGGGAAGAGAGTTTTGATCAGGGTGAGAAGACACCAAGGACTCTCTGGGGAACTGAAGCTCTTTATTCCGCAGTACTGGAGGGCTGCTGGGCACACATTCATAGGAATATGTGCCACATTAGTCTTGTTGTTCACTGAGACACTTGTGTAAATCATCCCCCAGGAGGTAGTACGTGAGAAGAGCCTGAAATCTGTGGTCGCCAGGATGTGATTCCCAAAAGAAAAAAAAAAAAAGAAAAATGAGATTTATCTTGGCAATATTCAAGGCATTAAACTGGGGAATGTAGTTAACTGTTACTTGAGATAGCATAACAAAAAGAAATGTAAGCTATTGAGGCTTATAGGAAATTATGCAAGGGAACTATCTTGTTCTAATCTCATTTTTATTTCACGCATGCAAATCAAAAGCGTTCTCTGATATAGTTTCCTACTGCATTTCATTTAAAAGCTAAAGAAATATAGGTCGATGAATAGACTGTAAGGTGAGGAAAAATTGACTGGATCACCAGAGTCAGTGGAGATTACTGTGCAGCTGGTTGACAGCAACGAACAGAGCATCCCACAGTTCAGTACATCCCATACTGCTCAACACCTTAATCAAAGACCTTGACAACTACCTAGTGTACCTTTAGCATATTTTCAGGTGACTGTAAATTTGTAAAGAGGCTGAGGGCAAATGTCAGAGCTTCTATTCAGAGTGGCCTAGACAAACTTTAAGAAGAATATAACAAAGACATTATTAGATTCAGCAAGAAAAAGTGGAAAGTTCTACACATAGGGCAGAGTAATCCCAAGCATCTGGACAGGATGGCAAGGGTCTGACAGAGTAATGGCTCCACTGAAAAGGCTTGGTGAGTGCAGTGGTCTCCAAGGTGGAATATGAGCCACTGAACATGTTTTCACCAGAAAATGGAAGTGCAGCACATTGAAAAGTACAGCCACTTGATCAAAGTAAACCAGCATTCTCTTCCCAGCACTGGTGAGACTTCACAGAGACTGGCAGTCGATCCAACTCAAAAAGTAATGTGGAAAGGGGTTGTGAGGTTCAGCAGCAGCCAAGGGCTTATTGCTGGTCTACAGGCAACAATACCTGGTCTTGTTCAGTCTAGAAAATAGAGTCAAACAGGTGAATCTAACACTGGTCAAGAACTGCATGGAGGGGAGTTTCAGACAAGATCGACCCAGACTCTTCTTGTAAGTGAAAGATGGGAAAACAAAGTATAATGGAATAACAGTCACACACTGTGGCTTAACAGATTCAGATCAGATATTAGTTAAAAAAAAAATCACTCAGGAGGTAGTACAGAATTGGAACAAATTACCCACAGAGGCTGTGAAATGTCCATCCTTGGAGGGCTTTAAGACTACTAGGCAAAGTCACGGAGCGTGCCATGCCATAGGGACACTGTCACTGTTTCAAGCAAGAATGTGAGCTCAGATGTCTCCTTCAGATAACCTTTGTGTGAATCTGTAGGTTTATGCATTGGAGGTCATGTTTCTCCAGTGAATACAGTGGTTCTCAGTGGAAAAATTGGTCAAGCCAATAATTCCTGTTAAGATGGAATTTTCCTGCTGTGAAATTAGATCCTTTACATTTTAATGCATATAAATTATGTCATATCTTTGGGTCAGGAAATGAAAGCAAATCACAAAGCTTGGTTTAAATATTTGGAAATCCTACCTGTGAATATATTGGAACATAAACTACCTCAGCTAAGGTGCAAACTGGAAATGAGGAAATGGTAGAGTCTTAATTAAGGAAAGAGTAGAACAGTATTTGGAGAATAGGATCATAAGTTCTTAAAAAAAAATGGTGCACCTCTGACCTGTTCAGATTCCTTGAAAAAGTTAATGAAACAGGACATAAAGGTGACTCAGTGGACATAACTTACTTTAATACTTCTTCATAAGGAACTCTCAGAGAGAATAAATCTCCACAAGGTAAGGAGCATAGTCTTGAAGTGGATTAGAAATCACTTAGGTGAAATAAAACAAAATGAATGGTTGTGAAGTGAAGGATCCTTCTGTCTCAGTCATGCTGGGCCAGTTTCATAGGCCCAGGTGATGAAAGGAATGGAGCAAGGATGAGAACAAACTATTAAGACAGGGCACTAGGCTGTCTTGAGATGGAAAGAATCATATGGTACACTCAAAAATATAAATGCATTAACATCAATGCTGCAGTAGCCTCTCCTGTTGTTACCTTGCTGAGTTAGCATTTACACAATGCAACAAACAATGTTTTCTCCAAGTAATTGTCTCCCACAAAATAAGTGGCTTCATGGCAGTAGGTGAAATTCAGCACTAGCAAACATGGTCGACATTCATTGAGATGAAAATGAAATGCCAAGGCAGTTCTAATAAAATTAACTTTGAACTTGTCTTCAATTCTGCATTCTCCTCTGTTTTAATTTTCTCTGTACTTGTCCCTTCTTCTTTCTTCTTTAGGAGGTCAACATCTCCAAATTTCCTCCAGAGCTTCTCTCTTCCTTCACTTAATTTTTCAAGGTGCAGGTAGTTCCATCGACTTCAGTATGTTAAGTCCTTCTTTCTGTTTTGTTGTCATTCATCACTCCTGAAGATCCAGCACTTCTGTGAACGTCTGCTTTTTTATTTCTGTCATCTCATACACAAAGACCTAAGTCACACTCAGCTTTGTTTTGATTTCTTATTTTCATCCTTAAATACCTGCCTGGTTCTACAGCTATTGGCTTCCTGAACAAGTAGAGAATCCACTTGCTGAGGAATCTTAAAATTTATTTACTTCTCTTTCCTGTTTATCATAGTTGCAAGACACGCTCTCTGCATTTCTGCTTCTTGCATCTCTCCTCTTTTTCTTTATGATGTGAAGTTTCAAAGTTTCAGGTGAACTTTAGATAACTCTTAATGCAAATGAAGCAGCAACCCAACCTTTCTGCAGGGGTTAACTACTTTGAGAAGTCAATGGAAGCTAACACATACCTCTGAAAACTTCCATTTTCACTACACATCTACCTCATTTCATTTTCTGGAGAGTTTTCCTTTTGTTTATTGAAGGTACACTGCTGTGAAAATCTTGCTGCAAATTTGTACCTGCACAAGCACGATAAAGACAGGGGAAAACCTGTGTTTACTTGGAGATTTTGATTTTGCCAGTGATAGTCCACACAGCTCTTTCGACAGGGAAACACACTATGCTTCCAGAAAGACTAAAGGTGTAAATTTGCACTCCCAAGACTTCAGTTTGCATGCACAGGAAACAGTCCATGTTACACTATTAGGTGCTTTCCTCAATATCTAATTAACATCAAGAGTTTTAAACATTAATAAAAATATAATTTAAGTTAGGGACAGTTTAAACTAAGTGAACCCAATTGAAACTGGAAAGCAAATTTTACTTCTCACAGTGAGTCTGATTACCCATATAGACATTTATCCCTCTGTGCTGATAAAAAATGAATCCCTTTGGCTGATAGATATTTATACTGATAGACAAGATACAGCAGTACTAGGTAAAACTGTAAATTGGTTGTGGATTTTTTTTTCATATAAGTTTCTTTTCTCCTTGTTTTCCCCCAAAAAATTAAAATACAAAGGAAGCATAGATTACATAGATCTCAGCTGAGTAACATTCAAGGTAGAGAGCTTCACTTTGTCACATGAATAATGTTACAAATATTTTAATATTCACAGGCTGAAGAGGAAAAGTTTTATTTTACTTGTAGTATTGTTGTGACAAAACAGAAAGTTAAGAAGGTTTTCTATTTGTTCACAATCAAGGAAACTTGCTGAAAAAGATGAACAGCTCTTTGTAGCAAAGTACTGCTACCTGACACTTCTTTTCAGTGTAGGATGATAGAGCTGTTCCACAAGAGGCTCCCTGACTGACGTTTGAGTGGGTGCAATATAAAAAAAGCCTTGCTTTTATCTTATGGGTTGCGATGTTGTGACAGACTTTGGATGTCTTCACCTCAGAAAGTATCTGAGGAGGGAGGTGGTCTGTTATGCCTCTGGCCTCAAACTCAAGTCAAGATCCAGTTCTGCTCTTCAGCACATCATTTCCACCACTTTCAGGTTAGATCTTCCATGGGATTTAGCTGCATAATTTTAATTTGGGTTCATAAGTCTCAGTAGAAACAGATTTTTTAAAGATTCCTAGGTCTTCAGTTCTCTTAATACTTACAAACCTGACTACTGCCTCTGGCAAGATGCTTTGAAGTGCCAATGTTGTTATCTGAAGTGAAATTCTGAAATTCAATGAAATTTAGGTGCTATCTTGAGTTACTCTGTCAGTGGCTCTTCATTCACCTATTTGTCTAAATATCTGAAGTTCAGGTAGCACAGCAGTGTTCTTCAGCCACTACAAACTGAAAGTACCAAGTTTTCCAGTGAATCAGACACAAAAACAAGAAACTTTTAGTAGTAGCAGTCATTACTGTCACTGTCATTAGTGCCAGTAGTAGTAGGAGGGTGCGATCAAGAAGAAGAGGTGCTTCTCATACTTTTCATTATGGCTTAGGCAGTTCCCTTGCAAAATGAATCTCAGGACCCCGAGTCCAAAAGCATGCATTAATTTTAGATAGGTTAGAAGAAAAGATGAGTTTGGACTGATGTGGAAAGAGGGACTGTTTAATCTGTACCACAGTGCAATCAAGAATGCAATAGGTCAAATAAAAGAAGATGAGATGAAGCACAGAGAAATGTCCATCCTGAGGTTCTGAATCTACTCTCAGAATAGCTTGTATGTTTTACCTTCAGGAGTTACTGGATGAAATGCAGATTTTGTATATTTAGCATGTTGCTAAAAAAGTCCTTACCGCAATCCAGAAACTAAAAATGCCCTTGCCTCAAGCTGTATCTCTCTCATATCTGTATGGCTCACAATCAGCTACAAAATCTTTTTTTAGACATAATGGAACATAGTAACTGGAGCCTGAAATCTCTAAGCCCCTCATCTGCCTGAAGGCCTGAAGTCAACTTTTCAAGATGGAGCGTGACCTTCACTCTCAATAGACCTTCATCTTTAGGCAGCATCTTTCATAGCAGTGGCAATTGTTCACCGTGGTATTTACTGCAGAGGAAGTACAGGAGAGAATGTACCCCATACACTGAAAAGGGCCTTCACTCACGTTGCCATCCTTCTGTTTTATGGAACAGAGCACAAACAGAGTGAACAACAGGGCTCAAATCAATAAGGATATAACACCCACTGTCGTCACAATTCAAACAGCCACAGGACAATCTGTTTTAAATTAGCACGAGACAGATTTATAGTAAATCTAAAATGCAGTGACTGACTTATGGAAACAGGCTCAAGCCAGCTTTAAGACAATCCAGGCTTCAGGGTAGCAGTGGCACCATGAAATCTACTGTGAGTAACCATCAGAGTTATCTTCAGCAGATTTCCCAGTCTATGTTGTCATGGTGCCCCAACTGCTATGTCTGGAAGGTAATTCAGCAAGTTAATTCTAGCCTTTCTCAGCTAGTTAAAATCTAGCCTTTCTGCATGGCACTGCACATTAAAAAACTAGGGGTTCTCCCAGAAACCTTTAACCAACTCATTCAAGAGAAAAATGCAACTAAGAAATTTTTCCACCAGGTGGCAGGTAGTGTCAGACACTGGGATGATCTCAATATCAGGCATTGATATTTTTAACACACATTTTCAACTTAAAGAAGACTTTCGTTGTGGTTTCAAACTGTGATATATACATTCAAATTGAAAATGGCTTCTTCAAGGAGGTATTGACCCAAGCTGGTTATGACCTCATCACTTTGACAACTGACTTGTGGATATGGTAGGAAATTTATAATTACAAAGGCATAAAGTCCATTAATTTAGTATCTGATCAAAATGTTCCTTTCATTACCCCTGTTTAACCCTTGTGTCTGCTTCTTGCATTCTAGCCAGTGTAGAATCTAGTTATTAAATGACAGCAAGAGGGGTGGCTCTAAGATCATGGGGACAGCAGTGATGGTGCTTATGGATTGGAAATGGATGTTCTTTGACAGTAGCTTGGCATTACTCTGTAAAACGTGCATATGAGAAATTAAGAGAGATTATAAACGACCGAATTGCAATTGGCATATGAGTAAGGGTTTTGGCAACAGCAGGGGGGTGATGGGATGAAGATAACTTCTGGCAGCACTCCAGAGAAAGCACTATGCATTGAAACAGGCTGAAAAGCTGTGAGAGATAAAAAATAACCTCAGAGTCAAGGGCAAATCTTGGAATTCCATCTCTGAAAGCAAAGTGAAGAATGACAATCACAGAGCTAAAGACAGGGGTAAGCAGTAACTCTTATTCCATATTTTGCCTTCTGGCTTTGAAGGATTTAGTAGGAAAAAGTTATGGTGTAGCCAAGAGATGACAGAGATGAGACAGGCAGATAAATGGGAAACTAAAGCAAAAAAAAGAAGTCAAGGAAGACATAGAAAAGGCTGTCATCTATGAAAAAATGATGGCCTATATAAGCCAACTGTGGCCAGAAGCCTATAATGTATTTTCATGAAGTTTTCAGGATATATTATCTGGAGCCTTTTCAAGAGTTCATTTAAATACAAAATTTACATATTAATACTTCACATTTTTATGAAGGGTTAATTATGACAAGAATCTCAAAATCATTATATGTAGTAGTCACCAAAATTCAGTTTGACCCTTTTTTTTGTATATTTTATCTAAGTTAGGCTAAAGGTTGGCAATGGGCCAAGATATTCCTTGCTTTAATCAGGTCCATTTTGTCTTTAAAAAGCTTTGTTGCAATGATTTAATCTTTACAAATACCCCTACAGAGAGAAACTGAGTCAGAGACTGCTCAGAGGTTAGAAAAGTATTGGTGATATGCAGAAGATTGAAGTTTGTAATTCTCAGAGTCTTGACCTGAGATCAGTAGATAACACCTGCCTTATGCCGTAGGAAATCCATGTAGGTTGCTGGTTCTGAGCTAACAGAGGACATGGTTTCAAAAGTCATCTAAATAATGTCTTACATGGGGGCTCATCATGATAGCCACATGTCTATAAACAAACCTGTAACAGAGAAACATTCCCAGGCACTGGATTTCATCTGTCCTATGATACAACAGTAAGACTGAGGTCTAGGTAAACTCTTGTTCCTCAAACTCTTTCTGGGCATGCTTCAGGATTTATTATGCATCTGAGACAACAGGCAGTTTGAACATACAGATGTTCTCAAATGTGGGCTGTTATGCTCCAGTTGGGGTCTGAACCAAGCATCACTCTTGGACAGACAATGATGACATTTGATGTCCAGCTCTGGCAACATAATGACCGTTTAGTAAATACTATGGTATAAATCATATATATATACACTATAATAATAGAACAACTTTTCTCTCCTCTTGAAAGTAACAAGTTTCATCAGGAGCTACTATTGTGTATTTATGCACATCTATCCCTTTCCTAAACAAATCTTCCTGCTTCCCTTAAAGGGAACACCTGAAAACAGCCACTCATTTTTCCCATCTTGTTCTCCAAGGATTCTTCACCTGTATCCATCATTAGGACCACAGTAAGAGCTCCCTGAACACCACCATTCAATATTCTTTGGCTTAACAAAATGATGAACACATTGCTATCTATTTGCCATGATGTTGTGTGCTGATCCTTGTTTTCTTCCTCTGTAACAGGAAATATGTTCATGGTACTAGCACTAGGTACTCAAAATACCTTTTTCTTTTTTTGCTATGAAACGACCCACCTTCACAACCAACTGCAAAACAAAAACCAAAACAAACAAAAAAACCCCCCAAAAACAAACAAACAAAAAACAAACAAAAACAAAAAAACCCCAAGACATTGTGGTCTTGTATATTCCTTTAAGATGTGATTAAAAACTCAACTACAACCTGCAAAAAATTCCCCCACCACAAAAACCCCCTCCAAATGGAGCTGCCAGAAGCTCCTGCACAGGAGTTCACACTTTTTTTCTGTCTCACACTTCAAGCTCCTCCATTCCTTCTTTCACCCAGCCTTGTCATCCTTGGTAGACCTGGTTTCTCCTCTGTCACCTGGAGCAACCACTCAGCGTTCTGCTGTCTCGTGGATTCAGCAGCAGGCTTTAAATCTCTGTTTATGCCTCAGTTCTCTCTCTCCTGCTCCTCCTTGCTTATTTATGATTGAAGCAGGTGATTGTATTATTTACAGTAAGTCTGTAAAATGCTTGTGGAAACATTTTCCTGGACAGAATATCTGAACTAAATAATTGCATTCTAAGTACTTCTCAGATTCCTTGTGGGAGATGAAAATAAGCATAAATATGCAATTTACCATGTCTTCTTATTTCCTTACTTTTGTAATCTTAGACAGGAAAAAAAAAGTAGCCAAGTTTTATCTGACTGCAAAACCAAAGGTCACATACCTCTGAATATTAAACATGTTTTTGCATGGAACATTTCTGTTGTATTCAACAAGACACTCAAACCCAGTGCCCAAAGTTCATCATTAAATGGTACTATGATGATTTTTTGCCTTAGAGAATTGAGTTCAAAACAATGAGATGAATGGCAACATTTCTAAGTTAAACCTTATTGGTGAAATACCGTATTGTGGTTGTCAATAGTAAGTCAGGCTACAAATTCACTCTTGAATATAGCTGTGAACACCATCATACATGTAATTTTAGAATCACAATATAAAGACGGCAATATTTACAAAAGGTCATTAGCTCCAGAGGAAAGTACCTACATGGAAACAAAATGGAAGGGGAAATGCCAGAAGGAAAATGGCAAGGAAGTGATGAGCATGTGTCAATCAAATGAAGAGGAAGGACCGAAATGTTACTTCAAGTCATTATGAATAGCACAGCATGTGAAAGTATCTGTGTGGCATAAAGATTCCCTGTGAGATGCAGGACAGCAGATTGCAATACCTTGAATCTTGCTGGCAATACCCGTTAGGGAGGGAATCCAGCACAAGTTGTCCATCTAATTTACTGTATCTGAGTGAGATTAAATTCTATAGGGACATGAGGGGGAATGCTAGGAGAGGATGGTTGCAAATGTACCACAGAGCATGTAAAAGGCAGGTTCAATCTCTGCAAACACTGCTTTGTTAATCTGTTAAAGTGGCGTTGGCACGTCAGCACGTTAAAGCAGGGGCAGAGAAGCACACTTTTTATCTTCATCTTTTTAAAAATTCAGTGGTCCTGGCACTGTCATTTCTTCCTGCAAATAAAAAAGCCCTCCCCAACTAATTTACTGTCCTTGTGTAGCATATGAGGCAGAGGGAGTTGTTGGCCCTTTCAAATGATAAAACCAGCCTTGCCAGAAATCCCTGTTGAGCTGGTGGTCAAAGTCTAATTCTTTTGTTTTCAAAAAAAAATGACAAGTGCAGCTGAGCCTTTTCCTCTATAAAAATGAGTTATCTTGCAAAATACCTCCCTTTTGTCATTATTCTCATATATAAAGTTAGATTTTTTTATAAATGAGTTTGCATATATTCTATCACGACTGTCTGTATTATTTCAAGGTGCAGTTATTAATGCAGAGCATAAAAAAAGCAAGGGTTTATTTTTATATCACAGAGAGCTTCTTCAGGAAAAACATATAAACCTGTTCTTGCAAATTTAGCCATTTCTTATAAAGAAGCCATATTTCTAATATATCTGTTATCACTACCGAAATAAAAAAGATTTAAGTATGACTTATAATTTCCGGAGGTTAGTTTTACATTGGAAATATGAATATTCAGTGTCATCTACTTGGTTAGTAATAAAAATGGCATAATTATAAGTAAATACCCTCTATACTGTGGCCAGGAAACACAATAAAAAAAAAACAAAAAAAAACCCCAAACTAATATTCTTAAAAGTGATTGCTGATTTGATCTACTGATTTGAATGTAACTTGGTATTGAAGTTCAAGAAAAATCTTTCAAAATCCTGAATGACCTTTTTTTAATGTAAAAAATAATAATCAGATAATGCCAGGCTTTATAAAGTATGTGTCCTCACTGTAGTCACTGAAATGAATTGCTATTAGAAATAAATAAAAAAGGCACATCAACTTTCCAGCTATAACTCTTTGTGAAACCAGTGTCTTTTGTAGCTAGGCATCACACATAGAAAAATAAATGCAACCCTCTCCCAACCTCAAAAAATACTGAAATGGTAAAAAAATACAATGGTATCATTGGCTACTGAATATAGTAAAAAAAATCTGCCTGTAATTTATTATTGTTTGTCCCCCCCATATGTACATACTAGAGTTTGAGATGGCTGAAGGTGACTTTAACCTCATTCCTGTTTGAAAGCACAGCCCTGTTGATACCCTAAAACCCTTTTGAGGCCGAGGAAAACAACAAAATATAGTGCTGAGGGTTGGTAATTCATACTTTGTTCCATGTTATTAGTCAAAGGGTAGGAAAAAAAGGGAATTTGAATGCTTTCATGATTCCTCGAAACTGAACACTATGCTAGCAACATTTCTTATTACAATGATATAAGCTGGGCTGTCAAATTTTGGAGCACGCTTTTCTTAATTTTTTTTCCAATCATAGTGAAGAATTTATTTTACATAGATCTTTTTATATTATATAAATGCTCACTCACCATCACTCTGAACCAAGTTTCCCTGTCCCAAAAAGAGTAATTTTTCAGGAATTTTGTCTAAGTGATTTGCCTATTTGTCATTGCAGAGCTGAGCCCTAAAATAACAAATAAAAATGAGCAAATGGAATATGGGCTGAAAGAGACATTAAAAAGTAGGTTGTAATGCCTGCTGTACTTACAGCTATGAGAAAATAATCTTACACACCTGCTAGTCATTTTCTACAAGTATCATCATGGAAAGATCCTAAATTTCTAAAAACACCTGAATTAATAAAGCTTCATACATCAAATGGTCGGATATTTTGATCTTATCACTGGTGTTGGTGAAGAAACGCAGGTTCCAGAAGTGAAGGAAACCAACAAATAATGAGTTGGAGTAACAGTCCTAAGTCACCTGCCCAAAATCTTTCTTCAAAGCACAAGATCAAATAACCTACTAGCACATGGTACACTATGATACCTTTCCGCAGCTGTCAACATGTCCCATTTTTGCAGGATGGGCTTTTAGCCGCAGTCGCTGTGGAGTGCATTTGCCATGAGGGCATCTGTCACTCTGAAGTCTCACTGATGCCTCTGTCATGACAAGATACTAGATTGGTGTTAATAATGAGGCAAAGGCAGCAACTGAAGGAAAAGAGGAGGCCACATCAATCATATACATAGATAACCCTAGAATACCAATGGATGCAAAACCGCTCTCAAATTCTCCCCCATGTACTGTATGCAGTAAAAAAAAAGCTCCCTACCTATCCACCTATAATGATCAGACTAAAACACCTCTTTTCCATGGTGCATTCAGTGTCTCTTGTAAGTCTTTCCACACAGTTGGATTAAGATGGACTCATGTTATGCTTCAGTGATATATTATTCTGCACAAATATTTCAATAAAATAAAAGCTGACACTAATAGAAATTCTGGTAGTCACTGACAAGCACCTGCAACACATCAAAAGGAGATAAAACATGAAATCAGCATGCACCTCAAATGCTTAGGAAGATATGCAAATGTCAGAGAAGCTACAATCAGAGCCATTGCAAAATCACAAGCAGCAGGATGAAAGAACAGGGTTTGTAATCTAGTCATCATGCAATGATTTTCTTCCTGCTGCAAAGCTTGCTAATTACAAATCTATCAATTATGATGCTTGAAAAGCCCTACCTCCTACTCAATAAACATTTTTAGAGGCCAAATGCCACTCTTATCTCCTAGAAGGATAAAGAAAATCTTTGTTGTAGTTTGCAGGTTTAATACCATTCATCTTTTTGGTATACTGATAGGATAAGGGGGAAATGATAGGACAAAGGGTAATGTCTTCAAACTATGAGAGGGCAGGTTAAGATTAGATATTACAAAGAAAAGCTTTACTATGAAGGTGGTGAGGCACTGGCACAGGTTGCCCAGAGAAGTTGTGGATGCCTCACCCCTGGAAGTGTTCAAGGTCAGGTTGGATGGGGCTCTGAGCAACCTGGTCTGGTGGAAAGTGACCCTGCCCATGGCAGGGGATTGGCACTAGAATATCTTTAAAGATCCTCTAGTGCCAGCCAAACTCAAACCATTCTATGGCTCTGTGACAGGGAAAGGGTGTTTCCTCAGTACAGGACTTGGACCTGCGTGTACTCTTTGCACTCCCATGAGCTCTCTATATAGATTTAATCTAGTTTCATAATCTCCCTGGGAGAGTTCCTGAGCCTGGAGAGATTAATGGCAACCTCACTGTTTTAGTTCCCGGGCTGAGGTATGGAGATGGCACACAAGGGTATTGTAAAATGAAATTTGGGCTACACACGTACCTTAATTAAAAGATGCAGAACTCCACTGCAGAAATTGCTGCATTTAGTCGTAAGTGAAAATATTCTTGTATATGTTGCACAGCTCATAAAGTGTTTTGGGGCTTGGGAAGTAAGTGTTTGCATAAATCAATGTATTTTTATTGTGTGATACAGCCAAAATTACATACTTGCACTCAAAGTCTGGAAGAAGGGAAACGTTTTGTAGAGGTATTTCTTAATTATTTTATTAAGGCAGTGCTTGCTTGCTTGTAGCATTGTCTATGGGATGCTTGACAAAGAAGATCACTATTTTATTTCCCTTTGTTGAGAACCCCATCATCACTTGAGCATCCTTAGATCCAGCAAGCAGATGTGCACTTCCCACAAGCTGAACATGGGGGTTTGACAGATTTTAGTAAACATCCATTCAGTATGTGCATGGGAACCTTTCTATAGATGGATGAAGAAAATGGGTAATGCCTATTCAAAAGGGACAGGAAATAGCAATTCTGCAAAGCACTGTTGAGACCCCTTGATTATTCCTCCAGCAAGCGTACAGTTTTCAGCAGGATTTTACTAATGATTCTATGGCTAATTATTGTCTGTGGTAAAATAATTTGGTTTATTTGTAACACTGAGGTCAGGAAGAATTCCCTATGTGTACAGTCCTTCCGAGTGAACTTTGTATTAAGGAGGAAAAGGAAATACTTTAAAATATCTACTTAAGTAACTTAGTGTCAGCCACTTTGCATTCAAGTGTTAACTGCTGAACAATTTTTCCCTTGACTTGATTTTACCTATGCTCTAGAACGAACCTATAAAAGGGCTTATTCAGTATTTAATGGATTTTTTTGTTTCCTTTTTAAATTACTTCAACTTGGCCAACCAGCATTAGATTTTGCTGAGGTATAGCAAACATAAACTCTCTCACTTCCTCTGAGAAGCCCTCCCCAGTGTTTTTGCGTGTGTTTTTGTGTGCGTAAGTAACTCGGAGGAAAAAAGCCAAAACTGTAGTTTCTCCTTCACATACACAACACCCTTCTCCTCAGCTGTCCTCTTCTTTTGACATATTGCTGGGAAAATTCCAAGGAGGCTTGTTTTCTTGTTTTACGTTTAAGTAGGATTTTCAGCCAAAGACTTCACGGCACTTACATGTAAGGCGAGTAAGAGGATGGTGCCTCGTTCCTTAAATAACAAATAAACCAAGGTGAAACGCACTAAAGTACACTTTCACAAGAAAATGTAGTAAGTCAGAGATGGAAGATGGGGATAGCAGAGCATGTTTCCTCTCCTAACTGTAATTAGTAATGGAAGAAATGTCATTTCTGACAGAAGAAGATCGATTTAAATCCTTTGATTTTTATCATTGCAGGCTTGGGAGGAAGAAGGCTAATTATCTTCCCAAATTAATAAAAACCTAGTATCTGAAGTATACTCTTTCCTTGCCATGTGCTACAAGTATATTCTCATTTAATAACTTCTGAAGTCCTTGGCAGCTCTTTCCTAGACTTCAGTCAGATCAGGCATTTGCTATCAATGAGAGGATTTACAATTAATGTCTAGTGTGGATAAAGTAGGACATCCATAATTACTCCTTCTTGTTACAAGTCATTTGCTGTTTTAACCTTTTGATTTAAGGGTGCTGAAGAATGCAGGCTGGTCCTCAAAAATCAATCTTGACTTAGAATTTTGTAATCCATTTCTACTGTGGGAGGGATTTGCCTGAAACCATATGAAGCTGTTTCAAAGAAAAACGAATATGACCCTTTCCTGAAATTTTAATTTTGCTTTTGTCTAAAGCAAGAGAAATAAAATTTTTAGGGGTTGGGTTGTGGCTCTGGGTTTTTTCCTGTAAACTGTTTTTCACAAAAAGGAGATGAGGCTGAGCACTGAAAGCACCATGCCCTGCTCTGTACCTGACCAAAGCATAATAGAAACCATTCAGTTTGCATCACATAGCCCATGATGAAGAAAGGTATCTTTTGTGGCAGCATGAACTACAGGATAGGATATCAAATAAAACTTCCTATTAAAATTACTAGCCAGCAGTACCTTAATGCCCAAACCAGAAATTAAATCAACCCCAAACAAGTTTCCTAATAAGAAACACCATTGTTTTCCCACTTGAAATCCTGTTAATGGATCCTCAATATTTTGACTGAATGCAGAATTTTCAACCTACTCATCATGCGAAAGCCAAAAGGAAAAGTAGATCCTTTTGCATGACCAAAGTAAAATCTCATTTAGTTTCTCCTAATTATAATACTTTGGACAACAGCCATACTCAAGAATTTCTCTTTCATCTGGGATGAATTGGTCGCTAGTCAGCAAATGTATTAAACTGCTTTGTTCTTTTTATATGTAAATCTATACTTGGAAAATCATCAACTAATTTTAGTCTGTTTGGGTTGACATGATCCCTGTGCCAAAAGTTATATTTGCATTCTAGTTTGGCTTCCTCTTGTCTATCAGAAAACTGACATACAAATATCAGTTTTATATAAATATATATGTGTATATATATAAAATATACACACACATATATATAATATATATGTGAGTGTTTCTATTTTAAACATATATGTGTATGCTAAACTCAATGCTGAGTAGTTTTCTCTAGGGTATAGAGATTCCCACTACACATAATTCATGGACAAAATACTTTAAAATGGGCGTTTCACTAATAGCTCTCTAATCTCACAATGTCAGCATTAAAGCATTCCACTGTTTATAGCTGTGTCCATGTAATCAACAATCCTATTTAGCTTCACTTCCTGTTAAAGGTAACTATAAATTTCTCTGAATATGGAAATTCTGTGTTGTATCAACTAGAAGAGAACCTGGATTTAGCTCAAATACATAAATCCTGGAAAAACTGTTGCAAGTGAAGTCCTTTGTTCTTTGGTAGCATACAATAAACAAACACAAAACCCCTCTACTTACCACCTCAAAATTTTGTGGTCTATCTTTAGAATTTTAGAAATATTTTAGTCACCATCAGCTTTCTGTATCTCATTGTTTTAATGAATATTTCTATCAAACCACGGTTTTATCATTCAATTATTTATTTATATCAAAATCATCAAATCTTATCTCAATTCATCTTCTCTAAAGAGATTGCAAAGACTATAATTAATAAATAGAAGTAAAACAAAACAGTTACAGGATTTTGGAACTGAACTTTATTCATTATCAGTAGTATTTATGTCCTTTTTAAAAAAGAAATCTCTCTGAGAATTCATATCAAATGTTCATAGTGTTTCTCAGTCGTATATCAGCCCTATAGTCATTCTTAATTCCAAAACCCAAAACCCCAACTGGAAAAGGATGCCTGTTTTGTCGGGTGTTTTAAAATACTATTCTCACTTGCATTTTCCCTCTCAATAGTCTTTTTGAGTGATTTGGTGAAGAACTGACTGCTGAAGGAGTGGCTGGTGTCATTACAGAAAACTGTTGAGTATTTTGAGAGTCATAGCAAAAATAGAGGGAAGAGTTTGATTAGCCTGGGTAGTTATGCTGGGTTTTTCATTTAATGGGTTTTGTTTGCTTTTTAGTCTCAAACACATCATTTGCAGAATTCTTTGGTAAAACGTGGTGTTTTAAAGACACAATGCTGAGAATAATGGTTTCAATGAAACGTAAACTCAACTGACGACCACATTTCAGATATAATTACAAACTGATATCTCAGCTGCACTTCTTCTGAAAGCTGACAGATCTTTTTAATTTCACGAAATCCAGGTCAGCCTACGAAAATACAGCCAGAATGCAGAATTCTACATGGATTTGACATGAAGCCAGACAAAACAAAGGTTTTGACAAGCTTTCTTATTTTCTATTTCAAAACTAAAACAAAAGAGAGGGGAAAGATCATCCACCCATGCAGATTAAAACCCTGAAAAATATTCAGTGTACTCCTCAAACCAAAAATTTCTGAACTGTCTAAAACCAACACCCTGGAGATGATTGATTCCATGTAATGAACCCAAATAGTGAAATAAAATAATCAACCCCCAAAAAAATCTCCACTATCACTTAAAACAGCATTTTCAAACTTTAATGTGTTTTGTCAGGTAGTGCACAATGTCTTCATTACCACAAGCAGAGAATTGCACAGCTTCCTACTAAATAAATTCATTAGTAGGGGTAGTCAGCACCTACAGGATACAGATTTCTCAATTTCAGTCTTCCAATTACATATAAAAATTTACTCTACACTCACAGAGTCTCATTCCATCTCTGGAAACTCAAGATGCTGCCACAACAGATCACGGAATGCTTGAGGTCAATAGGGACCACTAGAGGTTGTTTTGTCTAGTCCTTGAAATGAAACATACTTGAGGTGTTGCAATACTCTTTAAGGAATATAAACAAATATTTTTGTTGAATTCCATATAGTGGCTGGATAACCTTTAAATAAACCCATTTGATTACTAGCTTTTGTAGTTTCTTCCCTTTACCTTGTAACTCACAGCGTCTGTAACAAAGAATTATATTTGCAACATGCAGCATGGAATTTTGTCCTGCAATCTGAAGTAGATTTACCTGGTCCTATTTAATAAAATAAAGGATAGCACACTGAGATCAGGTATAGACCCAGGCATTTACTGCAGTTAATTCACTCCCTTTGCAGATAATTGACTCTCTTGTTTTCTCTTTTGAGGGCAGCCAAAGGACATCACAGGAGAGGAGACAAGGAGACAAAAAGCAAATAATAATATGTTTCCCTTCAGCATTTTAGTGCTCTTTGTACATTTTTTAGAAGATGGTTCATGTATATATACTGTAATATCTATACATATTGAGTGGCTGGCCCGCAAATAGGAGCAGTGAATTGCATTCTGTGTGCTCCAGATACATGAGACAGGGAGAGAGATTCATTGATTGAGTCTCTGTATTTTAAGTGTTACTATATTTACTAGATAACAAATTAGAGATTTGTTAGACAGCAGGCTAAGTAGCTGTCTGTGAGCCATATTTATTATGCATGGCTCTTCCAGAGTCATCAGAAGTTGAAAAGAAAGGCTCACTAGAATGTGAAGGGGAATTCAGCTTGGGGACCACAGTGATGTGTCTAAGCAACAGTCAGAGTTAATAACAGTCCCCAGGTTACAATCCTGGGGCTTAAATATGAACTTTTCAGAGATGTTTGCAAACACTAGTATTGCTATACAAATGGATAGAGTACAGCATAGAAAGTCTTAACAAACTTCCCACTGGTATCTTCTACATCAATTCTATTGGAAACATCAGAGAGCACAGTAAATCTGATTTCCATTCCTTTTACTTGCCTGGTAGATAGTACGTTATATCAACTGTGTCCTGAATGGAACATAATGGTGTCTAGATGCAAAACTGTAGACCATTTCATTTCCTTCCCTGTCCATTTTGATATAAAACGGATTTTCATATCCTGTCTTGAGCAGTTTTGGGGTTCTGCTCACATTGGTGATGCTCAGCTCCAAAGATGGCAGCTAGTGACACGCAAAAAATAATGCTGCTATAAATATTAGGAAGAAGTAGGAAAAGATACTGTGAGTCCTAAAGTTTAAGCAATTCAAGCAAAACAACAGGTCACAGTCGGCAGGAGAACATATTAGTCATGCTTTACTCTAGCTGGTTTTTCCTAACCAGAACTCATCAAGTATCTGATTTAGTGGATCACTTGGAGGCTACATCATCTGATATTATAACTGACTGAAAGTTTTATATAGACAGTTCTGAACACTGACCGTGCCCATCTAGTAAATGAAGGTTTTATATTTAGTAAGAGGCAGATCAAATACTAGGACTTTAGTGTTGGTATCTTATAAGGAATAATAAATACAAGAAAAATTAGAAAACTGTAATGGTTCCTTTCACTGTTCTCTGACCCACACTAATTCTAATTTTAAAAATCTTCATTGCATACCAAATTATGAATGTTTCTATGAGGTTAGAAAAAAGGTCCCTGCTTCTCAGCATCCTGGCTCTGAGAGTGGCCTGGAGCAGATGCCTGAGGAAGAGTAAGGGAAAGCAAGCTGATACTCTTTCTAGGACATTCTGCCAGGCTCCAGCTCTTCATGGGAGATTTTATTTCCCTCTGGATGATTTTGTCAGATCTAGAAGCTAAAATTGCTAATTCATGTGTCAAATGGGGATTCTGAAATTGAAGGAAAATCTAGCTGGATTCCTATAGAAGCCTCAGCAATGCTGTTTCTCCAGTAAAAGCAATCAATTTCTATTGAAATCGATTTGATTTATCTATGATTCTCTGAAGGCAATATATGCCCCTGAGATATTTCTCATCAATATATAAAAGTAGGTGCTTTCCCAGAAAAACGGCTTCTTTATTTCCCTGGATTCATAGAATCATAGAATCACTAAGTGTGGAGAAGACCTCTAAGATCATCAAGTCCCATTGCAAACTGCCAAGGCCAGCAGTAAACCAGGACAATCTGCACATCTTTTGAATACCTGGGATGGTGACTGCAGTACTTCCCTGGACAGCTTCTCCTAATGTTTCTGATATGAGTCATTGGCATCTAGGCCACCTGGGCTTACTGCTGGCTCATTTTCAGCAGTTTTCAAGGAGCTCTCCCAAGTCCTTTTTTACCAGGCAGCTCTCCAGCCACTGGGCCCCCAGCCTGTAACACTACCTGGGTTTCTTGTGACCCAAGTGCAGGAACCAGAACTCATACATATTGAACCTCATACCCATCACTCCAGCCTGTCCAGATCCCTCTGCAGAGCCCTCCTGCCCTCCAGCAGATCAACACTCCCACCCAATTTGGTCATCTGCAAACTTACTGGGGGTGACTTCATTCCCCTCATCCAGATCACTGACAAAGATATTAAACAGCACTGGACCAAACACTGAGCCCTGGGGAACCCCACTAGGGACCGGCTGTTAATTAGATTCAATTCCATTCACGACTATTCTCAGGGGCTGATCATTCACCCTTTTTTTTACCCAGCAAAGAGTTAATCTTTCCCAGCCCTCAGCAGTCAGTCTTTCCCTGAGAATGCTGTGGGAATGGTGTCAGGGGCTTTACTAAAGTCCAGACAGACAACATCTACAGCCTTTCCTTCATCTTCTATGTGGGTGTTGTGGTTTAACCCCAGCCTGTAACTAAGTCCAACACAGCTGCTCACTCACTCCCTCACCAGTAGGACTGGGGAGAGAATTAGGAGGATAAAAGCTGGAGAACTCATGGGTTCATAAACACAGTTTAATAGGGAAAGCAAAAGCTGTGCACACAGGCAAAGTAAAACAAGGAATTAATTCACTGTTTCCCACGGGCAGGCAGGTGCTCAGCCATCTCTGGGAGAGCAGGGTCCCATCAGGAGAGCAGGGTCACATCACAGGTAACAGTGACTTGGAAAGACAAACACCATCAATCCAAACATCTCCCGTTCCTCCTCCTTCCCCCCACTTTATATACTGAGAATGATTTCATATGGAGTGGAATATCCCTTTGGTCAGTTTGGGTCACCCATCCCAGCTGTGTTTCCTCCCGAAGTCCATGCAACCCTGTCCCCTCGCCAGTGGGGCAGAACAAAAAGTAGCAAAGGCCTTGGCTCTGTGCAAGCACTGCTCAAAAACGACAAAAACATCTCTATATCATCAACTCTGTGTTCAGCACAAATCCAAAGTATAGCACCATACCAGTCACTATGAAAAAAACTAGCCCTAGCCCAGCCAAAACCAGCACATCCCACCTCTTATTCCATACCATGTACATTATGCCCAGGTCCCACACTATTCAATATAACTTCATTGACCATCATCCCCCATTCCCATTCTTTGCTTTAACGCACAGATATTGTTCCCTTATTCTATGGACTACGCCTGGAAAATGTCCATGAAATGTCCACAAAATGTCTGTTGAACTGGTTTATGCTTTTCCGGAACACTGTTATATTAAAAACCTTTTCAGTGGCATCTGTGGGATTAATAAAATCTGTCATTTGCAAAGATCTTGCTTTCATCACAGGTGATAAAATATATAGAATTTTCTAGTATGCATCTATTGCATTTAGCTCAAGGTACAGAGGACATTTTTTAAATAAAGCTTAAATGAAAGAATTACTTCAGCCGTCAATGAAATGTGCTTTTAGGGGTGAAACACAACAGCTGTTTAACATCACAAAGCAATATCATTGAATAATTTAGTTCACAAATTTGAGAAGAAAGGAATATTTATTCATGGGAAACTCCAGATGGAAGTTGGGAAGGCAGATTGTCATTCTAAGACGGTGTTACAATTTTAACAAAAAAAAAACCCTCCAGTAATTCCTGCAATACTTTACTCTTTCACAATGTTCTGTGAAATGCTAGATAGCAACAAGATTTTGCCCATTAAAAACATATCACTATAACTCTGCCATTATAAGACTAAGCATTACTGTCTCCTTTTAACAAGACTCAGAAGAGTGCCACAATTTATATCAGAGGACATGGGGATATGAGATTAAATACAATGGATCAGATCATTAATCTGTTTAAGACAATTTTTCTTCTGCATCATTAGCTAGTATCAGATGTTTTAATAGCTAAACATTAAAAGTATCAGCAATATATAATCTGCAAACATGGAATAAACTAGTAATCTAATTTAATCCTAATTCTCATCAGTTAGTTATTGGCTTAAATTTAGTGTATATCAGTTTTTTAGCCTAAATCTCTCTAATGCCACTGTTAATAGCAAAATATTACAGGAATGCGAATTTTGCGGCTATGGAGCATATTCTACATAATCTTTTCTTTTTTTTATATTACTGATGACCTTGTAGATAAGTGCAGCATGGGCTGAAGAGAACTTCAGTAGGCAATTTCCTTGCATGCAGAATATGATCCTAGTAGGGTATGCTTCAGTTTGATAAGCCTAAAATGAACCTTTATTGTGTCTGAAATTTGAATTGAAACATGCTCTGGAAAGTTTGATCGTATATTGAATGATCAGTTAATGAGACCAGTTTTAGACCCCTAAGATCTTCAGCTGGTCATATCCAATTCTGCTGTTCTGACAAGAAAGTGCATCTTTTAAATTCCCAAACTTGTAGTAACAAAGTCAATCACCAGAAAGTTATTTAAATAGAAGTCTTAAAAGCCTTGAGGCATAGAAAGTTATTGTACCTTATGGATACTTATAAGAGATGACAGTAGCAAAAGAGCTGTAAATCAGACAAAGAAAAAGAAAATTTTAGAAAAAACCGACATGTAAATTTTCTGAAGTATGGACCAAAGAAATCCCCAGAAAATTTTAAAGAAATTTAAGTATATATGGGTAAGGAAAGGGAAGTGAAGAGAGAAAGAAGTTCAAAGTCCAGGAAAGATGAAACAAAAATGGAAATGTAACCTGTATATTTGGAAAAGAGCACTTAAGGATGTATTATAGGAATTCTTGTTCTATTTTGAAATCCTGACTTTGAAGTCTGACTTTTGAAACTGGTCCTTACAAAATGCGCTTGAGGTCTTTTCTGTTATGCAGTGTTACACCTCAGTAAAGTGAATTGATTTGGGATCCTCTGAGTTCCTTGAGCTCCTCCCTTCTTTAACATTGTTTTGAGGTATGCTGGGCTTTTGGGTCCTTCCAATTCAACCTGTTACAAGTGCAGTTTGGAACTTCTGAGGGACTTGGTAAAATCAGAGATCCAAAGTGATACTAAAGCATATTTTCAGGAGAAGGGTCCCTCAATAAATAATAAAAGCAAACTTAGATTTTGAGGACAGCTAGCATGCAATGTTAAGTATTAATATGACCAGTTATTTTCTGCTACATTAGCAGAGAGGGTAACTTGTGACACAGATTGTTTTTAACATGATATAACAGTTCCTGAAAGGTACTTCATGCCCCAAAGAGCTTACAGTCCAAGGTATGCAGCTACCAGTGAACACAACAGCTGGGGAAGCAGAAGATAGTAGTGAAATCATAATCAGTGAGATAAACTGATGAGTCATAGCTCACCAGCTCATAATCCAAAATATAAGATGTTATCTAACACTGTCACTATGAGGCAATTCATCATTGTGCTTGAAGTTTCACAAATATGGACAACTGTGGGCTGTGGGAATTTTCAACTACTTCTATTGTTGAGTGAAATTTTAGCAAACAAAAAGAAAAAAAAAAGAAAAAAAACCCAAAAACATCTCTCTTAAGACATAGCAGTGATAGGAGAAACCTATGATTGCTGGAGCCCAGACCAGCTTATCTTTAAAGGACTGCAACTATCACTTGGCTTTATCATCAGAACACAGCATGGCACACTCTTACCAAGTAATTGCAAGAGGTGAGCTGATGTATTCTGCACTCTTTTGGAGCTTCTAAGAGCTCCCCCCAGACAGATCACAGCAGTTGCTTGTGGACTACTACTAACAAGTTATAAAATGTGAAAAATATCCATATGCCAGCAGAGGTGTTATTGCTCCATGGATATCTGGGAAAGATCAAAGCAAATCTTTTCTATAGGAAACCTAATACAGCTGCCAAGGAGGTGTATCGTGTACCACAAACTCCTAAACTGCCAAATCCACATATTATAGAATTATAGAATGGTTCGGGTTGGAAAGAACCTTAAAGACCTTCTAGTTCCTATCCCATGGGCAGGGACACCCAGACTCCTGGTGGTTGGCAAAGCTGTGAAAGAGGACCCAGAGGTACTGCTCAGGAGGGTGCTGAAACTCTCAGAGGTGATGAGATGCCACTGGAAATGGTCCAATTCCCCAGCATTTTTGTGATATGGTAACTGCAGGAGCTTGAACTGAAACTGTCTAGAAATATGCTAACTGGCAGAAATACACTAAATTTTTAGGTTGTAAACATTGGCTGCTAGGAATCACTTGCTACAGTAAATGCAATTCAAAAGGTTTTGTTTTTCCAAATTGAGTTTGCTGGCATCTAAGTCAACTATTGACTATGAAAATGTGTTTCAGAAGTGAAAAGGATGCGTCATACACTATGTAAATATGAAATATTTTCAAAGGATTTAAAAAAGAGTGTGAGCATACTTAAATAAACCTCATAAAGAAGAAGCTGAACAGTCAGTATTGCAGTTTTTTCATTGGGCTCTGATAAGAGATTGGATTATAGATGGAACACAATCACTTAGAAACTGCTACCAGAGACTGAGTTAATTTTCCAAGAAAAAGAGGTGACTCAGTTCAGAATGAACCATATGGAGGTTGTTGGTGATAATAGAACAAATGTACAAGAGAATCCATAATGCTGAGAGCAGGAAATCATGGAAAATATAGAGAAAACCAATATAGAGACCACCACAAATTAAGAAAATATCAGATATATTGGAAAATGGAACAGGCTGCAATAGATTTTGCCACTTTTCAAAAGTTTCAAGCCATCATTTCACCATCATTGTATTTGGCTGTGGATAGCACAGTGTTAAGGTAGTGGTCTGTAAGGAGGCAGAGACGGCTGTGATACAATTTGGATCAACTACCAGAAATGAAATGGCACATTTGAAACTTCTAAGACTTTTAAGATGCTAATACAGAAGCCATTCTGTTGATAGAAGCACTCTGGAATCTTCTGTAGAAGAACTACAGATACTAGAAGGGTAAACAGGCTAAATGTGAGGGCACCCTTATACTCCTTAAAGGAATTTCTGCCTCATCTGTACATGTAAATAAAAATAGAAAAGATTCAATGTGTAGGACTAGTAGAGAGCAAAATTATTTTGGGCTGAAAGTGCATCTTACTGATGTTCTTGATAAAACTACATTTGTTGAAGATGAGAATTGAGAAGAGTTTTTAAAGGTGTATTCCTGGAATAGATAGGCTGTTGGCATGATATTCATAGCTATAACAGCTTATAACATCTTCATGCAGTGTGGAGAGCATATATAAAAGGAAGAGTTAAAAGGGGAGATTAATAGGCTTATTTGCAAAAAGAATTGCAGGACAAGGCTGAAAAGCTGCACCTGTTATTTCAGAGGGAGGGAGAAAGACCTGTGCCTAACTAAAAGAATTAAATTAATATTAAAAATATTACACCTGCATCTGAGGTGTTATGTTTAGGAGGACTCTTGGTCCTTGCTCTTAGTAAAAAAATTCCATGTCTGTAAAATTTCAAGAATCTCTATGGGATACATACTTTTGCCAAGAAAACATTTGTGTTTTCTGAGGTTCTCAAGGTATTTTTCTTTATGACATTTGATCTTCTGAAAGATTTCACTTTATCACCCAGGGCTCCAAGGCTCTTTGGTATGAGTCAGACAAAAGAAAAGAAAGCATAGGCAACATATCTTCACATATTTATGGTCATCACTTCTACAACCGCCCTACAGACAAACAGGAAGCACACAGTCCTTGAAGTCCATTATAACAGACATTCACAGATAACCTGGACTCTTTTGGTCACCATTCTAGTGGGTTTATCTATTCATTGCACTGAATACCGCCTTAGA
This sequence comes from Acridotheres tristis, assembly GCA_037013685.1. Classification (NCBI taxonomy): domain Eukaryota; kingdom Metazoa; phylum Chordata; class Aves; order Passeriformes; family Sturnidae; genus Acridotheres; species Acridotheres tristis. Next base: position 31,138,012 of record CM072884.1, on the reverse strand, counting down.
TTTTGACACGAGTCCAAAATTGATGATACATCAGCCTTTAAGTACTGACATGATACAAAACTGAGCTGCCTATGAATACCTTCAAAAATAATCTTCTCAGGATGAACAGCCTATTTCCTTTATTACAGAAAGTCTTAAAACCTGTGTGTCAATACCAAGAAACGAAAAAGGAGTCCTTGACCTTATCTTATGGGAGTAAATATGCTTTCAAGTCTTGCTAAACAGCCTGGAAGCACAGGCTGTGCTATAATATAGACCCTGACAGAGCAGGAGAAAGTGATAATGAGGAGAAAAGGAATCCTAAATTTGCTTACAGAATAAAAAAGTCATTCTCAACTAATTGTCCCAAGCAATTGAACCCAGAAGTTCCCACAGCAAAGCACAAGACTGAAGTGTAATTCTGCTAGATGTGATAGACTTCACAAAGTTACACCTCCCAGCAAGAAAAGTCAGCAGGCAGCATTCTGTGCAGTGTGACCTGCAGGTCACATTCTGTTGGAGCAGTCCTGTCACTGCATGGCTTCATCCTCTCAGCTTGTCCATTCTGCAGCAGGTTAGAAGCTGCTGGATATCTGCACTAGTGCCATTCACTGTGCATCGAGATAGAAAGAATTAGGATCCAGAAACTCTGCTTCGAACTGACTTAGCTATTTGGTGAAAAGCTGGAGGAGAGAGACTGGATGAAACTACATTTTGTTGCTTTCCAACTGAAGCACCTAAAGAATGAGGCCAGCTGGGGCTCTCAGAGTGTGACTCAGAGCAGTTCCTGAATAGAGCTCCCAGTTCCTCTGCCCCATGAAGTCAGCTTTCACCTGCAGGAAAGCAGCTGGGTGGGCATGTGGTGGCCAGGAACAAAATTCCAGCTCCTGACAGCTTGATTGCGAGAAAGTGTGGTGTCTCCCACATGGGCTTTGAACTATTGGGCAGCCAGGCCATGACTAACACCTCCCATTCCTCATGTGATGTGTAAAGGCAACCATTACTACAGTAACTATCCAAACAGATGATGAGGGAGCTTTACATGAGCAGAGAAAGAAAATGGATGAAGGAATAGGGCAGCAAAAACTTCCTGTGGTGTTCACCTCTTGTACTCCTTGCTTATTCTCTCCTCAGCTACATTTCAAGCAACCTTGACTTAGTGTAGAGAATATCATGCCATGAGGCAGTGCTGAGACACAGCTATTCAGGAGAGTGAGCCCTGCAAAGAAGATTTTACATCACAGTAAGGTAGGAACTGTCGGAAACAACCACACATAGATTGCACTGCACAAGGCTAGATCATCTTTTATTCCCAAGTCATAGGAATTGTCTTTCCCTAATTCAGATTCATTTTTCAGCCTTATATTCTGGGTTTTAGTCACCTTTATCACACATGGTCCATTGCTGTTTTAATTAACTCCGTTCACCACCTTAACCAGATGAGACATCTATTTTGGATCAATAGCAAAGCTAAGCTTGTTCACCTACCACATCTATCTTAGAATTAAACTAGTCATCCAGTTTTTAAAGGTTGTGTGACTAGGAATAAAATACTATTTCAACCAGTAAGGTATAAAAAAGTCTGTAGACCACAGAGCTCAATACAGTAAATCAAGCCCACAAACCCCAAGGAACCTGATATGTTTGATCCAAAAGGAGCAACTTGAGGATTGATGCTTCTGTCCATAGGGCAACTATTTTCCCAGAATTTTGCTGAAAAGATTAAAAGAAAGTGGGAAATGTAAAGTAAAATCTCAGTGCTGTCAGTTCTTCAAGTGCTCATGTTAGGAATCTGTGTATCCATTTTTCCCCAATTTTCTCCCACCCAAGTGGGAGAAGGAAGAACCATATACAAAATGTATAAGTAAAACAGAAATAAACAAATAAACAAAACCCAAAGAGGACCCAAACCTATTTCTATCACAAATCTCTGTCTCCCACCATGACTAAATCAGTTCCTATTCTTATTTTCACAGGCAAAACAAGAGGTCTGTGGTTAGGGAGGGTAATTGGATCAGTTTCCCCAAAACAGAATTCAGAGAAAGCAAGCAGATGGTTAACTCTTACAGAACAAGAAAGAAGATTGTTACTGCTTGATCCTGAGTATATGATCCATCTTCTTGCTTCTCCCACCATTGCTCAGCTTAACTTCTATTTGAGCCTTTCGTTTTGTGCAATGCCTGAAATTAGACTCAGCTTTAGTAAGGCCATATCTTACTGAATGAAACAGCTGGTATGTTGAATTCAGTTGAAATGCTCTTGAATGTATGAGATGTTCAGATGTTATCCAAATGCTCTAGAGTTCACATAGCATTATAGTTACAATGAAATGCAAAGCAGATCTGACAATTCACGTCTCACATTCAGCCTGGGATATCTTAGTGTCCATCTTTCAAAAGAAAATAGAGCACCAACACATCATCTCAGTTCTGGATTCTTGCAAATGTGTCAAGTTGGACACTCAAAATAGTCTTTTTTTTTTTTTTTCTTTTTTTTTTTTTTTTTTCCCCAGTGTCTTGGCCAATGTTCTACATTCTGTATGCAGTTTAGTGCAGCTGCTGTAAAAGAGGTCTAATATGTTGGCTTGTCTGAATAGGGCTTGGTTATATAAAACCATGGATATTGTGCTAGCAGAGGGTTTCTTGATTGCATAAAGAATAGAGTGGCTAAAGAACAGAACATCTAAATAATAGGTACCAAAAAATGCTCAAATTCAATAATGAATATACCATAGCTTTTATGTGTGAGGCGGGAGTAATGTTGAGCCTGTTCTCTTAGGAGCTGTGATATCATGGCAAAAGTATTTAGACCAGAATGAGAAATGTTTTGGAAAAAGTTACTTAATAGATTTATGTTGTTAGACTAGACATAAATGAGAGGAGATATCTTTATAAAGTGTTAATTTTTCTTTTAAAAGCTGCAGAAATTTTGCCATTGATCTTAGTGGAATAGAATATGATGGTGTGAGAAAGAAAGCTGTGGACTGCTTTTAAGGAGGTATTGTTTTACAGGAGCAGTGAATAAACAAGACATGTGTTATAAGGATTTTAAGTCAGTTTTTATAGTCTAGGAACAGCCAAGAATCTTAGTGATTTTAAAGGAGCTCTTCATTGCCTGAGCTTTCCTCCTTCCTGCTTCACTGCTTAACTCCATACAGGAGCCAGAAGACTCAGGCAATGCTAAGCCACATTTGAAATCCCCGATTCAATGTTTTTAGTGGGTTGAGATAGTAGTGCACAGGCGTCTTTCTGGCTTTTATGCATAGGAGATAACTTTCACTCTATTTGGAGAGAGAGTATGTTGATCTGCTTCCTACACATATATATATATATGTGCATCTATATTTTCAGTATGTCCTAGTTTTCAGCCTGGAGCTTTACCTTGGTGAGTTCTACTGGCATTATGTCCCTATGTTTCAAAGTTAGGGCCAGAAAAGTCTCAGTGTGTCCTCATATTTCACATAGATACTTCTCTTGTAGACATCTGTTGTGTGACTCAGCTCCAGCTTAAAACAAATATACTCGTGTTGTTGCTTGGAAATATCTATGTGTACATGAGAAGCTTTGTGCAGCTCCCCATGTAGAGATCTCAGACTCTGTGATACCCCTCAAGGTCTCGTCAGGCTTCCAGCTACTCCTCCAGGAGACACAACTCTTCTACAATGTCTGTGTCATGTCCTCCAATAGTTGGTATCCACTTTGGCTGCCCTCGGACAAGTCAAATTGTGCAAGAAAGCTTGAGCAACCTAATTCAGTTCCACATCTTCACTGAATACAGTAAGCTTAAATTCCGAGTACAACAGTACAAGCATCCTATTCTGTACTGAATTTTAGTCCTGAATTCCCTTTTTTTGTCTCCAAAATTGTGTTTGTAGGTCAGGTCTGAATTCAAAGAGAGCACATACAAGCCCAGACATCATAGCTCTGGCTAATAGACATTATCAGGATACCACCATGGGATAATTGAAAGTTGACAGATGCTACTTTATCCTTTGCTCTTCAGTCAGCTGTGGGGATCACAGGCTGAATGCAGAGAGCCTGACACTATGGAGTGCAAAACTGGAGGGACAGGACACTTTTCAAGCAAAATTTATCCATCCTTTTTAGTAATAAATACAGGATTATTCATTATGTGTTAGGAGACAGATATGACTTATACCCCAATGAAACATAAATCCTTGGATTGGAAATCTTCTGACAAGTTGTAATGCAGCTGGTGAATGTGGTTTTGGTTACAGAACTGAACGGGGCTGTTTAGGGGTTGTATATGTCAGAAGCCATTGTTTTTACCTTGCAGAGGGTTTTATGTCAGTAGGAATTTAAATATTCCCTATCTACCCAGTGAAGCATGTTATCCCCTCAGCTGAGCCAAAGGCCCTGTGGGGCTGCTCTAAGTGGGAACACAACTATTCTCATACTTCATTCTCATACACAACCATACTTCTCATTCAGTGGCAAACAAAAACAATTTTAAAAGCCAACTGATTTTCAGTGGTTTGTTTTCTAAAAGTAGGATAATTTATCCATCCCAATTACCATCACAGCTGGTGATGTATAGGAGAGAAGTGCCTTACCATAGTGCAGAAACTCAGAGGTATTGCACAGCTGGGATGAAGCAAAGCTGTGATGTTTTTGCCATGAGGTGCTGTATAGCATGAAGCCATCACTTAATGTTGAAGTTGCATGAGATATTGCCATCAGAATCATTACCATAAATAGGCTAGACATTTCTATACCCCCACACCCTAACAGCTTCCCCTCATCCCTTCACTGCTGTTTATCCCTCTCCCTTTGCTGCTTCTGCTGAGAGAGCTGCACCAGGGGAGCAACATAAACCACATCCCTCACATGAGCCAGCCTAAAAGTAAACCTCATGTACCCGGGATGTTACACTGAATAAGTTTCCAGACAAGTTATGTCATTTATAAGAATGATCATATGTGACTATGGGATCAAACCACCTGTCCCTTTAGCCCTGTATCCTGTCTCTAGCAAGAGACGGTAGAAAACAGCTCAGGAACCTCCTGGTCAAGGAAAAAGAGTGCTCATTTGCCCTAGCAGTACTCAAAGCACAGCTGTGGGAATGACAAAACACAGTCTATAGATGGAAACAGGATAGTGCAGACAGAGGGGAGCAAACCCTCTCTGTATCATACCTTTAACTATTTGTCCAAATAAGACATAGCTAACTCATAGAAAAGAGTTTTGTAAGCTGTTTACTACTGGTAGAATTTATTCCAGGTTATTTTTTCATTTTTAAAAACATTTTGTTTCTAATTATTATGATTATGAAAATTAAGGGCATCCACATAACTTTCTCTTCAGTTGGACTGGAGCCTAGACACTAGATCATATTTTCTGCAAAAATTCTAGTCAAAATTCCTGCAGGTTCTTCTAGCCAAATGTGTTTCCCTATTGTATCATTCTTTGAGTCATTATAGCCAAATTTCTTGAAAAATCTTTGACATTTTTCAACAACCTTGACTTTGAACATCCCTTGTTTCTACGTGTTAGAGAAGAAGTTGCAGAACGAATGGGAAGAGTAAGGAATACAGTTCTGAAGGTAACTTCTCCTCACGGTCAAGGGTCAAAGAAGAAGCCAGAGCAATGTGAATGTTATTAAATCTTCTGTATTGCAAGCAGTCTTCTAAATATGTATATATACACACACCGTCTGGCAGCAACCTGAGTATATTATCATTCATTACACGCCCATTGGGGACCTCTGGGATAGTCTCAGAGAAAAGAAGAACAAGAATTGTAATAAGACTTCATGACTATGATGCCAGGAGAACAGCACAAGCCTTGCTGAAAGTGCAAATAACAATTAGCTCTTCAATCTCCAGGGAGCCAGGGGGTAAAACTGATGGAACATCTGAGAAATGCTTCCTGAAGAGATAAAATAATTCAAAAACCTTAAGGAAACTTACAAGACTGAGATATTTATTTTTCTGGTTCTGATTTTAGAAACAAAGAGGAAAGGTTACATTCAGATCCCTGCTTGAACAGTTTACTAATTTAAGCTGCTAGCATTATTTTTTAAAGGCAACACTGTTCAAGGTCAACATTTTGAATCCTTAGTTTTGTCTGTCAATCCTTCCACAAACTTCCTCTGTAAGGCAACAAGAAAAGGGAAGAATTATATAAGAAAAAGCAAATACTTTTTCAGCTTTGAAAAATGAAGTCTTGCCATTGAAAATAAGTGACTCCACAAAAAAAGAAATATTTCCTATGCGATTTGTCAAAAAAATGTAATACTTTGATTCAACACCAGCAATTATCATCTAGATGGATGCTACCCAGAAAGGTATCTTGTAAATTCTACTCTTCGAAACACCTCAGGAGTGTTTCCATTTCTACCATTTCATGAAGCTCTATGTAAAAACTAACACCATTTTCTTTGCCACAATGGGAATGGGTTCCACACATTTCAAGGAGCAATCAAGATGAAAAGAGGTCTTATTGTCTCTCCAGAGCAAGAGTTCAAAGCATGATATCTAGAATTCATTTCCTATTGAAGTGAACAAATTCATGGCACTGAAAATTACTTCCATGGAAAATTGAAAAGAAATGCATTTTTAAAAAATCGAGGAAGTAAATAATAGAAATCACTGAAAAATACATTGTTAAGAACAGGCATGAATATGGATAAGAAGACATCACTAACTGACACCTCAAAATCATGTAAAATGTTATCATTTTTCTTCTGGTGATAAGTACTGAGCACCAGAGTAACAAGGCTCTCCTGCTCTGTGTACCCTGAATATTGCAACTAATATATTTCCAAGGCACAGGGAAATATGCATTTGTTCAATCAGTATAAATACCAGTGAGACACATTAAGAGTTAAGCTTCTGAAATGTAAAGCAGCACAGGGACAGCACCTGTTACTGAAGTAGCTAACATTTTCTTTCATAGCTTTTCATCATCACGTGTTTGAAACATTGCTGTTTTCACTTGCTTTTTCCTATGCTTGGCATTTGCCTTAAGTGCTCATAGATGTAGATTTGAACAGATTGATAGCAACAAGAGGATGATATGGTCTGCACTTGGTGTTTTCTTCCAGGCTAAGGATTTTTTTGTAAGCAGCATGGATTTTGAAATTTAACTTTTTGAGGTGAACTTCGATATCATTTTGCCAGCATCTTAGCCAGCACTTTACAAAGTGTTTCATTATGAGATTTTAAAGATTAAAGCCATGGCAGGGAGGAGATAGGAAGAAAGGAAGCCGTGTTAGAACAAAAATTATCTCCATATATGAATTCACCTACATCTAAGAAAAAAAAAAAATAAAGAATAAAAAGGATATTTGCTTACCATGTAAGTGCAAAATTACCTATAAAATCTATTTTATTTACCTGATGCTTTCCTCCATTAAAAGTCACAATAGCATAGCTCAAGTAGTGCAACTATCTCCTGCTGTAAGTAAAAAGAAATGCTCCATTTTTTCCAGTTTTGCCATGCCGGCCAGTGTTGGTTATTGAAATGCTGAATGCAGTTTGTCTGTTGTTTGGTAGAAACCAATACCTCTTAAGTTCTTAGCTGTGTGTGTCAAGATTCAGCCTGGAATTGATTTCCTTACAATTATGTTATAAAATCCAGCAAATAAGATTTTCTGGAAGACATGTTGACAGGTCCTTAACTAGACAGTGCTATTGAATGCCAATACAATTAGCTGGGAAGATCACACAAATTATGCAGACTGCAATTCATTTCTGACACTGCTCGTTTTATCAGACCTTACTAATTTTGCACTTGTCCCTTCTGTCTTCTCAGCTGAAGGCTAATATTGTAGATATTTGGACTTACACAGCTGATAAGTCCCATTGCCACGAGGTGACATGAAGTCCATTCAGAAAAATGCCATACAGAATACCTTAATAATTGCTACTTTTGATAAGGCCCTGCAATGATAGGAGAAGAGGGGATGCCTAAGCTGAAGGAGGGAAAATTTAGATTGAGTATTAGGAAGAAATTCTTTCCTGTGAAGGTGGTGTGGCACTGGCACAGATTGACCAGAGGAAGCTGTGGGTGCCCCATCCCTGAAAGTGTTCAAGGCCAGGTTGGATGGGGCTCTGAGCAATCTTGTTTAGTGAAAGCTGTCCCTGCCCATGGCAGGGGAGTTGCAACTAGATCCTCTCTAAGGCCCATTACAGCCCAAATCACTCTAGGATTCTATGAACTTCTTCTAATATTTCTTTTTTTATTAGTGTTTTCAAACTCCTACTATTTTTGAAGGAACTAGAACTATAAACCCTGTAGATTATTGGTATCCACTGGTTTTGGTATGTTGATTTTTCTCTACTATAGAGTAGAGAGTTTTCTCTACTATAACAATAAGGAGTACTTTTGCAGCCAGTGGAATTCCCTTCCGGATTCAGAGAAATTCAAGTAGAAGACATTTAATAATTAAGGTGTTAATTGTGGGTGATTCAACTACTGGAAAATAGATGAACCTGAAAGTAACAAATAAGATATCTACTGAAACAGAGAAGGTACTCATCAAGGGAAATGCAGATGTTAATGTAAGAAACTTGATATCTCCTGAGGTTTTTTTGTGCTCTATTTCAGTAATTCTACACTAAATAAGTGCTTCTGCATCCTAAATGACTACTTCTGAGGCACAAAGAGAAAAAGTATTTTGTAGCTTCAGAAGCTTCAAGACTCAGAAACTTTATCACTGAGAGGGTGTTTAGGCATTGGAAGAGGCTCCCAAGGGAAGTGGTCACCAAGCCTGATATTCAAGAATTCAAGAAGTATTTGGACAATACTGTCAGTCATATGGTTTGATTCTTGGGGCTGTCCTTGTAAGATCAGGAGTTGGACTCAATGATCCTTCTGAGTCTCTTCCAACTCAGGAATATTCTGATAGTCTGTTATTCTAAAAATGACTGGAATAACAAAAAGGTTGAAAGTAATTTCCCTAAGAATTTTTTTTTTGTTATCCTAAAAGTCTTGAGAGCTTTTTTCCACATCATTCCTGTAACTGGGCAAAAATTTTAGGAAGCCAACACTTGCAATGCCAATAAAAACAAAATAAGTGCCACAGAAGAGATGGAGGGGAGTTGATTTATCTGGCTTACTGAAATACAAGACTTCAGCAATATTCCTCCTATTTAATCTTGCAACCTTCCCTGTCTAATTTCTTCACCAGCCAAACCCCTTGACTTTGTCCTTTTATCTGTGGTTATCTACATTTGCCTGGAAGGGTATTAAAGGCACAGAATGCAATTTTAGTTTCCATGTGTGTTCTGTAAATCCTGACCATGCAAGGCTTTGCTTACACAATGTGGCTATATTGTATATGTGAGCTACCACTCAAACCACTTTGGAAAGCAAAACAATTCTTTTCTTCAGTCATTTTAGCCGTGATGTTCTGTTAGCCCCTCCAGAAATGCAGCATGGACTATAAAAAAGAACATTAACTTTCTTATAGAAATTTAAGCTTCCCTACAGAAATCTTTCTTGAAATATGCAATCTTTAATAAATTCCTTTGACCAACTTAAAATTGCAGAGAAAGGACCTCAGTCATTAAGTATTTCATGTAAAGGGGATTATTCCATCTCTTTGTCTTAAAGTCTTCTGTCTTAATTTTGTCTTAAACCCTCCTAAAGATTTCTATTTGTTCCAGTCCTATTAAATTTTAAGGGAGTCTTTTCTTTTGTGGCAGAATGAGCTGTATAGACAGTCAGCTGCTGGTGGTGAAAATTTCCTCCTGTGGAAATGCTGCTCAGTAGGACACCACTTTCCAGAGCCTGTTTCGTTCATTTCACACCGCTCCCCAAAAAGCCTCACATTAGCAAGGTTCAACAAGCACTTCCCGTTCTCCTCTCTTCATGGTTGATCACATCACAAATTTGCATCATTGCACATTGTCTTTCTCTTATTTACACAGGAGTGAGGCACAGAACTGCAGCGTTAATGAATCCTCATTAATTTTGTCTTCACTGATTTGGAAGGAAATGTCTAATAATGGGATTTCTTTGGTTTTTTGGTTTGTTGGGTTTTTTTACCTCTACACCAACTAGTATAATTGGGTAAAGAGTAGATTAGACCTGATCTTCTGATAAGTGTTTGTAGATCCTAAATTCTGAATAAAACCCAAAGAATGGTCATGTTATGTTCATTATGTTTTCCTGAAATATCTTCGCAGTGTCCTCAGTAAATTCTTCCACTCATCTGACTTTTTTTTTTTTTTTAATTTTTAAGAAAACACTACAAACTTCAAAACTTTTGGCTGCATCTGGTCTAAATGGAGTAGGTATAACTCTTTTTTGGCCAGTAAACATCACTTTAATCAGCAACAGTGGTTATGAAATAAACCAGTCATTTAATAAAAAGGGGTGTTTGTAAGGAGAGTGAAAGCTCTGTGGGAAGATTAAATCCAAGAATATCATCTGTGTAGACTGAAGGTATTCCCATCTTGAAGCTGAATCTCTTGGCAGTCCACCTAGACAATTGCTATCCTCCCATGAAGACTTCAACTGTTTACTGAATCCAGTATAGATGCTTTGAGCATTTAAAAAAATGAACTAGTGTTCACGGCAGGGGGTTGGAACAAGGTGATCCATTTAAGATCTCTCCAACCCAAATCATTCTATGATTCCATGTTTCTGAATTTGCCTCCTTCATGTCTCAAGGTGATTTTCTGTTTAGGAAAAAACCCAACAAACTCAAAACCAAATAAACAGAAATCCAAACCACTAAATATCTTCTTGCAATATATATTGTCCTTTAGCTGTAGAAAGTGTGGCACTTACTTGCAGAAATCTTAGGTTGAAGTAAGCCTGCATAGTGTCAAAAATATGTATATTCAACTAGCTAGGAGCTTTTGAAGACCTGAAATACTGCTTTGGTTTAACTAAATCAATTTGAAACTAAGCCAGCTAGTGAAGACCAGATGCCTTTTTTTAACCCTTGCTTGAATTGCTTTGGCAAAGGTAAGCAGAAGCCTTAAATAAGCAAAGCAGAGGATAATGTTAGTTAATTTAATTGGCATGCTTCTGCATTAGAAGTCTGTGCTGCCTGTAACACAATCGTCCATATAAAAACTAAAGGTAGAGCCATGACACCAACACAGTTTACTCAGTTTTCTGTTATCCCTTTCCCTTTATGCTTTCTGCCAGGGATGTGATTAATGGAATAGTTAGATCACAGGCTGCGGTCTCACAGCCCCACAGCTGCATTACCATGGCTTAACAAATTACCCCGGACTCTGAGCCACTGGCACAGTCGTGGGGCATGCTCATGGCCCAACCTAAAACTGATGTCATGCATTGAAACTTAAACTTCACTGGAAGACTTTTAAGCTCAGTTCTGTTACCTTGCAATTGGGACAGATTAGGAGCAGGCACATGGACAGTTACCTTCCAAAAATATGTCTTCTCCAAGAGACAGTAACTTATTAGGCTCACATAATTCCTCAATGTTCCAAAGCTCTAAGTCTTTCCTCCTTTATAGCTTAAGCCATAAAATTTCAACGAGTTGCTCTGGTATTGGACCTGCAGTAATCTCTCTGGGGCAGGAAGCACCATCTCAGCTGCAGCACTGAGCTCGGTGTCACTGCATCCCACACATTAATGAGCTCATTCAGAGCATCGTGATGTAAACCAGACAGTGTCTCCAAGCTAGGGGTGAGTTTTAGTCTGGCATTTCAGGAAAAAGTCTGCTGTAGTTACATTGCATGTCAACTTCTCCTTCCTTCAGTCTGCTTTCTTAGTCTCTGAAAAGATGGGCTTAACTGAGATGTTTGGCACAGACATAAGGGATCAACTTTATTTTGTTTTTTATAAGATTCATGCAAATAAACAGCTATGTAATGGAGTGCTGCCTCAAAAATCTCCCTGCTGAGAGGAAAACTGCTTTTAGGTCAACCCTGTATTAGAAACTAGAAAATCCACTTGGGAGAATAAGTTGAAAATTATCTGATAGAGAAAGACTTTGCATCTTATTACTTCTCAGTGAATATTTGGAATTTTATCTTGTGCTTGAGATAGCACAACAATATGAGTGCAAGTTCTGTAGTAGTCAAACCTTCACAATATGTTTCTCTAATTTAGATTGCTTAATAACTAGCATAATTGCAGGTATTCCATTGTGGCTTGGTGTTGTTTGCTGTCTCTCCCTGTCCCAACTTAGATGTCACAGTGGCAGTGAGAGTGCAAGCCACGCATAGTCTATAGTGGGAGTGGCAATACAGAGTTTGAAGTGCTTGTGTCACTTGGACCACAGTCTTGCTGCGTGAAGCCAAACAGAATTTCCAGATTTCTTGGCAAAATTTTTGTTACCAGTGATGATATCCAGCCTGAGCTACAGCCCTGCTGCATCATAGCTCTTCCTGTGCCTGGCTGCTAAATCTGAATGAGTTTTTCCCCAGTCAGAGTGCCTTGTGTTCTCTGACTTTGCAAGGCTCCATTTCTAGAGCACTGCCTGGTAAGGTATTTGCCATTCACCACAAATGCTGGAAAAATCCCCCAACAAAACAACCTCAACAGCCTCCACAGCTACAGGGTACTCCATGAAACATGAGTAGGCAGTGCAGAATTTGGCTAGATTGTATCCTAAAAAAAATCTGTATATGTAATGTTCTTAGAGGAGCATTGTTTTCTTCCTGCAATGGAATATATAAGTATTTTCATCCCTGGAAGTTTTCCAGGTCAGTTTGGACAGGGATCTGGGAAACCTGTTCTAGTGGAAGGTGTCCCCACTCATAGCAGTGGCAATGGAATGAGATGATCTTTTAGGTTTGTTCCAACTGTTCCATGATTCTATGATTCCTAATGCATATATCAATTTCAAAAGGTGGATACGTTGGAATTCTGCATCCTTTCTTCTATTTTGAAAAATTAAAACATTCTTTTCTGTATTCTTTAGTGTTTTAACATTATGAACTAGAATTACAAGAGTCACTGCAGGTGACCTCTGAAGTGGGTATGATGACTCTGCTAAAGAAGATTTGAGCAGTTGCTTATTCTTTACCTCTCTGCTCTATTTTCAGATGCAGGGTTAAAATGTGGCTACTTGGAAGGGAATAATATGGCTTTGAGGAGAACTGATCATACAGATAGGAGCATAAGGTCAGCTGGAAAGTGCTGCTAGGAGCCTTCAAAATTCAAGTTACTATAAGTAGATGATTCTTATTGTATTTGTTAACCTCAAGGGGCAATTGCTGTGGAATGCAAGTGAAATCAGTAGCCTGTAATAAGAAAAATGTGTTTAGCAAATAGATGCATCTGAGAAATGGAAGGGGCCCTATATGACCTTCAGGCATCCTCCATGTGAGTGGATGGATGGTAAACCATCTAAGTGCACACCTAGATGTATTACCATTGATTTATTCCGAGTCTGTAGAGCAAAGGAAAAAGCAACTTTTATGTATTATATGTCTCCAAAATGTACCAAATGTCCAATCTAGTAAAGGAGTGAAAGGAAACTGCCTTGTGTAGTTGGTGATTCTGATATGTTGCTATTTAAAGCCTCTTTAAACACTTTGCCACGTGCTGAGGAAGAATCCATCAGGCATCATTAGAATGAACAAACCCTTGTAGGGTTGATGGTGTCAAGTTTTGCATGTCACATCTGCTTCCAGGCTCATGGTAGTGATTTTTAGATTGATCTAGAGAGGTCCCTTTTGTAGCAAATTGTTTCATTCAGTATTCAAGGAGGGGTGGCAGCAGCTGCTGGCTTTCAGAGCACGAAGGACAAACCCTTGTATTTAGATAGTGATGTCAGCAGATGTGTGGTTTCTAGCAAATCTTTCTTGAGATTTGCTGCCAGTCTGAGTCCCGTCTATGAAAAATCTTCTCACTGCTTCTTTTCCTCCTCTTTCTCTAACAGTCACACTGTGGCATAGTATGTAAAATGTTATCAAATGGGCTGAGCAAATGAATTATACTGAATTATCAGTGAACTGGATAAAATTTTGCAAACAATCTAAGTCTCTAGATCACTCTCATCATTGGCTGTTTGCATCTGCATCCTTCCATTATAACAAATTTAGCCAATATATTAATGCAGGTATCAAGAACTATTAGGAAACACTGCTTCAGCAAAGGAGAAATTGAGACCACTGGTGTAGGCACATTTCTCCAAGGGTTCAGGGATATTTGAATTTCAGAGAGCAAAGATTTTTTGTCCCAAACTCTGTAACAGCAAGAAAACTAGATGCCCTTGAAGATACCTTGGCCTGGTCAGAAAATAATTCAACAAAAACAAAGACAACATACGTCCAAAAACTATCAGCTTTATTACATCAAAAAGCAAATCTTGTAGATGTCTGGTGGCTTAGAGGAATGCACTTTACAGGTGCAGTTTCTATCCATGCTTTGAAAAAAGTCCACTGCAGGGGGCTTGGAATACATCCCTGGCAGTGTTCAAGACCAGGTTGGATGGGGCTTTGAACAACCTTCCAGTGGGAGGTGTCCTGGTCCATGGCAGGGGGGTTGAACTATATGATCTTTAAAGGCCCTTCCAACCCGAACCATTCAGAGATTCCATGATTTTATGGCATACTGAAAAGAAAATGAAGGCTCTTCTTTACAACATTCCAAATAGCAGCTATGCTGGAGTAAACATTGAGAGTGTTGAAATCTTGAAATCAGGTCTTTGCATCTTGCAGAATTAAACCTTCAGTGAGAAAAAGTCAGACCCTGACTGCTGTACTGCAAGCAACTAGATGGGTAAGGCAGGAATTTTAAGCAGTGAAAATGGGCAGCCTGTGGGCAGGTGATGTAGAACTAAGGCAAGTCAGGACATTTAAAAACATATTTCCACTCAGTCTGGAGTTTCCCCTGTACCACACAGATCATATCCATAATAGTAAGGGCTTAGAATACATTTCAATGTGTCTTTTGGAAGCTGAGTTTACAGAGTAAACTTTTTTCTGAACCTTCCAAGGAAGAGATTGTGGGTATATGGAGGAATGGAGAGGAACAGAGCTCTGAAATGAGTCACTGTCATGTCCTTAGGAAACTCTCCTGTAAGAGCTGCTCCACAACCTTGCACTCTAATGAAACTCTTAGGTAGAAAGTGAAGGGCTTTTAATGTGTTTTATAGCTGCACATGCTCGTTTCCAACAAAAATAAACTTTGTAAGACTTTTTCCCAAAGATCACAGATACAGAGATGACTTGTGGCTCAACTGTGTATTTACTTATTCCCCTGCCCTTTTAATTGCAGAACAAGCCAGTGCAGGCACTGAGGGGAAAGAATGATCTTCATATTCTTCATTACTCACTTATAGCTTCACCTCCTTTGAGTTATGACTCATTTTCTTACTCCTGGGACATCTCTCATATAAACTGATCATATAATAATTCACTAGAGGGGTGAAAAATTAACTTGTCTTCTTAATACACAAGTTAAGAAAATAGGCTAATATTTCATTTCCCTAGAAGAAACCAATGTAATAAGAGCAGCTAGGTCTTACTCCAGAGTGTAACCCAAGTGAAAATACACCTCAGCCAGGCCAGGCAACTGGTGATAGAAAACTAGGCTGTTTGCTACATGCTCCTGACTTACCTCAATATTTATTTTTTTACCCTATTTGATTTCTTCCTCTCTTTTTTGCCATACTTTTAGAAGTTACTTGGCTGTGGCTGCACTGTAAACTGAAGCCTTTTTCCAAGTATGTATGCATGGAAAATGTAGTCATTTGGCACTGAAAAAGTCCCACAAGAGACATCATTTCTGCAGAGGAGACAGGTGCTCCATATTCCTTTTATTTTTCTTTTCTGTCATGTCTTGCATCATTCACCATGGGAGGGAAGATATTCAATTGACCTGCTGTTGGTTTAGGATGACAAATTAATTTCATGTCAGCCTCGAAACAGCCCGTTTACAGGAATCAGCTGGGACCACCTCAGCCGGCATGGAGGAGACCTTTAACTCTTGACAGACAGAAAATTTCTGAATCCCGTTGCTGAGCCACCCTCTCAGCACCCATGGCTCTGTGCTCCACGCTGCCAGGGAGTACACCTGCTGACAGAACTGAGCCCTGCCAAAACTTTAAATTAGTCTCTGAGTTGATATTTTCGGCAAAGGGGAAGTTCAAGAATAAGGCTTTATTGTGAATGCATACAGCCTTGTCTCTTCCTATTTATTATATGCTCTCCCTGGCACGATTACATACAGCAAGAAGAGTCTTGCTGCTTCACACTGAAGATTGCTGTGACAGAGGAGCACCACTCACCAGCACAAACCCATTAAGTTTTCATTAGACCCCCTTGCCCTCTTTTTCATCTTTCTTGTCTCCTGCCTTCTCTGTTGTCTTTTATATTCCCACTTACTCCTACCTGGTAACGCTTCATTGCTCTCAAGTCACTGCAAGCACCTCACTTCACCTTTGTCTTGGCAATCAGTTTGTTGTCCATTTCAAACCACTTTCATAGGCAATGACCACTGGAGTTTTTGGTCCTACATGTCAAACCGTAACTGCTGGTCTGGCTTGAAAAGTAGATGAGCGTAACAATGAGCTGATGCTGGAAGAAGTTTGTGCCTCTGTTTACATGTGTGGAAAACAAAGGTGAAAGTAGCACTTTTATCCAAAAAATTGTTGCCCTGAACATCTTTATTTTTTTTTAATGTAAGTGTAGAAATTCTCATACAAAATAAATTATCATAGAATCATAGAATGGTTTGGGTTGGAAGGGACCTTCAAAATCATCTAATTCCAACCCTTCTGTCGTGGGCAGGGACACCTTTCACAAAACTAGGTTGCTCAGAGCTCCATCCAACCTGGCCTTGAACAGTTTCAGGTATGGGGCATCCACAACTTCTCTGGGCAACCTGTTCCAATGCCTGACCACCAAACAATTGTACATCAATTTTAATACTAAACAATACAGGCTCTTCCTATTGTCATTTAATTATACCAGTAATAGGATTGACCCATAAAGCAGTGTCCCGTGAGGTCCCAAAACCCTTACACAGATTTTGGCCACATCGTGCTGTACACACATGACAAAAGACATGGTGGCTGAGAAAGGTGCAGAGCCACCATATGTCCAACCTTCCTTGTTCTGGGTTTATTGCATCACAGCTATTGGACGCTGTGCAGTGCACACACATCTCCTGGGTAGAGCACAACAGCTGTTTGTCAACACACAGCAATAATAAACTCTCACCGAGGCACAAACAGGAAGAAAGCCTCAGCCAGCTCACACTGCAGGGGAAATGTAGGTCAGTGGAATATCATTACTGAAATTGCAACAAATCTGGGACACTGGGGCTAATAAAACTCTCCCTGTACAAGTGCTACGTCATCATTAGTGACCAGAAGTTTTCATGCCAGTGTGTCCTACCTCTGTACTGAGAAGTTGCCTTTCAAGAGTGGAAGGGCACAGTGCAATAATGGGTTGCATCACTTGGTCCATTTCCAATTTAGTTGCCAAATTACAGCTTTCTTCAACCCTCTGGCTGTCTTCCATGTGTGTGCTGCCCGGACCTGAGCCTTCTTAGCTGTCAGTTATCTAACAGGATCACAGCCCTGCTAGAAATGACCTATATTTGGCTTGTTCTCCAGCATTTAATTTTGAGCAGTAAAAGCTAATTTTCTTTTGTGCTGGAAGAACATATGGGTTCATTGTGAGGGAGAAGAATTGTTTGAGTGCTCTATTGAAGCTGGATATTTTTAGGTGCATGTAAGATCAAAGCTCTGATATCTCTTGGTGCAGTATTACATGTACCAATATGTAACAGCAAAGGAATCTTTTTCCAAGTCTCCATTCAGAGCATTTTCATTACATTATAAAGCTGCCTTTGACATTTTTGTGTCATATACAGCTCTTTAATGCAGCATTAGCTGATGTGAAGTGTGCCAAGCCTGCTTAAGCACGGAATGTGTAGATATGGAAAGAAACAAGTTTTATCGAGACGGCAAACTTCAAGGTTTCCAGAGGCTGAGCTTAGATAAACCTTATTAAAACATGATAACTGTCGAAATAGGGTTCAGACTTTTCCAAGCAGTTTTTGGTAAAACTTGTTTCTCAGAATTATGAAATACTGGTTAAGGGTATTTCACACATTAATTTGTTCTGTCTGCTTCAAGTCCTGGCTTCAAGTCAACAGAAATGCATCCAAGCTGTCAAGTTTACATCTAGGCTTTGCCAGAGTGTGAAGTTGTTTATATCTAGAGTTCTGGAGCCAGCTGACATCTAGACACTTAGGAAAATTAATTCAAACTAATTGGAGGTGTGAACTTGGAGCATCACAGTTCAAGCATCTTAAAACCCCATGTGGAAACTCTTATTCAGATGTAAAGTGTCCTCAGTTCTGAATATAATCTTCCTCTCAGATGAGCTATATCTAAATTCACAACTAAGATCTAGTATCATCCTTTAAAGCTGAAACTGTTGACAAAGAAATTTCACAGGTGCACCAAATAAGTGATAAACAAACTACTTCAGATTTAGGACTGGTTTGGTTGCCGTAAAGTTGTAAAAAACAACTCAGCCTTTATCCAGTCAAGGAGCTTTCAGCTACCACAAGAGAGATAAAGTAAAGGTCATGTTTTATGACTCATTAATGGTCATATTTTTAATATTAAATTATATGAAATAGCTTTGTTTTTTGTCCAACGGATCTGAAATCAATTGATTTTCAGTAGCAAGTTCAGTATTCTTCCATCTAATTTGCTAAAAGATGTAAAACTATAATAAGAAATAATACTGCCATTCAGTGCAGCTGTTATTTCTCTCATATCATGATCTAATAGGCTGACATGATCAATTTTGTTGCTTCCCCATATCTTAAACACCTGAGGTGGATCTTTTTCTGTTTTGAACATTGAGATTGTACAGTGAGCACACAGATAAGCATTACCTTCTTAGCAAAGAATTAGCTTAGCTTTTGTAAAGGGAAATTCTGTCTTACTATATGCTGCTGTTTTAACATGAAGTTGCAAGCACCTTAACAAAAAAGGATAGAGTGGTCATAATGTATACAGATTAAAAATGAAAAGCCTACCTTCGGTAAGCCTTTATGTAAAATATTATTACAGGAAGCAAGCTGCTACACGAATAGAGAAAAGAATTCTTAAAAGTAAGTAAAGAATAAGTAGCAAAGGTTTATTTGTTGCTTTTCGGCATGGGATGCACTGGGATGCCCCGGGACTTGTGTCAGTTTTATTTGGTATTGTCATCAGTGCCCTTGAGGAAGCAGAAAATAGTGAAATATTTATTATTACCAATTATGTATTAAGCTCTATCAGGTAGTCAAACGCTTTATAACCTAACAAAACTAAGCAAAGGGACCGCAAGCTAGCAGATGAGTTCCTATATAAAAAAAAATATATAAGGCAGTGAATGAATCTAGAGAAACTACTGTGAAGCACAGAAATATGATGTTGCACTCAGAAGCAAGAATTGCAAGGAGATATTTGAGTCACTATGGCTATTTTCCTGAAACAATAATTTCAACAGGTAATGAGGCCCAAAAAGGTCAATAACATTGTCATCAGAAGAGGACAGAAGATAAGACATAGTGCATTATATCTCTGCTTTGTAAAACTGGTGTGCTCCCACATTGTGGATACTACATCCAGGCCTCTTTTCCTCAGGTCAAGAAAAGTACAGTGGATGTAGACCAGAAACTGAAAAGGGCAACTAAAATGATCAGGGGATCAAATGACTTGAAGTCATGAAGACAGTGGGTAAAGTGAATTTAGAAGTGCTGCCATTTAGCAATACAGGAGCTGGGTGGGCACTTAGCCAGAGCATGCAGAAGATGGGTTTAACATGGAAAAAAGGCCCTTCTTGAGCCTCTGAGCAGGAAATTACAGCCTTTTACAGGAGTGGTCATAAAGGCAGATAATATCAGCAGAATCAAAAAGGGATTGAACAAATTGGCATGAAGTATCTGAACAGATATTAAGGTGTAATACGCCTAAATAAATCTATATATACTTCCCTAACAGCCATTGCAGATGCTTGGGAAATATAGGAAAAATAAACTGCCATGGGTGGGTAAGCTTGTGTGCTCTCATTATTCATCATCACATGTCACTTCTGAAGCTTCCTCATAAAAGGCATTTTAAAAAATTGTCATCAAAGTTTTATTATTACCAGCCCATAGAGTACATACTTTTACAAGAGAAGACTGCTTGCTCCTCACCTATACCAGCACATACCCTGTCTGGATACCTTATGAAGTCCACTCCCTTTGCACCTCTCAGATAAATTTACCAAGGTTTTATTGGAGATCTGCAAGTGTGGAGAATAATGAAATCTCGCTCTGACACTGCCTTCTTCTTCCTACCCTGGAAAGCCTCCAGTGTTGTCTTTCCTCCTCAGGAAGAGATTACTCTTCTCTCACTGTCCTCTACCCTTAGGAAGATATTCAGCAGGAGGCAAAATATAACAAAAAATGTGCTTTAAAAAAACCTCAGAAAATAACAAGAGCTCTGACATATTTGGGAATTACAATCTTGCCCTCCCCGAAAAATTATCCCTTTCCATTATTCCCATTTTTCATGTGTATCTTGTTTCCATTCTATAATTACAACTTTTATCAAATTGACCAGTATGATTTTATCATCTGTTTTTTCCAATATCTCCTCTGAAAAAAACCAATCTTTTCTTTCCTTTTCCTTTTTTTCCTTTTCCACATTGGCATCCTGTTTCTGTACTGACAACTCTGTTTTAGGCAAAAAAAACCTACTCAACATAATTAATAGCTTGACAATTTCATACTTCAGTTCTTCTGGAACTCTTGGATGAATACCATCTCGTCCTGGTAATCAATACTATTAATTTTATTGGTTCTTTCTAAAGTTTTCTACTGATAGTCTAATTTGAAACAACTATTCAAATTCACCTCTTTTTAAGGAAAGTTCTTGGTGTGGCAATCTCCCTAAATTTATCAATAATGATCATGGTGAAGATTTCTTTTTTTCTATAGCCCAATCTTCTCTGTATGATCTTTTTATTTCTTGATCATTTCAGACCTAGAAACACTGGCATGCTGGGAAAAAAAGGTTTCATTTTTATGATTTTACCAATGTATTCTTGATTTTTTTTCCTCTCTTTGTCCTGCTGTATTATACTTTTATATTTAACTAGTTCTTTTCTCTGTCTTTATTTTGGAAGGTTTCATTCTTCTTTCTGAGGATTACCTTTTCAGTTCAAATAGGGGTTTTCACCTTAGTTGTTTTACCACATTATCTTTGGCGTTTCGGCCTTTTTTCTTTTCTTTTTTCTTTTCTTTTTTCTTTTCTTTTTTCTTTTCCTTAATCTTTCTATTCTTTTTGATAGGTTAGCCCTTTCACAATAGCCCCACTATTCACCCCCGACCATGATGTGAAAGGACAAAAAATCCCACATCCAAAACAGTGTCTGTGGTTTGACACAGATACATATAAAAAGCTCCCAATTTCAAACGGAATTCATAGGCTGTACAGAAATTCCCTGCAGAGATTTTTAAATGATTCCTATACTTGCCTTACTATGGAAATAATCTTCTTCCAAGGACCAAAATTAAACACTAATAGGTCCCTTTTTAGTTGTTTAGACATTTGATGGAGGTGCTGTTTCTATAAATACACACTGCAATTGCTTAAAATTGATTCCATTGCTTATTTAACAACTCTAATTTTCACTGAGCGCAGGGCTTAAAATGCTAGCACATGTCGTGTTCACCTGGGTCAATTTTAAGAATAACTTGATCTGCTAGATTTGCTTCCTTTTTAGTTTAGCTTTCCTGGTGTAGGTTGAAACCTGCCCTTGAACATGTGTATGGCTCCCATTAATATCAATGGGAGCCATGTGTGTGCACTGAAGGACTAAATACTAAATTTACCCCCTAAGCACTTCCCCCATAATGACTGAGTGTCCTATTACAAAGTCATTCTTTAATTACCATTTTTAGCACAAACTTTTCCTTTTAATATAGTTTAACTGATGCTACAGCTAATTCTTTGAAGTGTCATTGCATAGTAATAGAAAATACCATTTCCACAGTCAAACTGCTTTACAAATATTTACTTACTTTTTTCACATAGCGTTTTTTGGACTGCAGTGGTGTAGCTAGGTGAACATTTCCCAATTTTATATTCTAATACTTGCCTACAGCTAGTGCTCCAGAAATACAGCAGAATACATAATTTTACATTGCCTGTAACTTTTTTTCTGATTGAACTTCATTTCGCCTCTTTGTGTTTCACAGAGCTCCGCCACAGCCACATCTGTGTTTTCATTCTGAATTGGATTCCTTCACAATCACAGACACTGCTTGCAATTAAACGTACAGAACCTGCTGCTTTAATTGAGTTCAGTCCAATTTGTCACTTCAAACTTCAGAAAATTATGTGGAAGGAAAGATTTACTTACCAGTTTGATTCAGCTAAAGTTGATGGAAAACCTTTTGATCACTCAGCCATTAAACACATTTCAAGGCTGTGCCAAGCTAATTGCTTGAGCTTGCTGAAGTTTATTTGTATTTAAAACAATCTACGTTTGTATTTTCCAGGGCTGTGCAAACCATTATCTTTTCAGACACTTGTGTTTCCTTACTTACAAGTTGTGAGGGTCTGATTCTACTCTTAAACACCCAAGATCAAACAAAACTCTCTCTCTTTTGGAAAAACAAGGGGGAAAACTGTGCAGTAGCAGGTGCCAACCCAAATTTGTATGTCCATCTGTTAGCTGATGCAATCAGAAAGTGACAGAGCCCCAGCAATGTTTATTCATTACAGAGAACACGCTCCTGGTTATGACAATAAATCTAAGGGTGCCTCAGCAGCTGAAGTGTAGACATGCCCTTTGGGATACTGCTGGACCAGGGTGGAAGCTTCCACTAGGAGCACAGCTGGAAATTACTCATAACAAGGCCTCCAGCTTTAGGGGGTCATGATCAGCAATGTTGCCGCCTTGCTTCTAAGAAATATAGTGGGGTTTTTTTAATCCCTTCTTTCCAGGACAAAACCAGTAATGGGAACTGCAAATTGGTTTTGCTTTGGTCTCATTAATTGAAGTAAAGAAAAAGTGCAGGTCACAGAGTCTTCATCTTTAAGACATCATTACAGGTCATGAAATGCCATCTTAAGAATATTTTGTTAAACAGTATACAAAATATTCACATTGTCAGGCCAGTTCCTTCAAGGATACTCACAAAATAGAACTTCAATACTTAAGCTGTGTAGATCTTACAAGAAGATTGGAGCTCTGAGCATAACAGAAATACATATGATAATCTTCCAAGCTGAGATATGGAGGTGTGAAATATGTATGCAGGAGATGGAGGTGGAGGGGACAGTCATTACTATTCCTCATATTTCCATTAGATATATCTCTGAAAATGAGGACTAGAAACTACTGTCACTTACCTAAATTGCAAGATGGAGGTCGGGTCTGCCTCTCATCTACTAGTGGGCGACAAATCTTAAGGTGTTTTAACAAACTCTCACTGGATTCCTGTAGAATCAGTTATTCCATTAGAAAAAATTATTTTTAAGGAAATGATTTTAAGGGAAACATCAGTGACATGGACAATACAGATTCTCTTCTCTTCCTAATCAGGCTTGTGTGGTTTTTAGCTGATCACTGAATTTCTCTGCCATAAACACTTCTCTCATTTGGAGAAGGGAAATACACCAACTTGTTACCTTGGAGGTTAGTTCACAGGGTATCCACAGGTCATGGCAAGTTTTTTAGGTATCAGTATTGATATTGCATGAAGTGATTCAGATAGGTTAAGTAATCACTTTCCACCACAAAATTCATTGTCCCAGTAAAGCTGACAGCAACAACACAGACTAGAGCCCTAAAGTTTCAAAAGGACATGTAGTCTTGGCCTGTTTCACTTGAAAAGAGATTTGGTCTCTAGTAAAAACAGCCCATCTCATTGTCTTCTTGGTCCACAGCTGCTATGAGAGCACCCTGGCAGACATCAGACCTCAATAACTCAGCAACTGAACTGGCAATCCTCCCCCTGACCCTTAAAAATTCAGCATAAAGATATCATACAAAAAGAAAGATAATTCTTGACAGTGACATTTCAGTGACTCCCTTCTCCTTCCTTGATGAAGTATGAAGGCGTTTCATTTGAATTGCAAGTAGTCACCCTTTGGCTTGAATATTCTCCAGAGCAATGCTTTCTCTTCAAGGATCATTGTAGTGGAACAGGCTGAGAGGAGCAGCACATAAACACCCATCTTAGTCAGAGTTCCTTAAATTTGTTAGAAAATTTACAGTAGTTTCTAGATTGGACCTGTACCCCCAAAGCTCTGTGAAGATATCTCCTTTAATTTGCTTTTATGGATGGAAAAGCAAAAATAAAACAAGAATTAATTTTGTATATTGCTTCAGGCTGTCATATACACTGTGTTCTCAGTAAAGTTCTCTTTATATTATTTTAGATTGTAGTATCCATATTTATAGCCCTGATTTCCTGGGCACAATCTCCGAGGATACACTTGACCCAGAGCATAAGTCATAATGCAAGGTTTTGAGCATTGAACTGCTATCACATAGGTTTACTAAATTACCATAAGCAGAATAAAAAGACCAAATGTGAGTTCCAAAGGCAATTGTGTTTTGAACCCAGGGAAGCATCTGGTAAAGTGTTTTTAACAATCTCTGCATTTTAACTAAATAAGTAAGTGTTTACAAGGCACAAGAGAAGGAAAATAAAAATCTGGCTGCTTCCCAGATTAGCAGCCAGCTCAAATTGGTGAAGGCAAAATAAAAATATCTTTCAGCCTCTTGTAGTGCTTTTGCATTCTTCTGAATATTTCACAATCTCAAAACTGTCCTTGTCACGATTTCTCAAAATCCTGCTTGGGTTTTCTCTGTTCGTCTTTATTTTCTGTCATCCTTTATATAAAATTCACAACATGCTAGCAAAAAAAGTTATTTTGCTACACTACCTGTGCATTTATATGTCTGGACTAGCATAATTTCCTTTAGAATTTCCTTGGTCCAACTCAGTTCTTAGCCAGTCCAGTAAGTCTGCTTGACTGAGAGAGTTGGTATCTCATCTATTCAGAACAGATCCAGATATTTCAGTGGTTAAAATGTTGATCTTTCTGCACAATAATCCTACTCTTACAATTTTAATTATACCTTACACTTTGGAAGGCTACCACAAGATGCTTGAGTAAAATGGTAGTTCAGTAGGTCAAGGGGTCTTTTAACTGAAAGAGAGCAGGTTTAGACTGGGTATTAGGAAGAAATTATTTTCTGTGAGAGTGGTGAGGAAGGCACTGGCACAGGTTGCCCAGAGGTTGCCTCTTGTGAATGAGTGTTTTAAGGTCATCTAAAGAATCACAGTGTGCCCTGGGGGAGGAGAGGAAAGGAAGAACCATCACACTGCCCCATCCCCAGAAGTGTCCAAGGCCAGGCTGGATAGGGCGTGGAGCAACCTGGTCTAGTGAAAAGTGTCCCTGCCCATGGCAGGGGGGTTGAACTAGATGATCTTTAAGATCCCTTCCAACCCAAACCATTCCAGGATTCTATGATTCTGTGATGTCAGCTGAGCAATATGGAGTTGAAGTGCTTAGTCAGATGAGTTTACTGGCACATCAGCCAAGGAACATACCCTGTAGGGTCCCCTGTCTGTGAGCAGAAACATCTCCTCATGGAAGATCATGCTAGAGGAGCAGGCACAGGCTTTGGGATGTGGCTTGCTAATGTTTTCCGACAGTAAATGTAACACAAATCTAAGTAAAATGAGTCTGTAGCTACACACCCCCTGCTACATGAGTACAAAGGAGCTCATCCCTCACTGTATTTTATTTTTATTCGTTACTATAGGTTTATTTGCATGTCTGTATGTGCATACTGGGAGATATTTCACTGTGCATGGAAGTGGAAGGAAGAAATCTTTGTTTGGTGTTGTTGTGTTTTTATTCATGTGATGAGCCTCTATTGCAGACTGCTATCGCCTGTGATATGATAGACACTTTCCTATACAAGGAAAAAGAAAATATAGGATAAGAGAGACAGACTATATAATAGTAGGTATACTAGATAATACTAGATATAATTAGATCACTTTTCCAGAGAATGATATATATATATATATACGCATGTGTGTGTACATAATTGTGTGCAGGAGTTGTTGTGGCTACTTTAGTGTAAGTGTCCTAGAACATGTTCTTTCTTGCTTTCATATTTAAGAAGAAACAAAAATTAAAAATGATCAGCTGTACCAATAAATGAACGTCCACTAGTACAGTTTCCTACCTCCTTGTCTCCTCAGAGAATGAAGATAGCTTCCACAGGAGCATTCCTACCAGTGAGAAAAGCTCCATGACCACATCAGTCAGTGTTCATATCCATAAAAGTTTTTGTGGAGTCTGCACCTCAGACAGATTTCAGTGCATCCCATATACCTCTGGGTGGAGAGCAAGGGCTCAAATACAAGCTCTGAATACTTTCCTTCTTGGAGCTCCTTCTTTCTGCTGGAAAAGCAGTTTTAGTGACTTCTAGGCAAGTTTTTCTTGGAGATTCTCTGACACAGACAACTGTAACACTAGAAAAAGATTTTAAGATAACAGTCTTTCAAAATAAAACCTGACACTAATCCTAAAGATAGGTTTACAGAAAAAGAAAAATCCTGACTTCCTCCCACTACTGCCTTAAAACCACTAATCTACCGTAGAACATGTAGTTCATGCTCTCTGTAGTTTATAAAATCTTGTCTGCTGAAAATTCCCCAAATACTTAAATTACACTAGGAGTGAAAGTATGAAAGTTCCAACAGAATAGGAAATACAGAGGAAAAAAAGTGCTCAGATGTAACATCATGTATTTTGTCTTCCTAGGATTATGTTGGTTAGTGACATTCACATTTTGGTTCCATTAATTTTTATGTATACATATATTAATTTATATGCTTATGCAAAGAACTTTGATGTGTGTATATACATATATATGTGTATATATACATATATATATATGGATATAAGATGAAGGCATGAAAGGCCCAATTCCACAGCACAATGAAAGCTGCAAAGTTATTTCATGATCCATCCAAGAATGACAGAATAGGTTTAAAGATACTGTGCTACGCCTGTGATTTTATTGTAGCCATCCTGAAATGCCTGTTAACCTTGTCTGTTAAATCACATTTTAAAATTTCTGTATGGAAGTGTTTCTGAAACAGCTTAATTTAGATTTTCCATTTAGCTTCCTCAGAGGGGAGGTTGACTGCATATATCTGCTTCCCAAATTATTCTTTTTCAGAAGAAGGCCGTGGGCAGTCAGAGCACATAATGGGAGTTGTGTAATGGGAGTTATGAGGGCTAAAAAGCACCTCTAAACAAATTACACCTTTAAAAATCCCACATAAAAAAAATAACCCAAATAACAAAGAAACAAAAGCCATTAGTCTCATTAATTTCACAGCATTCCTGAAATAACTGACAGTAGCAAAGGGACCAGTGCTGATGAAGTATTGCCCTGATAAGGAGTCTAAAAGGCATGTTGCAGAGAGACATGGAAAATTAATTTATCACTTTCTTCTTTGCAAGGACTGTGAAGCTGCACTCTTTGCACCTGTGGCTAATTACTACAGCCCTAAATTGAGGTTTGGAGGAGGAATAAGGAAAAATATGCCTGAGAGAAGAGTCTGGACTTCAAAAAAGAGAGGATGGATATATGAATGGGTGGAAGGATGGATGGGTAGATAGATAGATAGATAGATAGATAGATAGATAGATAGATAGATAGATAGATAGATAGATAGATAGATAGATAGATAGATAGACAGACAGTCAGACAGTCAGAGAGACAGACAAATCTAGGAAAAGACATGGATGGAAACCCTGGCCCTTGTGAAGTGTATTTGGTTTAAATGAAAAGGTTTTGATAGCAAGGGGGTTGCAGGCGTGGATCCTCTGGGAAGACAGAAGCTCCCTTTTCAGCTGGCTCAAAGATGAACTTGCCACTCTTCAGAGCTGAGCAAATGAGCAATATTGGTGGTGCCTCTGATAACATATGGGAAAAAGGGCTAAAAATGCTATTCAGTGAGAGAGGGAGATGAGAAAAATGTGAGAGAAACAGCCCTGTAGACACCAAGGTCAGTGAGGGAGAGGGAGGAGGTGCTCCAAGCACAAGAGCTGAGATTCCTCTGCAGCCCATGATGAAGCCTGTGGTGAGGCAGATGTGCCCCTGCAGCACGTGGAGGTGCAGGGTGGAGCAGAATTCCATCTGCAGCCCATGAAGACCCATGGTGGAACAGGCTTCTGTGAGGAACTGTGGCTTATCAGGAGGAGCCCGCAGGATCAGGTCTTCTGGAAGGGTCATTGAGAGACACCAACACACACCGGAACTGTCTGCTCCTTAAGGATTGCAGCCCATGGAAAAAAAGCACTCTGAACCAGTCCTTGAAGCCAGTGGGAAGAACCCACCTTGGAGAGGTTCATGCAGATCTGACTTTGTCCTGTGGGAGGGACACCATGCTGGAGCAGGGGAGCAGCTTGTGGAAGGAGGAGCAGCAGAGATGAAATGGTGAGGGCTGACTACAGCTCCATCCATCACCCTGCACTGCTCAGGGAGAAAGCAGTGGAGAGGTTGTGAAGGAAGTTGAGCTTGGGAGGAAGGGAGGAGTAGGTACATGGTGGTTTTAGATTTGTTTTATTTATCACCATCCTATTTTTGTATTAATTATCTAGAAATTAAATTAGTTTCCCTAAGAAAAGTCTGTTTTACCTGTGATGGTACATGGTGAGTGATCTCCCTCTCTGTATCTTGACCAATGAGTTTTTACTGTATTTTCTCTCACCTTAATGAGGACGAGTGAGATAGCCTCTTGGTGGGCTCATGGTGGTAAACCATGGTCAATCCACAACATGATGTCAATTCAAACCTTGCCATTTGGCTCCCAGAGGCCTTGTCTTAGAGGACAGGGAAGAAACAACCTGATTCTCTCTTTCAGCTGACTCACTGGAAAAGCCAGGCAGGTAGGAGGCCCCAAGTTCCCTATCCCTCTGAAGACAGACTCCATGAACACAGGTGTGTGCTCCCTTAGTCCCTGTTCCCCAAATACACAAAGTGATCACGGATAAAGTCTGCACTGCTACACATCAAGAGTACATTCTACAAGCAGAGCTGCAGCTCTCAAAGGGTTATTGCTTCCTTCCTTACCTGGAGTTTGGGTATGTTTGAAGCCTTTTTTTGTAGTACCTGCCTTGCAGCAGGTGTCATGGATAGAACCAGGGATAAGAATACTCCAGAAGGGTTGCACAACTTGGTAAAACTTGGATTTCACTGAAAGACCATTTTGTCCATAACCAGCAGTAGATGGTGGGTGCTGAGGGAAAAGCAAAAGGACGAGGCAAGCATGGAGCTGTCTTTCCTCCAGCTACTGCTGATCTGCAGCTCAGGAAACGCCAGAGCCAGAGTAGGTTTCTGTACGTCTAGGAATCATCAAGGTTCCCTTTATAGTCAACAGAAATAATTAGGCTTTTCTAAGGCCTAATTATCTCACCATACGGCAGCTATTTGAAATCAGTCAAATTAATCATTCCCTAGGAGGACTTATTTCTTTCCTGTGACTGTAAGGAGGAGAAGGTGAAAACGAGCTTGCATGCAGATGTTGGCCCTGGAGATGAGTGAAAGTGAGGTGAGATGACTCCAGTAGCTTTAGGTGTGCAGGCAGCAGGGTGGAGATAAACCTTCTTGGAACCCAAAATGCTCAAATCAGAGCAGAACTAGAAGTATAATGATTTCCAATGGCCTTCCTCAACAGGTGCAAAAACTCAAGGAATATTTTAAAGCCTTGACCTGAGCACATCAGAGAAAAATTAGTAAAAATATGTATGTATTGTCTACAGAAAATATATAAAATATCTCTTTTTATAAAGTAGACAGGGAATGAATAGAAAACTGGCAGAGTACCCCGAGAGGAGTACACAACTGTGCTATTCCTTGAACTTGCATGGGGGGCATTACAGGGATCTGTGTTTCATAATTCATCTGAGACTCTGTCTGCACTCATGGCAGAGAAGAGATCAGACATCTTCAAACTCTGCTGTTCCATTAGTAGTTCCTCTGATCAGCACTAGTTTCCCTTCACTCCCTCCTTCCTTTTCTCTGTGTACTTCATGAGAATTAAAGAGTAAAATTCCCTCTTCCTTAGCTCTGAGCTGCAGGGGGGCTCACTTTCCCAACCAAAGGATGCACAGTATGGGGGTATGCTCTGCTGATCTTCTCCTTTTGAATGCCTTTTGAAAGCTGATGATGTGATTTGAGCAGAATTTCAATCTAGGACTTTCAGGATCTGCTGTCTGGTGAGTTTTGTTCTTGGGTGATTAGAAAACAAATATTTGGAGCCAGGTGGCTTGTTGCAGAAAAAGAATGTTGATATAAATGGGGAAAAAGAGTAATTATTTTAAAGTTTGCTTTCTCTCCTGTGGCTAATTCACCCAATTATAAGCTGATGACTGTTTGCTTGGTTCAGGAAATGGGTCAATGAAAGGTTTCCTACAGGCATGAAGTAAAACTTGCACTTACTTTAGATAAAGAAAAACAAGCAAAAAAAAGTTCCACCAGAAATTGTCAACAGAGGAAGTGCAGACAGTTCAGCATTGCTGTCTCCAGAGATCTCACTTATAAAAAAAGCTCTTGAAGTTTGAAACTATCCTTTAATTGTGTGATTGGGAAATGTCTCTGGATTCCCAACCCACATATGAAGTTTTAGGTAGTTGCAATGTGGGAATAATGTGATAACAAATTAAGTATCTGCATTCTTGTTGGGCAGCGTAAGTGGGATTCAATTAACTGAAGTGAGATTTTTGTTTGACTTCAGCTTTGACTGGCAAAGCAAGTCTAACTTGGTTAGTCCAGAGGCAAATGCCACACTGGGGTGTGTGAATAGAACAAGTGGCATTGAGTTGAATGCTTGTTCATATTTTTTTGGTTCATTCAAACCTAAAAAATCCAAGATGGTAAAGAAAAAACAAAAAAAAAAAACCCAAAAGATTTTTTCTCTGGCCTGGTTTTAAAAGCTTGGCTAGTTTTCAAGTGAGTGAAGCAATAATTCAAGCCCATAAGGGCTGAACAGGGGAGGGACTAAATGTGAAGAGGCTGAGAAACAATAAACTCCCTCCTCATGATTCCAGCTGCCACCTTTGCTTCCCCCTGTACCGACTTTCACTCTGCAGTCTCAAAGGTCATTCACAAGTTTGTCTCAAATCTATTCACCTCTGTATAAGTCATGTGTACAGAATTAAAAGCTTGTAGTTCATTAAAGCACACCAAGGTGAAGATAACTGTAATTGTACATAATTAACTTCTTTTTCCCTGTTCCTTAATAGTTGAGATTATGGATGTTGTTTCCACAGTTTGCAGTAATGAGGCCTGAACTCTCACTTTCTTATAAAATAGGCTATAAAAAGGCAGCTGCTAGATGGCTGTAGAAAAAAATCTTCTGGATAGCTGTGTCTGGACAGCTAATTCCACCTTCCAGTGGAAGTGGGAGGTTTCTTCTCCACAGCCATGCTTTGCAGGCTAGTCACAAGTAGACCCAAGCTGATCAAGATAAAACATCATAGAAATAGGTAGTTCAAGTGGGTAAATTTACTTAAAATTACTGAAATCTACTGCATACACCTCAATGTGTCAAGAAGTCATAACAAAATCCCATAGCTACTCTAAGAAAATATGAAAAGGAACCACTGAAGATGTCATGTTTTGCATCCTTATTTTGGGTTCCATCTAGACTAGGTCTGTTGAAATAGAACCAAGCACAGACATTTTTATTGCTTCTAAGAGTAGGCACACCACGCATCAGTGTGCCTTGTCTCTTGTGATTCAACCATCGTTGCTACCACAGGTGGTACCTGCTCCAGAGCAGTAGAAATTGTGGGAGGTGTTCCTCTGAGCTCACTGACTGGCCAATTTAGGTAACTTGGCTTCTTCCTGATCTTCCTCAAGGTCTTTTTAGTCAAAACAAGAACATTAAACATTTAATTTGACATTTATTACTTTTAAATATTCATAAGAAATTGAATATTAAGGACATACCTCGTGCAGAAGTCAAGCCTGACTGAACCTCTTGTTGTAAGCATGTGAAAGTCTAGGTTGGAGCACCAGGCAGACCTGTGGTATGTTTTGCACAGGTTCTTTTTGTTACCAGAAGAAATTAGCTTCTGTCTTCTGGAAGAGCAGATGGGGCAGCTGAAGTTGTGTCTTTCCCTAATGAGATCACCTTGTGGCATCCAGCTAGATCTCTCTGACTGAAGAAGTTGATTTAAACACTACTAAAACCATAGCCTACTTTGCTGTGTTTTTGGTGGGCTTCCAATGCACAAGGGTCTTTTGGCCAGCACAGAACTTAAACCACAACATAGTCTGGAATCTGGGCATAGGAAGTTAAGTAAAAACCCTAAGGATTTATGCTGGCAAACAAATGAATTGCTGGAATACAAATGTTGCATAAAGCTAATTTGCCTTCACCTCATCCCCAGGCAAGCTATGCCAAATGCCATGATGAAATGAGGATGGAATCAAGGAATCAAGATTCTGAAATTATCTCTCTGTCTTTATTGCAACATTTTCTGTGTGACTGTATTCTTCTACTCTGTTTTCTTATTATCACTCATTTAGTGTTATCATATTATCTATCTGATTAAGAAGTATTTTCCCTTCATTGTAAAACCAGCACTCACATGCCCAATAGCTTTTTTGTTGCAATAATAATTAAAAAGGGATAGTTATAAAAATGCATTAAATAATATTACAGTTTTTTTCTCTGATGAGCAGTAGACTGTTTAAATCAGTGGAATGATATTCTCAAGATTAAGAAATGTAGGTTCTAAGCAGTGGAGAACAGGATAGGTTCATACTAGAGTAAGCATGTGAACTAAAAATTATTAATCCCAAAAGCTGACTCTAATAACAACAGCAATCAAAAAAATCTTCCACTTTAAAAGTTGTTGTTGTCATCACCTTATGGGACTCTCTGCAAGATTTCAAAACCTTTTTAAAGAACTTCCACATTCTGAATTCTGATAAGAACGATTTTACAGGCAGCTATTTTGTTTTAGCACATAATTATATGTAATTTGTCTAAATATTATGTTAATTGTTTATATTCTTAACATATTGCAGTGTGTGCATTCCTCTTCAGTATTTTCCCATTCATCCTTTAAATAGGACAGAAAAAGTCATGTCTGAGTTCCTCTTGAAGATAAACTCCTTTTGTACATGATAACTTAATTCCCTTGGCTTAAAACACCTCAAGTTACAAACTATGTGCATTCTTCAGGGAATACATAAACACCCACATACAGAATATATCAGATGCAATTACTTTAAAATAATCCTGTAATTTCTCCTCAGCAATGACAGATTTCTTATTTTTGAAAAACCCTACAAAAACCAACAATACCAAACAAAACTGTTCCCAGGAAACATTTTGATAAGAGCTTTAAGTTGATTACTTTTTATATCCGGTGTCCTGTTTAGCTGATAAGCTCCCAATCTCCATCCTTTCACATTGTTTTATCTTTCTGTTCTGAACCCATCTACTCAATGTCATCTTACGGTTGCCAGCATGATGGTGGTGGTGGAGGGGGAGCAGGGAAGAAACGTGAGGGTGGCACAGTCCAGCACCAAGTCAGAGATTAGGGGTCAGTCTGCCCACACAGATAACTGCTACACTCTCAGGAATTAAATTTGTTAATCTTTGGAATGCTGTTCATCTTTCATTAATCATATAAGCTATAACAGAGCCTTTGATCTAAATGCAGTGTAGCCAGAAACCTGCTGCTTCTTTTGGCTCTGATTTATGAATTTTACTTGTCAAGAGGAATGTCCTTCCCCCTTCTCTTAAACCTGTCTCCTGACAGTATCCAACTCTATTTGCAAAGAAGTGGGATGATTTCATGGCTAAGTCATTGTGCTGGTGTTTCAGCAGTCTGGATTTGGTGCACAGCCCTTGGCAAATGCTGTCTGCCACTGTCAGCAGAAAGGTGATTCTGTTGATTGACAGGGGGCCATTCACTGCTGATCTCTGCTGGACGGTATCTCAAGTGCTTTGTATGGTAGGTCACCTCTATCAACTTGGCTCTGACAAAAGCATGCTATTCCCAAAAGTGGATTGAGGCCTGTGCTGGGTTACATCAATTCCAAAATGCATGGCTTCCTTAATGCACAATGGGAATTGTTTGCTTGTCTGTATTTTGTAAACATATGATATGAAAGCACGGTGAAATTAAATCACAGGATCTCAAACACCACTGGCACTCTGAAATACAGTCATTATATTGTTACAGATTGATGTGGATTATTGACACAATCAAAATGCAGTTAAATTGGATAGCTAGTAGAAAAGGAAAAAAAGGAAAAAAAACCAACCAAACTCATTGTATGTGCACCTATGCCACAAAATCCCTGGAGATATTATCTTGGTACAGCTACACTGGCTTCTGAGCAACTCAAAACTTCTTTAAAGGGACCACACACCCAGCTTCCCAAAAAGTGGTCACAGCACCAAGCTTGATAGGGTTCAAGAAGCATTTGCATAATGCTCTAGGGTACATAGTGTGATTCTGGGGACCATTCTGTGCTGGGCCAGGAGTTGTAGTTGATGAGTTTTGTGGGCCTCTTCCAACAGAGGATATTCTATCATTCTGTAATTCTGTAATTCCAGCCCCATTGCTGATTCTGATTTTTTGAAATGTGCAGTTCACCATGCATAGGGCAGGACGAGAGGGTCAAGAAGATGATGTGATTGGAGAGGGAGAGAAGGTAGCAAAGAAGTTTGAGGAAGAAGAAAAGTAGTATAGAGATATGTGAGAGCCCCAAATGAACAGAGCTGGTGCTTTTCATCATGGATGATGAGATGGGAAATGATCTGAGACTAACTCAACTCATCATCTGACACCCGTAGAATGCCCCACTCCTGCTTGTGCACTGTCTGCCATCTTCATGAGCCTTCAGCCTTGTCTCCTGTTCCACCAGAGGCAAACTCTATATTCCAAACTCTCCCCCTTAACTGTGAGCTCTTCTTATCATAGGTTTTCTCTCCTATCTTTCCTGTATAGATAGAAGTGCTGCTCCTCTAAGACTGAATCTGGATATTTAATTCCGTATTTTGAACTATCTTCTTTAGAGAGGCACTTCTTTGATCATATTCAGCAGCTATAATAAATAGAGGCCCTTCCTAGAACACTGGTTCACAGAAAATATATATGTGTGCAGTCTCTTACATTTTCAAGTAATATAATCAATACTAATTGTTGTACTGCAAAGTAGGATTTACTCTTCGCTGTGAACGGAATGAGATGGAATATGAGTTTCACTAAATCTTCTCTATTTCAGTACAATAAAACAATTCTGAAGAATTTCTGCAGATGGTATAAAAGGAATATATAAAAACTTAGGAAAAAAGTCTGTTTCAAAAGCATCAAAATATAATTCAACATATTTAGAGTGCCCTTGTAGAATAACAGATAAAGAGAAAGCATAATCAATTGATTCATGAGACAGAGTTGGGATCATCAGGTTTATACTTTGGTCTGACACTTTCTCTGAGCAACTTCTGGTGAAACCATTCCATTTCCCCATGGTCCAATTTCCCAGTCATAAAACAAGGAGCAGTTGTGTGCCTACAGTACCCAGCAGTTGTGAACATCATTTCTACAAAATACTTGGATAAACACAGAGGCATAAGAGTCCTGTAAGGTTGGCAGTGAGTTTTTTGCAGTTTGCCTGAATCAAGGAGAGACAAGATGATGTGAAGAACAGAGGTGTTGAAAATCCTTTTTGAGGGCTGATTCCATTCTGCTTTTTATGTTTATAGCACCTTCAAATTTGGAAGACTCTAAGGGAGAGGTTGATTTTTAAACTAATACATTATGCATATTCACTAGTTGGGAAAAAACTTTCCAAATGTTCAGATGTATTGACTCAGTGTTTCTTTTACTGAATCAGCAGCCTAAACCCATGTGCTTGGAATATGCTTATTTCTCATGTCTGATTTCTTCTACAGTCTTTCTCAAGTAATCATTCACTATGAAATGATTGATCTTTTATGAGACTAAGGTAAAACCCAGGATGGGAAACTACTAGCTGCTGTAGTAAAGAAATGTGAAAGAACAAAGAAAGAGAGAGAAATTAATAAAAAGGATAAGAAGAAAAGCACAAAGATAATGATGAAGAATAAAAAAGCTGAGATTTTGAAGGTGAAAATGCCATTTTGAAAAATTGGGTAATTGATAAGATACATTTGCTATTCATTGGAATAATGATTTACTTTTCATCTTTACACAAGGCTATTGGCAACAGGGGATGACTGACTCTTAGTGGCAGCATGGTTAGTGTCAGTGTTATGTTACCCTAGTTCACTGACCCCAGTCCAGAAATATTACTCATCCTTCCCTAAAAAACAGTTTAAAATTACTGACAAATTATAATAAGTTCTATGAAACAATGAAATTAATGAAATTCCACCAGTTTCCTCTTTAGAAGCACAAGGTCCTGAGTAAAATAATGAAAATTATGGCTGGGGAAAAAAATCTCATAGAATGATGGAATCACAGAATTATTTGGGTTGGAAGGCATTATACAACCATCTCTTTTCAATCCCCACCCCTGCCAATGGCAGGGATATCTATTAGACCACGTTGCTCAAAGCCCCATCCTTGAAATCTCAAGTGTGAACACTTTGGAATTATAAGAGGCATCAGTCTAGGTTGAAATCTGAATCATCTCCAAATCAGGGCTGAATATATTAAGCTATTGCTTATATTTGCAATACCTTATTAATCTCTCTTCTGTATTTACAGATGCAAGAGAAAAAAATGAAACCGTTTTAATCTTGTAGTATAGTTGGCAACTTTTTATTATAATTTTGGTTTTGAAACAAAGATTAGCCTTTTTTTCTATCTTTATGAAATTTCCATTTTCCCCTTTTGCATACCACCCAGGCACTTCTCATGTAAATTTCAACTTCAGGAAAAGTAGAGATAGTAGTGTCTTCATGGAAATGGCAGACAGCAATGCTTAAATCTCTCTCTGCTTAAATTTGTCTCAGCCTCCTTGTTAGGCGGTGGGAAATTCACTCAATCTCTCTCCTGGTATGTTATAACATGTTGGATGATCAGAGAAGAAGCCTAGGCAATTACATCCAGAAAAGATTCCAGCACCTAATACCTTACACTGAATTTTAGCTCTGACATCCTTTTGAGCCATTCAGAACTCAAATCAAATGACAAGCTGTTGACACTGCACAGAGCAGTGGCACAGGGACACCTGACTTGGAAAACTGTATGGAATCCAAGGTTTCTAGGACTGTTTCAACGCTGTTTCCTACCCACAGTAATAAGTTTATTTCATTCATAGAGTGCATCCAGGAATCCATGTGACTCACAGAACCAGAGCAGAAACTGGAATGAGGACTACTTGCTCCCACCAGGGTTCTCATATCCCTGAGTCACATGATTTACCTCTGGCCATCTGAAACTTCATTTCTAAGAATCATGTAGAGCTGTAGAGCCCTAGAATTCCTGAGCTGGAAGGGGCCCATGAGGATCACTGAGCTCAGCTCCTGGCCCTGAAGAGGACAAGCCCAGGAATCACACCATGTGGTTTCCTCCTGCCTGATGGTGTATTTTCAGCACAGCCTAGTCTGTCCTCAGGGCACCCTACAGATCTGTGAATTGTGTTTCCAACAAGGGAAGTCATTTAACCCAAGTTTCCCACTTGCTGAACCAGGCTGAAGTTGGACATCACCTTTGCTTATCCACTTGTCCACAGCAAAGAAATAACTGAGGTGTTGAAGTGTTGGAGACAGTTTTGGCACCAAATTTCAATATCATATTGGCTGAGGCCAGCAGTGATATGTCCAAGAGGCAGGAGTTGAAATTTTAGAGCAGACTTTCTTTTTGGCTCATGCAAGCCTCTTCTGGCCCAAAGTAGAGAATTTTGTTATTATGGATTGAATTATGCCTGGCATAGTTTGAGATTTTTTTTTCCTGTAAGACTTTTAATAAGATAGATAAAAACTTTGAAAAGCCAGTAGCCAAAAAATAGCAAAATAAGTAGTTAATTCTTCTTTAAAAATTTGTATTATTAGTCGTACTTTGTCCTATTATGCTATTTATTTTTTTACTTCAGTCCAAGTAGTCACTGAGTGAAAGTACTGAATGATGCATAAAACCAGAGGAATTCTGCTGGAAAACAAGAGTTTATCCAATGGGGGGGGAGGGAAATAGCAACAAAAATTGGTCCTTCCATGTGTTGGATACACTCCAGAATTATTATTAGAATAACAATAGGAGAATGGGTCACTTCCTTTAAGCCTAATGACAATGGAGCTAGAGGAGTGCCTGACTAAATACGGTGATGAGGCAAGCTGTGTTGCTGGAGACTGAGTAAACATAAAACCAAAGCAAAGCTCTGAGAGGGCATCTTGGAAAAATCCAGCGATTAAGAAAATGATTACCAGGAAAGAAGTACTGTCAATACATTACTCTTGAAAGCTGGAACAGAAAGGGAGATGGGAGATGTGTTCCTCTTCTATCAAATGTATTAAAAGGGATTACTGTTGTGAGCTGTGGCTGAATACAGTCTTGTCCTCTAAAGCAAATGTGCAGACTTGTGGAAACTAAACTGAAATGGCAGCAGGCTTGTTATTACTTAAATGAGTAAAAAGTTTTTGTGATACTGCCCTTAAAGAAGCATGGAATATAAAGGAGCACCCAGTGAAGACTTGCTCTGAGCTGGATTGCAGTGGGCAGCACTAATCTGTGTTTGAGAGCTGACTTAGGGATCTTCACTGATCAACTCTGTTGCATGACTCTCAGGAGGCCGAAGCTGATCTCAGCTGCTTAATTGCCACATTAAAGTTGGAGTGTGGGCCATTGTAAAGTGCTCTTCATTGCTTACCTCTAGAAAGACAAATGATGCTTCTTTTTCTTGATTTGCAAGTGAATTTTGATGACAAGAAATATCTGAGGCTGATAGAACTTTCTTGCATCAAGATTCATCTGGCAGAAGGTGAAGGCAAGCTGACAAGGAAGTGTAAGAGGAATAGGGAATATTTTGAGCCAATATTTGCAAAATTAGTATAAAGAATAAGGCTTTTTGTGACAGAAAGTGATGCTCTCTAGGGAGTAGTTTCTGGAGTGTGGTCCTATTTTACTCTGTCCTTGCATGCAAACAGGGAGATAGCATGTGAGATACCAAACTTCTTATGCTGACTTTATGATAACTGAAAGTATTTCTCCCTCCTGCCTCTTCTGACAATATTTTTATAGAATTTAAGTACTCCTAGAAAGAAGTATGCCTTTAATTAAAGTCAGGATCTGGCCATGAGTTTGAAAATTGAATTATTTTAAAACATTGACATGCAACAGATGTAATTGAAGTGTTAACATGGGGTTGTGGGTTCTAGTGTTGTTACAGTTTTCTGTAAGCACTACTTGTACTAGGAACTGCACTTACAAAACAATTTGTTATTTTGACTTCTCAGACCAAAATAATTAATAAATGTCACTAGACTTTATCAGGGCCAAAGAGGAGTTCTGAAAATCGCCCTCTTAGGGTATCCAAGTCTGACTTGTGAATGTCAAGCCCTCCGAGTTCATCAGTGTTTTGAAAATGTAACCTCCTGTAAAGCAAGTCATAGTTTTAAATTCCCACTTTTTATCACTCACTAAATTGCATCCCTTGTGGGAGAGGCAGGATGTAGCAAGACTAAAGCTAAACTCTTCCACAATCCTCAAACACTGTGAGGGAGAATTAAACTGAAAACAGTTTCTTCGTTCGTTGAACCACAGGAAGACATTCAGCCTTGGGGGACTTTTTTCTGTGACTGTAGCCACATGAAATTTAAGTATCTTATCTAGTCAGAGGAGATAGAGAGTGAAATGTAACTCCATAGGACAGTATCTCATGTTGGACAGAGCTGGTACGTAGCTATCTCTCTCCATTAGCCAGTTTGGATTAGATTATTTCTCTGATAAGTATTTCTAAAGAATTTGGATGTGTTGACTTGAGATGCTGCTGGGGGAGTAGAATAAACTACCAGGCCCAAGATTTGCCTCCCTAATTTCAGATATCTGCAGTGTAGGTAACAGTATGTAAGCTGGTTGGCTGGATCCCTCCAGAGTGAGTCAAGAAAATCAGGAAAAGATTCATCTTACAGATTTCAAAAGTTTGTTTTAAGATTAAGTGATTCTGCTTCTGGAGATGTATTTCCTCTACATGAAGTTAGAGAAGCACAAAAGAAGCTCATATTGGCTAACTCACATGAAGATATCTACACATTGTGGAAGTTTGTGTTTAGGCAAATATTCCTCCTCTGTAGCTATATCTATATTCTCTAGATAACAGACTACAATAGCCTTAAGTAAAAACTACTTTTAAATGCAGAATTTAAATAACTTGCAAACTGTGCTTGTTTGGGTAGTTCAATAAAGCTGATATCCCTTGTGTGAATGCTATACATGTAATTTAAAATTCATGTTATTTATTCTATAGATTGTGACATATCCTCATACTTACCACCTGTTTCTATACTGAAGTACATGTAAGCACACAATGCCCAATACACAAGCCTAGTTGTGGTTTAACATACAAATAATGTGAATTCTGCAGGTCACCAATTTGTAAAATGCAATTTTACCAAGGTATAATTTAGCAATGAGAAATGTTTTGAACATTTGTAGCCAGTGTCAGAGACATTTCTTCACTACTTTCATGGCAGCCTGAATGAAGAAAGAGTCACAGACAAGAATCTTGAACACAGCCCACACTACAAAACAGGGAAACAGTAGATGGTACCTTAATTCAGAATTGATTTTTCCTGCCACTGTCCCAAGCTCCAGAGGTAAATCAAATGTCTAGAACATTTATATAAAATCATATCTAGTTGTTCTGCTTGACAAAGTCACCATGTAAAGCAAGGCACCTGCTATCACCAGCATAACAACAGCGAAAAGCCACAAGAATACTGTTTTCAGTGTAGTCTGTAGAAAACCACTTTGGGGTGAACTTTTGGCTCCACAAAATGATCTAGACATTGCTGAGGACAATGGGGCCAAGTTTTCACCTTCTTTATCTCTTTCCCTGTCCCTGCAAGTGGAGGACCCTAAATGAGTATGTTAATTA
Organism: Acridotheres tristis; assembly: GCA_037013685.1. Lineage (NCBI taxonomy): Eukaryota > Metazoa > Chordata > Aves > Passeriformes > Sturnidae > Acridotheres > Acridotheres tristis. The sequence continues at coordinate 31,096,980 of CM072884.1, read as the reverse complement.
TTGTTTGCTTAGGGTTTTGGAGAGGCTGTGTACCTCCAAAGGGCTGATTAGCAGTGGCAAACATCAGAGCTGTGTCTTAAATCCTCCGCCCTGGAAGCACAGCTGCTCTTCCTTCTCATCCATCAGCTGTAGTGTTTCCAGCATCATCTGGGTCACCTGAGTTGTTCAGCAGCTGTATTTCCATAATAAAATTCATGCTCCTGTGGCAGATTTATCAAAATCCTCTGGCCATCCTTATTTCAAACTTCAAATACATTTTAATCTGGTTTTTCTTCTTAGGGCTGTAATGGGAGAGAGGGATAAGATTAAAGTTAAAATCCAAACTATGTAGAAAAGGAGCACAAGCAAATAAAATTCTGTGGCAGGGGGCAATAATTATGGCAGTAAAATGTTTTTCTAGGTGAACTTCAATTTTAAGTATTAGACCTGGGCATTAATATTCTTCTCTGCAGCCATGCTCCTGAATCCTGGCAGCAAGGCTGTTTGCAGGAGGTGCTCAGGAAGCCCTTAGCTGGAGCAAGGCTAGTGAGAGCTGTACAGTGTTCCAGCATTTCCCCCAGCACCTCCATCTCTTCTGATACCACAAAGGGTCTCATTGGGTGTTTGAGTGAAAAGTGCTGGGTTGGAGATGACAGAGTAAAAGAGAAAGAAAGAAAGAGAGAGCTTGCCAAGCTCAACGGAGTATATAAATATATTATAAAGCTCTGGAACACTCAATAATTAATCCTGACCAAAGTCTCCCTTTGTATCTTATTTTTTTTTCCTGGGGAAAGAACAATTAAACAAAGGCTTTGGAATTCTCTCCCCCCACTAAACCCAGTCACTAAAGCAAAAGAGAGTTTTTAAACCTTGACATACATAAAATTATCTACTACTTACTCACATATTATATAATCACAGAAAGGTCTAGGTTGGAGTGGGCACCACAGATCATCTATTTCCAAACACCCCACTATGGGCAGGGACACCTTCCACTGGACCAGGTTGCTCAAAGCCCCATCCAGCCTGGCCTTGAACACTGCCAGGGATGGAGCATCCACAGCTTCTCTGGGCAGCCTGTTCCAGCACCTCGCCACCCTCACAGGAAGGAATTCTTCCTAATGTCCAACCTGAACCTTCACTCTTTCTGTTTGAAGCCACTCTCCCTTGTCCTTTTACTCCATGCCTTTTCCAAAAGTCCCTCTCCTACTCTCCTGAATATGTCCTGTATCTCCTTTGAAGCTTTTCTTAACCCATAATGAGAGACCAACTTGCCTTCTAGCTTTCCCTCACATAGTGTTGCACAGGTTTTAATCAGGATTTCTGGAGCAATCCCAAACACTGCTTGTCCTTGTTCAACCTCCTGCCGTGGCTCTCACTTTTAGCCACACGTGCAGCAGGTGATGTCTGTATCAGCCCTTTGTGCTGCTGAACCACCTGGGTTGTCTTATTTTCTCTTCTCTGTCTTGAGCTTTGTCTTCTTCATTTAACTACAGGGTGATCAGGCTGCAGGATGTGTCTTATTGTAGCTGCTCCCAAGGCAGATCCAGACAAGCCAATGTGGTTATGTGACACTGGGAAGTTTGTCAGCTTTGATGCTGCAGTGAGATACTGGAATTCTGTGTCCCTGGACTGCCACTGGCTGCTCTTCTGTGGGTCCGTGCTGGCTATCAGGAAAAGCAGGCTTGGGAATTTAGCTGGTTTTGTAGAGATTTGTCTTGTGCTGAAATATAGCAACCCCTTTCCAGGAACCGCCTCTGAATTTTCCTCCTATGTTGTTTCTCAAAAACATGTTTGCAAACATGTATCTGCAAAAAAGTCGCTGATAGTTTAATCAAAAATACAGATAAAGAAGCAGCTCTGTGAAACGACAGCACTCTCTCCTGAAAATAACCTCCTCTTAACATCGGTCATGTTTATCTTTTCTTTTACACTAGAAAAATACCCTGAATTGGGTCCCTCTCATGTTCAGCAATGAGAATAAAACATAACCCTTGACCTGAAAAAAAGACGATTTTTGCAGCCTGAATAACTAAAAGGCAAAAGAGTCAGAAATGAGCAGAAAAAGGAATGTTTTCAAATGTCACATTAGATTTACAATGCTGCTACCTCTCATTCTTGCTCAGTCTTTGTTGAATCTGCCTTTCTTTTGTTTGTCCAGGGGTATGTTATATTGTGTGTACTCGGATGATCCAGGGTTTGGAGGGAAGGCTGAAATCTATGGAGTTATTTTAAGACACAAATTCACAATGGTTAATGGAAAAGGAGACCTGAGCTTCAGTTATTACTTAATTTTGTTCTCAAGATGGCCCTGCTGTATGGCTGTGTCAATGTCACATTTGCTAAATAAAAGCTTTTACATTTGAAGTGGTTTAAATACAGTAATGCCCAAATAAATTTAAAAAGACCAAAACAAAACAAAAAGTCCAAACCAGATTAAAATAAGATAAATAAAATTGAGTAAGTAAGAATAAATAAAATGAAATAAATATAAAACAGAATAAGATAAAATCAATACAGAATAGCCTATTATTGCTACCCAACACTCAGAGCAGGAGTTACCACTCTTCCATCTCAAATTAGCTGGTATCAATATAAACATAATGATATTCAGTATCCCATTAGAAATACTGAAGCAAATACCTTTTTATTTTACTCACGCAGCACGAATTTATGCAGAGCTTGCTAATAATGGAAGACTTTTTTCCTCTTAGTGTTTTTTTCCTCTTAGATGTTAGCACTGAATATAATCATTAACTTTATTTTCAGGCAATGGAAAAATAAGTTGAGGATAAGCTGATGCATTGGTTCATTCAGAACTAAGCATAATGGTATTTATTATTACCTGAAATATTACCATAGCTGATTTTTCTGAAAGATCCTGTAGTGTAATAATCCCAGATTTGCTGGGTTTACACCCTTTCATTCACCTTCTCAACCATAAAACATCTCTAATGATTCTTAGAGGTTATTTTGCAAAGTATTTAGTATTACATACTTGGGTATTTAGTGAGGATAAGCACTAATAAAAAAGGGGTAATAGGAACAAAACACAGGGCTTCAATTCAAATAATTTCAGGAAAAAATGAAAAATATTGCCATTGACTGCTTTACAACTAATCCTTCAGGAAATACATGCAGTTGAAAAAAAATTAAATCTCTGAGTTGAAAATTCAACCTTATTAAATATGATTATGTCAGACTGAGAATATTGGGGTTTTTTCTCACACTCATAGCATGGTCAGCCCTGTAAAATATGCAGCAAAAAGTCAAAAAGTCTTTTCTACATCATGTAATGTTGCGAGTGACATCTTGACTCCACTAATTATTCAAGACAGAAAAATAAGGAATTGTCAAAAATAAGGAGAACCAGCGTAATGTGTAATGCTTGCTTTTACCAAGCTTTCTAGGGAATAGGGATTGTCATTTTAGTTGTGTCTTTTTCTGAGTACATTGACTGTGCTGAATAAATAACGTAATAATTACGAAGACCAAGTATCTAAAACATGAAGGAGAGCAGAAATAATGAGGGAAGAAAAGGAGGGATTGTTTTGTTATTCAGTTAGATTTATTGCCTCGTGGGAATTGTGGTCTTTTAAGGGTTTCCTTTATGCAAAGTGAAGTGTAAATCTTTGATTTAGGCTACCAAAGGATTATTTTCCTAGTCCTGTGTATTCAGCTGAGTGAATGAGCTAAATCGATGTGTGAATGTTTGTCAAATTACATTTGTACCTAATGAGAGAGAAAGTTCATCTCGTTTGAGAGAGAGCAGAGGATGTAGACTCCAAAACATGATGGGAAAAGGAAGAATTATATTCTACTCTGCTGCATAACGAGCCTTTATCACTGCACGATCTGAGTGCTTTCCAGTAGAGCATTTAAGCACTGTGAATAACAACTGTCACATCAAGAACTGTTCTCCCTATCACTCTTCCCATCACCACTCCCCTTGAAAAGTGGGAGCACTTGATGTGCAGGAGACAGTTTAATTTTGGTAGGCTTGGGGAGAGGGTGTTGTGTCTTTTTCTTTCTCCTTTCTTTCTTTCTCTTTCTTTCTTTCTTTCTTTCTTTCTTTCTTTCTTTCTTTCTTTCTTTCTTTCTTTCTTTCTTTCTTTCTTTCTTTCTTTCTTTCTTTTCTTTCTTTCTTTCTTTCTTTCTTTCTTTCTTTCCTCCTTCCTTCCTTCCTTCCTTCCTTCCTTCCTTCCTTCCTTCCTTCCTTCCTTCCTGTTCTTTTTCTTTTTTCCTTCTTTCTGTTTAAGTTGGAAACAGATCATAAGGTCTGAAGTAGTCCTGCAGAAGTTTTTTAAACTCTCATGCACTCATCAGATCCTAAAGGTAAAAGGTTTCTCTGTAAACTTTGAGGGGAAATGACAGACCTCGAGTCTGATCCAGGACTTTATGGGGCAGTGCTAACCACAAATTGAATCACAGAAGTGCTACAATTCTGCAAATCCTATTGGTAATGTTGTGCCTGGAATTTGGGGAGAGGAGACTCTGAGTCCAAACTTCGACATTCATACTCAGTCCTAAAGTCCCATACCAGCGAGGAGGAGCTTTGCTGCAGGAGGAACAGATTGAGGATTTCACAATTTGGCTTTGCTAATGATAACACTGATAAAACTCAAAGGTTTGTAGATGTTGATTCTGTTATACTCTGTTCTCCACAGATGACAGTGCTGATGTTGATTTGAATTGCATTGGCATTCATTAATTTGTTTCTCATTTTAACACTCATTTTAACTGAGAGCAGGACCAGTACATCTGGGTTTTAGAATTTCCCTGAAATGTGGTTGCTGAGATTTGTGTTGTTGATTTAAAAAAAAATACATATATATTCAGTCAGGCTGTAAAAGATAAAATTATCAATTCCAGTGATTTTTTTAACCTTCTTTTATTTCAGAATTAACATCTCGAGTTGGATATATTCCCCTTTAAGAGATGTCACCTGTTTGCATTTCACTTGATTTCTCTCAGTTTCCTTTTGCCGATCTGTTAGAACTTTTCTACTGATCCCATTGTGGTTGTGGACTGTTTTTGAACATCACTTTACTGTTTAAATTAGGATTTGTTCAGAGATTTCACAGGCAAGAGATTCACTGTAACGATTCTATTGAAATTTCTGTTGTATTTAATTTTTTTAAAATTTGTTCATCCAAAGTGATGGCTTCATGTGAAGACTTGAGCCTTCAGATAGGTATAAAAGGAAATTTGAAAATATGACCCCAGTACAGCCTTTTAATATCCTGTTGATATTTTCAGGAGAGCAATTAATGATTTTAGAATAGTCAGAGTTTTAGAATATTGCAAATACTGCAGGTATTTGGATCAGCTACAAAGAGGAGGATGCAGCTTCCCCTCTCCTCTTCCAGGACTATCAGGAAGGTTTGGGAATGAGTAAGGCAGAAAGAGTAGGTGATGGTATTGGCACAGAAAAAGAGCCATGTGCTGGATGCAGATAAGACCCAAGGGTATATCCCATGGCTCTGGTCCTCCAACTCCTTCCAGGAGTATGGAAGGATACCTTCCAGGGTATGTGACTTTAATCAGTATTACTGGTAAAAGGTTTAAAATGTGTTACAGTGAAGAATGGAAAACTAATTGACATACTGAATGATGAAGACAGAGGACTGGAGAGGGAAGAGGGCTGTATAGTGAGCTGGCAGATTGTAGGCTGGAGAAGCACATATTTCTCATTGGGCATTTTGGTTGGAGGGGGAAAGGTGGCTACATCAGCTGGCAGCTTTTTGTGATTTAGTCCCAGCTGGTTCTTCTCGTGAGGCTCCCAAAGAGACTAGAAAGCTGGCCCTGCTCACTCGAAACTGTTGTGAGTTGGCTGATATGCTCAAAGTCAAAAGAGGCTGTTCAAAAAGCAAAATTTTGGAGGCTAACACAGGAAATTTTAATAACTTCCAGGCTAAATCTCACACATTTTGCAGCTCAGCTCATCAGTTCTGGAGTTCTTGAGATTGGTATTCTTCCTGCCCTGGAAAAGCTTAAATACATACTCACTGCTGTGCACTGAATAAAGCCCTATAAATATTATATCATGTATAGACTTAAAAATGTCTCTGAGTCTTTGTAGAAATGATGTCTTACACTATAATGTCTTTCACAGAAGTGCCAAAAGTTCAAATGAGATCATTCATTTATATGTTTATGTTGACAGAAAATTGAAGGAAAAAAAGCATTTTAAATCATGTTTTTCTACTATTTCAGTAGTTACACTCTCTTTGTCCATGGTAAGGGCATTGATCTTAGATGATCTTTAGGATCCCTTCCAACCCAAGCCCCCTTATGAATTTATGATTTTGTGATTATTTTTATGTAGAATTTTTCTATCCATGGTTGTGTCCTATTCTTGTGATATTAATGTAATAGAATCAGGGCTCATTCTCCTTTGAAGAGGTAGAAACCATGTTTCATTGCCTATGTGGTCACCACTCAGCGAGCACCTTTCCAGTTTGTCTCCCGTCATTTCCGCTTCACTTTCAGTCCCCTTTAGCTCTGTCCAAGCTGCTGCAAATAAAGCCATCACCATTTCTGCCTGGTAGTGGCTATCCCCCTTCTTCTCCCTCCTTTTTTCACCTTTATAATCATCTGCAGGATCTGGTTGCTCTGCACTGATTTGAAGCACATCGTTCATGAGCCCACATAACCCTCCCTGGCAGAATCTCACTTCAGCTCATGTATGTTGTCTCTTGCATCTTGTTTCACTCTCGTCTCAGAGCAAGCTTCAAACATTGCATCTCCCTCTCCTCTTTCATTTATTTGCTTTCAGGCTTGCTGCTCCTCAGAATCAATCACCTTCCCTCTTAGCAATCCTCCCTCAGACACCGTTGATATGGTAATAATTCACTAGTGCAAAAGGTGACTATATTATATTAAATCTGTTATATATTGCATTACTAACAAGAAACAAAAATCAAAATGTGCAATTATGTACTTATATATGTTATATATTGAAGATTAAAAAATACTAAGGACGACAGCATAATTAAATCAAATTTCTGATCTCTCATTTTCCTTACCCTTTCCTCTCCCATTTCTCCAATAACCACTCATCCCTGCTCCTTCATGGCAAGGCAGAACTCTGTGTAAGAGCAATACCAGTATGCATAGGGAAGATGCTGCAGGAGGACAATCAAAAACACAGTGTCAAGCCCTAAGCTCTAGAATTTGGAAACTGATCTCATAAGGACACTCCTTTTTACATCCTAGGAAAATTCTGAGAGTGCCTTCTCACTCAAAGCACCCAGATTCCTGTTGAGTAAGAGTCATTGCTTGTCCATCTGTTTGCTTTTTTTTTAATTAGTAAGACTGACAAGAAGCTGCCTGCCACATTTTTTTGTTGAATTCATTCTATTTATCATGGGTTGGCTGCAAAGCAACTCCCTGTTTCAATCAGATGGAGAGACCTGGCAGATGGGACATCTTTCAAGTCGTTTTTACATGTGTCTGTGAGTATATGTGGCCAGAATAACCTTCACTGTGGCACTTTTATTTAAACACTTTTTTTTCTTCCACCTTTGACTGTAATATATTGAAAATAATACAACTTAAAAATATTCCACAAATACAAACTCATTTTCATAGCCTTGATGCCTTTTAAATATGTCATCAAAGTTTATTTTGCTAGCAATAAAACCATAAAATGTGATAATTTATGGAAGCAGCAGTGTCAGTGTATGAAATTAAGGAATACGTGGTGAATGGTATCAACAAGAGAACCAAGTCGTAGCGAACATCCTAATTTTTATTATTTGGAACCCTGTCAGGCTCTGCCCTAAGGCTCTGACACAGCAGCTGTAGCTACTCAGTAATGCTGAGAATGGCCAGTCTGCCCAGAGGCTTTCATTTTAGATTCCTCTCTATTGGTAGATTTTTTTTTCCTTTATGTAAAACATTTGTTGCAATGCAGTTTTCCACTTGACTTTACCTAGTTTTCTGTTCCTTGGTGAGGAACACAGGGTGGTTTGTAATTGTGATCTTTCCCCATCCTCCTTTAGTGACAGCCTGGACTTCTTTAAATGACACACAGTCCTTCCAGGCAGCTGACAGGAGCAGAAGGATCCTTTGGATACCTAAAAAATACATGGATGTGATGTTGTAGGCATGTACACATCTACTGACGGTGCCACAGCAGGTCTATACATATGTGTTCTATGAAAGGGAATAAACATAGTAATTACTTGTAAAATACATAGCAGGTATCAAAGCAGAACACCTTTTCCATTCAGAGCCAGCTGAATGAATGAATGAAAGAATGCAAACCAAAATCAGTTTATTTGACTGAGCAGAAAGCTGATGGGTCATCTTTTTTTTTTGAACTGCAGATACAGGTAAAAGTCACAGAGATAAAGATTGTATCACCTTGAGCTGTTGAGAGGAATCTCATTGCACCTGACCTGGAAGTACCAATGTGATTTGTCCACAGGAAACTCAAAATCTTTTGTGCTCTTTTCAACTTGTAAAATGATACAGTATTTCACTTAAATGTGGTGGCTTATGGCTGAAAGAAGAAAAAAAGCATTAGCATATCTCTTCATTCTTAAAAGTGTTTCCAGTGGATCTATCCAAAGCCTGTTTGCAGTATTTGAAACTCCTATAGCAGGTTCTACATAAACAATGTCACTCCTTTTTTTGCTATGCTGTTCTTAAAAGATACTCATCACTGTCAAATCTGGTTTAAACAAATCAAAACAAGGAAACAAAAATCTAATCACATGAATTACTGAGGATAATCTAAAGTAGATAAGGACTTTTTGCTCAGTATACCTATTATGCCATATCAAAATAATTTATTCATACTTAGAGAGCTGTATAAGTTTTTGTCTGAGCATTTTCTTTCTAACCTACAAGAAAGAAGGATCATGCATTATTAATTGTGAAACTTGGTTTTGTCAGAATGGATGAATGGGGTAACAGATTATTTTAAGATTGCCAATGGTCAGATACAGGTAAAAAAATAAGTAAAAAATTAAATTATATATGTGTACACATATATATATATTTACACTTGTCCATACACACGCATATAGACATACATAAGATAAACATTTATTTTCTTTTTCTCTTCCAAACAAATAGTGGAGAAAAGAAAAGTTGTACTTGAAATATTTCTGATAATATTTAAAACTCCATGACTGCAAACATCTAAAATTGCTGAGAGTAGCTATGATGCTTGAATAAAATTTTAGCTACATTTACATTGAGTCAAGGACTTTGCAGGTTCTCACATCGTCCCATCCGTGGGGAGTCGGCAGGGGGGCACAAGCAGCTGGGAGGAGACTCAGCTGGGGCAGCTGACTCCAGCTAGCTAAACAGATGTGGTGATATTCTTCCCAGGGAAGTGATGGAGTCATCATCCCCAGAGGGACTTCAAAGACCTGCAGATGTGGCACTTGGGGACATGGTTTAGTGGTGGGCTTGGCAGTGCTGGGTTAACCATTGAACTCAGTGACCTGACAAGTCCTTTTCAACCTAACAATTTTAAGATTCTAAACCCGGATTTGTTTGGGGTACCTCAGCCCATAAGAATAATAGTATTATAAAACTGATATGACCTTTTTGCTTTCAAAAGTTCATTCTGTAAATGTAGCTTGAGATGCACTTTCTTCAAGACTCAAAAACAAGCTGAATGTAGCAGATAATTGACATATTTCTAATCACCACTTTTTAGAGACTAAAGATTAAAATTGTATTATTTGAAAACGTGTTATTTGCTGCGGTTAAACAATACATTTTGACGATGTACTAATCTTTGTCGATGTTAAATGGATGATGATTAAAAAAAGTCATCATCAACACATCAGGCAGTTTTCTGAATAGATGTGTTTTTCTAGTGTGGGTTGAATCATTAAGTATAAACCATTCTGTATCCAAGCAGAAAAAAAAGGATAGGAATTGTAATTTTTACAGATGGAAAAACGTTGTGAATGAGAATCCATATGATCCTCTGCCCTCACTTTCCAGCAAGGCAATGTGGAGACATGGGGCAGTCATCTACCACATGGGGATTGAGAGGGCTGAGCATCTCTTCCCTAAGCCTGTGTGACATGGGAGAACTCCAGCCAAGGCACCAGGACAGGCAACTGCTGCTGCACACAGACAGCAAAGGTGGGGTTAGAATGAGGCACAAGCCCCTTGGCTTTTGCCCAGTGCAGAAATCTCTCATCATTGCAGGAGAATCAGGGACAGATCAGGATCAGCTATTTTCTTGGATTATTACCTGGATCTGTCTGGAGGCCTGGACTTGGAGAAAGGACTTGGAGAAAATCCAGTTTAGTATTGGGGAATGGATGGGCTGCCAGAGGTTCAGAGCAGGAAGGACACACTCAGTACCTCCCAGCTACATCCTTCAGTGACATAGCTGTCCACAGGGGACCTCACACTCTGGTAGATCTCTCCTTCAGTTCTGTGTTATCTGGTAGCACAGTGCTTACTCAGTAACTTCTGTGTCAATTTTACAACCTTTGCCTCTGTGTGTTTTGCTTTTCAAATGGATGTGCTGTAGCTCAGTCTTGAATTAAACAGTTTAACTGATGAAGGGCAACCGTGAAATCCTCAGAATACACTCTTTGAAGACCTAATCATGCTACTAGTTCAATCTGATTTAATCTAGTTTCTGCTTCCAAACATTGGCTGGTACACTTTGTTTGGTTTTATTTGTCCTAAGTTCTTTACAACTGCCTGAAAGGAGGTTCAAGCAAGATGGGTGTCAGCTTCCTCTTCCAATAAACAAGCAATAGGACAAGAGGAAAAGTCCTTAATTTGTGCCAGGCGAGGTTTAGGTTGGATGTTAGGGAAAACTTCTTCACCAAAAGGTTTCTCAAGAACTGGAACAAGTCTTCCCAGGGAAGTTGTAAAGTCACCGGCCCTAGTGGTCACTTAAATGATATGTATGTGTGGCACCTAGGGACATGTCTTAGAGGTGGGCCCTTGGCAGGGATGGGTTAATAGGTGGACTTGGTCATCCTAAAGGTGTTTTCCAGCTTTCTCTGAGATTAAAGATCAATTTACAGTCAGAAAGCTCTTCCTTCTCCCAATGCATAACCTATGACCATGTCAGCTCTGCATCATCTACCAGTATACTAAACAGATTAGGAAACTCTGATTCCCCCTTAAAGGCATATTTCTCTGTCCTAGATTATCCTTTTAAGATAATTCTCAAAATATTTTTTAATTAATATCTCTTTTGGAACTGTGATTGCTGGAAACAGTCCAGGGGAAAAATCTCACAAGTCCTATCAACTCAATGACTAAGCATACAAAGATTTTATTTCCATTCTTTGGTATAGCAACTCATAGTTTGTACTATTTTTTTTTCCAGTAGGTTTTCCACAAAGAAGCTTTAGATCTTGCTAGCCATAGCCTCTTCCTGCCTTTTAAGTATGGTCAGAATCTCTAGTTTCCATGTGCCAGGATTTTGTGTTAGTCTGAATTAATATGCACTTTTTATTAAATTAATAGCCCTTAACAAAATACTGACAAGGGTCAGGGTACCTGAGATGGTCCCTTTCTCCTAGTCTGCTGAATTTTATCCCTAATGAAATTGAGTGGGAGATGAGTTTTAATGGTTCTTAGTAACTGCTTAAATTCATTTCATTATGGTCAGGTGAATGCTAAACTTCATTTCCTGTCCCAAAGATTACATAATCAGGCTGTTGAGTCTACAACTTGGTTTGACAGTAGATAGCCTTGATTATTAATACAAGTAGTTTAATATCACTCTGAGCCACAATCAACCTGCATGAAAAAAAAATGTTCGCTGGCTATAATGTCAGGAAAACAAACTGAGCTGGCCTCCTTATTGATAATTTGGAGGGGGAAAAACAACCAACCAAACCAAAAAACAAACCAACACAAGAAGACTTGCAGCTTGCCATAATTTTCTCATTTGTACTGTTTCAATGTTACACTTATTTTCCTTTAAAAAAAGCCTAAGTGTGAGCTGTTAAAACTTTACTCAAACTTCCTTTGAAATATATTTATCTTTTGAGGAAAGCTTTTCTTCACAATAAAAATGTTATCCAGAGGAAACATAGTTACGTACATTCAACAAATTTACAAGGTGATATGGTTAACATAGATTTTACTACCAGAGGTATGGCCAAGGGCCATTTTCTCCCTGATTATGTGATTTCCTCTTTGTTCAGCACGCTCTAGTCCATTCTTCCTTCTGCTCCCCCTGTAGCCAGTTTCTCACGCTGTTGGGCTGCTGTGGGAGATCCCATTTTAGGCAATATAAAGCCTGTCACAAGCCATGTGCTCAGTACTTCCCTGCTCTATGGAGTGGCTGTTCACACTGGCACCTGAGTCTAGAGGGATGTCAGGGTTTTTTCTCTTCAGTGCATCCCAGTTTCTGCACAGCTAGAGCTTTTAGAAGAAAATTCCATCTTTGCTCACTCTGCAGCCAGTCCTTGCCTTCAGGCACAAAGAAACGTGCTTAGGATGATGCACCAGTTTCCTGAAGACCAGGATAGACACTATGGCTGGTCATCATTTACAGTTTTCTCCTATCTGTTGTGCGGCAGAAGGTTTCACCAGCACATGCAGGACTTTTTTGTGGGAGTGCTTGGAGAGTGTAGATGCTGTGATGGATCCAGTAGGACATGTAGGTAGTGTAGGGTGGGGTTAAGGACTTTCCAATTTTAGAGAATCACACCTGGAGAAGACCATGCCAGGTTTAGAGCAAAGAGGATGGTGTGTCCCTGGTGTAAGCATGGCAATAATTCTGTATTTTTTGGCTGATGTGAAACAAAGAGAGGTCTACAGCAGCTCTGCTAACTTGGCATGGGGTCCGTTACCTCTTCAGACTCTAATTGCTTAATCATCATTCCTTGCTTGGGGACTGCTCCATGCAAACCAAACAGATGGACTGCTTTGGGATCCATCTGGAGACAGCTATCTCTTTTTTCCTATAGAATATTGTTTGAAGAATTTGCAATTTATTTTTCAATTCTCACTTACTACTTTTTCATGCCTGACCATTTTTCTCTTCCTCATGCATTCAGCTTCACATCTGGAAAGAGCTCCCTGAATACACCACACACATTATCCAGAACCTCCACAAAGAACAAACGGAAGGCCAACTGCTAAAAGGGGGAGGATGCATACAAAATGAGCTCAGCATATTTCTATATTGTAATTAAAGCTATTAAAGTATTTGTGTATCCAACACCAACATTCCATATCATTTGTAGCAGCTTCAGAGTCAGAAGAAAATTTGAGGCTTTACTTACAGATGGCCAGGAAACAGCACCTACTCAAGGCCATAAAAGCCTTATTGCCATCAACGTGGTTTCTCCTGCTTTCAGTGTTTTTCTGAACTGTATAAATAAGGATCAATGCTGAGAAAGGTTGTGTATCTTCAGTAGTCATTGACTCCCGTTGGACCAAGAGCCCTTGAGTCATTGCAGGATCTGGTTACTCACTGATCATTAACCAGGTAACAATTGTCTCTTCAGAGTTGGTGATTTTTCTTGTAGTGCTAGCCCTCCAGTCAAAAAAACCAAAACTAACAACAAAACAAACACCAAAAAAACTCCAAAACTCAAACTAGGGAAAAATAAAGATAATTAATCTCAATGGAAAGAAATAGTGAACTTGATGTCCTTCTGTGAGTCCTTTGTATTCATAACTTAAGTATTTGGATAGGAGTACATAAACAATGGACAATAGGAAGGCAAAAAATGAGAACTGTTGTGGCACTTTTTCACTGAACAGGTCAGAGGATTAGATACTGTGCAGCTTACTATGCAATAGATATTAAATTCAACTCCATGCATGAAAGACAGATTTTCCATTAATGGACAATAAGACTCAACCCTCTAAAACATGATCTGAAGGTATACATGTATACAGGATCTTAGCAAAAAGTCATCCCTCTTTTTTTTCCTGAGTCCAGTAGCAGGGTATAGTCCCTGGTAGGTCCTAGTTACATGGTTTTAGTCTGAAGATTTGATGAGGAAAGGATTGGGAAGCAGGACTGTGTATGAAAACCTCTTGTCTTGGACAGACTCAGGTCAGAGGGCTTTAACATGCAATAAAGATAAAAAACTGGAAGCTTGAACTTACAGAATCAACTGAAAATTTCTCAAGGCCTTATCCAGGTTCATCTCCCAGGACTAGGAAATCTCAATTTCCAGTCTTGCTGACTCCTAATACATCTTCCATGAGAAAAGTTGGTTAAAACTATAAAAACCATATTCTGTTCTATTGGACTGTTCCACCCATTTTCTTTTCATCATTTACCTGTTAAAAATTCTGATATTTTAGACATATCCACTTATATTTTTTTTCTTTCTAATTCCATCTTATTTATACTCTGTGTAGTGGCTAAATACTCCTTTTCCTCTTCTTTTTCACACATTGTGAACATTTGCTATTGATTAGCATATCTGTCCTTCATCAAGCAAAGCTGAAAACCTCCCATAAAATTCACCAAGAGCCAACTTAGTGCCTTAGTGATCACTTTCCTGAGTTATTCAGAGGCTGTTTCCCCACAGATCAGTCCTCCTACTTCTTTAATTGTTTGAGCCATGCCTCTGAAGTGCCTCCAGCTCTGTTTGATTATGAGGTGTTTCCCGTGACACCTTTGCAGAGGTTGTGTCACCAGCACTAGGCACAAAGAGGTTGTAACCACCTTCTGAGGAAACATGGTGGTGATTCTTTTCATGCACTCTGGAATAAATTCTTTAATAGGGTTTTTGGGGGAAGTTGGGTTTTGTTTTATTTTTCCCCCCTTTATGTATCAATTTCAAATTTATGTTTAATTTACAGGCTAGAAATGAGCAAAAGACACAAGCACATTTTCAGCAACTGTAACCTGCCATCTAAGGGGATGATATTTCATTTCAATGTTAGTTGCTTTGCTTCAAACTGTCATTTGAGCTGCAGGATTAGAGCTGCAGGTTGCCCTCAGCTTTCTGGTCATCATTTTGAGAACCTGGCTGAAGCACTTCACAGGGTGAAGATCACCACTTGCTGCCCCATGGTGATACTTGTATCTGCTTGTCTGGTTTTTCATAAATGTTCAGCTCACTATTTGACCTAGGTGACTAGTACAGATCATGCCTGAAATAAATACTTCATAAATTTTAAGGCCAGAAGGGAACATTATGCTCATCTGACCTGACATCCTACAAGCAAAAGGCCATGGAGTTTGACAGGTAGCTTCCATCTTCCAGTTTAGCTTTGTTTTAGAAAGTCTTGTATCAGAAATTTGCAGTCATAGGAAGTCTGTCTTATCTCCAGAAATGTTATCCCAATGACTAATTGCCCTAACTGTCCCCCCCAAAAAATTAAAATTAAAAAATTATGCGGCATATCCAGAGTCAATTAATTCAGCTTTAGAGTCCAGTCGTTAGATCTTCTTGTTACTTGATCTGTTAGATTGCTATAATAAATCTCTTACCCATGTAAGCAACTGCACTTGCAAAGAAAATTACAAACTCAGAAGCTTAGATATATTGTCTACAGATGTTTGTTAAGTAAGAAAAAGAAGATTTAAACTGAGGGGGAAAAGTAAATATTAACTTGTTGATCTGTTTGTGGAAAATGCATTTTCCCTATAAGACTATTAGGAAGATTGGATAAATTGTTCATCATAAATAGTTGGAGAAGGCTGACTAATGGGCCAAATTGCCTTTGGCATTTCTGTCTTCCTACTCCTTTTGAAAGATATTACTTCAGAACTTTGGGGGGCTATTTATGGTGCTTTGTTGTTTTGTTGTTTGTTTTTTTTTTTTATTTTCCCTCAGATATAATTTGATTCCATTATGCCTTTCCAGTGAAAGTGTTTTTGTTCTGAAAAGAAACTGTGAAAGAGAAAAAGAAAACAAGTGTTAATTTCTGTTCACATAAACTAATGGCATCCATGATAAGTAAATTGGAATAGAAAGTAATTCATAAGTACAGCAGGGGTCTGTTTTTCTGTCACTGTAGAATGTAATTAAAACGGAGCTTCCATAGATATCAATCTGGAGTAATCAGAATGTTCCATCTGTTACTGCATCCATCTTCACTGGTTCCAGAGCTCTGGTATCTAGCTTCTTCCAAGAGAGCTGTTTCTTGACTAAATCAAGCTGGCCAAGCAGTGGCCATTTCAGTTCAAATGCAGGTTACACAAAAATTATCATTTACCTTGAGATGGATTGTCAGGGCCTTTCCTGCACTAAATGGGTTGAGTTTGCACTGAGTGTTTTCTCACAGTATACAGTTTCATAGTTTGTTCTGACTCTGTAAAGTCCCTCATGTTTTGGCACAGAGCAGAACTGTCAGCCTCCATACTCCATGCCAGCATCCTGTGCACAGTCTGCCAAAAGGCAAATGATTGCTTGAAGTCCAGCAAAGTGATGCAGATGCTGATCCAACTTTGTGATTCCTTTGTGCAGGAGGGAGGATTGCTTTAGGTTCTCATCTGTAATAGCTCAAATACGTTCCTTACAGACCTGGGTGGAAACATAAATATGTGCTCCACTAATCAGAATGCCTAATTAGTAATGAGCTTCCATCCATTTCTGCACTGGGCAAAGAGGGCAAGAGTGAGCAGCCCGTACTTAACACCCTAGCATAGCACTTAAACTAGCAGGATACAAACCCGTCAGGAACGCAGGGATAGGCTGAGGATTGCTGAAGAGGCTGGTGGCACAGAAGCCATCAAGATCAATTAGAGAACATAAAGACTCAGCTCTGGTGCTAT
Organism: Acridotheres tristis; assembly: GCA_037013685.1. NCBI lineage: Eukaryota > Metazoa > Chordata > Aves > Passeriformes > Sturnidae > Acridotheres > Acridotheres tristis. The sequence goes on along the minus strand of CM072884.1, from coordinate 31,080,299 downwards.
AATAAGATTAGGTGTCTGCAATGAATCCTTAACAATCCTTAGATAAAGCAGCGTTAATTTGATCCCATCATGTTTGCCACCTTTCACTAGACCATGCTATTAGCATGGGATGAAGCACCTGGAAAGAATCTTTGATGAAAGCCTTATGAAAATTCTTAATGAATGGGATTTGAACCAAATGGATTATAAGCCTTTATTAGCAGTTCACCTGTAAATCCTGATAACTTTCCTTTCTGTGAGTTTCCAGTGTAATATTTGCACACTCTGATTATAAATTTTGAGGAAATAGCTTATAACTGTGGTTAAAACGCAGCATTAAAGCAGTTAAGCAGTCTCCTTATTAGCATTGGAACTATAGACAAAACATATTATACTTGGCTAATAAATTTATTTTTTATGTAATGGAAATGCCATCAAAGCATAGTTGATCTGAATTGAATTAGATTATAATTGGAGCTCTTGTGCACAAGGAATAAAAATTATTCTTTATTGTTGCAAACTGACAATGCAGCATTTGTTACTCTCTCCTCACTGGCCTTCCAAGTGGCAGCTGTAATATAAGTGTGTGCATCTCGTGAGCTGTGCATACAATATTACTGTGTCTCCTAGCATGGAGCTCAGCAGCAAGACAGAGGAAAATGGATTGCTCTGGATGCAATTCATTGCACCTTACCCCCACCCATTTAGAGGTAATTTTATTTGAGAAACTGTCCTGTGCATAAGCGTACTCGCTTTTTGCCCTCACTTCTGGCTGCATGTTCTAGTGTGAATGGTGTGAATCTGAGTTCTCAGGTCTCAGAGGAAGAGTTAAAATCCTCCTCTATAATGTTAAAGAAAACAAAAAGTTATGGCAGCCTTGTGAAGTCCTGTGTGACCTTATCACAGCCTTTTTATACCTAAAGTCTGTAAGAAAGATGGGGACAAAGGTTTTATCAGGGACTGTTGAAATAGGATGAAGGCCAAAGGCTTTTACCTACAAGAGGGTAAATTTAGATTAGATATAAAGACATTTTTTACAAAGAAGGTGGTGGTGCACTGGCACAGGTTACCCAGAGAGATGGTAGATGTCCCATCCCTCAAAATATTTAAGGTCAGGCTAGAGGAGGCAACCTGATCTAGTTGAAGATTTCCCTACTCATTGCAGAGGGCTTGGACTAGATTTCCTTGAAAGGTCCAATGGTTCTAAGGCTGAGTGTCATATATTGTATGCCTGGGTTTAACCATATATATTACTGACTGCTCACCCAAATAGCTGGAGTAATTCCCCCAAGATTATTATGTCAAATTTACCTCTCTAGTGAACACAGCAGGATAAAGGAAGGCTCGTGTCAGGAGTTCTGTGTCTTTCCGTGCAGGACATCAGGAAAGTACTTACACATAATTGTAATGTGCACAGATCTGCTCTTACACTGCTGCACTGGAAGATTCACTGGACAGAGGGGATGCAGTGAGGGCAGGAATGTGCAGTGCTTTGCTAACAGGGAATTTTTTGCAAGTGTGTATGGTGAGGACAGGTATGTGTGTGTGCCATCTGCCAAATGGCCCGAGGTCCTGTGTGCGCTCTGGTCTCTGCTTTAGGAGAAGAACTGGTGGCAGCAGCAAGAGGAAACCCAAAGCAAGCAGCAAAAAGGTTAGATGTCCCCATTCAGGAAACAAGCACGCCTACCACAATGTCATTTAGGCACATCATCAAGCAAACATTGTTAGGATTGCTATGCACTTACTCTGTCCCTAATACAACTCTTCTTCTCGTGTGGGTATGAGATCTGATGAAAGAGGAAAGCTGCAAGAGTGATTCTCTTTTTTCCTTCTTTTCTTTTACTCTTGTTTCCCTATGCTAAACCAAAACAAATGAGCAAAATGCACTTCACCCACTCATAAAACCAATCAGGGCTGTAAACAAAAAGAAAGCAGGATATTAATAAAGTACAACTCAGCTGAGAGCAAAGGGAGCATCCTCTGTAAGTCTGTCTGATTTGTGTCATCTATGCCAAATTTACAATGTGGAAATTTCTTGTTGCTTATAAACCATTAAAATTTGCAGCACAGTAAGCAGCTAATGTAATTTTGCCTGCAAGTGGTATAATATCTTGGATCTGCAGGGAGACCAGCATACTCGTGTCTTATCATTGCCTTCTGTGGTAGGTAAAAGTGCCCAGTGCTACTGGGCTTAAGCCCAGTGTGAGTTAGTTGAAGTTCATTACTGACAACCTGGGGCTCAGTTCCACTTATCTGCAAGTTCTCATTTAGCTTGAATCATCACAGTATCAGAGCATCTTCCAGAAAAACACATTAAGCAATCAGATTAGTACCCAGCACATCTGGTTTTATCTCTCTTTTTCTCTTTGTCTCCCTAACAGCGGCACAGGGCAAAGAGGCACTTTACAGAGAAAGACGACGTTGCTACTGAAAAAAAAAATATCCCAAGCCAGCCTGGACAAATGTTATTAATGTTTCAAAGTCAAACACTGAAAAACGTAGAAAATCCAAAATGAAGGTTGCCAGTAAAGTGTTTATTGCCTCTTTTATTTAGTATTCATTTAAAACACAAGTTTTTATTGGTAGGGATTTTTATTTTTTTACTCCTATTTCATGCAGCACCATAGATGGAGGGTGATTAGTTTTTCTAATCTTTATTGTTTTAATTTTTATATGTGCATATAATTATAAAATACATATTATGCATGTTTATATAATTTTCACCTTTTTGTGGTTAATAGACTACAAGCAAAGAATTTGATTTACCTATGTTCCTTTTAGAGGTGTTCAGCAATTTTTCCTTTCGTCCTTGAGGAAAGTTAATTAACTGATATTTATATCTTTTGGTAAGGTAAGGGAGAGGAATTAGCTCCCATTTTCCCTTGCAGGGCTGGCGTTTCAAGGCATAATACCATATAAAAGGGTTCAGATTCATCCTTTTAACTTTTGTCAGTCCCTGTTCACTCTTGCCATCACCAATCCCAGCCCTGTTTCAGTTTTCTATTTTGTTTTGTTCTGAGTTGGCTTTTTCCCATTTTGCATTTTGGCCTTACAGCTTTGATGGTGTCATGTGGTCAAGATCACCATAGCTCCTGACTCCAACCTGGAGTAACTGAGGATCATTATTACAACAGATAGTCTGGCTTTACCCTGCAGACCTGTTTTGGAAACAGTCAATTTATCCCATGTCATGTTTAAAACCTACAAAGGAACAAAAAACTGGGCAATAGTAGAAAAAGGAAGATTAAAACAAGGGTCAAATTCTCCTTTTCCCACTGAGAACAAAGCAAGTTACGTGGACTTTTAACTGAAGCAGAATGAATCTATGGAAAACTGAAGCAGAATGAATCTATGGAAAACTATACCATGCAAATCCTATCTCCAGCTTGCTCACATACCCGCAAGCTGCACAGCTGACCAAAGCAAAAGGATGGCTCAAAACTCATGAAAACAAGTGCTCCACATGTCACCCTCCTATCCGCAGCAGTTGTCCTGTGGCTGCACCTCTGGCTATAGGGCTTCAAACTACTCAGCTGCAAAGTCTGTGCTGACAGGCATAATTTAAATGTTCTCCAAAACCTTTAAAGCACAATTAGATCTCTAAAATATATTTCAAATCCTTTCTGTTGCAAAGATTTGGAGTAGAAGAGTCATAAGGAAGCCTGGGTAGTCACCCTGAAGCATGTGAGATGAAAGGTGTGCTGGTAAGGAGACGGCAGAGTTTCATGTTGCTCCTCAGAGAGAAATCGACAGTACGCACTAGCAGAGAAGAAACCCAGACACTTTAACCTTAGTTTGGTCCAGCTACTGAAAAGCTAGGCATTGTTTCTGGGAATGGCTGACCCCTGACCACAACCATAAACAGTGTCTGTGCCTGGAAGAATCCTTGGCAGGAAGCTTCAATTTAGTGATGATTCTGTCCCGGGAACTTCCTGCAGCACAGAGTTTAGCCATCCAATGCATACTTCTGAAAAATATGTTTAACCTCCTGTGGGATATGGGTCAGAGAGAACTGCTCATGTGGTAGCAGCCCTGCACCTGAAGCCCTGTGGGGATGCACCAAAAAGGATGTTAAGATGGACTAGTTCAGTGAGCATTAGCAAAACAAGTCTCATACATCCCTTTGATAAGCTAGTGAGGCTGGGAAGGCCTGAGAAACCTCAAACCTCTCTGTGGCCTTCATTTCTCGATGTCTCCATTTAACCACCCACACACACTACTACTGTCTGTCTTGTCTAATTTAGAGTGTAAATTCTTCAGGGCAGGGGCTGTCTCTCACTGTTTGTTTGCATGGTGAGGTCCTGATCCTGATTGGCAGCTCAGAGTACAGTACAAATCTATTTTAATATAACCCTAAATTGAAAATTCTGTATCCCAGAGCCTTAGGGAATGTGGGACTATATTCAGGGAAAGCAGAAGCTCTGAAAAAATACTGAAAGGTCACTGCAGACAATGTACTGAATATGAACTGTGAATGTGGAGCTGATGGCTAGGAGACAAGGCTAATTTTGCTCTTGGTCAAATTTAAACAGGACAATGGAGACATCATTAACCATGTATTATTTTACTGAGAGAAGCTGGGGCTAACATGAATCTCCATTTCTCATGTCTATCCTTCCAAAAAGTTGTTGAAATAATATAAAGGATATCAGAAAGAGAGAACATTTTTTAAAGGCTGGAAATCTCACCAAACTTCAGTTGCTTAAATGAGGCATCCAAGTGAGAGTCATATTTGCCCTAGAACAATTAAATAGATACTGAGAGAGATAGACACCTCCAGGGCATATTTACACTTCAAGTCAGCTAAATTGTCTTCTGGAGGAGCCTCCACTGACTAAGTAGGGATGCTCAGGCAAGTAGGTACAAGCCCGAGTTTGGTACCATCAATCTTCCCACCCCAAGAAAGAATAATTTTGACACTGTGTGTATTTAGCTTGTGCAGAGATGGTTAAGAGACTTGCTGACACTGTAAGCACCTACACCGGAAGACAGCTTTCAGTAGGATGGGCTCTTTCATCCCTCAGACAAAGGTATAACAAGATCCACTCACTGGAAGTCAAAGCCAGACAGATTCAAACTAAAGATAAGGTGTCAATTTTAGCAGGAAGAGTAATGAACCTTGGGAACAATTTACAAGGGAGGTGTTATATTTTCCATGACTTGAAGGCTCTAAATCAAGATGTGGTGTCTCTCTCAAAGATAAGCTGTAGTTTAGCCATCAGTCATGAAGTTACAGAAATTGCTAGGTGATATGTAGGTTACACTAGATGGTCATAAAAGCACTGTCTAGTGATAAAATGCACTAATCTAAATAATGATACTAAATATTCCATCATAACAATTTGATTTTGCATAAGCCGTACCATCTCAAAGTTACTCAGTTAAAATTCCCTGCACTTTTATTGTCTGATGCAAGTGGACAAGGTACATGTCTTCCTCAGCACCCCAAGAATATATTCATGCCTTCTACAGAATGTTTATAGGCCAATCCATCACCTCCTGAACTTGTCATTTCCCAAAGTGAAAGTTGCAATATTGTCCATTTCATATATACATGTATACACATATACATACACTCATACATACATAGATACATCAGGGGTGCCTTATGGAGTTTTTTAAGAAGCACATTTAGACTCCTGAGAATGTGTTTTTCAGAACTGAGGTCCCTGGAAAAACTGCCTGTTTCACAGAGGTGCTCTAATTCTTCTGGACTGCACTCCCACTATTGATGGAGCCTATGAAGGCAAATAGCTTAAAGAGGGAAAGACTATAGGTGAGGAACATGGTTTCCTGAGCTTTTTTTAGTTGACATGACTAAAAGAATCATAGGAATTACTTGCCATATTTTCCCCTTCTACTGCTGCAAGATCAATAGCTGTCGATGGTTTTCATTGTACAATGTCATGGTTTAACCATGCTGGCAACTCAGCCTCACTCAGCTCCTTGCTCACGCCCCAGCAGGGATGGGGAGAGAATCAGAAGGGCAAAAGTGAGAAAATCCATGAGTTGAGACACACAGCTTCAAAGAGAAAGCAAAAGCTATGCACACAAGCAAAATCAGCCAATGAATTCATTCCCCCACTTCCCATGGGCAGAATGGTCTTCAGCCATCTCCAGAGCAGCAGGGCTCCATCATATTGTAACTGTGACTTGGAAGGACAAATGCCATCATTCCAGATGTCCTCTCTTCCTTTTTTCCCCAGCTCCATATGCTGAGCATGATGCCATATGCTCTGGGATATCCCTTGGGTCACCTGGGGTCAGCTGTCCCAGCTGTGTCCCCTCCCAACCCCCCGTGCACCCCCAGCCCCCTCGCTGGTGGGGTTGGTGAGGAGCAGGAGAGGCCTTGGCTCTGTGTGAGCCCTGCCCAGCAATAGTGAACCCACCCCTGTGTTATCAACACTGCTTCCAGCACAAATCCAAAACACAGTCCCGTACCAACCACTTCGAAGAAAATTAACTCCATCCCAGCCAAAACCAGCACACCCAGATGGTTGCAGAGAAACCTGAAATGTCCACTGTAGTTAGGAGAAGTTGGTGTTTAATCTGGAAGGAACCTGTTCTGGGTGGATTGCATGGTGTGTTGCTCAGCACTGAGGCTGTCAAAGTACGTTTGTCTGTGATATGAGGGACTAAACTTCATTTCGCTACTCAGGCAGGACAGCTGTCAATCATACATGCCTGAAAGGTGTGCAAGGTGCTCAGATAGGAAGAAGCCAGTGCCAGCAACAAAATGAGAACAGGATTTTAAGTGCCAGGATACTCTGAATATTCATTACTGTGGTTTTGGATTTGGTTTTGTTTTTTAAGAAAATGATGAATTTGAGGAAAATTGAGCAAATAATTGCTGTCTGTGACAGCTGCAATTAATGTGCTAATAAGGGAAGGTCTCTGAAGCTCTTCCTTTCCAGTAACTAAGAAATTTCAGATACTTACCCCACTGCTGCAAGTTGTCAGTGATCAGTCTGTAGGAAAAATAGTTATTTGGGGAGCATAAACACTATGAAAATGAAAACTAAGCCACAAAGAAAAGTTTCCTGGCAATGCCTATTATTAATCCAGAAGGACACTAAGGGAAGGAAGTTCCTGGAGTTAATTCACTAATCTGAATACCAGGAGACATGGACTTCATGACAGCTTCTTAAGCATATCCATCTCACCCGGGTGATCCAAATCAACCTATTGTTGCCCTCACTTCCTGTGAATAGCACTTGTTTTCCTCTACCCTCTCTGTAGTCTAAGTTCAGTTGTGCTGTCCATCATTGCTCTAAGGTTGTATATTACCCAGGCCTCTTCAATCTCAGATGTTGCATATCACATTTATGAAAAATTATAGGAAAGAGTGATGCCATCCATGCAAATGGAAACTTAAACTCTGCAACTAGCAGAAAATGGGCTTGGGTTTACACTTCTGGAAGGAAAAAAGCTTCTCTCCATGGAGAAAGTGAAAACAATTAGCAGCCACCATTATTTTCATCTCTATATCACAAAAGTACTTTGTGAGGGCTGGTAAGTGCCATTAACCCCATTTTACAGATGGGTAGGAAACAGCATCATGCAGCTGCAAAGTGAGTTGCTCAAGGCCATAGAGTAACTCAGCAGAAGTTATGCAAATAGAAACCAGGTCTCCTGATGCCAAGCCTTATTCCTTGGCCCACACAGATTCTACACAGGAGACCTGACCTAATTCCAACATCCGTGAAAGTGGCATCTTCCTTTGCAACAAGCCTAAGCAGGTATATGGAATGGATGAATGACCCCGCTTCCCCAGTGCTCACCATTCTTGTGCAATAATTGCTCTGCAGACATTTTTGTGAGCTTGATGAATGTTTTATTTACATGGAAATGTCTCAGCTAACACCCACAGTAAACACAAGACTGTAGTCAAAATGATAGTGCATCTATTATCACACAGAGTGGGCTGAAAGATATGCCCATGTCGGCTGTGAGCAGCCTTGTTCTATAAGCACTGTGGTGCTTCACTGTCCATAGGGGAGACAAGCCATGCACTTTCATATGGTGGTGGCCATGATTTAAGGGCTTGTACCCCCGGAGGCTGCTGATTTCTCTACTGCACCTTTGAAACCAATTTTGAAGTATGTTTGCAAGTAGGACTCTGAGGAGGATACTTGTTGGTGGGGTGGTGCGTGGTAAATTGTGTATCTGGGTTTGGCAGTGGTTCAGAGGCGTTTCAAATACCTGGTGTGCAGGTTCCTGATGCACGCTTTGCTCTGCAAGAGACATATTATGATCATTACCATGGTGGGCAGGGAGCTGAGAAGCTGTTTCTAGTCCTGGCTTAGCTGTCATGTCTGCATGAATCACATGTGGTTGGATCCACCCTGCTTAATTCAGGTGTTTCACTGAAGAGCCTGATTTCATAGTCTCAGAGCTCTTCTCAGGGCAATTGATAGATCCATAAGATCTGTCTCCCATTGGAGCTGCCTATATATGTTGGCTGACAAAAAAAATCCATTACATTCATAGTTAATCTGCTCCTTATGGCTAATTGATTTGGTGCAATTCCAGTTTTCAATGTTTTACTTTTTAGCTGCAGAGTGCAAGATTACTCTCTCATTAAATGTAAGGATCATCAACCAGTTTCACAAGCTAAATACTCACAAACTAATGTCACTGGGACCATGATCTTTGGGGGATTTCTCTGTGTTTTGCACAGGCAGAATGGGTACAATGATGTTATGCCTAATTCAGTGGAGACCAGCAGCACAAAGTGAAGGCTGCATTACTGACCTATTTGTTCTACCCCAGATTTTATACCCTGATTCATATTAAAAACGTTTCTGTAGGATACCAGGGAGGCCAATAGTAGTTTGTTTAGTGATGACCAATGCCACATGCTTAAAGTGACCAAAGGACACTCAAAGTATTTAGGATTAAAGGCATAGTGGTTTTACTGCATTGGCAAATACCAGCAAGAAAGGGATGCACAGAAAGCTGATGGCAAAATACAAGTCCATGATGGATGGAAAGTGCAATGGAAATGCTAAGTAAAATATTATCATTTGTTATTACTGCCACAGTGTAATGTGGCCATTTTTTATAGCTGAATATGTAATTTTTTAAAATTCTCTTGCCTCATTGCAACTTTGAGGAAGCTATAGCTGATCTGCTGGCTGTGAATCTGTGTCTGTGTATGTACAAGTCTGTGTATGTATAAGTACAGGTACTGATTTGCATGAAAGAATGCCTTTTGTATTAAATGTAGGTGATAAAGGGAGAGGTTGTTTTGTCAGCAGTACTGAAGCCTTCTGGAATTTGGCTCTTCAAGTCAATTTGCAAACGTAGTTTCCAAGGGAAAAAAACACCAAAACCATTCACAAATAAAGTATTACCTCGTCTTTTGATAGCCTGAAGTGGGGATAAGCTGTGGGGATGGTCTAACATGATTTGGAAAAATTCCCTACTAATGAGAAATCATCTATATGACTCATTTCTAGTCTGTCTGATTTTTATTTGTGGATTATGTTTTCCACTGAGTAATACCTATTTGTCTCACTCCTTCTTATTTTAACACTATTAACACATCCAGTAACTGTGCTGATATTTCAGAAAATATTGTCCTTTACAAAATTCTAGTGCTTAAGAATACTTTAGTATTTTAATAGTACAATATTCAATTGACTATTAAAATAATATCATCTCAGTATCAAAATATATGGTCCCAGACTTTGCTTACCAGTTATGAATGTCTGTGATGTGGAAGCACCTAAATTTGCCAGAAACAGGAGAGTGTGTACATAAAGGGACAAAGGGGAGATGAAAAGGAAACCTCTGGGTCAATCTTCTGAACATTTTAAATGGTTATACACTAATGTAAGCTGTATGGGGAATAAGCCAGAGGAACTGGGAATCTTAATACATAATTAGAATTATGTCTTAATTGGCTTAGCAGAGGTTTGCTAGGCTAATTCATGTGACTGGAATATTGATGTAAAAGGGTACGGCTTGTCCAGAGAGGACAGTGGAAAAGAGAGAAGACATGAATTATAGACCAAGGATGTATCATTGGCTCTGAGAGACAGAATTCAGTGCCAGACGTGCAGAAACAATCTTGCTGAAATAGAAAGGAAGCCAACAGAGTGACGGGGTGGGCTGGTGTAAACAACCATCAGGTAGGCAAGTGAGACAAACACCCTGAATAGCTACCAGAATATTTCAAACCCCAGGGGTTGTTGTCTGTGGGGCACATTGACACCAAACTACAGACGGAATACAAACACTGCAAGAAGAAAAAATTCCTTGATTGCTCTGGAAGCTGCCTTTTATCTTTAAAAATTGGGATGGTTGGAAAAAAAAAGTCTCTGTAGGTACTCTTATGACCGATATAAATTGGTTGAGAAAATAAAGTAGAAAGACACATAGAAGAGGATGAACAGCCTGATTCCTTTGAAGATAGAGAGAAACAGAAAATTAAAAAAAAATATTTAGGAAAAGGTATATTCATAAATTCAACTGATTGGTAGAAGAGATCTCCGGGAAGCAAATGTAGGGGGAAAGAGTTCCAAAAAGCTGACTAAGATAGCTCTGGGACTCAAATTATCATGTGGAAGGTGTAGGAAGGTTAATAAGAGTTTGACTGATGCATGATCATCTCTATTCTATGAAATTTAGGAAACAGTGAGAAAGAGAATGGAAGATAGGTCAAATCAGTGGGAAATAATATAACTAGAAGCACATACAGACAAAGAAAGGACAAAATGTTATGCAAAGGATTTACAGCAATATAAAAATATATTGGGTAAGTACATTAGAAATAGGAAGAAGAGGAAAGGAAGAGCATGAAGAAATAACCCAGCAAAACATGTTTATTTTTAACTGCAGTCAGTTAATTTGTTCACCATGCGGTCCTGCAAACTGTTGTACTGGCACAAATGAGCAGTAAGGCAAGGGAAAGAGGGATGGCAAGGGGAAAGGAGGAGGGGCAAGCTGCCTAAAGCAGTTCTGTCACTAAAGCAAATGTAAGTGCAGGACCATTACTCAGTGGACAAAGACAGAAGTTAACTGATGATGGGGCTGAAGCAATGCCTTTTTGCTTTATTCTTCCCTAGTAAGATTAACTGTGATTGGATGACTAATAAAATTCATACCAGGGTCAAAAGAGTGAGAAATCAATAGTGAAACAAGGAAGTTATAGTAAGTAATGGTTTGGACCAGTAAGATATTTTCAAATCAGCAGATTATATCATATAATATTTAAGAAATAAAGGGCTTTGCTAAGAGTTGTCCTCGATAATTTGGGGCCATGATAAAGTGCCAGTGTCAACCCTATTCCTTGACCAGAAGGGCTCTGAGACACCAGCCTTTTAACAAACCTGGGCTTTAAATGAAGCTGCAATAGAAGTAGATAGCCTTAAAGCATTTCCTGTTTATGAAAAGAAGTTCCACATGAAGGTTGTCAGTGGTCAGTTTTTGGTCTGATTCTGTTCAGCATTTCACTGAGGACAGTAAGGATGAAATAAGCACCATTTCTTAGTACTGTAGATCACATCTAACAAGGAGAGCTTGCAAATGGGTAGAAACAGTGCTATGTTTGTGAATTCAAATTCATCTTTTTAGATACTCTGAAGGTACTTCTGCCTATTTGTATCTCTGAAAAACATCAAGTTTCGATCCAAACTTGCTATTCTATACTATAGTGAAAAAGAAAAGAATAATCATGTTGAGATCATGGTGGATGAAAAGCTGGACATGACCCAGCAATGTGCATTCACACCCCAGAAAATGCATAGTATCTTGGGCTGTGTCAAATAGTATCTTGGGCTTGACTGTAGCCCTCTGCTCTGGTGAGAGCCCACCTGTAATGTTGCATCCAGGGCCCCCAACATGGAAGGATATGGGACCTGCTGGAGCAACTCCAGAGGATGCCACAAAGATGCTCAGAGGGCTGGAGCACCTCTGCTATGGAGACAGGCTGAGAGAGTTAAAGCTGTGCAGCCTGGAATAAAGCTCTGAGGAGACCTTAGAGCCTCTTCCAAGACTTAGAGGGCACTTATAAGAGATTGAGGACAAATGTTTTAGCAGGGCCTGTAGCAATAGAACAAGGTGTAGTGTTTTAATCTAAAGGAAGGTAGATTTAGATTATCTATAAGGAAGAAATGTTTTGTTCTGAGGGTGGTGAAACACTGGCACAGGTTGCCCAGGTAGGTGGTAGATGTACCATTTCTGGAAACAAGCAGTCTGTATCACACTGTATTTTTACTTGTTCATTTCCAAGTCCTTTACAAAAGAGACAAGTATTACCCAGTATGAACAGAACAGAGTACCCTGCTAAAAAAAGCAAAACTGGATTAAAGAAGCCTGCACCAAAATTCAAGACCCTTAAATCCTAAAGTATTTGACCCCTGCTTCTGCCAGGATAAAATATCTCTCAGAATAATTGCTTCTTGGATTTATCTCAGGGAAGAAAGACTCGTCTAGCATGTCCTGAGTCTGCAAAACTGCCTAAGAAGTCGTGTGTGTTTTCTGGTACATGCTGCTTTCAGGAGGATCCCTGAATAATATCCAAACTATCCTTCATAAAATACTTGGCAAATATGATTCCAAACCTGAAAAGATGCCAAAAATGAAGATTTTTTTTTTCTTTTTTTTTTTTTCTTTTTTCCAGCATCCTGTGCTCTGCTGCTGTGCTCTGGTGATTTGAGCCAAATGACTTGATCTGTTTTCTGATGATAAAGTTTGCCTAGCTCTCTAAGTAGCTGTAGAGTGGAGGATGCTGGGAGAGGGGAGGGAGTGATTGTAAAGGTGAATAGCTCTGCATTGCACAGCAGCCAAGCCTAGTTGAAATTCAGTCACTGAGCTAGGCAGTACAGGAGTCACCCGGCAAGTGCATTATGGCATGGAGTCCTTTTTGTCCGAAAGCACATATGCCCCATTCACAGCACGTTAACAGGCAGGCGTCCACAGCCCTGCCTATCAGGAGCAGCAGTGTGAATTTAACCTTCCTCAAGCCAGCCTGGCTTGCCAACACCTATGCAAACAGCATACCTGAAAGGCCATTTCCCCTCTGTGTCCATAGCCTGAAAAAGGCAACACATTTTCTGGGAGAATATTTACATCTACAAGGGTAACCACTGAGGCTCTTGTTAAGGCTCATGGAAAAAAATGAAAAGTTGAAATGAAAGGCAATTATGGAGAGAAAGATCATTTCCTCTTGTGTACACCTGCCGTATCTTCATATATTTGCGTGTGATATCACTTACCATGAGGAAAGGGGGAGAAGCTAGAGACAGGTATCTATGAATATACCTACCTTCAATAGAAGAGTAGGAAAAGGACCTGGCAAACTGCCAAATAATTGATCCTCAAGTAATTTCTAGCCCAGTTTTACCAAAAGGCTTCCACAAAGCAAAAAATCTTGTGTCTGAATAAATTTGCAGATATCTGAGATAGATTTTACTCTCTGAACCATAGCACTCTTGGCCCTGCTTAATGCTCTGTTTTCAATGTAGCTGTTGCAGAAGCAGAGTAACACACTGCTCCTGTGAGACTGCTGCAAATCCCAGAAGCTGGCAGCTTTCACAGTACACTGCAAGATTTCTGTTGGTTTTTTTCCTGAAGTTTTGGCCTATGATTAATTGGTTTAATTTTTTTTAGTAAAGTTCAATTTCTGCTTTACAGGCACCATTAGTATTTGAGTGTCTGCTTCTGAGGTGATGGATGCCAGGTAGAGTTGGGTGGGTTTGGAAATGGTTTTCCTGTCCCTACAAATTTGTTCGCATTTAAAAAAAAACAAAGTTGATATAAAGTCAAACTGAACTATTTGAATCAGTGGGGGAAAGGGGAGGCAGGGAGGGGAAAGAACATGTATGTGTTATGCCATTAGTAATTATTGGGTTCAGAAAAGCCACTGTGGACATTAGGATTTTCCTGGGTCTCCCTGAGGCATGTCTCTCTCCCACATCTTCAGATGCCCAAGCTCTTTGGGTGAATAAATGTATGTTTATTGAAGTAAGGACTTCAATGTGCAGATTTCTCACATCCCATATTAGATTTTAAGCATGGGACTAAAGAGCTTATTTCTTTCCTGGCCGAATGAATATTTCATTATTTATACAGCTGCAAGAGGACTTGCTGGTCATCAAATAGCCAGGCTTTTTTGAGTGAGTGACTTTCTGCTTCACAACCACATAGCCACAGACAGAAACCTTTCTCTCACAAAAGTTTAAGCTGAAGTTGATATGTCTTTTCTGTTACTGGCACTAGTTTCAGCAAACCAATATTTTCACATGAAGGACAGAAAATCAGATTTCATTAAAAATTGCAGGCTAGCAGTTTTGCTAAGCAGCTGGTCCTGTATAAATCCATGGCCACTATGGTTTTGATTGTCAATGTGTTATAATGTGGATTATCTGGAAGTACTACAAACATACACAGAGCTCCCAATATCCAAATCTAGCTGCCCTGAGGCACTTGAGAATTGCTGATCTAGAAAACCTGAAGTGGACAGTATGTGGCAGGCCTCTGGTTTGACCCAGGCAGCTCTTTGAGCTAAACCCTGTTCACAGAAGAGAAGAGCATTTACTCTTTAACTGAGAAAAGTAATTTGAGATTGTCAGATCTCATAATTGTCTAGAATCTTCAAGTGGCAAGATGGCCGGGTAAAAATATATTTTATTTTAAGTACATTGTTGTTCTCTAGTGATAAAATGTTAAAAATGCAGGATGGCAGACATTTCAAGGGGAGTTTTCAGAAGCGAGAACTAAGGGCTGCTATTCACACCTGTGCTGAGTTCTTTTTTCTGTCCAAAACCACATGATCTGAACTGCAGAGGGATTCCTCATTATTTATCTATTTATTTACTTCTCATGGGATTCTCAAAGCTTTTATTTTCACAAGATGATTGACTTAGCACAGTTGACTGCAAAGTTCTGACTGCAGAGTCTTTGCATTGCATTAGCACCTAGAGACATCAGTTGAGATCAGGACCGTATGTGCATACAAGGCTACAGTGACAGGCAAGGCTTGTCTGATGAGCCTATGATTTATTTCAGCCAAAAATGCAAGAATGTGTTTTGTTACTACTTTTTAAGGTGAGGAAATAGCAGGCCCAAGGTCATGCAGAAAGACATCATGATAGACAGAAATCAAATCAAGGTTTCTGTAGTTAACCTAGAAGAGAAGCATTTTTTTCATTTCTGATTCATCAATAAGCAGAAGAACATAGATAGAAAGGTACAGATGGAAAAACCCCTTCCCTTCCCTTCCCTTCCCTTCCCTTCCCTTCCCTTCCCTTCCCTTCCCTTCCCTTCCCTTCCCTTCCCTTCCCTTCCCTTCCCTTCCCTTCCCTTCCCTTCCCTTCCCTTCCCTTCCCTTCCCTTCCCTTCCCTTCCCTTCCCTTCCCTTCCCTTCCCTTTTGTCTTTAAAAACAAGTCACTTTTTTTTTGCTGCATCTTTTTTTCCACTGGCAAAGTTACATTTGAGAAATGAAGATAAAACACATACAAAATATCTGTGGCTTATTAAAATTATTTCAGATGGTCTTAAGGCTATATTTTCTCGGGACATGCTGATAAGGAAAACATAGCAGCCACTTAATTTGATTAAAAATAATTAGACTCAGAAGTGTAAACATGTTTCATATCATGAGGTGTAGGAAGACCTAAGCACTCTGATTTAAAATACCAATAGCTGTGCAAATTACAGAGCCTTTCATGGGGTTCATTGAATCCTTAATCACACAAACTCCCAGGGTTTTAAGAGTCATTCAGTCTGGGAAAACAAAGCTGGGTTTGAAGGACAGAGATTTCCCTGTTAAACAGCTCTAAACTCTCTCTACTTCATAACAAGGTCACCAAACCAAATCAGGAGATAGAGATGAGGGGACAGGGTTATAACCAAGGAGTTTAAGGAATTTTAACATAGCTGACGTGAAGAAAACATGCAACAAATCCCGGGAAATTCAGCTGAGACTTAGACTTTTAGCACAAGCTGTGTAACTCAGGCAAGGAAAGAGTCAAGGGATAAAATTTTACTGTTGACATCACTGAGAGGCAGCCTTTTATATTATGGTTCCCTATGTTTATTTATTTTTGTCCAAGTCTCAGGTCTACTGGGGATGTTTTGAGAAACAAAGGTCTCATCTGCTTCAAGGAGATAAAGGGGCTAACAGAATAAGGTTGTGCAAGAGGATGAATCTGAACTTGAGGGGAGATGGTGCAGGAACAAACCTAGTTACAGGAAAAAAGTTGGGCATGGCCAGTATCTGTGCAGGAGGAGCCTTGAGGAAATAAAGGAATTGACCCACAGGGGATGACAGGACCTGAGGATGGGCAGCTGAGAATACACAAGGCAAATGTGTGGATCCAATAGCTCAAGGTGGATATCGGGGGTAGTAACTTTAATCTTCAGAAGTCTAGTGAGCCTGCAAGTGGTATCTGTGTCCCTTACCCTTTCTGCCCTTCTACCCATGCAGGGATGGTGTCTCAGGTGACAGTACCTGCTGTGCCTATTACAGGGATTGGTCAAGGATCATATAAGCCAGGACATGACAGCTATCCCAAGAGGTTCTCCATGGTTTGCACCTTTATTCCTAATCCTGCTTCATGGCAAAGCCATGAAGTAAAGCCATACCTTTAGTAAAAACCCAGTTGGGTACACAGTGACTTTGAGGCTACAGTACAAGCCAGTCAAAAAAATGTCTCTGGACTCACCACAGACTTGGTCTAGAGCCTTGAAAAGTCTCCTGACCTCTTCATTCCTCTGTTGATCCATTTATAAATTAAAGAACAGTAATATTTATCTCTCTGATGAGGTGATGTCATGAAGTAGAATTAATTATTAGATACCAATTGCCCTGAGATCCTGAGAGTACAAACTTGGTGACAGTCTAGTTTTCTCTCTGGGTTTCTGAAGCCTTACGCAGTTGCTCTGCCTGTCCATCTGTTTATCAGTTCCCTTACTAAAACCTGAGATCACTTTTGAATTAGTCATGTTGAACAAGTACTAGATAGCTCTAAGAAAATATAATGAGGTACTGATAAGTCTCATGAAAATTAATGAGAAAGTGGGAGGAAAAGACTGAAATTAATACCCTCCAAATCTGGGAGCAGCCCTTGGTCGGATAATGATGGGATGTTTTTCTGCACAATCAGCCTTCATGTAGTGACCACCAGTTACCACACAAACATTTTGGAACCAGTCACAGCACGTGGTGCCTTTTGCCAGCTGGTAATTGCTAGAGTTAGAAGAGACCCTGGAGGCATGGAGGGTAAAGAGGGGAAAGGATCATCTACAGGATACCTGCAGGCTTTGGAAGTGGGAGCTGAGATTATAGGGGAAAAAAGGAAGTAAAAGAAAGGAAGAAGAATGGGGTGCTGTGGTGGAGGAGGGCTATAGATAACATAGAAGACAAACTCCAAGGTTTGCAGGCTTTTTTAGCTCCCACTTGCAGAAATATTTGTTAATTGTTATTGGAACATCTGTTTACTGTTTTAAATGTCTGATTTCAAGAATTTACCAAATGACAGGAAACAAAACAGAAATGTGAAACAATTTCTTTTTGTGACAAATAACATTTATTTCTGAAAGCACTCATTAATAAGGAAAGCCTCAGAAAGACATTTCAAAGACGTGTATTTAAGTCAAGGGCCCAAAATATAGGAATAAAATCAACTTCATCTTTGATACTGACATTCTACAGACAGCCTTGAAATCCTGTTCTAGAATAAATCTGAAGAGCTCAATAGCTGCTAGCGATTTCACAAGGAATCAAGCCATTATAGTCTTGGGATCAGGTACTGCTCCTGCTTTGACAAGGAAAAATTTGGGATGTCAAACATTCTACATGTTGCAATGCATATCACATTCTCAAGTGCTGTTCAGTCAGTAAGGAAAGGTATTAGCCAGCAGCTTTATAACTCTGTACCTCCCTCAGTATGATGATAAAAAAGACCAGCATTGATTTTTGTCTTCCAGTGAGTCTACTGGTCTCTACATAGAAACACTCAGAAGTGTTTGGTGTGAAAGCTGAACAGTACAAGAGATGAAGCTAGATAGTGGTAGTGGTTGGATGGCAACGTTTTAGCTTTCATGATCATAAATGGTGTCTTAATAATTATTTTCCATAAGTGGAAAATAATTTGTGTGTGTGCGGTCTTATAAATATTTTGCAATTATTACTAAATGTATAATTGAATTCTTAACGTGCAGAATTGTCATATGCCAGATCTGGCAGAGAGGGGATAACATGTCAGAACTACCAAACCAACTGAGCTACTAGGAAGCTTGCTATGATGATCAGATACCACAGATTAAATTGAATTTGGATAATCTAAACACCTGTGAAGAGCCAGGTCTCCTACACTTTGTTCACACACCTTTGTGCATTGCCTGATTCTAAGGCTATTCCTACTGTCTCTCAGCTCTTTTTACTTTCTCACTCTAATTTTCCCAGACTCTCCTGATAAGAAAATTTATCTGAGAATGTCACCAAAAGAACAGAGACCTTCAGAGACATCCTCTGCCTGGAATTTCTCTTCATCAAACCTTTTAACCTCCTCCACATATTCAGGAAAACACTCACTTCTAAAATATCCTATATCCTAGTCAAGAACAGGCTCTTCCTTCCTGATCATCACTCAGTTAAGATCTACACAAGCCCTCTTCTTGCATGGGCAAGTGCAAGGGCAGCTTTTTGCACAGATATTTCCATTCAGCCCTGCCAAGCAATTCAGCACTGCCATGCCCTGGAGGGATCTACATAGGAACCTTTGTGTCATCGGATCTTTCACATCTTAAAGCATCTCTATGCAGAAAAAAGCTGAGGTGCACTGCTGGAGTCGTCTGGAAGAGTTTCCTCTCACAGTGCTTATATGATCTTTCTTTTGAAGAGACAGCTTCCAGGACTATCATTCTAAGAAATTTGTAACATAGTAATTAAAAGAAAAATGGGGGCAACCAGTAAATCAGTTGCAAATACAGTCCAAGGGGGTAAATTGGGCTGTTTAAAATTGACCGATGAGTTGATCTTGAAATCCTGTGGGCAGAGAATGTATGTGTGGATATATATGTGAATTTGTGTACCTATGTGTGCACGTCTATGCACAAATATATAGAAGTTCTCAGGAGTTTACACAGTATTTTTATATTGTCTATCACGACTAGTTTTATTTTTGTATATTTAAGCTGAGTTTTTAAGTTCATGAATCCAAGACAGTCTCAGAAGTATCTGCATATGAGCTTGAGCCAAGTCCTAAGGGAGACTTGCATGGCATTTGCACACCCTGTTGACATTTAGAACAAAAGTCAAGCCCTGGAAACATAACAAAATTATGGGCTAGCTCTCTTTTCGGTGCCTGCATAAATTAGCAAGACTGTCATCCTTGTCATTTAACACTATGGCTGCACCAGCGTAGAAATCCACATTAACAGCTCTGACCCTTGGGTCACTGAACCTTGAGAACAGGGAGGGGATTTTGCAATAGGCTGCAGTGACTTTCCTTTAGAAATCTTAGCAGAGCTGCTGCAGTTACCATGCATTATTGACATTAAAACCAGGGATCGGTGGTAATGGAGAGAAAGAAAAATTGCCCGACTGTTCTTCTGTGTATGAGTACAAATTTTCCCTTATTTTTACTAATGGCTCAAAACCCTTCTTGGAGTTCTAGATCTCTCCTAAATGAGGAATGCAATCTTCTAACAATCTTAGCTCTGATATAATATTTAATAAGTATATTCCTGATTTTAGTGGTCACAGAGAGCTTGCACAATGCCACCTGCCTGGTTGACAGTATTTCCTTCTTTCTAGAATTCTCTATCCAAATTCTATGTGGATGATCTGGCAAGCTTTGAAAGCATTCTAGCTTAAATAGGAAAGCCTGAGGTTTTCAGCATCCTTGGTTTAAAAATGTGCTTCTGAAAGGGCTTGGCTCCAGTCCCTTTAGTTGCCCAAATTATATTTATGGTCACACTTGGCATCTACCTGACACACATCTCAATGCAGTTTTACAAATCACTGCTCTCCTCAGTTTACAAAGAAGTTAAGAAGACTTGAGTGCTCAGTAGCAGTTGTCCAGACTCCTGATCTGAAGAGTTATGCTCTGTACCACTGTGTCCCTGCAATATTAGAAACTATATAGTCTGGAACAAAACTAAGCAAAGCTATCTTCATTCACCTACTGTGCTAGGTCCAAAGAAAAAAAATAAGTATAAATATAAATGCAAGCTACTACTCCTATGGTTAGAGTGTCAGTAAGGACATTTTAATGTTATATATAGAGAAAGTGTATATATAGTATTAAGGAGATGAGTGTATTTTATCTTCAGTCAATGCATAAAGCTGTCTGAGTGTAATAATAACTCTCAGCTGGGTGTACCTCTGCATAGACTGCTTACAAATCACTGCAAACATTTGTACAGAGCAAAGCACAAGACACTGATGAATAAAAAAAAGCTGGAGAGAGAGCCCTGTCCTTCACAGGGACACTCTGAAGAGAACCTTACACCTATTGCAATGTAAAATCAAAATCCACAAGGATGGTGAAGCAATATTTAGCTCCATAATATTTACTGTAGCTTGAGATCTGATAGAGCTTTATAAAGATGATAGTCAAATGCTGCAGCTTTTGTGAAAACACCGTGGGAAAACCAAATTTTGTGTTTAATATTTTAACAAAATTAGCCTTCTTCCTAGCACAGGATAGCATAGACCAGTGAAAGCTGCAGAAAACATTTATTAATTAACTTCTATGGATGAGGAATATTGAGGTTCAGCAGTGCCTTGTCTAAGAGCTCAAACTTCACCGTGTCACTCTCTGTTCAGAGCCCTGTGAGAGCTGTGGAAAGGGGCAATGGAGGCTGGAGTACCACTCAGACTGTGCATTAACAGGTACAGACCACAATAGTTTCCACCTGTTACTAAATTACACACATTATCTAATTTTGTATTGCACCTTTGCAAAAACATACTACATATTTTTGGGTTTGTTTTCTTGTTTGTTTTGAGTTATTTATTTTATTATTTTATTTTATTTTCAACTTAAGGAAAAAATAGCATCTTTGGAAACAAAATTAAGGTCAGTGTTTCCTCCCTCATAAGCCTCATGTCTCCATTCTTTTTCCAGCAGGCTGATAGACTGGCTGTAGCCCTGCCAAACTATTCTGTCCTCAGCCAAATGTGACAATCCCTGGAAAGCTTTTGGTCCAGATCTTGATTTGCCTCAGGTCTCTCTCTCCATCACTGTCCTTGCTCAGGCTCACCCTACTACAGGCAGTTCCTCTAATGAGAGGGAAAAGTATTTTCCTTTTCATTCCCTTTGCACAGGAAATCACCCTCAAAGTGATTTCCCTCTTTATGATTTTTTTTTTTTTTCTGGTGAAAGGAGAGTGGCAGTGACAGAGAATGCTTGAAAAAGCAGGATGGAAATCGTTTTAAGAGTCAGTTAGAGAGATTTATATTTAACGTCATATCCAGTACCATACCCTACCTTCGGGGACATTCATTGCCAGAGTACTTCATACGGGTGGAGATAATCAGGAATATTAGACAGAGATCAAATGTTGTTGGAATTAAAGCATCTTTACTGTGACCAGTGTGCTCATTCATTTAGTTATCTTTCCTTGCTTGAAGTAAGGAAATCAGAATTTTCTTATCATAAGGAAGAAAGACAGAAGAAAATATGTTGCTTCCTATTAATTTAGAGAGTAGTCCTTTTAATATACATCTTAAAACATTCTGGTTACGTCTTTCTCTGTCTTTTTATTTTCTCCCTTGATTTCCTTTATATTTTCCTTTTCCCCTATTCCTTCTCTTTCTTTCTTGTTTGTTTTCCCTTTTCCTTTCCATCTTTTTATCTTCTTTTTTCTTTTTTTTTCCTTCTTCCTTGTGCCTTTATTTCTTTATTTTTGTTGTTGTTGTTGTTGTTTTGAAATATGAATAAAGAAGTGCCTATGGAGGTTGCTATTAATTTGATACAAAAGTGGAAACCAAATTTTTTGAGCTTCCAAAGAGATTAAAATCTCAAAGACATGAGTGGCCACTACAGGCTAAACTCAGTTTTGTAATGTCTTTGACTTCAGTGCAGTTGTACATGGGATAAATTTAGTAATTATTTGCCGATGGGAGCTAATAAAAATAACTCATATTTCTTGTTTTACACAACAGTCATAATGAAATGTCTCAAAATTCAAGTGTTAGTCATTTAACTGGAGGGACAGTACTTAGATCATGTTCTTCACTAATTTTTCCATTTTTATTTGGTATCATTTGTATGACAGCTCCTGTCTGTGCCACAGATCTTTAGGAAGAATTCTGCATTGACATCTAGTAATATCTTGATATACAATGGTTTTAGTCTCTCTCTCAGCTGTCTTTTTCCATAATCATAAAAAGTCCTGTCCTACTAATTTAACCCTCTAGTCTCTGTAGAAATTCTGAAATGCTGTAAACAAATTGGGGTGCTCAATCTGATGCAAAGTTAAATGCCACTGTAGATACACACATAAGATACAGAAAACTTCTTTTTTTATCATTTACACCTTTATTTGCTAGCTTATTTAACAAAAATAAGCTCCTGTTTGCAGCAAGCATCTCTGTTGGCATAGATGGGTGCCATCATTCAGTCTGTGAGGCATTGCCATCCTTTTCCCCTTAAAAAAAAAAAAATAAGTAATGAACTGATGGAATCTCTCCATATTTACTCATTCCCTGTTTTTCTTACTAAAGAGTTATTTGTTGATTTGTTTTACTGAGGCTGGATTTACAACTAAGATTCAGTGTGAATCACAGAGCAAACTTGTTTCAACAGAGGTGTGAGTGACTGTCACTGAGGAGGTAGCATGATCTACCATGCCACTGGGATGGCAGGAAAGCTAGGGGTAATACACATCCTTTATAAAATCAGTTTATCTGAGGAAAATGGTAGGTAAACAAGAACATTTCTTGCACAAAACAAAAACTCTACTTCTTTTTTCATGTTCTATTGGACAACATCTTTGTAAGAAATATAGTGTTTTCTTCTTGCGCTGTAAATTGTTGTGTAACATGTTTGTGCCTTCCTGCAGTAGCACTCTGTTTTTTAAAAAAACTTTATAGAGTTTAGTGTATTGATGGCAAAGAGTTACTAGATTGTGATTCCTCTTACAAGAGCTCTCATGGGACGATAATGACAAGGCTGGAATCAGCAAAATGGCAGAGTATCAAACCCCCTCCGGCACTCCAGGACTTTCACACAACCTGTACTCCTAAAGCCTGTGGCATTCAGTGGCCTTACTGGAATGGTGATCATGGAATAAAGAATCACAGAATGGTTTGGGATAGAAGGGGACCATAAAGATCATCTCATTTCAACCCCTCTCATGGGCAGGGAATCTTCCGCTAGAATCCCCCTCAACTAGACCAGCTTGCTCAAAACTCCATCCAGCCTGGTCTTGCTGGGACTGGTCCAGCTGGGGCTGGTCCCACAAGGCTACTGGAGAACATCATTAGGACATATCTAAGGGCAAATATAAAATATTAAACATTAGGAGATGTTCTGCGTACTCGAGAGAAAAAAAAAATTCATTTCCATCTGAGCTACCCATTTCTACAGCCTATAGTCGACCTTGGGCATAAAACCACTGATGTTCACAATCTCTAAGTAAGGGATTAGGTGAGGAGACCTATTAGTGTCACAATATTATATTAGATATTTTAACACCTGAAGATGATGCAAGAGGTGAACAAGGAAGACAGCTTGCAGACAGGTTCTTTTCCTCTCCACTAATTAATTCAGTCCCCCACATTCCCTTGACCTGTGATCTTGCACAAGCTCCGAAACAAACTCGTTCAGAGCATGGTTATACGGACACCAGTGCATTAAACAGCCCCAAAGCGCTCCCTGACCGGAGCGGCAGTGTTGGAGCGGGGGGAGGCTCTGCGTGGCTGTGCAAAGCTGTGAACAATCAGACAGTTCATTCTTCTTTCGAGAAGTGTTACATGTCCAGGCTGTGGTATTCTGGCTCCTTTCACGATGTGTCAGCTTAAACAATCTCTGCAAAACACGTCCCTTTCCTCTCATCCTGTTTTTCCTCTGTGCTGGAAGAGCTGCTGTGTTCCACCCCGCAGTCAGCACTGAGACTTTTGTATAAATGGAAGTTACTGAAAGGATTTGTGGCCACTTCATTATCACTGCTGTGCCAGATGATGGGGGTTGGAGAATTTTAGTACCTGTAGCAATACTGTGGGATGGAGGGAGGCAGGTAACAGTCTGAGCTGCCTCCAGCAGAGGGAAGTGGTACACACACGCTTCCCAGCGTGCTGCGTGCTCTGCTGTGCAGAGCAGACAGCAGAAATGTCAGCTCTGGTGTTTGCAGAGCTGAAATTCCACCCCCCCCCAACCTGCCTCATTCCCCTTGCCAACACAAATGCCTGATTTAATCCCCTTTGGTTCTTTGTCACATTGATCTTACCCGCGATTTCCCCGAGACCAAGAAAGGAGGCGTCTCCCATCCCAACACTCAGTAACACCCCCCTGCAATGAGACTTTACATGAGACACTGGATTTTAAAGCCCAGAGTAACTGCTGGGAAATAGAGGTGCAGCTAGGGCTCCAAAAGCTGTTTTGGTTTTAAGTGTAAGGTTTTACTGTTATATTCCAGAGGCTATTTTAAACCAGGGCTGCCTTTTCCTGAAACTCATCAGGAGATATGGCAGAGGAACTTGTCTTGGGACTTGTGCAGGTGGTCCCGGGGCTGCCTAGAAGTGAATCCCCACACAGATGCACACTCGGATATCCTTGCACACCAACACAGAGCTGGAGGCTGCCCAGGCACAGTTTCCACTCTTTTATTCTTTTGTTTGTCACACGTCTTTCTGTCACAGGGTCCCTTTTTGGACAAACACACACACACACACCCCCACAAAAGCTGAACAGAAACACACTGGTATCTCATACGGAAGAAATCATTTGACCACTTCTCCTTGACAATTTTGCACCTCTTAAATACATGTGACTCTTCTCTCATCCTCTCTGCCTTTGGAAAAAGCAAAAGCCTGCTGGAGATTAATTCCTGGGAAAGATAATGTCCTTTACCTACACTTCCTTGAACTGCCTTAATACTGTTTGCAAAGCAACCAGATGACTTTGTCTCATCCTCACCTCATCTAGAGCTGCAGGGAGGCAAGTTTTGCCTCCAGCTTTCAACCTTTTGATGCCGGGATTTTCCACGCTGAGATACAGTAGGTGGGTAACAAGAAGATCCTATTAAAGTGAAATGAAGTAGCAAAAGGATTGTCAGCTGAGCAAATAAGAAACATGTAGTCCCTATCCATCTTTCTCTGCATTCCTTCCTGCTCACTATGAGAAAGAAAGAAGAAAAAAAAAAGATGGTAAAGGGGGGAAAGCAACAGAGAGCAATAGCAGCAGTGACAATGTCTTGATTTTATAAGTAGAAAACTAATCATTGCTGCTAAAGACACAGCTCCTTTAATGAAGAGGCTGCTGCAATATCATCGCAACAACTAGCAACCCACATGTTAGATTACAACAGGTTGAGCCAGTGCACGCTCCCCTGTGCCACACTCTGAAAAAAATAAATCAAATGTCTGTACCTGAGGCTCCTTCATTTCCCACGCAGAGCTCTCCTTTAATGCAGGCTTTTCATGGTACCTTTCTTTGCCAAGAAGGGGCTGACAATGGCTTATTTACCTACTTACCTGTCCTTGAGCTATGTGGCTTTTCTTTGAATAAATTAAACTGGCTGTTTCGAGTGATGCTTTCAGCCTCTTGAGTCTGGATCTAATTCTCAGAAGAGTTTTTGCTTAAAACCTGTTTTTCAAGTTTTCAACCAAGTATTGACTGTCTGCGAGATCCAGCTCTCTGAAAAGACCCTGGTGCCCATGGGTAAGGAAAAATATCCTATCTGGCTACCTGGCCTGCTTTTAGGTTTCCTATATACTTATGATAGACTAAAAGTGGAATGAGCGCTTGCTAAAACATGCCCTTGTCTTTTTTCAGTTAATTGCCTTGCTTGTTTGCTGCTTGTGACTGACTCTGGGACCAGATTTTCAGCTGAGAGTTTCTTTAAATCTACTGCTAGGAGATAGGTTTATTTTTCAATGCTATAATATTCCTGAGTGGATATACACATTAGCTTTGTTCTGTGTGACTGATTCTGTTTTACAGGAAATGGTGGCAAATACTTGAAAAACTGTCATAGTTAGGTAGTTTGATTTTCGTCTCCAAAGCAGAGGCAAATCTTGATTTCAATTTTTGGCAAAGGGTGTTTTTGTCATGTGTTTTCTGTGATCTCAGCAGCAAAAAAATTTCAGGGGCCAAATGCTCATTTGTATGAGCTGACTTATCTCTGAGGCAAGGAATTTTATGGTTCATCAGAAGAGCTGTCTGTTGTCATGGACATGGGGTGATTTTTTTTTTCCCCTTGGGTGCCTAGGAGAAAAAATAAAATTAAAAAACCAGTGAGACATAGAAAAACATGCCCAAGTATCATGCAGAAAAGATGCCTTTTCTTTTTAGTACACTGTAGAAAGTTCTAAAGAGGATGTCCTAGGCACATTAAAACATAACATGCATTAAATCTGGCACACAGCTAGAGTAAACTGTTGTTTGGCTTTTCCCTATGCATTACCACTGTATTCAAGCATATTGTGCTTTTACGTATGCATATTCTTGTGGAGTGGGGAGACAGGAAACCATAAGGGTGGCAGAGACCAAAAATACAGAGGTCCCTTTCATTGCTGGAGCTGTCATCAGGATCAGGGTGCAATAGAGCTCCATCAGAGTTCGCAGCGATGCTCAGGGCAGAAGTGAAGAGAAATATTCAGTCTCAGGTCATTCTTTGGAAATATTGGCTCACTGTTTACTGCTGTGAGTAGCTAGAACTCATCGTACACCATGCTGGACTCTCCAGAGCAATTCACTTCAAAATGATCTCTAACTAGAGATCTGCATGCTTCAATCCAAATGAATTCAGGATAATTCTGTTGCAGGTCTGATGCACCTGAAATCAGAATTTGGACCTAAATAGAATAGTTGTTATTAAATTATTATTATCATCACTGCTATTATCTCTATGCAAACAAAATACCACATACCATGACGAAACTGCTGCTTTTATCTTTCTTTGTAATGCTCCAAATCCTGTAATCTAATTGTTACACATCCTTGCTCAAAAGAAAGGCTCAAATATTAGCTTAAGGTTGTAATAGTAATTAGCACTGCAGAAGCTTAAGCTATCTGTGTAGATCACAGGGTTTGCTTACCACATACTTTATCAGTAGGTTAGCCCGGGCACCTTATCTTCTGACACTAGGAATCCTGAATTCAGCTGATTTTTTAGGAGGCTGTCTGTTCTGAATGTTTGTTCTTTATCTCTTAGGCTGTGGTTGAACATACATCAAAACCAGAAAGGAATGTAGGGGATGAGGGAGCAGGGGAATGGGGAAAACCAAGTGTTCTGGCAGTGAAATGGTACTAAATAATGCCAAAATGTACTTGAAAGAGGAGCGGCAGTAGGATCTGTTTAACTGATGGTAGAACCAAGCCAGAAGTAGGGTTTCATTCTACACTGACAGAACAAGGGCAGTAATTCACACCCGAACACAGCATCTGTCAGCTGAACACAGAGGTGAGCTGAGCAACTCTGCTGCCATGTACACCAGGGAAATTCCAGCACCAGAGATTTGGAGACTGGATGCTCTGGCTTTGACACTGTGGCAAATTTACTGTATGCCTTTACTGAGAGCATTTTAAATTGAACTTTTGAAATCCAGTTTGTCTTCTGGTGTGTCTGTTTATTAGCTGTGGAGAGGGAATAATACGGCTCATTCCAAAAGCTGTTTTCTGCTTGTGTCCTCTTTTTTTTGCTCTTTCCTTAATTGCAACCATCTGCAACAAGGTACAGGATTATAAGGACCCTTACTTTTAATAGAGTGGTTGTTTTTAAGCTCTGAAGATAAAAGGGAAGGAATGTTCTCACTCAAGATATAAAGTCGAACCCTGTCCTTCAAGACAGGATGAACCACCAAGTCGCTCTATTAACATCTTAAATCATATCTTCCTCCACGCAAAATCACCCTCCAACTTTTCTCCTCCCCCCATCAATAACACCATTTTCTCTTTGACCACAGCCTTTGGCATGTCTTCTTTCCCATTTTTGTCTATCCCTGTGCACACCTACTCCCTCTACAAAGGTCTCCTCTCTTCTGCTGGCTTGCCAGGTGCATCGTGTGAAGATCCAAGAAGTCACTCACAGGTAGCTGAGCTGGCTGGTTGGCATGTACTGACTGGCCAGCTGGCAGCCCAAGCCAAGCAATTAGCTAACGAGCTTGTACCACGGCCTTTCACTCACATGAGCTGTGCTTTGTCGTCGTCTCACACGCCACTGATTTTCATAATGCATGTAGGATATTTATATCTTTTCAGCTTTTACCTCTCTAGAGAATGGGGTGAAATTAGTCACCAGGTTCAGAATATATTGCTGGGCGCAGGATTGACAGATGGAGAGCCAGATGGACAGACAGCACTCCTATAAAAGCCTTATTTCCTTAGCAAAAGGGGCCATTGGGTCTAAGCACTACTAGTACAGGGCTATAGGATGGACAGGGGGGATTATAACCCTCATTAACAGATGTCATGTGTCAGACACTCCTGCAGAGAGATGCAGAGGACCAGTAAGGGAAGTAACTTATTTGGCTTTGCAGGTGTGAGTTTATGTCCTGCTCTGTCGCAAGTAAACCCACAGCAGACTGGCATAGCTATAGATTCAAAAGCAAAAAGGAAAGGAAGTCAGATTTGTCACTAGCTCCATTAGTCCTTTGTGTATTGTCATTTAAAGGCATTCATGTGGCCTTTCCTAATCTCACCCAATAGGCTCGTGAAAGATTTTCTGATGTTTTCTTTACCCAGCCCAATAGGGTAAATGAAAGTAGCATATTAAGCTTGTAGTCCCTTACCCTGAAAATTATTTGAGTGCATCCTCTGACACAGTTGCACTCTGAAAATTGCTGGATCAGGCATGATCAGGTCTAACAGACTACATAGTCTATGTCTGGGGATTTCAAATAAGAAAAAAGACTCGTTTTAAATGTACTGCTTACTGAGTCCTAAAACCCACCACTTAACCTCATTTTTGAAATCTATAATCACTAAATATGAAAATACTACAGCAAAAATTCATAGACACATAGAGTGGCTTGGATTGGAAGGGACTTTAAAGAACATCTAGTTCCAACCCCAATTCCATGGGCAGGGTATTTTACCTCTGCAACCCTTCTCTGGGGTTTAGTAGTAGTGGCGTACTAGCACAGGTTTTGGACTGGTCTCTGTTAGACTCATAATTGAGTAACCATAATTAAGCACATAGAATCAGCCACCTGTTTTATTTAGACATTTTCTTTTATTAGATGGTAATTTTTGTAACATCCTTCCTTCGTAGCATCTTCGGTCCCACAATGAGCCACCATGTGAGGTGGGGAACATAAAGGAACTGAAAGGTGAAATGCCTTAACTGAGAGGATTATCACGTGTAGAGTTGATATATGAATAAAATATGGCTCCAGAGGTTATGGAATTCCTGCCAGGAAAGTGGGTGGGAACCCTTGGTTGAACCCAATTTCCTGCTTAAAAAAACTGTTGCTCAGCAAGCGTGCTTTGAGTTGTCCCCACAGCTGTATTCATCTGAAGCCTGGACTTTGGGTTGTGGATGCTTACTGCAACACAGGCAGTCCTGAAATGGAGAGAGTAAAATGTTTCAAAAAGTAATGTCAATTACTGCATTTTTGAAAACAATTGTGTTGCTCACAGTTCTATTTAAATTGCAGGATAGCGATGAAAACATCTCATGATTTTGATGCTGTGCATAAAGTTATCATAGCCAAGGGTAACTAGCACAATAAAATAAGCACAGATGCTGTTGTAGCTTTTCAGAACAACTCTCACTCCACACTTTCCAGTAAAATGATGCACCTTCAGTACGGAAAGCTTTGTAATCAATCCTTTTACTTTTCTTTCACTACAAAAGTTCCTCTTAAAAGAACACCAGAGCCAATCTTCAAAAATATTTGCTGACTTCTGAAGCATATTCTCATGCCTTTGAGTTTGAAGTAACAGTAGAAAATTTACTTATGTAGGATGGCAATCCAAATAATCTTATTTTATCTGAAAGTATATAAAGGTCGTACCAAAATTTCATTGGAGTTCTATCCAAGGAAAAAGAAGTGACTTGCTTATGAAATTCTGTTATAAATGCATTTAACATCTGGTCCTGCAAATGTACATGATTGTTTCTCTTTGACCCTTTGCAATGAATAAAGGCAAGAGATGCAAGTAGAGATGTGCAGGATTAGATCCCTTACTTTGTGTAATTTTTTTCCTATGGCATTTCAATGATAAAAGACCAATTTCTGCCCTTGCTTAACCTCCAGCAACCCCACTGATTTCCTTGTTCATTCCAGATTGTAATGAATGACTTTACACACTGGAGCCCTTTTATTCTTTCCCTTCCAGATTGAGTGTCTCAGCCCAGACAATGGGCCCCTGCCTCCAGGAGTGTGCGACTGAAATAAATCCACTGACTTGAGCAGCCGCGCTCCGTCGCCACTGAGAGCCGAAACTGGTTTCCAACACACAAACTTCCATGGAACCTGAGCCAGGGAAGAGCATACAGGTAAGCAGCATTTGTAACTCCTTAGGCATGGCTTGTGTTCCTATCAGCCCTGACTCGTGGTTTATACTCACAGGGTACATATTAAATATCACTGTACTTGCACTGCACGTATCTATTTGAGATAATTATGGCTATTGGAGTGCTGGTGGGACTCGCAGTCTTTAATGCACTTACCCTCACAACATCTGATAAAGCGAGGAACTATTTTTTATCTGTTTATTATACAGAGGATACTGAAGCCTAGACAGTTTTTTTGCTACTCCAGGGAATTGAATCTGGATTTTCCAAGCTGAATGCCAGCACTCAGTCTGTTGGTCTGTCTTGAAATAAGCAGTACAAATAGGCACAAAGAACAGCACCTCTTGTAAATTGGGGATACTGAACTACTTCACTGTGGTACAGCAGACATGATAAATTGCTACTGTTAAATGAAGTGTTAGGGAATTGTCACGTAGCTAAGGAGAGGCCATGCTGTTATTAAGGATGCAAAAGGCATATATTTCAGCTTATTCTTCCATATCCATATTTACTCTGAAGTGCAAATAATAATAAAAACTAAATTTTGCTGGTAAACTAACACAATTTATCTGGAGGACAGGGCAGAAAGTGGAAGCAGAGCTCAATCCCTCCCTGCTTGTGAGTGGTGACGTGTCAGCTGATGGAGGTAGCCTGGCAGGAGGCAGGGAATATTGATGCTACTTACTGTTCTGATGAGGACTCAGTGAGACAGGCTCAGGGCTGAGTCCTAGAAAGTTAACAAGGATTGGAAATGTGTATCAGAACCAGTCATTGCACTCAAATCTGCTGTGTCAATACCACAAGATTACCTTTTTCTCTGTTATCATAGAATAATGTGGGTACTTTTCTATCTCAGGAGTCAATGGTTGGTTCAACACATGAAAAGGAAATACCAGAGGTGAAGGTACTTGGGAAGTGGGGGCTTTATTCTGCTGGCTTTGGTGTTATTCTCTGAAGGGCAAAGATGTCTCCAGATCGGTGTTTTAATAAGACCTAGACTCTCTATGATTGAAATAACAGGCTTTTCATTTCCCAAGAGCATCTAGCATATGAATGGGACTATGATTATGAATTTTGCTATTGCACAGGTGTAAATCTGGAGTGATCACAAAGTTAGTCTAGATATGTGGCCTTATTGGAGAACTAAGAAATATCACACATGCATCTACACGAGAAGACTTCATCAGGAGAAAAGTCTTCTTCATAATGAGGTTATGGCTTGCATAAGGTTGCAGATTGGCCATCTAAGTTTTATTTTATATTGTTTGATATGCTCCAGTATTTCATTGTAATTTAATGGCAATTCCTATTCACACAGCTATTCTAAATAGGTTCTTATATATACCTATTACCTTGGTAGCCAGGTTTCTATATCAAGTCTTGAACATTCCATTATTATTAAAAATATAAAAGTCATAAATTCCATCTGTTTTGTACAGTGAGGTGAACAAAATTGGATCTGAAGTCACAGTGTGGTAATAGCGTAATTATTTTTTGGAGGTTCTTCTAATATACTTATGGTCAATTGTATTGAAGATGTATTATATTACAGTTGTTCATGTCTGTTTTATCGTGTGCTGTGAATTGAGGAATATTCTGTCCTATCTCTGTATTTAAAAAATCCATGCTTTAGATTTTTAGGGAGGAAAATATATCTTTAAAAAGGTGCAATTTGATCCTCTGAGCAATTTATACCATTCTTGCCATGATCTACACCTTCTTGATGAAGACCTTTCTTCTTCCTAAGACACCACTGGAATTTCTGGTGATAAGAGAGACATCATTCTATTTCAGTAGACTGAATGAACCAACATCTCATTTGAAGTTCACTTATTATAGTATATACAGTATGTTTACACAATCCCAGAACACTTAATTCAAGAACAATTGTCTTCCATGAAAGTGGCCTCCTGAAATGTTTTCCACACTTTAAAAAAAGAAAAAAAAAAAAAAAGGACATATTTACAGAGTTAAAATATAAACAATGCACAGGGGAAAAGAATGTAATAGGCTTAGGGAAAGGAGAATAGAGACCTATATGCTTACAGGACCTTCCACCTAACTGCCTATAAATAATTGTCTTGTGCATATTACCCACATCAGAGCATGGTCTATAAGCCTGGATGTCAGCTGCAGAGCTCAGCTGCTGTTTGTAAATGGTATTAACTGTGCTCTTGGTTTTTCTGTGCTTAACTGTATATAGTTTTGTTTTATTGGCACTGTACTGTAAGCATATTCTGCACTATGCAAATATAAGAGCTGAGAAGCATATGGGCCGAATCCTGCAACATTCACTCAGGCAAATGGCCAATTCATTTGATGGGAACTTTTCCTGAGTAAGCAGTCAGAGCAGACTCTCAGCTCCATCGTATGCCTCGGCTTGTTTTCAGGTATAACAACAGACATTGGTGCTTTGCAAGGAAGGAAGGGAAGGGTATAAGACCCAGTGTGTTGGGTAGATGCTCAGTTCTGTTCTTCTCAAGACTTAAGATCCACTGAGATGCTACAAAAGGCACAGTCAGTACAGAATTACCCTCTCCAGCCTTTAGCAGCCTGTTAAAAATCTGCTAATGAAAGGACAGACCTTTACAAAAGGAAAGAGTCTTCAGGATGAGAGGAAAGGGCCTCAGGTTGTGCCAAGGGAGGTTTAGACTAGATATTAGGAAAAATTTCTTCACTGAGAAGTGATCAGATATGGAAACAGGCTGCCCAGGGAAGTGGAGAAATCACCATCCTCAAAAGTGTTCAAAAGACTTGTGGAAGTGGCACTTGAGGACATGGTTTACTGATGGACTGGACAGTGCTGCGCCAACAGTTGGTCTTTTCCAATATTAATAATTCTGTAATTCACTATATAATAACATTTCTCCATCCCGTCTGGACATAATCTCATGGTACTAGTAGTGGAGACATCTCTCTAGTCAATGCAGACAGATCTGAGTTGCAGGAATTCATGGAGTGAGAAGAAAGAGGAGGGAAATCCTGCTTTTGAAAAAGACCACCAGTGATTTCTGCTCCACCACATTGTTCAAGAGCTTTATCAGAGAGACATAAATCAAAGTGGGAACTTCAGGATTCAGCTCTGTATCCATCTCTGGTTCAGCCCTGCCATCTATCACACAGGGATGGGGTTTCACCTCCTAGCTGCATAGAAGGCTAAAAGCTCTGTCCAGTTTCCTGATCCCTGTATATTACATGGCCCAAGCTGTGGTGGCAAGCAATGTGTTGTGGACTTCAGGTCCAAGTCCTACAAAAAGCTCACACAGGTGCTTTTCTTAATTGACTCCAATTTTGTCTACACTGCCCCTCACAGTTGGATATGTATCAGAGAAGCTGGATTTCTTTGATCTAGCTACCATGGGAACCAGTGCAGCACTGTAGCACACATTTCAGCATGATCCCCACACGGACCCTGGTTACACACTTGGGGCTGCTAAAGTGTCTTGAAGACTGTGTATTCCCAGTGCTAATATATTCCGTAATAGCTACACTAATACTAGCAGTGGTACCCATATCTTTCTTTCTCCTGCAGCCATTTCTTTCAGCGGTGCCTGATTGGAAACTTAAGCTGCAGCCTTTACTCATGTTCCTCATCCTCATCCTCATGCACCTTTTAAACAAAATAGCTTATTCAAATAGAGGATTAAAGGTCAAACACTCCAGACCTGATTTTGAAAACCCTTTTGTACATGGCTGTTCCTCTTGTGTTTAAAAAAAAAAAAAAAGAAAGAAAAAAAAAAGCAAAAAATATATTCTCATCAGGAAATGTTGGCAAAAAGGGTTTAATTACAGAAATCATTTTGCACCCTATGGAGAAAGCATGAAGAAGGGCATATTTCCACATTTGAATTGCACATTCATCAAGAAAAGAGTGATTTCCCCTTAAGAATGTTCTGGAGTAGTAGAAAAGAGCATTGAACCCTGGGGTGTGTATTTTATAGTCTTTGAAAGGCAAATGGTTTCGCTTCCATTGATTAAAATATATGGGTTTTCCCTCTGGATTATTCTCCTGGACGTAGAAAAAAAATTAAAATCTTTAGCAGTGGCTGTCAAGCAGTGCAGCCCCTTAGGAGATGTCTCCACTAAGGCAAAGGGCTCACCAAACCAGTTGCTGCTGAACTTGGCCAGCAAGAAGCCTTTGACCACCAGAGGTTGCTACTTTTTTGCTTGATGAATGGGGACTTTACAAAAGGTGTTTTCATTGTTTTGTTGGAGCAAATGTCAACATGGAAACACAAGCAGGCATTCAGAGCACTAAGTGCTAATTGCAGTGGCAGCTCCAGGACTTGCTGTCCTTGCTCTCTGGCACACAAGGTCCAACAGGCTCGTGCATCAGTCTTGTCATTCACCTTCTTGTCCCACAGATGTGGCTTCTTTACAAACTCTTCACAAACACCACGTGGAGGAGAACTGGACTCAATGGTCACTGTTCTCAAGGAGCAAAGTGCAAAGTTGCTGGGGTGCAGGACACAGGCACAACGTGGCAGGCTGATGAACACTGATACTTTGAATGTATATCTTCAGAAAATATTCTCCAAATTGGTATGCAGCACACCTCTGTGACCACAGCAATTCACTGTGAATTGAAGCAGGAGTGGGATTTTCCTAAGCAAAGTCGCTTTTTCCCATTAAATTACTATTGTTCTTTTTTCTTCCAGGAGATTATTGTCTAGTTCTGTTAACAGAGAAAGGCCAATTACACAAGCAGTGCTGACCTGTTAAACTTGAATTTATCTGCCAGAATACAAATAAACAGCATTCAAATAAACCCCACTTGGGTTTACTGATTTTCTCTTAATAATGTCACTTGAGTTAAAAAAATCTGGGGTGAATGGGTGCATCAACTGAGTGTTTCAAAACTGCAGGAAAGTAACACAAACTGTAAGAGCACTAAGAACAAGAAAAAGAAAAAGTTATATGTAATTGGAAGAGAAGATGTTCCATTTCCTTTCTAAAATCAAATGCAAACTGCTCATGTGACTGATTTAGTATTGAACAAGAGAGGAAAAATTGCTTCTTGGCATTTAAATGGAAATGTTTCTTGTTCCGAAATTTTGGAAGCTTGCATACTGTATGATTTTTGAAAGGCTTATACAATTACCATTGAATTTAGATGAGGTCTATTCCTAACAATATATATATTTCTCAGTTAAACTTTTTCCTTCCGGAGACCTAAATTACCTTTGTCTAGAGTCTAGTTTCCTGATGTGGAATATATTCCAGAGGTAATAAGGCCAATGCAAATATATTTCATTTTTTAATATGAATGTCTGAACAAAAACAGTGAACAGCAGCAGCTGTTTTGCAAAGCAGATCTTTATGTCGAGGACTCTGCTCTTTTAGGATGATGTTCTGATTTGCTGTGTGCCTTTTTACTGTGTTTTCTGGATTTGGAATAAAACACATGTCTGACCTCTTGCTTCCCACAAAGGCTAGAAATTTTAGGACATGAGAAAAAGGCAGACCACAGCAGACTCACACCTGGCTGACTTAAAGGTATGCCACGAAGAGGATGATTCCCATGTAGCTCAAAGCGCTGAATAAAGTACTGCAGCCCATTATGTTCAGCACTTCTCTTATAATGTGGTTTTAGGGCTGAATCCAGTGTGACTCTAAGACTTGTGATGTCAACACAAGCCCTGTAGAGACTGTTGCTGAAAAGTTTTGTAAGAGTAAATTTTGAGGAGGGACTCAAAAGAGAAAAATGTGATTATTTGGTGAATGAGAAAATGATAGGCTGAGTGTAAATGGCAATGGGTGGTATATCCTGTCAGGGATAAGTTATTGAGGACATGCCCAAGGTCAGACAGTGAAGCAGTAGCAGGGCCTGACAGTTAGCAACACCATAACCCTTTCTTTCTTCAGAGCATTTTGAATAGCAGTATTAAATAGCCCTAATTTCTTGTCACTACTGTAAAAAAAAAAATTAAAAACAGATAAAACCAAAACAATCCCCCCCACCCCCAAACAAATAAAAGGCAGAAACTGGTAACATTGACCTTCCTCCTCAAGAAGAACTAACCTTAAATCTTGGAGGCTTTCTTTCTGAGATTTTGACTTTAATTATCAAACAACACAATTCTGTAAAAAAAAGTTTAAAAAATTGTAATAGTAACTGATAATGATAGTGATGTCATCTCCTGACACTATTGTGGATGATGCTCCCTGACCCCAAAAGCAAGACATTATGCAAGCTGCCTAACTAGAGGCACGGGAGAAACAGAGGTTTCCTGCTCCTCCAGATGTGTGCTGAAACTGGAGCTCACCTGACCCCAAGAAGAGAGGGAAGTTCACCACAGCGAGGACATGAAGGCACCACCTGAGGCAGATCTCCATTTTCTTCTTGCCTCCATCCTGATCCCCATTCCATTCTCATGCTAAAGCCAATGCTATTCCAACCCATCCCCATGCCTATTCCATGCTCAAGACCAATCCATTCTTATCGTACCCAAGCACATCCTCTCCTGTCCCTATTACCTTCTCATTCTAATGTCCACACACTTGATCCATCTCATATATCTGTCCATGCCCACGTCAGGTCCACCCTCTCCCCATAGCCCTGTCCATCCCCTCTCCATGCCCAAATCCCCTTCAGGCCCATGCTCTTCTCCCAGTTCCCATGCCATGCCTGTGTCTGTGTCCTCCCCTGATCCATGCATCATGCCCATGCCAGTGCCTATTCCCATCTCATGCCAAAGTCTATGTCCTCCCCATGCCCATGCCATGCCCGTGTCTCTGTGCATCCCTGGCCCATGTCTATTCTATGATCCTGACCGTGCCCACGTCCATATTTTCCTCAGTCCCACGTCCATGCCGTGCCCGTGTCTGCGTCCTCCCCGGCCCCATGTCTCTGCCATGCCCATGCCTGCTCCCACCCGTGCCCCTCTCCACGCATCCTCAGGCCGTGTCCGAGCTGTTCCCACGCCTCTGGGGTGGGCAGCCGCCAGCCGCATGTGCGCCTGTCATTCCAGCCGGGAGCGCCGGCTCCTGCCTCCCATTCATGTAACCTGTGTGTGTCTCTCTTTCTCTCTGTGTGTAACAGCGAGAGGGAGAGAGCGAGCGAGGCACGGAGAGAGGGAGGAGGAGGGGGGAAGCTTTAAATAAAGCCTTTGGATTGCAGCTGCTTATTTTGGGCAGTCCTACCAGGACGATTCCTGTCAGGAAAGAAGCTGGACCAGTCGTTGTTCTTTTTTTTTTTTTTTTTTCATTTATTTTGATTTTGATTTTTGGGGGTGGCAGCGGTGAATCTCTGAGCTGCCTGCGGAGATGAGCTCCGGTGCCTGCCCGTAGTTTCCACTTTGGGATCGCTGGACAGAGAAGTGGCATTTCGGTGGGGGGAAGCTGCAGACATGGTAAGCTTCTCTTTTTCCTCTGAAAAGTGTATTTATGCCATAGACTCTCTTGAATTTTCCCTTCCCCCTTCCCACCAAACAGCCAGGCACACAGGCTGGGGCTGGGGAGAAGCTCCCTGAATTCCTGGCTTTCCCTCCCCAGCATCCATCCTTCCCTCCTGCCCAGCTCCCTGCCCTCCCCTCGCACAGTTTGCAGCAATTCGGAGGGACGCAAAGATGCTGCGGGAAGCTCCGGGCTGGGGCGGGGAGGATCAGACACCCCCAGACTGCCAAAACCTTGCTTCAGGGTATGTTTGGAGTGGATTCTCCCATCCAGCCTTCCCCCTCCCCGACCCTTCCCTCTGCATCCCGAGCGGTGCGGCTGTGCTGGGGGAAGGCAGCAGTGCAGATTGGGAGGCACTGGAGCAGGGATGCAGCTTTAAGATCAATCGGTGTTATTTATGTAATAGTAAAAGCAGGGAGGAGAGGAGGCAGAAAAAAACAGAATAAGAAAGAAGTGCCTTGGTATTTCTCAGCTCACAAGGCTCCTTTGGCTCTGTCTGAACCCCCCATACTCTTGTCCTGCTGCAGGGTGGTGCGTGGTGGGAGTGTGTGTGTGTGTGTGCGTATGTTTACATTTGGATCCGTGCTAGAGTCGGGGGTGAGGATGGGGTCTCGCATTTTCCAAGGAAAGGTGGGTTTGCCTCCAACAAGAAGAAAAAAAAAAAAAAAGAAAAAAAAAGAAAAAAGAAATGCGCTTGACTGCAAGTTGAGTGACAAGTCTGTTTCTTAGGCATTAAATGTTAAAGCCCTGCTTCCAGCCATGCCCTGCCAGGATTAAAAGATCACCCAAATAGTATGGTGTTGGAGAAAAGATGCTGGAGTGCCTGGAAGAAATGCAGTGGTTCAGACTCCTGCTCGTATTCTCAGCAATTTGAATTCTCAAATACAAATCTGGGCTGTTGAACCTGAAACCAGGCTGCTACCAAAGGGCATTTATTTCCTGGAATTTGTTTTGATTGAAAATATAGTGTAAAATATCTGGGATGTTTTACTTCAAAAGAAGTGGTAGTTAAGAAAATTCTAAATCTTTTAAAAACAATAATTAGCCACTCCAAACTCTAAAAGTATCCACAAGGCAGTATTTATTTACTTTCTTAGCATGACCACACTTAGAAATTCACAGTGGTTACAACCATGTAAGCACATGATTTGGAAAAAAAACAAAACAAAACAAAACAAAAAACCCAAAAGCAAACCAAAACAGAAAAAAAACCAAAAAACAAACCCCAAAAAACCAACCAAAAAAACATATTAAACCGTATTTATGCCACTGCCTTGTTTTATGGGATACACTGTCTGAAATACATTTTTCATACAGCCAAAACAGAAATTACTAAATGCTCATTGAATAGACAGGCAAGACCTTTCTACATCTTGAATGCATTTGCTCATGGTTTTTCCTGGAAAGTTCAATTTCGTAGGATTTAAAAACAATAAATAAACAAGGCAAAACAGCAAACTCCTGAATCGAACTAAAAATTAGTGTCTCCGCCTCAACCCTGTCTTCCTCCGTAACTTTTTGCAGTGAAGCCTCACCTTGAATTTACAACGGCATCTTTTCCATTTCTTTTTTTCCCCTGAGAAAAGTCCCAAGCTAAGGGAGGGCCATAAAACGATAAAATGAGAGCAAATGTTTGAAGTTGGAAGTTGTCTGTGTGCTTTTTATAGGTAAACTTCTGCTGTAGCCTGGCAAGTTGTTAGTGTGCTGCTCCCTGCTCTGGGGAGCCGGAGTTGGGCAGGGGAACTTGGCAGCTCCCAGCCTATCCCAATCTCATTTCTTTCGGCTTCGCTGACCCTAATAAAATTGCCTACTAGTAAGGGTAGCCCCTCCCCTCCTCTGCTCCCAACATGTGCACCATATGTGCCTGCAACACCCAAGGCTGAGCATATATTCACCTATAGCCCGGCAGCAGTGCGCGTATGCCACCCGCAAGGCGGCTCCGGCAGGAGCTGGGCATTGGCCATCGGGATCCCGACCTCTCCCCTGGCAGCTGCGGGAGCCTGGGGCTGAGCCACTCATTTGTGCTTAATTTATTTCATTGGCCTCTTCAGAGCCAGGCGCCTCCCACTTAGTGCCTCTGCCTGTAGCACTTTTATAGGCTTGGGTGGAAAAAACAAGGAGTATGTGTGCGTATGTGTGTGTGTGTATATATGTATTTATATATATATATTTAGCGCGGTGGGGGGAGCATAAAGACGCGTCTCTCGCACTGTTTTGCAGCGAGGCAAGACTCGAGAGCAGCTCGCTCGGCTCTGCCTGTGTTCCAAGGCTGCAGGAATCTGCTCGCCTGTGGCCATCGCGAGCTGCCCTTCCTTGTAAAATTCCCAGCTCCCAGACTCTGCCACGCTACTGAATCAGTCCTTGCTGGGCTGGGCTGGTTTGTGGCCGGGAGGACTGTTTGCTGCCATGATCCCTCGAGAATGCAATCCCCGAGCCGGTGCATGGCCAAGGAAAATGAGGCTGTGTGCTGGTTTTCAGGGAGGGGACGGGGAGGTCACGGCGTGTGGCCGGGCATTTCCCAGGCACCTGCAAAGGTAACCTGTGCTGCTCTTCCCTCGGGAGCGGGACCACTGCTCGGCACCCACCGTGCTGGGAAGGGGGTCTGCACACACACCTGGGGCAGGGGAGGAGGGGGGCTGCCTTTGCAGA
Organism: Acridotheres tristis; assembly: GCA_037013685.1. Classification (NCBI taxonomy): domain Eukaryota; kingdom Metazoa; phylum Chordata; class Aves; order Passeriformes; family Sturnidae; genus Acridotheres; species Acridotheres tristis. The sequence continues at coordinate 31,039,633 of CM072884.1, read as the reverse complement.
CAACCTGTTTCACTTTTTCCCCCTCAAAAAAAGAATCCCCAAGAGCGGGAATTACTGCCACTGCCACTTGAGATGCACTGTATCTTTAGAGGGGACTCTGCCTCTGTGCCTCAGCCTCCTTTCCTGCCCATACGTGCGTGAACGGGTACACATCTTCACAGGGGTAGATTTTCAATTTGTCTGTTATTTATGTGTGTGACCTGGAGAAGAAATGTCATGTTTTGGTGAAGAAAGAGGGTCGTTAATATGGAAAAAGGTTCTTGGGCTGTTCTTTGGCAAGGAAAGGTGTAAAAGGCAAAAGAAGATGCAGAAGTTAACTTCGCAGTTTCCTTTTCTTATTAGCAAGGGGTCCTGGTTTAGAAAGGCTTTTCTGGGGAGAATTTGCCTTCTATAATTTTAAAGGATAGGGAAGAATTATGGAGAGATTAGGGTAAAGCTGCTCATCCGGTTGTAGTTGATGGCGGGGGGAGATAGTCCCCCCTCCTCCAATTTAATTTTACTACAAGGATGGAAAAAGAGAGACATCTCTAATTTCAGTGGGTCTGGGGAAGGAGTGAGATTTGGGCTGAGAAGACGCTGCAATTTTAAGTCTGTGTAGCTTAATTATTTTCCTTGATTCATTTAAAATAGATGCTTTCCTTTTGTTTTGATGAGCAGATAGTATGCTGGCAAGGGAAAATGTTATTTTTGTTTTACAAAGTGAATTTTTTATTTTATTTTATTTTATTGGTTTCCTGGAGTGCATAATAACGAAATGTTATTTCATTCTGTCTACAACATGTACACTGTTCCAATTAAGAGCCTACTCTGATTATTTTTAACCTGGTAGTTTGCCATTTCTCTGCTCAGGAGAATAAAACATTGAGTTCTTGCACTTTAAAATAGCTGAGATGCTTAAGCAGAACTACCTTTTCCCTGGGAAAGTAATTTCCAGTTCTGTTGAGTTCCTGCTTCAATGGCTCATTTTCTGACAGAATCACATCTTTGCAAGAAGCAGAACTATGATCTTATGTAACTTGATGTTTCCAGATCAAAAGTTACAAATATTGCAGTAATACCACAAAGAGAGAGATTTGACAGGAGGAATGTTGCGTGGCATATTTATTATTAGGATTTCAAATCAAGATGGTTTTAAAAATTTATGGAGGAGAAAAGCAGAATTTAAAAAAAGATGAATAAACAAAAACTTGCTAGTTTGATATCTTTAATATCACTTTTCCCTTTTACCTTACCTCTGTAGGCAGTTGAGATTTTATTTTTTTCCTCCTTTTAAAGCGAACTCTTCAGTGTTTAAGAAATATGTAGTTGTAATTTCAAGAGATGAAGTAGCTTGAAACTCGCTCTCTCTCAGATTTGATTCAAAGAAATGAAACTCTGTAAATCAATGTCAATTCAAATTTAAAGACTGGCTGTTACCTGCCCTGTTACAAGGTCTATCAGCATAGCTTATTGTAACTAAAAGCTAAAATACTCTGTTTCTGCTTTGAATTGACATTGCTGGGTATTTTGACAGAGTAACTTGCTCCACTTGCCAGTGAACTGGGTATTCATAAAATAATTGTTTGACATGTTTTGGAGACAAAAATCCTATAATGTAACATTTTTTTAAGCATTAGGTATATATGTATATTTCCTCTTTTCTCTAGATTAAAAGGAAAAATAATCACAGATACATTCATATCTTAATTATGTCAGCATAACGTGGGGAGTGGTGCAGTAGCGTGCCTATAGGACTTATAGTAGTCAGGAATAAATGTACAATTTTCATTCTTCTGTGCTGTTTCACCCTTGGTTCACCTGATAGGTAAATGATATTGTTAGAAATAGATATATATTTTTTTTTTTTTTTGCCAGATGTTCTACTCTCCCTGGAGCATCTGTAGAGGAAGAGTTGAAATGTGACTAGGAGGGCACTTTTTCTTGTCTGTGTGCAGTGACAAACGCTTCTTACAGAAAGTTCAAATTTTGGAAAGTTTGAGCCTTAGTCACAAAAATCTTTTTTCCTTTATACCAAATTGCTTGGAATTAAGCTGTTTGTGCTGTAGGGGGATTCAAACTTCATCAAATGTTGTCCTGCTGGGTATCAGCAGAGGTGATCTTTTGAATGTGAAGATGTCCATGAAAGCAGGCACAGATTTCTCTGTTCTTTCACTGTGTTGGCAGCAAGAAGAAGGAAAGTGCATTACAAAACAAATTAGGGCTGACAGATAAGTTTCCTTTTCCAAGTAAGAGTTGCTTTCTAGGGTGTGACACAATCCTTGTTCTTTTTTCAAGTGGGAGGAAGAAGGAAGGAGAGAAGAATTGCCTATGGTCGATTCAGGTGGAGGAGCTCACCGAACTGCATTTATCAATTCATTTGAATGGGGATGGCTCAGTGAGATTTCACAGGTATCTCCACCTGTTTTAGTGAAGTAGCATTTGCTATGGTCTAGGATAACCACTGCAGTTCGGAATGCTGCTCCACTGCCGTAATCACCGCTAAGGCACTGGTGGCAGATGTGCTAGCCCGGCAGCAACAGCAAACATGAAAGCAGGAAATGTCTCTCTGCCCATTGATTTAGGTTTTAGGTAATTATCCCGTGCAGTTTTCTCTTTAAACACTGAGTAGAAGCTGTATCAGTTGCCTGCACATGTGTTTGTACACACTGAGCCTTCAAAGTATTCTGGAGATTGATTAGTTATACAATCAAAATTTAGAAACTGAAGATCAAATCCCATTTGTCTATTTTAGTCCAACCCTGCATCATATATGCAGTAAGGGCTCATAGGCTTTGTTGTAACCCCCTCACACTCCAATATGTATACTGTAAATCTTAAAAACGCTTTTAAAAATCCAGTCTGGGCCTGTTCCTTCTGGGGAATATTGGGTCTATTCATAACATCAATCTTGGTTTTCTATATCAGGAGTTAGACCCAATGAACCTTATGGATCCTTTCCAACTCAGGATATTCTATGATTCTATGATATCATGTTGTGTGGAGCATAAGACAAGCCAGGATTCATTTCCTGGGCAGGAGCACCTTCAAGTATTGTCTGTTCACATAACAGCAAATGCCTGGAGACCTGCAATTCATAAACCATCTCTTCCACTGGGTCACCTGCACTTAAATGGGCCAGTCTTACAAATGAACTGAACCCCCAAATTTTATAATGGAAGGCTTTCAGTACTCTGCTAATTCCTTTTCCACTGTCTCTGTGTCTTTGGATGCTGAAAACCATTCCATCCTTACCTCTGTAACATAAAGAAGAATAGAAAGGGAGAGTTTGGTTAGCCAAAAAGCTTTTAGAAGTGACTGCCAGAAGTGGTTGGAAAAACTGACAGAGCATGAGAGACACTGGAATTTGCTTTCTGCCTGTTGATACAAAGAGCATTAGGTGGTTGAACTGTGGGCAGCACAGATCCTGTCAGTCTGGAACAAACAACTGCTTCTATTTCTAGAAAATCACCCTTTGTGCAGCTGGGTTTAAGGTGTGATCAGCTTTTTTGGCACAAATTTTTGTTCTAGAAAGCAGAGAACCATCTCAAGGGCCAACTGTCCAGTGTGTTCCTGCAGACAGAGCTGTGATCAGGGATTCCTTACGGTGTTTCCTTACGGTGGTGCTAAAACAAAGCAAAGTTCATGCAGCCTTTAATTGCTGCTGTGCATGCTTGACACTTCAGCAGATCAGACTCTGAGCTGTCAAGTTGATCATTCATAGGCTGCAACACACTCTAACACAATTATGAAATGCTGGGTTGAAGGGATTTGCCCAACATTGCCCAGAGTTTTGGGGCATCATTTGGCTACCTTAATTTGAAACACATTTAACCTCATTCCACTGTCCTCTGCTTAGTCACTACAAACCTCTCAGCCCTGCAACGGGTAAGACAAGGAGTTTAAACCTCCTCTTCTACTCCTCATTCTCATTGCTTCATCTCCAGGCTGACTTGGGTAAAACACTGTCTTGTGAATAATGACTGTTTCATTATTCAGACACTTGATTAAGGCAACTTTCATTGTGTTTTTTACTTAAATTATGTGTCTCTAATATATACTTTTAAATCATATTATTGGTCTCTTAGTCTAGTTTTTGTTGATTTCTTTTGGTTTTATTGAGTCATCCAAGTGCTAATAGCTTTGTGCCATTACCTCATTTTGGTATCTCTGTGTGTGTCAATGGCTTAGTCTAACAGAGAACTCTGCTTCTCTAAACAGATCCCTTAGGCCATCCCACTCAGTCTGGTCCTTGCTTTGTGCTCTGCCTCATCCAGCTCCTTTCTACTATCTCATTTTCCCCCCTCTAACCCCTGCTCCAAGTCTCTCATCCCAACTTCGTTCAGCTCCTACCAGCTTGAAATTGTGCCAAGAACCAGAGAGCATCTCTGATTGCAGTTCTGACACTTGGATGCAGACCTGGCATTTCCCATAGCATAAAACATCTTGTTTAGTCATACGCAGGTAGAAATGTAAGTGATGGAAGCTGGCAAATATGTATAAATGCACCCAGGAGCATGTAGGAAGAGTGTTTTTATCAGAGATGTCTAAACTTGGCTTAATTCACTGAGATATGCACAAAATTCATTAGAAGAAAAACAGTTCTCTCCCAGGCAAATTCTAAGTCCTTCCTCTTAAGTCGTAAAAATCCCAGAGGAGGTTTTAGAAAGAAGCTAAAGGCTTTTTTTTTTCCCTTCTTCTTCTTTTTTTTTTTTTTTTTTTTTTTAACGTGAGCAAAACAACATATTTTTCCTTAGCCTTGTTCTCAGAATCTGCTGAACTGTTTTGACTGAAATTTTCTGAAAAATTTCAGCCTGAGGCAGACAGCTGGCATGGAAATTTTCAGGCCAAACAATTTGCTTAGTATAGTTATAAGAAACTGTGAATGCTGTTTTATTATTAAAGCTGCCTCACTCTTCCCATAATTGACAGCACTACCAACTTTGCCTTTCCCTAATAAACAGAGAACTGGAGATTGTGTTACAAACTAATTTCGTATTTGTGTGTTTTATAGATATTTTTTGATATTGGAAATTTATTATAGAACTGACACATGCATTTCAGCATATGTTAGCAGATGATGAAATCTCAAGGTTCCTGGAAACCGAAGTGAATACAAGTAATGAGAATCCCACAAAGTCGCATCAAAGTGATACAGAATTGCAGGATTTGTAGGATGGGATTAAATCAAAGAAATCTCAGGAGATCTTGCACTGACAGAGCAATCCCACAAATTCCCATGTATCTCACCCTCAGGTTCAGTGTCCTGCTGACAGAGGAATTCTCATTTAGTATATCAACATTCTATTGTAACAGCAACTGTTATCACAAACTAGAGCCGAAAAAACAAGGGGAAAAAATTCCAAATGGAAACCCAGAAAACTGAAAGAACAGATTATTGCATTTTTATGTGACCAGCTTTTTTCTTTTGTTTTCATCATCAGAGGTGACTCTTAGGCTGCAGTTTCACATCAGAGCCAACTTCAGGACCCATTAGTATGGAAGGAGAGGGGTCCTGCTCTCCCCCTCTCCTCTCATCCTAATGTCCTCCCTCCCCGGCTTCTGTCCTTTGACTCCTTCAGAATATTTCTGATGATTTATGCCTTTTTGACAAGGGCATTTAGTGATAGGGCAAGGGATAATGGTTTAAGATAAGAGAGGGCAGATTTAGATTAGGTATTTTCTGTGACAATAGTGAAACACTGGCACAGGTTACCCAGGGAAGCTGTGGATGCTCCATCCCTGGAAGTGTTCAAGGCCAGGCTGGATGGGGCTCTGAGCACCCTGGTCTAGTGGGAGGTGTCTCTGCACATGGCAGAGAGGGCTGGGACTGGATGATCTTTAAGGTGCCTTCCAACCCAAACCATTCTGTGATTCTACAGTTTAATTTATCAACCCAGGACAAAACCAGCTCCATCATTTGCTTGGGGTTTTGGTTTATTCTTACGACTTAGTGACTAACATTAAGTCAATGTGGTGGAAGCATTTGCCAAGGAGAAGAGAGAAAGAAGGGGGGTACAAACAGCTTTGTGGAGGTAATGAGAGTTTAGGTTAGTCCCACGACCCAGGACTTTTTTCTAGGTTGTCAACTATTTACAGTAGTTTGATTGTACTGCTGTAAAATCTAATTTTATTCATTTTAAAATACAGAGTGCATTTTTTCATTACAGAATCCTATCTTCAGGACAGTCTTTTGAACCATCCTGCTAAGTGAGCCTTGAAGCAGTTGTCCTCTAGCAATTTGCTGGATTCTTTTTGAACCCAGCATGTACTTGTGATTGCCACAAGAAAAAGTTTCGAAATTTAAAGTCATGCAATGAGTGAATAAGCCTTCCTGTTTTTTCTGCTTTAACCTCTCAGTTTGGTAATTTCATTAGATGACTCCTACTTTGTGGGTTATACAGCAGGATAAATTCCTTCTACTCTTTGGTTTTGTTTATTTTCTATTCCAAGCTGAAAATCTCCATCCTACTTTATCTATTCTGCAAGTCATTCCATATTCCTGATAATATTTTCAGCCTTTTCCTCTGTCTTTGTTAATTCTGCTCTGTATTTTAGATATGGGTAGACTCAAAATATATGCAGCATTAAGACAGAAATGCATGTGACCTTATAAAACATCATCCCATATTACATTTAGCCTGGAGAAAAGGAAGCTTGAGGGGACCTTATCACTTTCTACAGCTCCCTGAAAGGAGGGTGTAGACTGGTGGGGGTCAGTCTCTTCTCCTGAGTGACAAGACAGGAGCAAATGACCTCAAGTGACACCAGGGGAAGTTTAGATTGGATATTAAGAAAAATTTCTTCGCTGAAAGAAGGATCAAGCATTGGAATAGGCTGCCAAGGGAGTGGTGGAATCACCATGCCTGGAAGTGTTCAAGTAAGTGTGTAGATGTGATTCTTAAGGACATGGTTTAGTTGTAGCTTGGAAGTGCTGAGCTAATGGCTAGGCTCAATGATCTTACAGGTCTTTTACAATATAAATTATTCTGTGATTTTTCTCTTTTCATTGTCTATTTTTTCCCTAATGTATCTCAGAATTTTCCCTGTGCCTTTAACTGGCATGAGCAGAGAGCCAGTAGTTGTAGAGGGCATCCCATGGAGATTCCTCAGCCAACTTTCTGTGTGGCACCAGTTAATTTACAGCCCACATTGTGTATGCATTGTTAGAATTGTTTTTCCCTTTATGCATTGCTTTGCTTTTATTGATACTGAATTTCGTCTGATGTTTTTATCACCCAGCTTGTTACCCAGTACTGTGAAAGTAGGTTGTAGTGTAATGGTTGGAGGCTTCATGAGAGAATCAGAAAGCCCAGCAATGAAACAGGCTCTCATTTTTACTTTTATTCTTGTCCTGGGGATAATCTGAACAAAAATATAACCAACCAAATACCCTTTATATAAAGTAAGAACAACCAGCCTGCCTGTCTTATGACATCTGACTGTGAAGTTGTCTGTTGTTCAAATGTTTTTACTTCTCATCATCAGCATCTAACAGAGTCTTTTTTCTCATACTTCTTTCTAGCCAGTGTTCGTTCTTCCCCAAAGCAGCAAATTATGCCTTTGCTTTCTCCATGCTGGAGCACCAGAATCCTGATACCAAGGGACAACTTAATGATCATCTTCTCCCAGCCTGACATGTTTCCCCTGTACCTCCATCTTCTTTCTATCCTAAAATCCCTCTTGTGTTCATGATGCCCTGCAAATACACCTGGGATTTGGAAACTTTTCCTACTCTCTTGGTTTTGCTTTTATCTCACAAGAATGTGTGAGCACACAAAGCCACCTGCCCGTCACTTAGAGCCCCGTTTGCTGGCAAGCACTTGGGTCTACCTGAACAGGGCTTTCTTTAGAGCTTAGCTTTTATGGCTTATTATTGTTGCTGCTGTTCACAATCTTATTTGGGATTGGAGGGATGCACAAATTACTCATATAGAAGCTACAAACCGTTGCTTGCAGCCCTGCATACCCCCCATATGCTTTAAAATGTCATCTGTTTGTGGCTTTCTGTGCTGAACACTGCTGATCACAGGCTCTGGAGAGCAACGTTATTGTACACCTGCATCACTTAGTTTTGTATTCTTTTATACCTTCTGCATAATTAATGTTTTGTTGAATTTTATGTATTTATTTATTTTGGCTGATGTCTTCTCCAGAGATTATCAGACACAGCAAGCATCTAGTTGAGAAGATGGTAACAGAGAAGAAGGGGATATCAGAAGCTAATACTAGGGAAGAAAAGTGGATCTTTCAGGGGATGTGAAAATGGGGGAACACCCAGAAGAGAGGGACCTCTACCAACTCTTTCATCATTAGAGCTGGATTCCTGCAGCTGGTGCTCTATTGTGCTCTGTGCACTGAAGACTCTTTGATTCTTTTTTTCCTTTGTTTTTTTTTCTTCCCACCCTCCATTTCAGAGCCTGGAAGATTAAAAAGGCTGTTACGTCTCTGCTATGCATGAAATACATATATCAATAAAATCAGGATACCCAGCCCCAGGAAAGCTGCCCAATCTAATGTGTGAGGGCATATATTCTCCATATGTCAATTTTCCTGTTTGTTTCTCTCTCCTTCCCTCTGCTCAAATGAAAACACCTGGAGTTAATGCTACACAGGCTATGTGGGAGCTCACCTTGCCATCATGTTTCCTTATTAAGGAATTTCATTAAGGCCTTTTTTTAAAATGTGCACTGCTTTGGCAGACTGAGTGTTTGAAAGTGGACACTCCCAGCCACAAAGATTTTTTGAAGATAACAAAAGCCAATCACATTCAATCTTGTTTCAATCCCCAAAGCACCACAACACTTTAACTTAAACCAGGGCCAGATCCAAGAATCATTACTGTTAATTCAAAGGCTCCTGTTGGTTTTAATGGTCTCTGGATCAGGCTTTTTCACTCCTGCTGTGGAACAGTGCTGGCTCCCCCAGTGCACAAGCACAAAATGGCCATGAAAATTGAAGGCTGGCTTGGAAATGGATGTCATTTCCACTGCCGGACTAATTGAGTGTGTGAGGCTGGGAGGGGCAAAGGTTTGAGGTTTTCTTGATGTTTCCAAGTAAGTCAAAGTTCCTATAATGAAAACATGTAGAGTGGGGTTTTGTAACTATTTTTATACCTACATCAGACTTGATGTTAGTGGCTTTAAATTATTTAATGTTTTTCTTCCTCAGCTGTCATCTCCAGTGAGCTCCCATTGCAGGGCTGTGGGAGTTGTTGTGTAAGGAACAATGCAGGAACCTGGCGTTGGCTGCTGTTGGGGGGGGGGGGTGATGTTGCCTGGTTTTGTTTTGCTTGACGTCTTTAATCCTATTTTTCCCTTTTTCTTGCTGATGAGAGGGACATCAGGCCAGGGTATTAAATCACACTGACCCGCGTGGGCTAAGAATGAAATACATGCCAGTAAAGACACAAATTGGGAGTTGCTGCTTAAACCATCGAGCGCTAATGTCTGTCACATAGGAAGAGCCAACTATTTAACATTCAGTCTATTCAAAAAACATTATTATGTCCCAATGGTAATTTAAAACCACATCTGTTAGAACCATATGTGGGGAAAGTTTACCTTTTTTTCTTAAGGTTTTTTTCTTTTTTTTTAAGTCCCAAGTTACCCTGTTTATAGGGTTATCTTCAATGTGGGCCTCTTTCAAAATTACAGACTGATTGCCATGAAATGCCTGGAACAAAGGAACTAAATGAATTGAACTCTTATCTTTTGTCCTTTGTAATTAATGTGTGGGCTTCAGTGGATATCTGCAAGTAGACATCCAGCTTTGAAAGGAAACCTATATATTGGGATCATGTCTCATGGTTCTGTGGTCTATAACCTGATATTTGTTTGTTCATCTGAGTTATTGGATATTTCTCAGGTTTTTTTCCTTGCTGCTATCCAAGCTTTTATTAACAATGCATATGACCTTTGAAAATAGCTCTTTTGGGCAGTCAGACTCTCTAATTTTTACTTTGTGGAATTGCCACTGGATTATTCTGTCCTTAAAAGCAGAAGATATAGATTTGTTTTCAAAGCATCACATCATTATTATCTGACAAGCACTAACTGGCATAAACTTGAGATCCTCAAACCTAAGCAGTGCTAATAGCATATCTGACATGGTGAGTGCAAGTTGGCTCCACAAAACACCCAGGTCAAAATATCTGTTTTGGTCCTTCCTTACATGGTGGATAAAGGGCTCTGTGTCACCTCTACATCGAGTGCAACGTGCTTTGCCATGTCTTTGTGTACCTGTTCATCCCAGCTAAATGCAAGCACCTGAGTGAATTGCTTTGACAGATGGTAATTGGGGGCAAACAGACTTCAAGCACAGAAGTTAAAGGAGCTCTTTATTCTTTCACCTTGTTACCTCCTCCCTCTGCTTGATAAGAGTCTTCAATAAAACCTGGAACCTGGAAAAACTAAATTCCCAAGTGGTTGGCAAGCACTGACTCTCTCTGTGCTTGGTGAGACCACACAATGTGTTGTGGTAGGGAACGTTTCCATTATGCTGCCCCACTTTTCTGAATTCCAGTTTTGGATGGTGAAAGCAGGAAGAGCTGTGCTTTGTTTATGGTGGTCAGGCTGGAACACCAAATACTGGTGTTCAAGCTGTGATCTCTTGTGGGTAACTAAAATTGTGCATGTTACGTGATGAATTTAGAACACTCCAGGCCTCAAGCTACCATTCCAAATATCCCCTCATAATAAACAACAAGTAACTGCTCTTCTGAGACTTTTATGTAAGTGTCAAAAGCTTAGCTTTTTGCAGAATCCCACAGAAATCTCAGCCCTTCCCTGAAGTAATGGATTTTCCCATTAAGTGCATCCACATCTGTTAGCAGCATCAAGCTTTCTACTGTTTGTCCTTCACAAATAGGCCGAGTACCTCAACGAGAAAAAAATCAAAAAGTAAATAGATAAGTGTGTAAGTACTAATAGAGCCACTGTTCATGAATTACATCTTTGCAGTGGCATTCACAGCATGACATATTGTGCATCCCCCTCCAGCTGTGTTTTAAGCTCTGAATTTCTTAGCTGAACAGGATGTTAGTGATCCCAATGTACAGAGCACCTGACAACTCAAGAGTTAAATATGCAGCTATAAATAGCATGCTTACTTTGATGGGATGCATTGTATTGTAATTTTAGCACTAATTAATGTTTGGTTGTAGGCATGAAATATCTCAGTCTTTCACAAACATGTGTAAATATCTGAAATTAAGCTGGTTTTTGTTGTCTGAATGTTTTGGCAGAGTTGTGCCGTTGCATATGAAGTTTTACGAGTAGAAATATAATAAAGACGGGTTTGCATGTCAATGAACAGCATTTTTTGATTCATTTTGGGTTAATCAAGTGCTGGAGTTAAATTGGAATGTGTTAATTTGTTCTTGGTTTAAAATGAGACTCCACTGTGTCCTGTAGTGAGTTTGGTGCTCAAAAGGTTTTGTGGGTTGATTGCTTCCAGATAAGTGGGAAAGTAGCTATGCTGCAAAAACCCACTTTAATTTGAATAATGTGCATGGAAAATGTGGGGGAAAATGAAGAAAGCTACAAGAGAAACAACACATTTTTATGTTTTTGGCACAGCTTACTTCATATTCCTACTCCCTGTCCTTGTGTGATCCCTGAGCACTTGATGGATGAGAAAGATAATTGTTGATCATTTCATGAAGCTCTGCCAGTAACACATACCAAATATAATTAAACCTTCAATTTTATGCTTTTAAATACATTTTCTCACCCAATATAGCAATTAACCACTTTCTATCGGAGCAGGAGGACACAAGGTATTTTGGGTCCTATTTCCTAGCTCCACTTAGTGTGAAATGTGGGGATTTCATTTTCAAAACAATTCCACTTTTCTGTTAGATCATTTCACCTTTAAGGTTCCATGGGAGTCATTCTGGAACGTCAGGAAAACTGCCACAAATGATGCTTTTGCTTGTTAAGCTGCTTTGCATGGTTGAGTTGGACCAGTTCCAGTAATTCCTTGTTTCACTAGGTAAAACACTGCAAGACTCTTGCAGCTGGGACAACGAACAAGAGAAGTTTAATGGCATTCATCTCTGATTTTAACCCTATGTCTACAGTGTAGATTTCAGGTTAATTCCTTGGAGAAAGCCTTTTTAAAATTTCTTGTTGTCGAGCTGATTCATTTTGTCCAAGGTTATTGCTCTTTTGTCTATAATATAGACAAAATATTTGATTGTGATCAACTTTTATGCAGCCATGATCCTACTCAAAAGGAGGATAGACGTTGTCCTTTTCTCTAAGTGAGAATACCCAAGAAAATATCATTTTGGAATGACAGCTATCAAACAGATGAATCAGCTTTAATGGAAGACAAGGGAAATGACAGATTGATATGGAATGTTAACACCTGGTGGACACTTCCAGCACAGGCTGTCCTTGGCAGTGGGTGTCCAACTGTCCAGAGCCCAGTTCCACTGGGACATGCAGCACAATGCATTTTGCTCTTTCTTTGAGCATGAGGGCATGCTCCATTAGCTGACACTTGTTTTTACAGCATATGTGCCAGACAGCTTGGGCAGGAGCTGAACAACCCCCAGTCTTGCAGATCGTGTCCCACAGGGCAAGCTAGATGAATCACTTTTCTGTTAGTGTTTCTTGGTTGTTACAGAGATATTAATTAAAGGGCATACTCCCCAGGCCACCTTTTCTAGTTCCTGGGTGAACTTGAAATTTGAAACATAAATATAAAACAAATCCAGATGTCCTGATCTAGTAACACTGACTAGTTATTGAGAAGATACCTTGATTACAGTAAGTAGTTGAAAGGAGGAGACATGGGGACTTCTCTGTTTGCAGCTCTCTTTTGTGACCCAGGAGAGCTCACTTGTATTTTTCTCTCAATTAATCTGTCCATACAAAAAGTTTTATAATAACTTCCTAGTTATTTCCTCTTTGCCACATCATTTTGGACTCCTGGAAGCTCTGTCTCATTCTCCCTTCCCTTAATATATCACTGCAGTGTCCTGGCAGCATTCATTTTAGGCTACAGAAATTCAGTCCATCATTCTTTGCAAAAAACTATTGCATGGGAATCAGATTTATAGTCAAACTGTGAGGTAGAAAGTTAGTTGACCTGTCTTTTGGGACATTTGGTTTTATTAGGTTCCTACATGTGTTTACTTTGATCCCTTCAATGTTATCCTAGAAGACTATTCCAGGCCAGATTGTAAAAATGTCAGTTCCTTCAAACACGTGAACAAAATCCTTTCTAAATTTGTCAGATCTTTTGAATTACAAGTCCAGTGCTCTCTGTGAGGCAGAATTGTTACTTCCACTTTGAAAAGATTAGCCTTTTAGCTGTCAGGAGCTCACAGGATCCAGCACTGTCTCTAACAGGCTGTGTTCAGAACAGATGCACTCCCAAACTGACATTGTCCCAAATATACCTAGAAATGAGCTGTATTCTGAATTATACCAAAAGAGCTGAATCCTGTGTCACTCTTGCAATAAGTGTATATTTCCTTTCTGCAGATCCCATATTCATCAGAATTTGATAATTTCAGAGCATGCAGTCACAGTCAGTGTCTTGTCCTTACCCCGTCTGGAGTTCTGCATTGATCTCTGGGGCCCTCAGCACAGGAAAAATATGGACTTGTTGGAGCAGGTCCAGAGGAGAGCCACAGAAATGCTCAGAGGGCTGGAGCACCTCTTCTCTGAAGACAGGCTGAGAGAAATAGTGTTGTTCAGCCTGGAGAAGATAAGGCTTAGGGGAGACCTTATTGCAACCTTTCAATATGTAAAAGGAGCTTGTAAGAAAAATGAGGACAGACTTTTTAATTGGGCCTCTAGCAATAGGACAAAGGTTTTAAACTAAAAAAGAGTAGATTTAGATAAGATGTAAGGAAGAAATTTTTTTACAATGAAGGTGGTGAAATGCTGGTACAGGTTGTCCAGAGAACTTGTAGATGCCCCATCCCTGAAAACATTCAAGGTCAGGCTGGCTGAAGCTCTGAACACCCTGTTGTATTGAAGATGTCCCTTCTCATTGCAGGTGAGTTGGTCTAAATGGGAGTCAAAGGTCCCCTTAAATCCAAACCATTCCATGATTCTATGACTGTCTTCTAGGAAAGGCAGGGGGGAACAATAAAGGAGGAAGGGGGAAGCAAAGCAGACCTGAGTACAAAATCACTCCAAGTTACTGCCCTTGGTGATCAAATTTTCTACTTTTTCGTCCCAAGCATAGTCTTAAAAGAGGAATAAGGTGTCAAAACTATCTCAGGTGCACCATTAGTGGAGTGTTGGGTAACAACCCCGTTAAATTGGTTTAGATACAGTCCCCTCATAGTGGAAGTTGATAGGTGGTAACAATATGGTTAACTTTCCTGCTTGTTTTATCAGCAATGACTCAATGTTTTCTACCCTGAAAACTGGGGTGGAGACAGAAAATGTCAAGGGAAGCAGACTAGTTGGCATGCAAATATAGAAAAGATCTGCATTCCTGGATGAAAGCAAGTTGCTTTGTTGCCTTAATTTTTCCTCATTAGTTTTACAAAAGAACCATGTAAAGAACAAAATCAAAACACACAGTTATCTCAACTGTTCGGTCAAGTACCACTTATGTCCAGGCTGCTTTCTGCCTCTCTGAATGAAGGTGTTGGGAGAAGTATGTGACTGGGAGGTGCAGAAAGCCTCCTTAAGTCTTAAAATTCTCTCACTTGTGATTGGTGGGAGCAACAGATATAATAAAACCATACAAATCAGAAAGCAAATAAAGGGCCATACAGGATGAGTCGGATTACAAGATAGGAAAAGATCAGATCTTCCAAGTAAGAAACACCAGGAAAGGAGGATTCCAAAATAATCTGATGAAGCCTAAATCTTTTAAACCTTCTTAACAATTACATTTTTTTAGACATCATTTTGGGTGGCCATCCAGACGAGAGAAAAAGAGTAGGAAAATATTTTTTAGGAAGATTAACCCAAGAAATCTCCATCTTCTCTTACAAGCTGCAGTGGGAGATATGATGAAGACAAATAACAAAACTCTGAGGCAAAGATGCCAACATTTTTCCAGTATCTGTCCAGTTACAGCACCTATCCAAAGCTGATGCTGCTTTTCTCTTTGATTAAGGGACAATGCAGGAGCCTGGGACAGTGACTTACCTTGTGGTCTCCAAAGAGCTGCTTAATAATAGAAATTAAAGTAGCCACCACGGCCTAACTGGTATCAAATCCGCTTTCTCCTCTCCTATTAACTTTCAGTGAACACGGTGAGGAAAAGTTCCTTGCCAAAACCCGTTGTGCTAAGAGTCAGAAAATCCTTTGGGTTAGGTCCCTTTCTTCTTCAGATCTCCTTGGCAGGAATCTGCATTGGCCAAGGCCCAGGGAATTCTAGCTAATAAATTATTATGTTGGAGGGACTGCTCACCCTGTAGCCATGCTAATTAGGTTCTTACCAGCAAATCAGGTCAGTTTATATTCTTGATTTTAATATAGGACAGGCATATTGGACCACATGTTGTAGGGGTTTTTTTTATTTGCAAAATTAGGCAGAGTCATAGTTTGTAAGAAAACCCATCTCAAATTCGAGGTTTTTCTAAGTCTCTCTGAGGTAAAACTAGTATGCCAGTAACTCCCTGTCATTTCTTGTATTGGTTCTGTATCTTGATGGTCCTAATTAGAAATTCTTTATGACTGATAAGACAGCTATCACCTAGGTAAGAAGGTATTAGAATGACACAGATGTCCTTGGTATATATTCTTCACACCCCAACAACTCTTTGAAGAATTTCCATGTGATTATTAATAACTCCAAGGCATATTACTTCCAACTTGAGAAACAGTGACTGAAAGAGATAAAGACAGAGGCATTGCAAAATTATATATTGCAGGAGGATATTGAATATAGTTCAAAAAAGAAAAAAATCCACAGAAAGTGTTTTATGGTAAAGGGTTTTGTTTTTAGAATCATGAGGGGATCTAATATTGCCAAGGACTTTTGATGACAGAAGAGCTGCTTTAGTAATCAAACTATATAAGAAGAAAGCCAGGAGGTTAAAGGCCCCTCTGTGAAATGAGTAAGTGTATAATGGTTTAAGTATTCCTGTTACTTGTCTGTAGTTATCTGCAGGTGTCAGCTGACTCTTAGTAACCCCAATACATTCATTCAAAATGGTTTTTATCCTTCATAAAATATATTGGATACAGCAACACAGATTAACTAATCCCTGTCTGTGTAAGAAGAGCTATGTCTGTCTGAAGTTTTGCTCATAAAGGGAATTGTTAGTTACAGTGTGTGTGATTCCCTCCATAAGTTATTATTTTTACTTTCTTATGTGTCATTCCAATTAACTTTTTTCAAGATTTTGGACTCCATTTCCTAGATTTATGTTGCTGCCCATCTTTATCAGTGACTTGGGATAATAAATATGGCCATTGCCAATAGTTTGCAGGTGATCAAAAAGTTGGGGTGATGCCTTGGGACACCAGGGGGAGTTGGTAATGGAAGAGTAGAAGATACTGACAGACATCTATGTGTCTTAGTGAGCTGTGTACAGACAAGTGATCTCATCTCTAATATAATGAAACATCAACTCTTCAAAGGGAAGTAAAAGCAGGGCAAGCTTTTCATTGGGGATCCCCTCTCCAGGCACTCCAAAACTGTGAAACACTTCTCTGGCATTATGAATAAATAGGTAGAAGAGGAGCTTTCAGTTTAATGTGAAACTTTACTCAAGCACAGAAGTCTCATGTAGGCATAGTGAAACTGTCTCTGTATGTGGCATGGGCTAACTTCTGTTGAAATGCTTTGGTTGAGTACCAGTGGAAAAGACAAGGATGCTGATAAACTAGAGAAGAAATATGAGAATAATTAAAGGCTTGGTAAGAGATCACACAGTGAACAACAGGGAAAACACTATTTGTTTAGCTCCTCTAAGTGCAAGTTAAGGAGTGATGGGATAATTTTGGCTACTTGCAGAGGCAACAGAAATTCATTGGCAGGGGCCTCTGCTGGACAGATGTAGCAAAGAGGCATGAGTAAAAAGAGTCAGGAAACTGACTCTAGATAAAAAGACCTGAAGCATATTACTTACTATGAAGGGAACAACAGGAGGAGGAATGTAATGATTCTTAAGATGAGGAATATATTCTGAGGTTTTGCTCAAGCTTACCTACCCCCTACACTATGTGTTGCCTGAAGAATCTTCCTAGTGGTACCTCTTATCTGCATAACTTCAGAATACACAATATATATCTATTTTGATATTCAGGACTTCATTCTTGCAATCTCCCACGTGGATAGTAATGATCTTTGCCCTGTGCATGTTTAGAAATAGTGACAACTACTTTTCCTGAGCAGAGCTTTGATTTCCAAAACTATTCAGGATTTTTTTTTGTTCATGTTTTTTGTTTTGTTTTGTTTTTGCTTGTCAAGAGCTTGTTCAGAGGTACTCACTTGTCCTAAATCTGAACAAAAGAAAACTGAACATGTAAGAAAGCAGGTTTTCTTTTTCTGTTAATCATCTGGATTGATTGCCATTCTTGATACATATGCACTAATCTGCATATGTATAAAATGAATGCAAATCACTTATAATTTTAATTTTATAGCAGTTTACATCCCTGTATACCCCATATGTGGCAAGAGATAGAGAATGTGAAGCAGCAGAAATTCAAGTGTCTGCTACTGGGTCTAGATTGAACTGGAATTTATGAATAGATACAGAAGTTAAATAAATCTTCTAAAAATGGTCGATTCTGGAAAGAGAAAATGGTTCTTTTCTGATTTTGAGTGGTTTGAAGTGGAGAAAGCATGGATATGAATAGATAGCCTTTATTTAATCTGAACTTTGTTATCTGTTGCTCATCCAGAGAGATTTCAGTGCAGGCAGATGGGTCCCATTATGCACCACATTTGTTTTTTTGCAGTCTCAAGTTCCCTTTTAGTTTTCTGGTTTGGCCAAGCCTGCAACACTGCTTTCCCATCACACAGAGTTCTGTTTTCTTTTAAGAAGAACACAATAAGAAATCCATTAATCTTATTAGCAAGCAAAGAAAAAAAGTAATGAAAAAGGAAAACTCTGTTCTCTCCTTTCTTTGGTGTTACTGAAATGGAAGCTGGAACTCTGATCTGCTCCTAGCATTGTTCTATATTGCCTATGCATACACCTCTTAGAGTAATTTTATGCCTGCATGGAAGCTGAGATATAAGCACTGGGAATGGCTGTGAACAAGCATGTGAACTGGTCTGGAGGCAGAGGAGGTGCTTTAAACTGTGCCTTGCATGGAGTTGCTCGTTTATATGTTCCCTCAAACTGCAACCAAATTAAGACAACTTAAAACCAAAATAATTTGATCCACTGCCAAATTTCACTTACTTGGCTATTTTCAGACACCTGTAAACCTGATTAATGGGGCTTCTGGATGAAGGAAATCATAGAATGGTTTGATTTGGAAGGGACTTTAAAGACCATCTAGCTCCCTTCTGCCTGCCATGGACAAGAACTCTTTCCGCTTATCCCAGGCCGCTCAGAGCTTCATCCAGCCTGGCCTTGAACACTTCCAGGGATGGAGCATCCACAGCTTCTCTGGGCAACCTGTGCCAGTGTCTCACCACCCACACAGTGAAGAATTTCTTCCTAAAAGCTAAATGAAACCTACTCACTTTTAGCCTGAAGCCATTCCCACTTGTCCTATCATTCTCAGTCCTTGTCAAAAATCCCTCTCTAGTTCTCTTGTAGCCCCTTTGGGTACTGGAAAGTGCTCTAAGGTCTCCCTGGAGCCTTTTCTTCTCCAAGCTGCGTAATCCCAGGTCCCTCAGCCTGTCTTCATAGCAGAGGTGTTCCAGACCTCTGAGCATCTTTTTTGCCCTTCTTGTTCTTAATTGGCATTGCATTTTGCAGCCATTTATACCAGTGCAAGATAAATCCTACGAGAGAATACTTGGGCTAAGTCACTTTATAAAGCTCTGGACTACATGGAGTAAGATTCCTTTTTGTACATAAAATTTACTAAAGAGCAAGCTAAATGAGAAGATAGTTTGTAGATTGTGGCATCCATTTGTCCCTTGGTGATAATGGCCCATGGTGTTTCATAGTTTAAGGTCAAATAAGAAGAGCAAATCCCAAAAGACTGGACTATAAAGAAAGAAATATTCCTATCCAGGTGTTCTCATTTCAGTCATCCCAATTAGAGCAGAGAGCAATGATATCTTGTCTGCTGTCAGCAGCGGGGAGGAAGTTGGATAAGGATTTCTGCTTTATGGGAATGGATGGCCATTTTGGGAATGGAGATGGCAGAGGCAAACTCAGCATCATGAGACCACATTATTTGGCTTCCAGAAAACTTGTTGGACTCTACAAGATTTAGCAGATCATAGGTTCATGAGCGTGACTACAGGTAATGGTAACTTGTAAATGCAAAAGTGTTCAAGGCCTAATTATTATTTTTTTTAATTAGGGTTTTGTTTGGCAAGTGATAGATTTTATTGCAGCTTAAAACCCCTGACAACTGATTATTGAACCAAAAATGCTGACATCATAAAATACTTACTCCTTCCACGAAGTTTTGCTTATCACAATTCAGGCTTTGCTGACTTGGGGCCAACTTTATGTACTTCCTCACATTCTTCTAGTTTTTCTTCACTGCATTCCTGTTTTAACAGATAATTCCCAAAGCACTTAAGGAAATGGAGAATTAATGAAGAATGATACCAAAATTTCCTCCTTCACTAAGGGACTTTCCCAAATTAGGACCTGAAATGCCTAATGTATTGATATTAGAAACACCCTATTTTTTATAACAGAGGTTCACTGGCAATTTAAAAAGGGATGGTTAATCTGAAAAGCAGTTGCTTCTCTGTGATACCTTTAGCCATATTTCTCATTGCTTCTATCTTACATCCTTTTCTGTTGTCCCAAAAATTGATTCTTCCACATGAAAGTTAGCCTATCCTCCATGTGTAAAATTTCCCATGAGTAAAAATAATACTAAAGGTTGCTACACAACATATTACCCACAGATGAGGTAGTTATTCTGACTGTCTATTTTTATTTAAGGCTATATATCTATTTATCTTTACCCCTGGGATGGGTTTTCATTCCCATTAGTGTAATTATAGGCTGGTATGACTCCACTGGCATCACTGGAATGATATGTTCACCATCAGTGGTTTTATTGAGTGATGAATCCCTATACCATGGAAATTTGGTTTTGATCCATAGACTCATCCATGTTAAACAATACAGTATAGTGTCTCCCACAGTTATTTATGAGTCTGCTACAGCAAATGAGAAACAGGCTTCAGATTATAGGTGCTCTTTTCATTTCTCCAAGATGATTGAAAAGAGAGTTTCATCAAGCACATTATCAAGTCCCTGACCATCACTGTTCACTGAAGTCTCTGTCTCTTGTTTATAGGCAGATTTGTGAGAAACAGAGTTTCTTTGCAGACTGGTCCTGCCTCATAAAGACCATTTAGTGCACCTGGTATTTATGTTTAGTTAAAGGGAGTCCTTTAATTAGCTCAAAATTTGTACTATAATGACTATAAGGGTTAAAGTAAGAAATGTTTTGCTATATGTAGGACCCACTTAAACAGGAGAAGTAATTTTAGTTATCAAGCTGTTGTGTGTTGACTCCAGACAGTAGCTAACATTCCCCCTAGCTATTCACTCACTCCCTCACAGTGGGATGGGGAAGAGAATCTGAAGGGTGAAAGTGAGAAAACTCGCAGTGTTGAGATAGGACAGTTTAATAAGTAAAGAAAAATTTGTGTACACAAGCAAAGCAAGTAAAAGAATTAATTCACCACTTCCCTGGACTATGTCCAGGTGTCCAGCCACGTGCAGGAGAGCAGGGCTCCGTCATGTTTAGTGATGACTTGGAAAGACAAGTATCATCACTCTAAACATCCTTCCTTTTTTCTGCTCCCAGCTTTATTTCTAAGCAAAACATCATAAGGTCTGGGATACCCCTCGAGTCAGCTGAGGACAGCTGTCCTGACCATGTCTTCTCCCAATTCCTTGTGCACCCTCAGCCTCCTTATTGGTGGTTGGGGTGAGGAACAGAAAAGTCCTTAACTCTGTGTAAGCCCTGCTCAGCAATAACTAAGCACTGTTTATCAACAGTGTAGCAACGCTGCTTTAATCAAAAATTTGAAACAAACTGCTATGAAGAAAATTTACTCTTTCCCAGTCAAAATTAGAATGCAAACTAATAAGCAGGGAAGGAAATGGATGCTGGTAGAGGCTGTCTAAAAAGCTGGATGTTAAGTGGTTTGGACCATGATCTCTTCCATGCTTTTGAAAACGTCATTGACTTTAGAAGAATAATCTTTAGAAGAATAAATCTGATTTAAGTCCAGCTAATAAATTCTGTTGCTATCTCGAATAGTGTGTTGTTGGGATGTCTGGTACTTATTTGGTAGTTCAAGGCATGAAGCAGCAGTCCTGGAGTCCATTATATTTTAAAGTTACCAAAGTAGTTTCTTACCTTGGAAATAGGAACTGAATTCTGTTATTATTCTATGTTTAGTCCAGGGGTGACACTGAAATTAACAGTGTTTCACCTAGTTTGTACCAATCAGAGTATGTCCAAAACTGCTTGCCCTATTCAACTCCTTTCCAAAATCTCTCAAATACAATGTTGGATCCTCAAAGAAAAGTGCTGGGCCTTGTACCTTTCCTTCTTAAGGATCACTGCACATCAGAAAACTGCAAGCAGGAGCCATTGATGCAGCAGCTTGTGCAATATATGTGTGTTTGTGTCACATCAACTGCAGAAGGTCACATTTAATTTTCTCCCATAAGAACACCTTCTGAGCTGACACATGGAGATAAAGATACTACTCATTATAGCAGTTGTGATTTTTCTACCCAAATAGCTGGTGTGGGAAGGAGATCAGCCTCCAGTCCCTTGAGTACAAACCAATCTATACAGCAGCCCCTCAGCCTGCTGAGCCAGCAGAGCAGCTCCTGTTTGCTGCCTAATTTCAGATAAGAGTTAAACATAAATAATAATAATACCAAAAAGTCTGATTATCTGGGGAAAAAAAAAAAAAAAAAAAAAAGCTTAAGTGCTGCATATAAATTTAGGGGGAAAAAAGAACTGTAAAAAGACAAAGAGAAAAAAAATAAAAACCAAAACCAGATAAAACTCCAAATGGAGTACTTAGTTCCCTGGTATTAAAGTACCTAGAATTCAGTTCTCTTTACATCTAAATTAAAGATGTAAAATGCTAACCAGGGCATTTTGGAAATATGTGGGATGATATTGTCTTTTTAGTTATATTCTGTATTTCCATCTGAAGGACAGATCCTGAAGTGGCAGATCCTTTTTTACCTTCTGAAAGAAATAATATATTTTTATACCAGTTGAGGATCTCATCTCATAAGAAATCTCCTGATCTTCCTAAATTAAATGAGTCGTGCAGTTGTCTCATGGTTTGTCATTAGGACTTCCCCAATGTCTGCTCATTAAGGGCACTTTCCCTTTGTCTGCAGGTTTGGCAATAAATAATTACCTATCAGATTCCCAGCATGAATTCTAGAAGGGTTTTGAAAGGGGAATATAGGTAGGAAGAAGAGAAGAGGGAGTAATTAAATGGGATTATTGTGGATAGACAAAAATAGGCAAGGGAACTAAAGAAAAGAAGCTAGGAGAGGTGCTTCCATAATCGGGAAACAAATTAGGAGAACTCCAGGATGGGAATAATATTTCCTTTATAAACAGCAGAATCTGGGGGAGTCAGGGTAAGAAGATGGGGAGTGGAAGAAGAGGGAGAAGATACAGATTCCTGGAGGCAGTGAGGAAAACATTTACCACACGGAGAAAGATAGGGATCCAAAACCAGTGGGGATGGACTGAAGATTGCTCTTTTAAGAAATTTGGTGTATTCTTGCCTCTGTTCCCTTTCAAGCTGAACTGCTTTCATTTGTTTGTCTATTTTATTTTTAAATGGTTTTTCAAGATACAGTTTTATTTGAGTTATATGCATGCTGTGGTTGTGATAGCAATCACCTGCTTTGAATTTGCACATTTAGTATTAATAGTTCTGTGTCTACTTTCCTTTTCTGTATGCACATATGAAAAATAGTGTTTAAAATTATAAATTCAATATATTTACACTTAGAAAACTTCAGGAAATGAAAACACAATAATGCAGAATAATTCTGCTTCAATCTGCTCTCTGTAGTCTGGCATCCCATGGTCTGGGATTGACAATCATGTTCATGGTATGTGTGATTAAACAAGAAGCAGTGAAGCCAGGAAAATAAAGAAAGCCAAAGGAAGAAAGATTTAATCTGTGTGTGTGTGTGTGTGTGTGTGTGTGTGTGTGTGTGTGTGTGTGTGTGTGTCTGTGCAATGGGGAGAGAGGAATTTTTCAAAGGATGTGTCTTGAAGTGTTTCCAGCTCTTGAAAACACAAGGACTGGGGAGGAGAACATCAGTTCAAGAGATAAGAAGATTGGAAAGTGAGAAGGATCAAATCAAAACCACCTCCAGTTTATCTCTGGAGATCACGGAGAGAAGAGATGCTTGTCTAAAAGACAGAAACAGCATTACTAAGCATGGAGGGAAAAAAAAAGCAGAAAATCATCTCTATGGTTTTTCATTTTCCAAGACAGAGCAAATATATGTTGTCTTCCCACAGCAAAAGTGCAATTGGAAGGTATTATCTCCATTTTAATAGCTTATGATAGAAATTCCTTGATTCTGAACATATAACATTCAGGGGAAAAACAAGCATAGTGAGTCCAAGAAGGGAGAGAACACAGTTTTTCATTGTGATTAGTATCCTGCTGTTGCTTACATATGGCCCATGTTGAGTGAATGGACAAAGATACTCAGTATGCAAACGTGCCGTAATTAGGTGGTTGGAAGGTCCGGTTTGCCTGGCACCCCTTTTTTTTTTTTTTCCTGATTGAACTTTCCTATAAAGTGAAGGGATACTAGTAGTGTAATGTATTTATGCTCCATACATAAATTTTGCCACTGGTTTTTAACCAGAAAGCAAAAAGACGAACAAAAGCATAAAGGATAGATATGTCCACTGACTTACTTTTTAATGGCTATAATGTCTTATTTCTGTGAAACAAAGGAGGGTAATCCTTAATGGTACATGCTGCCCACAGAATATCTGAAGTTCCTGTCTGTTGCTCCTGATTAGCTCTCTTCACAGAAGGAATTCCATTAGGAATGATGTTAAAGCCATGGGGTAGGTACTGGGGCAGGGGGACAATACTTGACAGTGTCACCGCCTCCTTAAAAGACAAATGTATCATCTGCATGTCTGCAGGAGGCAGATGGGATTTACCTGCATCTGGTTTGTGTGCACCTCATGTTTATCATAAATCCTAATGCTTCCCTTCATCACTGAGCTCTGCTAACCCCAGAGACACTTACCTGTGTTTAAGGGTCTCATTGTGGCTCTTTTTCTCATCTTTCTTTCCAAGCTCTGTATCCAAACACATGGGAAGGACACCCATAACTTATTTCTTTTCTCTTCTCTCTCTCTCATTGTGTGTTAAAAAATGAGGGCTAAGGAAAGAACTTCAGAAGGAGGGGAAAAGGAATATACTCCTTCAATTAAATCCATGGTGAAAATGAAATCACACACATATGTGTGACTCATTCAGGCGTATTTTTGCTCTGTCTGGATCCTCCCGTTTTCTCATTTACAGGCAGAAAAATTATTCCTTGCAGTTCTCAGTACTTTTCAAAGAGTAAGTCTGTACATATTGCTTTTCCTTGTTAGCTAGTGTATCTTCTATAAGGTTTGTTGTTTGACTAATTTTGGTAAAATGAAAAAACAACTCAGAATGTCCATTTTTTAGGAACAAGGATAGTTTTTTCAAACTTTGTACGATGTTCTTATCTTGTGATTTTGCACAACAGAGGACAGAATGCAGTTTTACCCATCACTCTTTAAAAAAAAATAATAATAAGAGAAAATAAATAATAAAGCAAAATATTAATAACATAATAATAATAATAATAATAATGTGGGTAGAAATTTTTTAAAATAAATTAAAAAATAATAATAAAATAGAAAAGCAAAAGTAAACTCTTCCCTCTTTGACTTCAGACTTTGAGCAACCTACTAGTCTCTTTCTATCTTCAGAGCATCTTCTCTGCAGCACAGTGATGTAAAATAAATTATTTGCCCAAAGAATTTGAGGTCACCAGAGAAAAAGCACCATGTGAATTTGTCATATCGTGAGAGAGGAGAATAATCATGAATAGCTAAAATAGCTAAAATAAATCAGTGGGGACAAATAATTCCTTGGGCAGCTAGACCAGCAAAAAAAAAAAAATAGCACCAATGACTTGGTACCTCTTTCATCTTGAGTGATGGAAATTTATAAAGACTCAATGAAACATAAAACACTCACCCCATGGCTTCTTTTGTTTGAAGAACAATGACTTTTGCGTGCAAATAAGGGCAGAGGCCTGGAAATCTTGTGCTGTGTTTTCATGGCCATGGAATTTTGTGCTCTAGTATACCTCCCTCTGCTTAATGAATTATTCTTTAAAAATATTGCAAAAGCGCCTTTTCCATTTTTGCTTTTAAGTAGTCACTAAAAATGTCTAATATTACTTCCCTTCTAATCACATGCATTGCAAAGCAAAGCCTGAAAGAATGTTGAAACATGATATAAAATGTGCTAATTTGATAATGAACAGCAATGCACAGTATGTCTTCTGCGCATTTTTCTCTTATAATTCCTCTTGATCCCTTGGAATATCAAGTGCCAAATGAAGCAGCTGAGTTAATTTTAATTCCCCTCTCTCCTTTTCTTGTGACAATTTTTTTTGCTCTTCTCAGAAATTTTAGCTGTGGCTGGTTTTGATTCTGTAACAGCAAATGTTTCCTAGTGTCAGGTGTGGATCAGAACAGCAGTAGTGGCTGCATGCACTGTCCAGCCCATCAGAAGAAATCTTGGGCCCTGGAGCTTTTGGTGGTGTTTGAGCAAATCATGTAGACTATGTACCCCAGGAGGCAACATTTCCACTTTATTCAACTTCACAAGTATAAGATGAAGGTGGCTGTCAAATGGGGCACTGAAATTCAGTGTCTCCAGCAAATCACCCCTGTACGTCTTAGAAGCAGAGAATGCTCTGTCCTGCTTTTTCTGTCACTACCTGGCTTCCGGCAATCTGTCAGCACTATCCACACTTGGGCAAAATTTGGAGTCTGTAGAATAGCTCAGACTCTATAGTAACCAGCTGCAATGAAGTGTAAGTGGAGGCAATCACAGCAAACTTTTTTCTCCACTGCATTTAAGACTCTATGTTCCTTTCCACGTTACTTGGATCCCTAGAAATGACTAGCTTAAGAAGAGTCTCAAAAAAAGCAGATGGCCTCAAGGCTCTATCTTGTGGAGAGATCTTGAAATAAAAAGTATCAAAAATATTGTGGATATAAGCCTTAATGTGGCAAGTTCTTCACAGGGATCTTCTGTCTTGGTATGAGAGCTACTTGGTCATTGTACAAATATAACCTGATACCTCCTGACCACTTGTCCCTGAGTACACAGAGGCAATTACTTCTACCATCACTTGGGAGTATGACCTTAAATTCAGTGGAACATCATGTCCCTTAGCCCAGACTCTTCATCACGTCATCCTACAAAGCCACACAGATAAAGTCTTTCAGACTGGTGGTAGGAATGTGAAGTATTTCCCTGTGGCCCATGTGCTCATAATACATTACTGGGAGTTTGTCAGTGAATGTGTGGGAATTTTTTTAGCATGTGTAACAGGAACCTTTATTTTCTCTGGAAAAATACTTGATTTCGTGTAAGGCTACACAAAATTTAGAATTACTTGGAAACACAAGAAGTTCTTCAATTTTAGAATTACAGAAGTATGTAATTCCAATAATATGCCTCAAAATCAGGGCATTTCAGATCTTGGAAAGATCAGATCAGCTGCACAGAACTCAGGCATGTGAACTTATGGATTTTTATTCAAGCCTGTCAATGAGTTCCTTTAAAAGTTCACTAGCTCTCTCTGTGAGGGCAACCTTTCTAATACACGCATTGTAACTGACAAATGGCAAATAAAAGAAGGGCCAAGATGGAAAAGGATTCATGGTGAGGTCTGAGGAGTTGGCAGAAAAGAGGGGGAAGTACCATCTTTTGTTCCCAGTTGCACTTCTTACTTGTGTAGCAAAGCAGCTGTAATGAAAAGTCTTGCAAAACAGGCTTGGCATCAAATTTAATGATTGAGTTTCCGTTCCAAGGAATGAAACTTCAGGACATCCCTAAATCACTGAACACACATAACAGTCAATGCTAAAGAAAGCATCGTAGCAATGTAATTTTGTACAGTTGCTACCATTTGGTGATGTATATGAGCTGTATTTTCTTTCTAAATGTCAAACATACTACAATTTGTTAAAATTTTGGCATCAGCAGAATCAGACCACAGCTCCCTTTACCCTCAGGAATGCCTAAAAATGTTTCCCAAGAAGCAGCAAAACTTGATGACGAGTCAAGTGCAAACACTGTAAAAGCAATCAGAATGTGCCCCAGTGCAAAGTCAACAACAATTTTTGTCTGTTATCAAAAAAAAAGTTTACACCTCTAGTAACTATGGCTTCCGCTAAAGTAAGTACTGGCCAAACTTTGTTACAACCCATCCAAATATCTCAACTTTATATTTTCATCTGTCAGCTTCTCCTACTATCCACTTCATGTAAAAAGACTGATAGACCTGAAGACATAAGAGCCAATTGTGTCAATGTAGTATATATATGCTCTTGATGATAAGAAGGGTGACAAGAAAAAGGTTTCATCTGCATAAGCTATTCCCATTAAAACAGATGTGTAAAGTATACTAACTTGGGTCAAAACCAAATATAAACCAGAATTATTTGTGTAGGGTAGAAAGGAAAGCACTGAGTGACGTTCCACAAAATCTATCCCTCCATGGTCATTCAAATGGTAGAAGCAAAGGGAAAACATGATCTGACCTAGCCCACTTCTCACCTTACACTTTACTCTAGAAAGAAGAAATTCACAGAGTATAATTCTAACTATAGCCTGAAATCCTTCCCCATAGCTTGTTTCTTTTTTGCATCTTCTCCACAGGTTTTTCCAAAATTTCATTTAAAATGCCACATACTTTGGCCTGTGTCTAGATTGCCCTATATTTCAGTAACTACAGCTTTTCACTTTGATTTTTAGCTCTTATGTCTTTCAGATTGCTATATCTAAAATGTTTCTGCTGAAGCTTTCCTATAATTAGAGGATCATGTAGGTTGGAAGGGACCTCAGAAAGTCTCCAGTCCATGCTCCTGCTCACAGCTGAGTCAACATTGACTTGAGAACAGGTTATTTAGGGATTAATCCAGCTGGGCCTTCAAAATCTCAAAGGATGGAGATCCCACAATTTATCTGGGCTTAAATATCTCATACTGGATTTTTTTTCCTTTAATCCAGATGGATCCCTCCCTGTCATGCATCACAACTTGGCTCTGTCTTATTAAAAAACTTGCTCAGAAGTGCTGTAAGGCAGCTATGAAATCCCTGCTGAGTATCCGGGCTGAACAAATCCAGCTCTCTCAGCCTTTCCTTGCACATCATGAGCTCCAACCTCCTGGTCACCTTGGTGGCCTATGTTGGACTCCCTGAAGTTTGTCAACAGCCTTCTTTTGTTGGGGGCCCAGCTGGATGCAGTATTCCAGATGTAGCTGGAGTGCTGAGAAATGACGAAAAAGTACTTCTCTTGAAATATTCATTTTCCTCTTATTCCAAAAACTTTTTTCCCCCGGCTTCAAATCTGGTTGGGTTTTGTTGTTTTTTTGGTTGGGTTTTTTTTATAGAAAATTGCTCCCCAAACAATGTAGTAGACATTTGCCCTGCAATGCATGATTGCTACTATTTATTTGCTTGTTACTTTAATTTTCTCTAATTTTTCTTGCCATTATTTTTCTTCCCTTTTGTATTTTGCATTTTCTTCCACTCTTTGTCAGAGATTTCCTTCTGGGTTTTGGGTGTATTAGTATTAGTATTAGTATTAGTATTAGTATTAGTATTAGTATTAGTATTTGTATTTGTATTTGTATTTGTATTTGTATTATGATGTTTCCAGGGCTTTTCTGTATCAACATTTATACCTCTAAAATAGCCAACTTTGGAGTAGTTACAAGAACTGTTCAGCATGAACCATCCTCTGCCTTCCAACAATCATGTTTATTTCTGAGTATTTACCCTCTAATCTTAAATACCCTCAGCATTCTCCAACAAGCAGCATCCAATTCATAAGACCCCTAATATGTTGAGAATATAAACTTGTATTTTCCTCTTCAGATCCCTGGATCTCAAATAGTACCTTGTGGAAGGAGTTTCATGTGGAGCTGGCTATGGAAAATGTCAAGTTTCTTGATGAAAGCAGGAGGCTGTCCAGTTAAGAGGAGAGAATTCCAGCTTTCTACTCAGCAGAAGGCTTGGGGACTGCAGTTCCTAAGCAGACATGGGGGTTTGAAGCACTGATTTCTCCCCACCAAAACACTGTCGAAGCAGGCAGGAAAGTAATTAGGCCTAGCATGCTTTAATTACTTTTTCCATTTTTTAATTTTTTTAAACTTCAGGGGTGCTGGCAACCAGTGTAATAAAGGGAAGTATCATTTTCAGCAACAGATCTCCTTCCATGTGTCCCCACATGGTAAACAGATGAGGAGGTAACCAAATAATTGCTGTGATACTGCTCATTATTTTGTTCTTAGCTAAATTAAACACATAATATATTTCCAAAGTTAAGATTAATGTGATTGTGAATGGCCTCAGGGACAGAAGAATATCCCAGTAAGCAAGAAGATTCTTGTATCTATTATCATCTTTATAGATATATTTTTAGAATTGCAGCTTCTTAGTGAATGGGACATCTGCAGATAAGAGATGCTTTTGGTGGTAAAACTGAGTTTTGACCTCTCTATTCCATGAATTTTTTAATCTCAGCTCAACAGGAGTGAGTAGGAACACATTGAGTAGCAAAATGGCAAAACACAGTGCTGAGTTTTGATTTATGTCTTTCAAACTTCACTTCTCTACATCAGCTTTGAGAGAAGGAGGCTGAACGCCTTTGCAGTGTCTACTTTCTGGTCATGAAATCATGGTCAATATCTATTATTATAATGCTGAATCTAAGATTGTTAATTTCCTTTGGGTTTAATGAAGGATAGAGCCCAGAAGGAGTCTGTTTACCCATTCATTATTCTATCACCATATGTTCTCAAATTCCCTGTCTCTTTCTTTCCCATTTGGAAAACAACGATGAAAACCCTGCCAATTCTTGAGATCTGCAGCTGAAAATCTCTGAATATTGGTTAGATTTTGCCTATCACATCCTGCTGCCAAGGAAATGATCTAAGAAGAGAGGCAGCACCTTTGCATATGCTCTGAATATGTTTTGCTTGAAAAGATTCCCAGTTACTGGTAGTTCATCCCTCTGCCATTTTGTCTCATCTTCCACCATCTTGTCTTACAAAAGGCAATATTAGGAAAAAGAGCACTGGAGGAGAGAAATGTAGACAGGGAAAGCAAAAAGGTTAATTAACAAGTTAGAAAAGTGAGTGGATGTTTTTGTTGCCTTTTCTCTTTCAAACTAGGGCACCTGTTGAGCTGGGAAGCTTAACAAGGAGCAAGCAGGAGGAAAAAACAACAGCTCTGTTCCTTTGTACTGGTTCTTTCAGTATTCTGCTTGAAATTCGAGTGGCTGCTGGAAAGAAACACTTCACTCTGTTCTTCCCTATTTCTTTGTGCCCCTGTTTGTCATCATCAGGGGAAGGGAGAATAAAGACTGAAAGAAAGGATGAAGAGCAATTGGAGATCACAAAGATGAAACCCTCAGACTGCACCTGCAAGACCAGATTGTGAACACTGGTTCATCTTCCTCACCAGTTTGGCATAACAAAACACATACTCAGAGATGGAGTATGGTTATTTGCCTGCAAACCCTTTAAGTTTCTGGTATTTCCTAGCTTAAAGCTGGTTCTTCTCCTTCCTCCCTTCAGTTTCAGCACCTTTGCTGCTAGGTAACCAAAATAGCTGCCAACATGCCTGTATTTTACTTCTTCTGAAAAAATTTTCCTGTGAATAACTTCTTGATACATCCTTAAGAAAGGAGCTTGGCAGGGATTAGAAAAAAAATGAGAGAAAGAAATTAAAAAAATGGTGAAAATGTTCTGGAAAAAAGAGTTTTGTAAAGCCTTTTATTGATAGCAAGGGCAACAAACACCTTGAGACTCAGGCTTATGTGGGAATAGAGATTGTGCATTCATTTCTCCCCGGCCTTCTTCCCCTCCACCTGTTCAGCTTCTTACATACATATTTTCAATTTTTCCTATGGCTGCAGGAGGATAACAAACAGCTAAATTTTCAGCATCTGAACATAGTGCTTGTTCCTTGCAGAAGCCATAGAAATTCTTTTTCACCTCCATTATATCTTATTAGGGAAAGAGACTCAGTCATTACCAATATTAATGCCACACAAAAGCCTCTGAGAATCTGTGAAGTAAAGAACTACAAGATCCCCCCAAAAAGCAGGTCAATGCCAGCACAAATTATGTTTTTTGCAAAGGCTTCAGAAAGAAAGAAAGATCCTCCTAACAAACAAACTGTATTCATTTTATTCCTCTTCTGTAATTGCACTCTTTTTAATAGTCTGTCCTAAGTCTTTCAAACACACAGGTTAGATAATGGTTCAGATTGTTACAAAATTGTCTGTTTTCTTTGCAAACTGTTTCACCCACCTGTTTTTCCAAAGTTTTAGCTCTACTGAGTTCTTGACAAAACATCAAACTCAACCCAAATTCTTCTGTAAACTTGCAGAGTGTGTGTAGCAAATTATTTGGCTCACTTCTGTTTTCAAGCTGTCCCACTCATGAAGCAGCTGGTCATCCTTTATTCTCTGATTAATAGAGGCCAATTGGGAAGATTGTGTTATGTGCTGCATTTAAAACCATAGAATCACTTGGGTTGGAAAAGACCCCTAAGATCATCCAGTCCAACAATTAACCTAACACTATATGTGTCATCCCACCATTTAACCTAAGCATCATATCTACATGTCTTTTAAACCTCTCCAAGACTGGTGAATCAACCACTTCCCTGGGCAGCCTGTGCCAGTATATTAGTATTTAGCTCTGCTCCATTAAAAACAAACAAACAAACAAACAAAACAACAAACAGTTTAGCCCCACTCTTTGCAGATACTCTGTGTCATATTCCTGTTGGAATTCAGTCTGCAGCAGAGAGGGGCTGCATGGTGAAGGCCCTTGGAACGAGTGTTTTAAAGACACAATCATGAAAATCAAGGGCTCTCTTGTGTCTCCCCACCAGTTTCACATCACTGAAATTTCACTATTTTCAGTGAAACTGTTCATGATTTATGTCTCTTAATTGGCAAAAGGATGAGGCCAGTAATTTCTAGTTCTGCACAAGGGTAGAAGCTTCAACAAAGTGTCCTGAATAGTAAAATAATGTATAGATAAGTACTTCTGGAAGGATAATACATAGGCAGATACCATTATGCTTCCTTGTAACTAATAAAAGCCTGATACTTCTGGTAAAATATGCTAATAGCCATTTCCCTCTGAGAAAAGCTTAGTTAAGAGAAATGATCCCTCTTAGCTCTTTGGTCAGATCATCTGGTAGCCCCTGAATTTCTTGTGATAAGAACATGATTCAGAGAGACACACCTGCCTGTGCTTTTCAGCAATAATTTCAGCAGAATTACTAAGTAGCTCAACTGCTTTGCTGGCTGGAGCAAGATAAATCAAACCATCAAGTGAGGGATTCTGCTAAATCTAAATGTTCAGGATTGCATAAGATTTTCAGGAGATAAAAAAAAAGAAAAAAACATATTGCTGCAGCTCAGTTTCAGTTTGAAGCCTTGCATTTAGTGGAGTTAATTTCTAGTTTTCTTTGGTGTTAACATGAGGACAGAAAATCTTGCTGACTGTGTCCCAAGTATCCCAGTCTTAAACCACAGACATAATGGCAATAAAAGATGTTTAGTGGGATGGTGTGAGTGAAGCAACTATAATAGTCTCAAGTTTGCCAATATCTGTGTATGGCCTAGATAGTACGTTATACTGAATCCAAAAATATAAGAGCACTCCTCAAGCCTTGAAAAAGGCTTAAAACTTCCACGTGAAAGTATGATTTCTACTTTAAAGATGATGCATATAGACTAATTGATTTGTCCAGCAGAGAGGAACATAACCCAGGTGACCACCTCCATATTCCTGTACTTTAACTATAAGAAGACTACATGTGTTGCAATTAGATTAGTTGATATGCAAAGTAGACCACTTCACAATGTTCTTCAGCTATGTTAGCTTCTTTCTGCTGCCATGCCAAACTGTTGGGGTAGCTTATTTCATAGTCACAAAAAAAACCCCAAAAACAAAAAAAACCCACCAAAAAAAACCCCAAAAAACAAACCAAAAACAAACAACAAACCTCCCCCAAGAAAAGCCAGGAAAAAACCCATTTGCACTGGCACAGCTTAAATATTCAAAATAAATCGTGAATTTCTGTCATGCGGAAACAAAAAACTAATGATACAGTGAAAGGCTACATTTCCACAAGTCTTACTTGCATTTAGGTATTTCCCATTTGAAAGTCAAAGGGAGCCGTGTGGCTGAGTGCTCTGTGACTCCAAGAAACACAAAGGCACAAAGGTGGTTTTAATTTCTGTGAAACACAAACATCTGATAACTTCCTAGAGTGTTCTGAGTGATGTGAAATTATTTTTTGGTAAATGTTTTGCAATCACAGGAGTTATACAGATAGGATACCTTATCATTCATAATGTAGGGCCCCCTGACACAGAAAACTCTTCTGCCATTCTTAATCCATTTGCTAATTCAGCACCATTGCAATTTCAAAATCAACACGCATTTATAAAATAGCTTGAGTGACAACCAGGACTGCTCTGGACCTTCAGGTTAGCAATTAAGGAACTATTAGCAATGTGGATTTAGTCATTTAAGTTGTTTGTGGTTCATGTTGGTTTTGTTGGGGGTTTTTCTATGTTTTAATTCAGCAGATGTAAAACCAACAAGTGTGTAGCCATGAAAAAGGGAATTTGAGGCTCCTGCTTGAAAATGTAACATAGTGGCTTCAGGTTTTATTGACTGATTAAGCTCAGCTGCTGGAGGAGACTGGATTACCATGTCACAGGGCTGCCTCTTCTAAGGCTCCTTGTAGGGCCACAAAAGATTAAAAAAAGCTGAGGAGAGGGCAATTTCACTGCATTAAACCGGTATGCTTTATTCATTATTCAAGTGGCTGTGTTGTCCGTGAAATATTCAAGTAGTGATTTCCTGGGGAAAAAAAAATAATTCCTTCTAGCTTTTCTATCTTATATTCCATTTTAACCTACTATCCTTATTTCCCTTGATTTTTAACCATAAATGCATTGTTCCTTGCTTCTTTGGGAGTGAAGTGCGCTTTACTCTGAAACACTCCTTTAGTACATTTACAAGTGATCAAATTTACCCTTAATGCTTCTACTGCTAAAAGGATCCCCATCCATGGCTGGGAGGTAGGAAAGAGATGATCTTTAAGGTCCCCTCTAACCTGAACCATTCTGTGATTCTGATTTTATTAATTTTATCATTGAAGCTTGCTGCTGGTGAACAAGGGATGATAATCAAGAAAGCTCGCCTTGAGGACAGGGGATCTGTCTTCTGAGCAAAGGAGAGAGTCTCCAGAGCAGCAAGGACAATATAAATTGCAGCCTTGGGATCTGGGTTGGCATAGGTTGATGGCCTTTATGGAAAGGAATTAATTTTTAATTAAAGTGCTATTGTCAATGAAGGTCCCATGCTACACTCAGACCCTGCCATGGGACAGGAGATTACCCAGCACTAGTGAGAAAGATTTTGGGGGCTGGTTAACTTTTGCACACATGGGGTTCTGTAAGATTTGTCATTGCATGAACACCACTCACAAAAGGGTTTGGCAGCAAAGGGAGGGATTTGTCTTTTGGCAGTGTGTTCAGAGCACCATAGAATTCATCTTTCTCATTACTGCACCATCAAAATGTCCTCCTGAGGCTCTAGGAAGAAGGCACACAGTGAACTACAGACATGTCTCCCTCTCACACTTCCTTTGAGCTCTGACAGCTCATTTCACTTCTCTCTGAACTGGCAGCAAGCAGTAAGAAGAGGCTGACTTCCCTCATTTCTTTGATTAATTCCTTTCAGCCTTGAAAGACATCACCTTTGGGTGAAATGACCAGTAAAAGCATGGAATAATATTTCCATGCTCAGACTTCATTAGAGTCCAGCAGCTCATCTGTGCATTTAATGAAATTGAATCTGAGCTTAAAATTTGTAAGCAAAAAGAAATTGTTGGAGGAAAAGCTACAGGAACACCATTTATTCAGAAATCTATTAAATTCTATAGACTTTCTATAAAGAAAAGGCAAAGGTGGTTGGCTGCTGTGTGGATTTCAGTTCCACAGAGGTGGAGATGCTTTTAGAAGATTTCAGAGGGGAGGCTCCCCATGAGTCTCCATGTCCTCTGTATGGAGGAAAAACTAAGAGAGCAGAAATCATGAGCACAGCTGGGCAAACTCATAGCATTTCCAAAGTGGGTGATCTCTCATCCTACTCAAAGTCAGCACTAACACACATATCACTGCCAAAATCTCAAGAAAAAATGGTGAGATAATGGGAAAACACAGCCTGAGGTCTGTAAGAAATGGAGACTTTCTGAAAACTTCAACTGTGCTCTTGGGCCCACTTCAGAAATAATGCAAAGGCACATGATTAAATATGTGCTGGAATCCCATGGATATCTTTAAGACCTTAAAGATGGCCCCATGTCTAGAGACTTCCTTTGAAATCAGGATGACCATTTCTTCCCTGCCAAATCAGGCACTTCTATGCAAGTCTAAAGCATCAAAGGCAAACACCACCAATTGCATTTTCATATTGGAAGTCAGACATTTAAGGGAGAATATTTACCAAGGAAAACCAAAATATTAAATAGTGCCTCATAGACTTGCCTTGATTTGTGTCACTCATGCATTTTCTGGTTTCGCAAATCTCAGGAAACACATGGTGGTGCTTATACCCCTCCTGTCCTCAGGCTGCAGGTCTATTTATATCCCCCACTTTTCTTGATATTTACAACTTGACATAGTAGAAATTATAACTTTGTCTGTGGTAATGCTTTCTTTAACATTTGATTATGGGAAGCATTTTTTTTATTCAGAAAGTTCCTATCTTTGCACTGATAACCACAGGGCATCAATCTCTTTAGACAGTCCAGGAACCGTGTATTTGAGGAGTAGCATTATTTACCTTAGGAATATATGTGTTCAACCCATGATCTCAACAAAGGTTCTCTCAAGCTCACGAGATGGCTTCCAGACTATGAAATGAACGGGGAAAATATTGCAGGTGTTTGTTGTTTTATTTCACATTTTATTTTTAATTTATTCAATAGATGATGTATATAACATACTATATGGTATATTACATGTTATATATTATATTCTGAACACACATGCAGATAGGCCATTATTCCAGCTGTTTTTGAAGGAGCACAGCTAACTAAAATTACTCTGCAAGCAAGAATTTTTAAAACCTAACTGTAAAAATGCCAGTTTAAAAGTTTACTTTCTTTGGAATTAAGTGAACTTGGAAAAGAAAGATGAAATAAATAAGAAAACAATTAAAGAACCTTTTTTTTGTAATTCATAGTCAACTTATTTGTCAGATTTCTAGAAGTGAGAAACCTGGCCTTCTTAAATTCCAGGCAAGGGCTGCTTAAATAACATCCGTGTATATTTTCATGGGAACTTTTGTTCTTTTTCTCTTTGAATAATTTATTAACATTACTAAATATGTCAATAAAGGTTTACTGAAACTGAAATTTTCTGTTCAGCAGCCCTTCGGATCGGGGTAGAACTACACAGTTCCAACAGCATCTCCTCTTTTCTATTTCCCATTTCACAGGGTGCCCTGTTACAGGAAATTGAAATGAAATTTTGTTATGTATAATTTCTTTCAGTGTAGGCATGTTGTAATATACAAGCAGAAATATGTTCTTTGCTATCTCATTCCCCAGAACTTGTTTACAAGATGGAAACAAAATAATTAGGTGATGAGTCGATCCTTTATATTTGAAGGGAGAAAATAGAAAAGGTATAAAACCTCTCAGCAGTTCTGTGGTTTGGAAAAAAACCCAACAATAATCACACACAAACAATGCTAAAGCTAAGCTCCTTTTAAATCTTTAAAGAACATCCTGAGCAACCTTTCTGACTACATCCAGAAATGCTGCAGACCAAATCTTCATTAGGACTCGTCTTCATAAAAGTTGAGATTGAATACAATTCCCTGAGAAACTCTGGAGACGAGGGTAAAGCAATTTAACAGCAGCACATACATTTTTAGAAGCTTTTGCAGCCCTGGCCATTCTGACCTCTGCAATGGTCTTGCTGTTGTTTAGGAGAGAGGAGGTCTCTTTTTTACTTTTTTCTGCCTCGCATAGTTGTTAACACAACACGCTGTTTTCTTCTGTTCTGAATCATCTTGTTCAAAAGGATTTCCTTTGCCCTGCAGAAACTGGGGGGCTGTGAAGGAAAAAATCTTGACAAAACCAAGTGCAGCCACTTTCGGGTCAGTTATCTGGGTACTGTCTGCTCACACAGTGCAGACAGGTCTTTTAAGGACACAGAAATACTTACTGCTATTATTTCTGCCAGAGTTTTTCCAGGTCAGATTCCAACCAATGCCAGAGTCTCCAAGACAAACCCCTTTGCACATGGATCATGGAAGACTATTGTCAATACTGTCCTGTTCTCAACACTTTGTGACCTAAAAGAGAAAAATGGTACAGGGGTTAAATGACCTGGCAGAGGCTCTACTGGACATAATGTCAGCACATGAATTAATCTTGCAGTTCAAGGTGCAGGCTGCTCAGCACCTTTGCTGCTACCTCTGGTGATGGTCACTGTGAGGGGGATGATAGCGTTCACTGGACCAGCCCAGCTCTTCCTAAAACTTCCAGCTACACATTGTGGCCTGAGACTTGCCATAACCACTCTGCCTTGCTTGAATTATCTTTACCACTTAAGGATAAGCATCTATCAGTAGGTGCAGGAGCCTGGAGGCAGGAACCTGTTGTTTTGTGTGGTTAGACTTTAAAGTAGTCTGCATACTTTGGGGTACTGTAGCTAAAGCTTTGAGAGATGCCTGTGGCTATTAGTCATCCAAATGCCATTGAAAGTCAATGAGAACTGGGTGAAATTCTGAGAATGGGTGAGCAGCCAAATGCTACCATATGGTCATAAGCTTTTCCTCAGTCTAGCACAGTGATCAGTATAAAATGGCAGGGAAGTGAGGCTTCAGACTGTGAATAGCAATTGAGATAAGCATAATAAGTACAAAAGCAAGAGCCTTGCTGCCTTGGTCTAACTGACATAGCAGACACTATGACATTAGCAGGATAATTCATTCCTGAAAGTTGTGAGTTAACCATACACTGGACTACAAGAATTTCCTGCACTATTTTTTTCCCTTGCTTTTGTGGCAGTAAAAAGAAAGACCAAGGTGGCTATATAAGAACAGGGATTGCACTTCATCTTCTCTCTTCTTCGGATCAAGAAACAAATCAAAGGAGAACTAGTTTCTCTCAGTCTCTCCTTTTCTCCTTGGGTGTATTATTTGCCTCCCATTCAGATGATCCTAGCATTAATTCTATAATACAAACAAAAGCATAGAAGATGAAAATATATGAAATGTTCAAGGCCAGGTTGGATGGAACAGTCTGATCAAGTGGGTGGCATTCGGGCCAACAGCAGGGAGGGTTGGAACTGGATGATCTTTAAGATACCTTCCAATCCAAGCCTTTTAATTATTCTAGAGGGGAAAATTTCTATGTGCAATTTCTATGCATATGAAACATAATTCTTCCTGCCCTGTTTATTTAGAGAGCACTTTGGAAAAACCTGGATGGGTTTAAGATGAAGAGGGACTACAGGAGATCTTCTCCTTGCACATATGTCCCACAGCAGGGGGGGATGCTTCAGTGCTTCATAAACACCTTGGTTTTGCCTTGCACTGTTCCTGTGAGGAGTCACATCATGCCTTGTAAAAGCGACACCACTGGAATTGTGTTGTGCAAGAACAAGAGAAAACAGAAACGCAACCCCAAGCTTTAACTGCACATGTCTGACAGCATCTTATTAAACTCAGAGCAGTCATCAGAAAAGTGAAAGCAAGCACAGGGATGGAAAAAAGGTTGTTTCTCACAGCATGAAGGAAAAATGTTTTCTACTAAGTGAAAGAAAACAAGCCAGGAAAAGCAATTCCTGGGTTGGGAAATGTTCTTTATTAGGCAACTCCAGTTCGGGATGTCAATTATTAATGTGGTCTCTACAATTTAAATCGCCATCAAGCTCATCAGCCCAAATATTTGCATATGCTAATTTGTTCAACTGAGGTCTCTTTATCTGTCATATTCCTGTGAATCCTGTTTTCTGCTGGCTCATTCTTTTGGACAGCTTGCTTCCTTTTGGATTTGTTATTAAAAGATAATATTGACTTAGTTTCCTTTACACTGAGCAACAACCTTTTCTCCTAAAGCCTGCCTTGGCTTGTGCCTGGGTGTGTGTGTGTGTCTGTATGTGAGACAAGCTGCTCTCAAAGACTCATTTCCTGCTGCTCTTAATGACAGGAATAATTACCATCATCTTCCCAGGAATACTCGAAGTCCTGTGTCCCACTGGCATGTCCTGTCTGCCAATATTTCAGCCTAGATTGGAGAGTCTGCATGAACTCTGGGACCTCAATTTGCTTGTATTTTGTCTTCTTCATACCAGGTTCTGCTGGATGCCAAGGTAACAGGTCTCACAGTACCAAACCTCACTGCACCACAGACCCTCAGCAGAGTAAATACCATGAATCCTCATGAATCCAGCAAGCCTCTGCCTGCCTCTGTATCTACCTGTTTCCAGAAGCCACAGGTCTGGGGACTGCTTTGCCTACCTCTCCTTGATTGCACCCAGCTTTCATTCTGAAAAATCCCTCCCTGGCTGCCAGAATTGCTGCTGGCTGCTCACTGCCCTTCACAGATCCGATGCTGAGTGTTGCTGCTTTGAATTGTACAAGGCAGCTGTACAAGGGCAGCACCCCAAGAACTGAGCAGCCTGAACTTTCCCTGCCCTTCTCCCATCATCTGCATACCCAGGGCTGGGCAGTCAGGGAAGGTCATGCCTTAGCTGAGGAGCAGCCCTGTCTGCTGCTGCTGCTGCCTGTGCTGAGCTCACACCCTCCCAGACCTTGAAGGCTGTAAATCTGAACACTGATGAGTAATGACTTTTCTGAGGGTTTTTTTTCCCTTCCTACCCTTTTGCTGGGGCACTAAGCACTTGTGTGCTCTCTCTCTCTCACTGAGATTTCTTTGTGTTGTGGTGGAAAGCATTGTAGAGGAAAGATTCAGCATTGCCTC
Organism: Acridotheres tristis; assembly: GCA_037013685.1. Taxonomy (NCBI): domain Eukaryota; kingdom Metazoa; phylum Chordata; class Aves; order Passeriformes; family Sturnidae; genus Acridotheres; species Acridotheres tristis. The sequence continues at coordinate 30,999,208 of CM072884.1, read as the reverse complement.
TCCCTCTGGAACTGTGATGATGGATGGCAAGCTTTCCCTCTATATAAAATGCAGGCATACATAGCATACTCCTCTCTACTAGTCCCTGCTGTTGCTGCCTCATGCTTGGTAATGGGACTGGTAGAACCCAGACAGGGGCAGATAGGGATGTTGGGAGCTTAAGGGATGATAAGAAAATTCCTATTTACCTGTATTTTAAATTTTTCCACTTGATTTACCAATGACTTTAGATAATGTAATCTTTGTTTTGAATTTCTGTGACCTGTTTTCATGTTCAATACTTTTAAAAATTTCATTTCAACTACCTTGAGCCAAATTAACTTCAATGCTATTTCTTATTGCCTCCTTATATATGCTTATATATGGGAAAATGAAGTGAAATTTTCATCTAGACAATAGTATGTGGAACTCTTCTTCTTTCATGTAGGCATGAAGAAGTAGGACTTTTTTTCTATCTTTTTTCCTGTCATCTTCTTCTGGGACTTTGCGGAAAGAACTTAGCTATTTTAGAGAGTAGTCTCAGCATTCACAGAACCCCAGAGAGGACTTCAGTTGTCTGTTAGACTCACTCCTCCCTTCACACCCTCCCTTCTTCTCCTGAGGAAGCCAGTTGTGTTGTTCATTGACTTAAGAGACAATTCAAAGGAATTGTACAACTTTATTTACTTATCAAAGCAATGCAATGAAGTTCACACTCTCTTCTCCTCTAAAGCACAAATCCTGAAATTAAGTTTCTTGGTCTGTGTAGGAGTGAATTTCATTAAGGAAAACAGCACTTAATAACAATCAGAACTATCTGTTTCAGCTAAAACCCACAAATTCAGACAGAGAGCTCAGAGCAATCATATTTTCATTTTTTTCTGGTATAGTGCAATATGATTCCCATTTTGTAGAGATCATCCTCATTCTTCAACTCTTTCTCCCCTGCTCCCAGACTCCAACAGGAAACCAGCCCACAGAACAAGAGTACAATTGCTGTGCTTCATTGGATGCAGAAAATAAATAACATGTCTCCTGCACCCATTACTTATCCTTGCTGTGTGTTTTAGCCTACCTCCTATAAAAAGAAGAAGCTAATTTATAATCAAGTTGTTTGTCAGAAGTGTTTGCTCACATCTGTCTGTCGGCAAGTTTTATAAATCAATTAGCCCCAGACAGACATACTCAGTAGCTTTCTGTGTTCCCACAGATGTCACTTTCTCATCAGCAGAAATAACAGTAGCCTTTGCTGGCTCCTAATTTGGGTACACGTGAAAAACAATTAAGTATGTCTTCTGCACATGTGTATCAGAAGTGTTCCCGTTACCTGGCAACCAACCAAAAAACTGGAAAGCCAAACACCTGAGTACAATACTGTGGCCATTTGCATACATGTGCATATGTAAGCCTGTAAAGATATTTGCAGAGTTATTTTATTTTATTTTATTTTATTAAAGAGCAAGGACTTGGGGATTTTCTTAAAATAACTGAGTTAGTTTATTACCATTTCTGCAAATGTGAACTTAGGAATAAGGTAGAGGAAAATAAAGCTTTGTCTGAGATGGGGAGGGATTTTGGGAAGGCACAGTGCTATGCTGTAGTCAGGGGGATTTATGGGAAGCATTGAAGAGGCAGGTAAAGTTTACAAGCACTGCACAGGAGATAATTGCACTCAGCTGGTGCTTTACCGGCCTACTAACTCCTCTAGTTTGCTTGAAGACTCATAGCAATATATTCTGTTATTGCTCAGCATTGTCTGTGCGATATATTGTCTCAAATCCACATAGAAAAAAACGAAACCTCATAGAATATCCTGGAAGGGACCCACAAGGATCATTGAATCCAGCTCCTGGCCCTGCAGAGGACAGCCCCAAAAAGCAAACGTGTCTGAGAGCATTTTCCTAATGCTTCTTGATCTCTTGAACACCAGGCTTGGTGCTGTGACCACTTCCCTGGGGAGCCTGTTCCAGTGGCCTGCTACTCACTGGGTGAAGAAACTTTTCCTAACATCTAACTCAAGCTCACCCCAACACACCTTCATGAGGATTGATCTCTCTTTGGTTGCAAAGCACTTGCCATTAAAAGCTAAGGCTGCTCAGTGCTTCAGATTCATCTTCTGCTGGACACAACAGAACAGCAGTGAACAATGCACTGACAGGGATCTCCATCCATGCTAAGCCTACAGGGAAGATGACTGGATTAAAACACTGTTTTACTGTTTTTCTTGAATGTGAACAAGTGTGTGATTTGAGAGAATGGCAAAGAGTGGGATATGTGACGAAGAGGAGGAGGTGGAGAAGGTGAGATACAACTGAGAGGAGGTGTGGAGAGGTATGGCAGAGGGGGAAGAAGAGGGACATGGGGACATGAAGAGAGGAGAGTCTGGCCACCAGTAGGTGTGCACCTTCATCTTCTGCAACTCTTGCACCCAGACTAGGTTAAAGAAGAGGAAATGGAAACAACAGGGGTAGAACAGGAAGAGACCACCAGGCCAGGCAATAAAACCAGGCTATGGACTGGCAACTACAACACACTGTGTGATCAAACAAAGCAGATGTAGTGCACATTCCTATGCACTCTTTTCTCTAGTTTTGTAAACCTTCTTTTTCCTCACCTTCATTTTACTTTCTTTCCTATAGAACAGTGGATGGGTTAATCTTTAATACCTTCCAGTAATAAAACTGTTTTAATTAGCATTAGTTTGGAATGACAAGACTACAAGTAATTAAGTTACACTGGGATCTAGTTGGAATGAAATTGATACCAGGGGATAGCATAAACATAAATCAGCATTTAAATAAACTGAAATCAGATTGCTGTAATTATAAGAAAAATCCATTGGCAATGAGAAATAAAAGTAACATATACAGATTTAATAAACATAGCGAAGGAGAGTGAGGAGCCTGGAAAAATGTAAATTGTTCCTTCACACATATCTGCTGTCAAAAAAAGAGAAAAGAAGGTAAGAGATCACTGTTTGGTTAGTATTAAGGAAATACAATTACATTGGCATGGGAGAGAAGTTAGTAAAGATTATGAGTGTCTGTACAGAATGCCATTAACATTAACCTGATGCATTGCAAGTGAGTTCTACTTATAAAAGTAATTACTGGCTACCAAACCCATCTGGAATCTGCAATGAAAGGACAAAGAGAGAAGAATGAATTGAGGAGAAAGTGATTACTTCTCCAAAGTTAAGACTGGCATGTGCAGTCAGGAGCCAGCAACAGGCTCATGCGTTTTTTTCACACTATGGAAAGAGCAAGCCAGCATATGCCTACCAACTTCTCCTGGGCTTTTTAGGCTGCTTACCACCATAGGACATGACATTTTTGTATGATTAAAAATGATTCATTAGCCTTTTGAATTAAGGGAATCATGTATCTTCTTTAAATGCTATGGCAATTAAGATATATTAGATGAAATGCCCTTTTTAAAAAAATTTTTTTGCAAGACAATAATCTCCTTTCAGGCAAGATAAAGGATTTGTAGGAATTGATCTAGGAAGGACGATTAAAAGAACTCTGTGTGAAGTGATTCCAGTTCTGTTGGGACCTCTCAAATAAGAAAACCCTACCTGAGCTGGGAGCAATTCACCAAGAGTACTCAGGCAGATCACGGCAACAGTCACAACATTGTAAACTTTGCTTTCCACTCTGGGTCTTCAGCTCTTTTACAGACAGGTCTTACCTCTGACAGCAGGGTCACCCAAGATGAAGTTGTAAAGGCCAGCGTGGATCAATGCAGACAGGGAATAGAAGCACAACATTATTTATGCACTATGCAACAGAAAGTCGCAAGCAAGATTTATATAGACAGAACAAAAGAAGTGTCTGTGTTTAGAGCTCTGCTGACTAATGGGAAAGTTTGCTCAAGGCTGAATTTTCTCTCTGGGGTATTTTTAGTCTGTGCAGGCTTACTTAGGCCTGTACACAGGGAAACTCAACCCACCCTATGTATTTCAGACTTGCTGGTCATACCTGGTGGATATGAAAACAGGTTGAAAGAGTTAGGCTTGTTCAGCCGGAATAAAAGAAGGCTTCAGGAAGACCTGGATTATCATCCAGTACCTAAAGGGGCTGCAAGAGAGCTGGACAAGGAATTCTGAAAAAGGGCATGAAGTGGAGGGGGGAAAGGCTTCAAACTGACAGAGGGCAGGATGACATTTGATATTAGGAAAAAATTTCCTTCCTGTGAGGATGGTGAGGCACTGGCATGGGTTGCCCAAAGAAGTTGTGGCTGCCCCATCCCTGGAGCTGTTGAAGGCCAGGAAGGTGTCCCTTGCCATGGGCAAGGAGGCTGGAACTATATAGTCCTAAGACTCCTTCCAACCAAAATATTCTATGCTATAGGAAATCCATGTATTATAGAACTGAAGTGTTTAGGGAACCTTGATATCTACTACACCTGTGCTGATGTGTAGATTTGTCAAGTAACTCTAATATCTACCACATGCATTAGACTTACTGTTAACACGTGAGTGGGTTGTACATAAGGAATGGTAAGGGCAGCCCAGCTGAATGACACACCTTGTGCATCCGGCAGAGCAGTGACATGCACTTGGGCAGAAGACATTCAGTTGGGATTTCCAAATATTTTATACTCATAGAATAGCTCAGTAAGAAAGGAACCTTTCTGGAAGTGTTTTTACCCACCAATTTCTTCTAATTAGGCCTTTTTTCTTGTCACAAGAGTGGATATTTTGAACTCTAAATATACAGCTTTGAGCTATCTTTTAAAAAATATTTGGTTAGAAATAGAAGGTATCTATGTTTAAATTGTTCAAGTTAAGATGAAGAGATTTATTTAAATGGATGTAAAAGCATGAGTGCATGCTCCTATTCTGGGCCAATATTAGCTTTATTTATTTATTATATTTAAAATAGTGTAACATTAAAGAAGCAGGTGCAATTTCTGACCCAATCTAAGAATCTGTAACACAGTTTGTGTTGCTTAAGTAGCATGGTACATGTTTGTTGAACAGCATGGCTCAATGATGGTAAGATGGAATGAGAAAGATAGAGACCTGATTTTTAAAGCTGAGGACAGAGAAGACAAGAATTGTAGAAAAGAGTAAATAAGGTCTTTGGCAGTGGCACACTGACATTTCCTTTGGCTTATCAAATGTGAAAAAATGGTGAAATTAGTGGATTTTTATAGAAGTGAATACCATTCATCCCATTCTAGTTACTGGGAGTTCTGCCATTACCTTAATGGGACTGAAATTCCAGTTCCTGTATTTAATCACTGGAAATATATTTTTATTGAGTAGTAACAGAGCACTATTACACCACATATTAGACATGCACACATCAAAGCTGTTCCTTCCGCAATGATTCCATTACTTGGTCTAGGTTAATTAACATTAATAATAGTGTTGTCATTTGCAGGGAAAAAGTCAGGACCAACCAAAAAATTAACAGAATAACTTTCTGATGTAAGTCAAGCAGGCACTCCTTGACCTGACTTGACCGCCCATTCACCTCAGACTAAATGAGTGTTTTTAATACACACCTGACAGTTTAATATCAGAGCATTAGGCCTGAGTTGCTCTCTGGAGGTCAGTAGATTTTTCTACATACCCCTGGATAGGAGGGCACAAGGGGCTAGTTTGATGAGGGTCTTCCACTTGTTTTTAAAATGACAACCTATGGAGTCATCAGCTGGAAAATGTTAAGAGGGATGGGGAACTGACTGATCATATCCTGGTTATGCTGTCATCTTGCACCTGCACAACCCTGCCTGGAACCTGTCTTACAGATGCTGCTGGCTATAAATGTATTATGTACCTCTACAGTGTCTTCAACCTATGGGTGAAACTCAGCACCTGTCTTGACAGCATCCTGCCTCATTACATGAGAAATCTAGGGACAGAATAGGAAATTCTCCTACCAAGTGACAATACAGGGAGAACCTACTTAGCTCAGCTATAACTGCCAAGTCTGACATGAAAAAAGGACAGCTAATGAATACAGTACTTTCACCTGGAGTACAGTATTGATGTCTGGAGCCCTCAGCACAAGAAGGACATGGAGCTCTTAGAGCAGGTTCAGAGGAGGCCACAAAGATGGTCAGAGGGTTGGAACAACTCTTCTGTGAAGACAGATTGAGAGATTTGGGGCAGTGCAGCCTGTAAAAGAGAAGGCTCTAGGGAGACCTTAGAGAGCCTTTCAGTGCCTAAAGGTGCAACAGGAGAGCTGGAGAGGGACTTCTCACAAGTGCATGTAGGGATAGGACTAGGGGGAATGGCTTTAACCTGTAAGAGAACAGGTTTAGATTAGGGATTAGGAAGAAATTATTCACTGTGAGGGTGGTGAAATACTGGCCCAGAGAAGCTGTGGATGCTCCATCCCAGGAAGTGTTCAAGGCCAGGTTGGATGGGGATCTAGTGAACCTGATCTAAGAAGTGGTTTCGATGCCCACGGTTGGGGCAGTTGAAACTAGATGATCTTTAATGCACCTACCAACCTGAACCATTGCTTACTTATGACATGAAAAAGTCTCCAACAGAAGGACCAAAAATGACATAGGACAGGTCCTCAATTTCTTGCTTCACCTTCTATTCCTCACTCATTCCATGTGATCCAAGGCATTAACTCCTGTGTATTCCTCACAGCATCCCTGTTCTTATACAAATCCTTTTTTAAACCAACCATTGTTTCCTTGGGGTTTTTCAAGAAATCATGTCTTGCCATGATGAAGTTGCAAAATGGATGGAGTCATCTTTACTGTATTTTTCTAGCAGGGAAAAATCACATGAAAGTTTTCTGTAGGCTACTCCTTCACAAGAGCATCAGACATATTTACTGCAGCACTGCCATCTCATCTGGACAGAGCTTCTATCTTCCTCCTTGTGTCAGGAATTAGTAGCACAATTTTATCACTCTTCAGAAGAACAAGTTGAAGGGAAGAGGCAAGAAGCCAGATTTCATAGCAGAAGTCCCTAGAAAGATGGGGACCCAGTTACTTGCTGAAGCTGCTTTTTTCACAGTTATCAACTCCCCATTCACCATGTGTCTCTTGCTGCTCATTTTTGAAAAAAATTCATCTTTAGTCTATCAAAAATACAGAACAAAACTACCTTCTGAAATCACTTACATTGACAAAGTGTCAGCAATCCTGAAATAGTGTTTTGATCCCCTACAGTGCCAAACTACAGAGTATGTCGAAATCACTGGCAGATCCTGAAGTACACCCTGATAAGATAGCAAGGACTTGTTGCATGGAAAAATAATTTTTGCTAAAATTGAGACTCGCTTATATGAGAGTGCCCTGCCTTACAATATATAAATCTAGAAGTTATCAGCAGATCATAACTTTTGAGCAATAGTAAAATTAGGTAAGTGATCTTGTTTGTCACTGTAGCACAGACCATAATTCTAAGCAACATGAAATATGCATGAAAACCTGACTATGGTTTATCTTGACAGATACATAAAATATTGCAAAGGAAGATGATCATTAGGCTTCAGGTGCAGATGAAGTTTCTGGCCAAATTTTGCGTTTAGACCTAAAATGAGTACAATGTAGGAATAGTCTGAAGGACAGATAGGTTAAAAATCTTCATAGAAGGAATAACACCAGCAACAGATATAATCAGTAGAGTCAGTAGGCAATTGGATAAAACTGGAGAGCAGTAGATAGGATTTGCTATGGATATGCTTTTTCAGAACTGCTTTCTTCTTAATGAAGCTTCTTCAGTGAGGTGGGCACATTTTCCTCATTCCCCATTCTCCATTCTCAGCCTGAGGAAGGAATACCCCATCCAAGTCTAATGAAATAAACAATTTCAATAAAGCAATTGCATTGCATTCCATGTCTTTAGATAACTGTGTTGTAGAATGAGCAAGAAGACTCCAAGTATCCCTCGTGTCTCACAGGCATGTTGTGAACAACAACATTACATAAATATGCAGTTGTTGATATGGACAAGGCAATTTCTGAGTGGGAAGCTTTTCTTCACGGTGTTGTCTGTTCCAGGGTTTTGACAGTGCTCCATGATCCTGGTGAAGTCACTTACTTCAGCAGGAACCATCCAATCAATATTTAATATGGTGCTAACCATACTTAAAACCTTTTTAAGGTCTCTTGACATTAATGGAGGACAAGTGCAACAGGCAGGCTGCATATTACTCAGCTGTGGTCTTAGGGTTTCTTATCTCAGGATGATGTATCCATGAACCATGTTATTGCTACTGGTTGTCTCCATTGCCTCTTGTAAATGAGTCCAGCCCCTGGAATCTTCCGGGGGTGGCAGAGTCACATCTGTTGCCAAAGGGTTTTGCTAGAGGATGACCAAGGCTTCTGGATAAACCCGTGACAAAGACACACCATTCTCTCTCCTTCCTGCTGTCTTGCCAAACGCGTCAGTTTAACCACAGAGCAGAGTTTTTTCTCGCATCTTGCAGATGCCTGCGTCCCGATCTGGGTATGTGTCCTAAGGTGTGAGAACACAGGGGGAGCGTGAGGGAGGATGGATTCGAACAGCCAGAGCGATCAGACACAAAGGCGGTCAAACGTTGGCAGCCAAAACGATAATTCACTTTTATTCACTATCAAAGAAAAGAACAAGTAATAACACAGAAAAATAGGAAAAAGCGAAAAATTGCAGAAAGCAAGAAAGGGAATCACCACCAACAACCTGCGTCGCCCCGCGAAGACCCCTCGTCTTTCCCCTGTCAGGGGGCTGGGCGGCGCTTTACGGCAGTGACGCGGCACTTTCACGCCAGCCTGGGCACCATGGCAACCGCCCGTTCGCCACGTGCCCGCTCGTCGGTGCGCGCGAGCAGCTCCGCGCTGAGCGGCGCTCCGCTGCCATGGGCGCAGCCGAGAGGCCGCCCTCGCTGCGGGCCCTCATGGGCCGCCCTCTGCGGACCGTCATGGCCCGTTGTCTCTCCAGATCTCGTCGACGGAGCCAGGCAGTGGTGAAACAAGTCACTCTTCAACAGTTCTTCGCAGTGTGAGAAGTCCATGGCTCAGTAAGGAAATGGCCAAGCCAGCGCCGAGAGCCCGCAGGCAGGAGAACAGGTTCGGTCTTGCTGTAGAGATAGTACAGGCCATGGGATAGTGCCAGGGAGAGAGGGAAAAGGGGATTCCACGCCTATTGGGAAATCAGACTAACATTGCATTGAAGTGTTGCGCTGTCTGGAAATAGTTTGGTTTGGAGGAGTTGGGAGAAGAGATCCTGGGAGGGATGGAGGGCAGGAATGAGTGAGAATTAAGATAGCATGTATCAGAAAAGCCATTTCAGTTAAGCCACAGAATTCCTTTGCCAGGTCGGGAAAATACGAAACATGGCCTTGCTCTTTTCTTGTAAATTTCTATTTGTGGAAGCTCTGGTGGAGGTTGAAGTGTTGTGCAATGCTCAGAGTCCTGTCAGTTTCTCGAGTGGAGTTTTATGTCCAGTAATGTGAAATTAAAAGATTATTTCTTTCAGATTTTGATTTTCTGGCCTCTTCTCTTGGAATTATTTACAAAACCCAGCACTGCCTCCATGTCCCTTAGCAAGTCCCACAGTCGGGTGGATCTGGCTCTGTGCCCAGCTCTCAAGAAGTAAATCTCCCCAGTCAGACCTGCTGAGGAGCTCTTGGTTTCTTTTTTGCATGTTGTTGTTTGATTGTTGATCCGTGCTGTGGGACAGAGCACAATTAAATGAAGAAAAATGAAAACATGGTGCTATGCCAGACAGTTTTGCTGCTGTCTTGCTGATTGTGAAAGATGAGTGTGTTTCTGGGCAATAAGACAAGAATGGATAATGCTGTGTCCTTGATGTACTCTACCTGAGACAGCATCTTTGGAGCTCTGGTCCTTCCTCAGGACTTGTGAGAAGAGTGCCAGCACTGATGTAAACAGAAGCTGCTCTTGTACCTGGGCTTGTTTCTTCTAGAGCTTTCACAGCCTAAAGTGCGTGATTGTTTGGTATTCCCAGACAGGCATTATTTTGAGATGTATTCTTTTGTACTGATAGAGTAAGGAATAATGGCTTTAAACAGAAAGAAGGTAGGCGCAGATTAGATGTTAGGAAGAAATTCTTCACTATGAGAGTGATGAGGCACTGGCACAGTTTCCCATGGGAGTTGAGCCTGCCCCACCCCTGGAAGTGTTCAAGGTCAGGTTGGGTGGGGACCTGAACAGCCTGATCTAGAGGAAGGTGTCCTTGTGCATGGCAGGGGGCTGGAATGGAATGATCTTTAAGATCCTTCAATACCAGCCATTCTGTTGTTCAGTGATACCTTTGTATAGAATGTGAATCTAGCCTCTGCTGAAAAAGCCTGCTGTTGCTTTGTACACAAACGTTCCTGTCATAAACCCTCCCATCTTCTTTTACTGAGCCTGAAGTTTTTGTTCCCTCAGCAAACACACAAGATCTTACATAACATCTGAGTGCTGTTATTATCCATTACTGTTTGTGCATTTGCTTAAAATTTATTCCCACATTTTTCCGTCTTCAAGGTCTCTGTTTTCTTCCTCTCTCCTCCTCACTCCTATTTCTACCCCTACATCTGTCTCTCATTTTCCCACCATGTAAATTCAGAGGCTCTACTACCACTTTTTATATCCCAAACACTGCCACTAGTACACCTTCTGAGATGACTTCATTCAGCAGCTGTCTTGCTCTGGAAGTTTATTCTTCTGGCTCCCTGTTCTTTCATAGCTATGTGACAACCTTAATTTTCCATTCTGAGCCCATCAGACATGCACCCATAGAACCATGTACCTTGTTCTGACCTCCTTGCCTGTTCTGTTCTCTTCTGCCTTGAAACCAATATCCCTCACTTTTCATCCTGTCTTTGACCCCCATCTTCTTCTCAATCGTTCATTAAGGATGATGACCACAAGGTGATAAATATTTAGTGTATTGTTCCTGACTGACTCATTGCAATGTCCTCCTGACGTTATTCAAGACAGAAGACTCCCATGGTGAAGCAAGGTTCTGGCAGATGTGCCTGCCCAGAAATATTTGATGCAATTCTTAGCACCTTATTATTACAGGAGAAACTTTTTACAGACCAGACTGGAAAGACTGTTTGGACGTGATGTTATGTCATGGGGTTTGAATGTGACCTGTGGACTGTGTTCAGTGTGCCAAGGTCTTGGATGTAGAGTACTATCAGATTTAGAGCTAGATTTGGTGTATACTGTGGTAGAATCTCCAGTTTGTTATTGGGAGATCAAATCCTTTCCATCCTTGAAATACATGAATTCCTTTGCTGCAATGTTTAAAAAACATAAGGTGCCTGGGTAGGGTTATTGCTTCTTGCCACTGTTTGTATGCTTGTACTGTTTTATTAATTTTAAAATAACACTTGCAAGCTGACCTATCCTTCTAGAAGCCTAAATTATTTAACCCAGAGAATTATTTAACTCCGAACTCATTTCCTGTGTTCTCAGAGATAGGGAACTGAGGATGCTCGTATGATATAAAAGGGAGCCCATGTTATGTCGGTAGTAAAGGTGGAATAGGACCTTGGATACTTGTCCTAGAACACTGTCTCAATCCAGATTGTCTTTCCTGTCCTTGTAACCCAGAAAAGCCCAGCTCCAGCAGCAGACTACATCCTGCATAAAATTGTCAGCCCAGGTGATTTCAGCCAGATATTTCTCATGCTTTTGCTGTTGATCTCTGTGCTGGTTTGTGGTCTCGCCAGATTAAGAGCCCTTTCTTGTCCTCTTCTTAGGATGTTCCCCTGAAATTTTCACGGAGGCAGATTGTTTACTGAGAATCAGAATAGAGAGCTCATTTTTCTTTTTACTCGAGGTGGTAATTTTTGATTAATTTTACTTCATGATCTTGGTATTTCATTGTTCCCTATGACTTGGAAGGCTTTTTGTACCAGAAGGCTCTATAGAAATTACTGCATCCCAAATTATGTTAAAAAACATATAAATTCCTTTTCTAGCTACAGATTTAGTCTGAAATGAAGAAAGCACTGGTGGAGGACCATGTGTGGAGCAGCTTTCTCGTTCACACTGGTAGCAACACTTGCAAAATTCAGTCAGCCATGAGCAGGATGCTGCACACATCCAGCACCTGCTGGGCCTAAGTCTGCTGGAAATACACCCAGAGCAATCAGTTTTCCTTTTTTCACAAGAGGGGAGAGAGATAGATTTTCTTAGTCCTGGGGGGATTAAATGCCCATGTGGGTTGACTCGATAGTGTGGAGTGAACAGGGTCAAAACAACGACTTCAGCTTTCAAGTGATGGGTTTGTCTGCATCGAGGTGAACAAATTCCCCATTGTATTCACCACAAACAGGCTTTTCTTCCCATATCAGCCTGCAAGAGCTTTTTGTTCCCCTACTATAGAACAAACATATTTGTTGTCAACACTGCAAACCCCACCACTTTCCTTATGTCTGAGTTCCCATGTGTCTCTCTTACACTATCCCAGGGCATTAATAGACTGTAGGATCTTGTTCCAGGCCCTTATCTGGTTTTCATTTCAGTAGTCCTTTTTGAGACTACTCCTATACAGCAACTTACCTGTGTATCTGTCTGACCTCCTGCACCAAAAGCCACTCTGTCTTTTAAGCACTGAAATAGATTTTCCTTCTTTCATCAGCCTGGCAGGCGAAGCCCCAGAATTTGCCCCTAGCCCCACCCCTGTGGAGTTTATATCAACATTGCCAGAAATGGATGTTAAGGCAATGGCTTTCCAGGTCTCAGCAGTGATATTATCAGACCATTAACCTGAGGAAGCTCTATCTCTCTACCTTCGTATTTTGACACCTCTGAGGTACTTTGCACTCTCTTGCAGCAGACACCTTCTTCTTTGTAGCACTAGTTCCACATTTGCCTTCTAGGATGTATAAAACTTATCTGCTTCTCCTGTGCATGTATTTTGTATTTTCCTTTTTCTATTTTTTTCCCTCAAAGTCAGTTTTTCACCTGGTATAAATGCTAGCAGTGAACTGCAGTAAAATTTACAGAAACCATTCCACAGCTCCTGTATGTAGAGCTGTTAACCATTTGCTATTCTTGGGAAACAATTAAGTATTCCAGGTAAAATGCAGTAGCATGACACTTAGGGCAAACCATGCATTTAACAGAATGCATTCCTAGTAATGGGTGAATTTTAATAGGATTAATAAAAAACATTTCTTCACGTGTCTGGGCATTTTAATTGCTGTTTGTAGGTAGGTGAGAATATTGTCCCTGTGTCTGAGACACTGCATGCAGTTAATTTCCTGTGTGTCCCTAGTTTAACCACTGGAGTCTATTATATATAGACAAAGAGAGTTGAGGCTGTTCAGCTTGGGGAAAAGAAGGCTCCACAGAGACCTTATACCACATTCCAGTACATAAAGGGATGGCAGGAGAGCCTGGAGAGGGTCCTTCAACACGGGCATGGAGTGACAGAAAAACGGGCAATGATTTTAAGCTTAAGGAGGATAGATTTAGATTAGAAACAAGGAGGAAATTCTTTACTGGGAGGATGATGAGGCAGTGGCAAAGGCTGTCCAGTGAAGCTGTGGATGCCTCATCCCTGGAAGAGTTAAGGTCAGGTTGGATGGGGCTTTGAGCAACGTGCCCATGACTGTGGGGTTGGAACTAGATGTCCTTTAATGTCTCTTCCACCCCAATCCATTCTGTGATTCTATGATATTTGAGTATAATGTATATTGAATTTAATATATATTTCCAAATGGGGTGAATTTTTTAGACTTTAAGGTAACCCGTATGAAGCAGCTTTTAAGGACTGTGTGGTTAGGTGTTGGATTTAGTTTTGATTTTGTTTTTTTTTTTCTTTTATAACTTGAACAGGAATATGCTAATTCTTGTTCACAAATCAAGAAGCCAGTTTACATAATTTAAACTTTACTCACTGCAATGAGATCAGAGAGCTTACTGTCCATGTTTAATTTGTGTGTCATGGTTTTTTTTATTTGATCAGTGCATAGGATGAGTTGGGATCTAGGCCTTACACAGTAATCTGAATTGCTTGCTGCTGAGACCATAGTAGCCACAACACACAAGAGAGGGATTTAGAGTAGTTGCTGTATGGACTTTAGCCTCAGTTTTACACATTGAGAAGGAGGTGAAACTGTCCTCTGTGATGGACAGTGTAGGCTCGTCAATGAACAGCTTAGGTTTTGGTGGGCATTTGTGGAATGTGGAGCTGGAGGGTTCCCAATGGGCTGCTGGATCACAGAAACATTAGCACATTCATCCAGTAGGAGGTGTCTTCTTTCACCTCCTGCTGCATGAATGCAAATCCCTCATCAGAGAGGCAGGAGTAATTTCTGTCATAGTAGGGGTGTGTCTGGATATATGATGTTAGATCTGAAAGGTGACTCTACTGTTTGATCTCAGCAGGTACATGGTCTATCTGAAAATACCGACTCCTTACTTAGACAGGCGGCACTCATCATCTGATGATCAAAAGAGGAGAGCTGCTCATTCACCAAGTTAAATTGCAGAGAGCTGCAGAATTATTACCGAGGGGTATCATCTTTTGTTACTGATGCAATGCTGTGCAGAAAACATTGCAGCATGTATCAGGGATCAGAGAATCATACAATCCTGGGGCTTGGAAAATACTTCTAAGATCACCAAGTCCAGCCATTAACCCAGCACTGCCAAGTCTACCAGTAAACCATGTCCCTAAACCATGTCTGGCATCTTCATGCTTGCCATGTTTCCATGACTTCCCTGAGCAGCCTGTTCCAATGCTTGACCACCATTTCAGTAAAAAAAATTTTCCTGATATCCAGTCTCTCTCCATTTTGATCATTCTGTAGTTCCAGTACCCTTATGTTATAGGCCATCTCTTCTTGCAGCTGCAAGGATGCAGGATAGGATCATGCTCATCACCACTATCTAATGAGCACAACTAAACCAGCTGCTGAGCTGTTTGCTTTAACAATTATTCTTTTTCCCTGCCAGTGCTTAAACTTTATGGGGTTGCAATACTTCATATACCCTAAAGCTAGTCACTTTCTTTTTAATGTTTAAATGTTTAAAACATATTGATTGAATTCACAAAGGTTGTGTTTCCTAACCATGGAACAACTGTATTATTTTATATCATGCAGAATTTGCTTATATGAAATCAGTTACCACTGCTACAATTCGGGCATATGACTTCTGTTACACAAACAGTTCTTTAAAAACAGAAAGGCTTATTTTCTCCTGCATCCAGTTGCAGGTACAGGTTAGAACAGTCTGTGATTTTTTTAACCATATGCCCATTCATTGTGACATTCACATTGGACAGCTGAAAGCAGCATTTTCCAGCCACCCCCGACTCTGAATTTATGAGCTATATCAGCTAGGCTGCTGCTTGAACATCTGTGAGGAAGGAATCACAGCTTTCTGTAGCATTTCATTGTGACCCAAGTGCAGCTGGGAATATCTGAAATAGAATCCAAATGCTTGGATACCAAGTAAGTGGTAAGGTGTCTCTGTATTGATCTCAAACAGGAGGTGTGGTCTGGTTCTCAAATGGTTTCTTGTAAGTGTTTTGAATATTGTTGATGTGATGCTAATGGCAAAACTCCCGAAAAGAATATCTGTGATAGCAAATTTGCAGTACCCTTAAAATTTCTGATACAATTCTATGGAGAAGTGCTATAAAACAATTCTGTGTAAAAACTGCATTTTTGCCAGTCCACAGGGAAAATCTTCAAGATAAATTTTACTCCTCACTGAATGCTGCAGCAGTCCAGATGTTTTTTCTCAGACAGATGTTGCTTTGCCCAACATGAGTCATTGTCACTCCTGAGCTACTATTCTGTGTGTACACAGTGTCTGTTCCTGGAGCTGCAAGAGCTGCAAGTCAATGATTTTTTTTCTCTCATTTTTTTTGTCATTTATACTTCCTGCACTGTTCAAATAAGCAATTTCCTATTTAAGAAGCACGGTAGTTAAACTGTAAGATTTGTTTAAAAACCTCTGGAGTAGGGAAGTCTTAGACAACAAATGCTCCTTATTTCATTTTATCAGACTTCTGAGTTTCACCATATAACTAAATGCTGTGCAGCACGGCTGTGTTCTCGTGGTTTGACCTGGGGGACACACATGCACACAAGTCCCTTCCCCTTGGTTCAGCTGGCTGCCTGGATTCGTTTGCTGTTAGCTAGCTCAGGTATTGAAGAGGCCGTGAAAACATCCAGACTGTTCCTCTGTCATAGTCTCTCTCAGCTGCCTCTGGCAAGCTGAAGAACATCAATGTATTTAGTTGCTCCTAATCTGCAATCTTAGCTATAATTTTGCATCCTTAAAACTTCTAGTTTTCACATCTTTTTGTCAAGAAAGTTATGCTGTTCGTCCATCTGCATTTTATATGCAAGAATTGGACACACTGGGACTTTATTCAATGATATAATAATACTTTTATTTCTGTTCTCTTTTTATGCCTTAATTTCCCTGATACTCTTTGGCTTTTGCCATGTGAGCGTGAGTAGCCACAGGGTCACAGAAATAGTCATTAAAACTCTCAGGCTTTTTTTTAAAAGTTCAAGGCCATCTTTGTGTACGTGAAGAGGAGCTCTTCACAGTACAGCTCATATCCTGGTCTGGTTTGCCCTCTTGAGGGTTTTTTTTTTCTATAGATTCTTGTCCACAAAGCATCCAAGATGGGCTTTTCACTGGGTGTCTTATGTTATACAGGATGAATCTGGGCCTACACAGTATTGTCAAACTGAATTTTTGAAATTAATAAGGTGTAATGCTTAAATGTAATGACTTGTGACGTACATGCAGTCACACAGAATGATCTCGCATTCACTTTTGACTTTAAATGATGAGTATATGTGATTGCCAGAGTCATTTTTAGATTATGTTTTCAGACCCTGCTTCTGAAAGTGTAGGCTGATATCTAAACCAGCTAGCATCAGTGAAAAGAGCAGTGCCTGAATCAGTGCCAGTCAAAACATGTACTCAGTAGCCACTCTTGGATAACAAAGACTGTTTCTCAGAGGATAAAACTAAAATAACTGAAAATACTATCAGGAATCTGACAGCCTCCCCTGTCAAGTCAATACATGACTTGTAGGTGTCCTTGAAGGAGTATGAAATTTTCATCCAGAAAAGTTACAGGAGTGGTTTACAAATCTACTGCGCCAGCTGCTAGAAGTAAATAAATTAAAGATACAGGGAACTTAAAAACATAAAGTTCCATGCCAAGAAATATTCTCTACACCTCTCTCATACTTCTTAGGTGAAAGATGCAGAGCTGTGTTGAGTTATTGTTACAATATGGATCAATCCCCAGGAACAAAACTTTCTAAGAAATACTTAGAGGAACTTCATCGTTGTCACATAATAGGAACAGCAGTACTATTTTGAAAATGTAAGAAATATAAATACTTCCTTTTTATTATTAGACTTATATATATGTAAATCTTTAATGATTGCTTCTAGTTAAAAATACTGGTTTTAGTAAATAACAACAAAAAGAAATCCTTGAGGAACATTTATGTAGCATTGGTGTGTAGCTCCTCAGTTTCTAATTCACTTAGTCACTAATTTTCCAATCCTTGGAGTGAAAAGTTCCTTGTTATTATGGTGTCTTTAGTCTTCTTTTAAATAGTGCAGTAGAAGTATTCCCTACAATATTTCTGTAAATAATAATTGTGAATTTTTTTTTTTTCAGTAGAAAAGAAATATATATTAATATAAAGAAGCCACAAGAACAGGATGGTAGAATCTTTATTAATATCACTCCAACATTTTTGAGTCGTCTTTCATAATGTGCTTGCTTTTTTCTGTGGCTCAAATTTTTTAAATTCTTGAGTTAATGAATGGTTCCTTTTCTCAGATCCTCTTTGATCTTCAGGTCTGTTTCCAGGAGCTAGAAGTCTAAGTGAAGGGTTAGCTGTCAAACAAAAAGGAAAACAAAATGGATTTGGTCTTTCACTGAACACATCCAGTGCTGTTTTGAAGTGAGAGATTAACAGCTTAATAAAAAACTTAAATATATTAGGGGAATGAAAATGGTTGTTATGTAGTGATACTTTAGGCAAGGACTTGAAATGACTGATTCTGTACAAAAGTGATCAAAACAGAAAATGACAACTAAACCTCAAATATATGCATAATGCAGTAAAAAGTGAAAGTTAAAAAAAAAGTATGAAATACATAGTATTTTTGAAAAACCTTTTATTCATAGAAATTGCAAAAGAAGAAAAGTCCATTAAGAATCCAGAGTATCCACTTGAGCTCCAGGAAACCTTCTAATAACAAATTTCCAGGACTGGGAAGCTCAAGAACTGACTTGTATAAATCTCCTTAGTAGCCTCTGGTGCCTCAAATATTTCAAATCTTCTAACACTACACTGAGCAAGGAAGACTGCCTCACTCCCTCTTGGAAGCCAGTAGATTATCATTCTCTTAACCATGAGCATTAATTAATCCAGGCAATAAAACACTGCAAACATCTTAGCAGACCAACTCTCTCCTGGCGTGCAGCTACTAATTTACACTGAACCAGTATGGCTTGATTCCAAGCCTGAGCCATAGATTCTTGTCTTTTGTAAACACTGAGTATCATTCATCATATTAGTGAAGTACTTTTTCCCTACTATTTATTTATAGCTATACATATAAGTGTACATATAAGTGTATGTGTACATAAACATATACAAAAGTGCATAGATTCAAAGATGGGTTTGGAATTCTGTTTTGAAAATAGCCATTTCGGGCTGTGGTTTCCAACCAACTGTTTAACAGTTTATAAAATGTATTTCTTTGAGCATCTTCTGATCAAATATTTTCTGATTAAGGATTGATATGGCACATTTTTGGTCACTTAGATTTTTTTTTCTAGTTCTCCTACAGATCTATAATACCTGGCCAAGAACTAGCGTGATCAACAGTTCACAGTCAGAAATGGAATACTGCATCAGCTGTAAATATGTAGAAACGTTAGTAATTTTGGAAAGATACACATTTATTGGAGCAGGCTGAGAGGAGGGTCGTGAAAGTTACAGAGGGCTGCAGCATCTTTCTTGTGAGGAAAGGCTGAGAGGGTTGGGTTGTCCAGCCTGGAGAACAGACTACTTCAGGGAGACTCTATTCCAACCTTTCTGTATTTAAAATTAACTTAAAACAATGATGAGGACAGACATTTTAATAAGGCCTGTAGCACTAGGACAAGGGGTAATGGTTTTTAACTAGAAGAGTGTAGATTCAAACTAGATATAAGGAAGAAGTTTACAATAAACGTGGAGAAACATTTTCACAGGTTACCCAGATAGGTGGTTGATGGCCCATCCCTGGAAACATTCCAGCCCAGGTTAAATGGAGCTTTGAGCAACCTGGTCTGGTGGAAGGTGTCCCTGCCCATAGCAGAGGAGTTGGACTAGGTAAGGTGTAAAGGTCCCTTCCAACCCAAACCATTCTGTGATGCCAACAGACCTGTGCCTCTGGGACTCTGTTGTCCATATGAACTACTTGATGGAAGTCAAGAGGCAATAACGAGCAAGCATTATCTCCTTACTTTGCACAAGTAACAGCTTAGGCAGGCTTCATTTTCTTAACACTGGGCATTTAACAGTACAACTTTACAAGTTACTGTTGATTGTGCCATCTTACTTTTCTTCTGTTCTTGGCCTACAATTTATGATGTTGGCCACATTCCAGTGAATATCCCTTTCTTTATCTCTCAGGCATTAGTAATGACCACGGCACTTCCTCTTGAAGTCTGATTTGTTTTTAACTTTTCTGTCATGTTGCTTAAATCAAAGGACATACTCAAAGGTGTTGCTTCAGATAACTTGTAAAATTTAAGAATTTATCTCTCTCTTTTCCTTCAGACAGAGTTGAACATTTGCACATGCCCTCTTAGGCTGTTCTCTTGCCCATACAAGCTAAATATTCTCCAGAATAATTTTTAAGTGCTGGTTCGAAATTCTTCCAGGGACCACATCAGCTAGAGTGGGAACAATCACAGGTTAATGTTCATACTTTTGGCACTCCTTAATTTATCCAGAGTAACTTTCTGATGACCAAATTTACAAAGCTACTATCTTAATATAGTTTTGCTGACTTAGATAAAATCCTCTCTGTTCTAAGTGAGCAGCTTATGCATGAGAATTGTGTTCAGTGACATGCTAATACATATACCACCTTTGGCCCTTTAAGCCATAAATAGGTCATCATCTTGCAATGACCGAGAGATAAACTGATGAGTCTTCTAGCTCAGTTGCATCACACAACAGTCAGTTTTTCAGCCTTTTTGCAAATCCTTTGTCAAAACCTGATTCTGATTCTTGTAGAATTGCATCTATTCCCACTTACTTATAAAAATGTTTGACCTAAAAGTTCAGATGACAGGCATTACTCTGTTTCTTTTGTGCTCATTCATTTGCTTCTTCAATGGCAGATATTCCTGAGTTTATGCATTGGAATGATGGAATTGGCCAGGGGAGAATATACCATCCTTTTAATAGTGACTCTCTTAGGCTAGTAAAATAATGCAACCAGCATGTGCACTGTCAGAACAGAAAATTTCCTCAGGAACAATCGTAAGCTGTTTCTTTATTCTAGGTACTTACACCTCATTGTGTAGAAGAAAACTAAGATTACCTTTGTTTATGCATAAAAAGCCAGTTTCGTGGATACCACAGGTTGAAAAGAAGGAACTTTCATCACCATATGAGCTGCATTTCTCTCTGAGTTACCTGGAGCCCTGCACTTCTCATTCAGATGCTTCATGTAAGTGCTTACAATCCACGCTGAATCTGTGACTTGTCTGTCTTGTCCAAGCATGCAGAAAATAAACAGATCAGGGAATCATCACGAAGTTGCTGAAGTGCTTAAAAGAGCAACATCCTGATCCCCAGACCATTTTGCGATTTTCTGTGTAGAAGTTCGTTAGGAGATTGTGGGAGCTCGTCACTCACAGACGAAGCTCACACAGAAGGTACCACAGATGGATGTTGTGTTTTGGTAACCTGGGTAGGGGGGATAGTCCTGATTACCAGTCTCTTGTGATTGGAGGATCTTCAAGGTTGAAAAAGACCTCTGACATCATCAAGTTCAACCTTTGACTGAATACCACCATGCCCACGAAACCATCTTGCAAAGAGTCATGTCTGCTCTTTATAACACTTCCAGGGATGGTGACTCCACTACTTCCCTGGGGAGCCTCTTGCAATGCTTAGCCACACTTTCAATGAAGAAATTTTTCATACTATCCAACAAAAACCTCCCCTGGTACAGCTTGAGGACTTTCACCTTGTCCTATCCCTGCTTGCCTGGGAGAGAACACTGACCCCCACCAGACTACAGACTCCTTTCGGGTTGTTGTAGAGATTGATAATTTATCAATCAAGCCTCTCGTGAGCCTTCTCTTCTCCAGACTAGACACCTCTAGCTCATTCAGCCACTCCTCATAAGACGTATGCTCCAGACCCTTCATGAACTTTATTGCCCTGCTCTGGACAGACACACTTAATCTCAGAAAAATGGGAGTTGGATTATAAACATCTCCCAGATAATCTGCATTTTTTTATTTGCCATTCTATTCCCGGTATTTTGCTATTTCAGCATTTTAAAGTCCACTATGAAGTCTGCTTTTCCTCTTTTTTTTTCGCCAGTTTGAGCAGTAGGGCACAGTAAGGAAAACCTGCTTTGCAGACACTGTATTCTGTAGGTGATTAAACTACTTTAATGTGCACTGCACCTTCCCTGCTCCTCTTTTTACTTGTCACAAATTGTGAATTTATCACTACTACCTGCAACTAAGGAGAGTCATCAAATGCAAACAAATTACAAGCTTTTTTCCTGCACCAGACGGGTTTCAAGTTTCCTGAGGGCTCTGAGTATTTGTTTGTTCCACAGAAAGAATGAGACAGTTAATTCCCCAGCATTTCTTGCTGGTCTTTTACATCAGCTTCTTTGATAAATCATTTGGGACATCACATAATCAAGTGTTGCCATAAAACATTTATACAGATCTATAAACTAGATTACATTGTGTGGGAAATCATTAACCTCCTCTGCTTGAATTGTGCTGTTTGTACTAAAAAGGTGCAGGTGTGCATATGTATAGAAATAGCTTTCGTATTTATCCTCTGGCTTAAGAGTTAAACCCACTCAACAGCATCATCAAGGACAACATCTGGCAAGAAACACCTGGGGATTCCAAATTCTCTCTTGATTTTGCAGGTGATGGTGGGGTTTTATCTCATTTTTCTGTGCCAAGCCCTTGTCTTTTCTCTGTGACAATGGCAGAGTGGTTTTGAATAATTAAAACATTGTGCATTACTGTTTGGCAACTACTTTAATATTCCCAGGCTTCCTGCACTGGCATAGTCAGGGCATATACTGAGTAATTCTCCCCTCTACAGTAGATGTTAGAGCTCATCTCACAGATGAGAATATGAAGACTATATCCAAGAAATAAATTAAACAGTGTCTGGGAACAGTCATAGGCACTACAATACAGTAATTTCTGCTGTTGCAGTGTCAGAAGCATCTGTGATATGGTGCTTGCCTGTGTCAACTGGTGCTTTCCCAAGTAATACTTCAGTCTGGATCAGGAACTAGAAAAAAACAAACCAGAGCTCATTTCCACCAGTCTCTTTTTATGTATCTGTGTTGTTTTGGAGACTATGAAAGGTTGCTGGCTTAGATACTCACTGCTCTGTGCCAGTTGGCCTCAGTGCTTGTGGATGGTTTTTGTGTATTTAAATTACCTGTGTAGGTGAAACTGAATTTAGCCCAGCCCCTTTGAGAACATCGTCCCTGGAGCAAGTCCTCACAACTGTGATGATCTCAGGTGTCACCCTTCTCCATCAGTACACGTGGGGCAAAATATTAGGCATATCTTCCCAGCCTCTTAGCATAGTTAACTTTGCACAAGGGAGCAAACAGGGGTTAGATTCAACTCTATTTTATACCTGTTTAGAAGCATTGTTTCTGGTGGAATGCTCTGCAGTCTGTTCCATCTAATTTAGTTAATAGATAATATCTCCATCCTTTGGTTTTGCACTGCTGTTGATAGCTGTAACAATTTCTCTATCATACCAATGCAAAGTCTTGACTGATGGAAAACTACAGTTGCATGGGTCTTATAAATGTCTTGTGCACACTCTCAAAAAAATCCTTCCAACATGACATGAAGTTTGCTCAGATCACAGACATGGCCTCTACCCCTCACTTCACTGACTTCAGTAAATCAAATAACAGCAAAATAAAACCAGTTACACAGAAAAATCAATCAGCCATCAAAACCACAAATCAAAGCAGGAGCAAAAATGGAAAACTCTCCCTTCTAAAACATAAGAATTATTACCAAGGAGGGAAGCCATAGCAGCACCAAGAAGTCTCAAAACTTTTCTATCGCTCTTGGTTGCTCATGAAATATTATATAGTTTGGTTCTTTTTTAGATGCTGTAGTGATGGAGAATAGTATAAAGTTTTAAAGAAAGACAGATTATTGCTATGTTGAATTAAACCAATAATATTTATATTCTTCATGAAAAATTTCATGTACTTGTTTGAAAACTTTGCAAACATTCCCAACCCTGAGGAAGAAACAGCTGGTTCCCCCATTTAACAGCAGGGAAATGGGGAGAAAGTCTGTGTACCTTGCTCTTTGTGACAAGATTAGAGTGGAAGGGGCTGTCTCCCGGTTCTGCATGCTGAAGGGCACTAGTTGAGCTCCTTGATAGATCACACAGTAACAGTGTAGCACAGCACCCCTTTTGGTGTCAGATCTGCATGGAAATACTGGCCCATAAAATGAAACATGGTTTTGTTTATATAACAAAATATTTCACAGGTATGACATATGGGTAAGTGCAGAGCAAGGCTGACAATTTATATCCACATGTGGAATATAAAGATAGGATTGTATATTCATAACTGCAAACAACTGCTACTGGAATTGTGTTTCCAAGTAGATTGGTTTTTTTATCCCTAGTCCTGTGCAACATGCACTGGGAAAACATCACTCTTTCTCTTGTAGGTTCTCTTGTAGCCAGTCTCTCTGCATCACCTAATATAGAAAGCCCTCAAATTTCTAAATATCATTTATATAATTTTTCCATATATATTTTAATAGAGATGTGAAATTTAAATAAAAACCTGTCAGCTATTTATTCGAATTATAATTTCTTAATTAAAAAAAGAAAATATAAAAGTCAGTTGTTCCTTGAAAAAGAATTCCTGGGCTGCTCTAGACAGCATCATTTTCTGCTCTCTTAGATCATACAGCTTTTGTGGAACTGGGAAATTATTAATCTGAACATTCAGTTCCTTTTTACTTCTGAGTATTTTCACTTTTTAAAAAGTAGGATTTTTTTGTGTCTGCTTTTCTGATTTCATGATTATGGCATCAGGTAGATCAGGTGGGGGTACTGAACAGTTCCACAAGATGTTTTCAGAAATATGGTGGCTGATGTCCTAGAGGGAATACTGTCTTGCAAGGGGAATAACCAGTTTTCCTTCTGTTTAATTTTTGAATTGTATCTGTGTGAATTATGTTAAAAGTTTAGTTGTTCTAGACTGCCTTTTTAGCTAGAACAGAAGCACCTTTATCTATCAATAAATGATTTCCATTCCACAAAAGGATAATGCTTTTAATTTAGCAGGTCAGTGAAGTCTTCAAAGTCAGGGTGAGAGGAATCTGTCCTCCGAAATCTTCCAGTGCTAAACTCTAGCTGGATGTTGAGTTACTCATTTTGGTAAATCATGTGGAACCAACTGGAAAGGTCTTCAAATGTGCAGAAAGTCTCTGGAGAGTATTAACCTCGTCCCTGAGATGGAGGAGATCCATAGCTTTTGAGTTTATTATGATTTTCCTGCTCATATAGATGTAGACTGTGCAGGCTGGAACATTTTCAGGGAGTGGACCAGAATGTCTGCGTATCAACATACACAGTATCATAGAGTCACTTAGGTTGGAAAACACCACAGAGATCATCAAATCCAACTGGTCATCCTGCACTGTTAAGTCCACGACTAAATCATGCCTCTCCAACATAAGTAAATCTTCTCCAGTGGGTCATAAAGTATTAAGAGATTACTCACCTGGAAGATGCTCGGTCATTTCCAATAGAATGCTGGCACCACTGTTCCTAGGATCTCTCAATGCAAATTTGTCCCCTCGTGCTTGACTATAATAGTGCTATTTCTCATTCTGCCCAAGGTACATTTTCCCAGTAATGATGCCTTCACTGTTCTATCCCTTTTACACACAGACTGTGTGTTTGCTGTTCAGGGAGTATGGGAAGGAGTGGATGAGAACCCATAATGCCACCATCCACCCAGTCTTTCAAGGGTGATTATACTGTCTGCAGGGCATAATGGTCTTGCAGTTTTCAGTCTCTCTCTAGTGTCTGACTTGTCAGCAGCGTAAATAGTCACCTTTCTTCATAAATAAGTAGTGGCTTTGTATCAGACCTCAGACCAGCCACAGACCAGCAAAGCTCTAAATAGTAGTGGAACAAAACAGCTGCACGAATGTAAGAAGCTCATGCAATTTCTTCTGGTTAGGTTTCACTTTGACATTGTTTACCCATCCTTAAACACAAACAGGGAAGGTCTATTATTTGATCAGACCTGACTCTCAAACAGAGATCTCATTATAGTGGCTTTCAACAGCACAATTGTGTTTTCAAGCTTTGAGAGGTGCAGCAGCTCTTCATTACCACCAAAACGAGGGGGAGAAAAAGAAGTGGATGTTCATTTCTCTAAAGGCCAAACCCCATTTTTAGTGAATCTATGTATCAGGATCCTCATTGGAATTAATGAAGAGAGAGGGCATCTGGCACTGTAGTGAGCCAGGGAAATCTACAGTCATGAGCAACACTAATGTTTCCCTGGTACTGCCTTAATTTTGTAATCCATCATATATAAATGCTCCCCTCATGGACAAAATCCTTCTTTCTTTTCTACTCTTTTTCTTTTCCTCCTTTCCTAGTTCACCTTTGCAGATGAGATTGGGGTCTTTGGGAATAGAATCTCATTTGAATTCTGAAACCAACTTTTGCGACTAACTCAGCACATCTAGTGAGACAGCATCTGATCTGTCCAATCTCTAATCGATTTAACAGGGGTAAGGGCATGGGCAGGCAGGACTTAGGATTTTCCTTCTTACTTCCACAGAGCCCTTCTGGGTATTTCAAAAAGCTGCTAAAGTTCACATTCCAGGACAAGGTAAAATGTCTTTGAGGCATCGAGTAGCACACATTTAATGAAGATAGAAAGCCAATCACTTAACATCAGATGAGGAACAGCAATTTCCTTCAGTCTGGCACTTTGTGTATTGAACAAAATTGCATGAGAGCTTTGAGCACTAGGAGAGCTGTCAAGCGGCCGTTTGTCTGGGATCTGGAGCAGTCCCCTTGGAAACAGCTTAAACCTTTTAAATGAAAGCATTACAAAATGTACATCTGTGTGTAATGTATTGGCCATAGCCTCAGCTGTCAGGGGCCGGACAACACAATGTTCGTATATATTTGTGCCTGATAGTAATTTTTATGCTTTCACATGTAAACACAGCCTTTAAGGTTGTAGAGTACTTGGCTACTTGATCAACAAGCATCATACAAAATGTTCTCCTTAAGACTGGTTCAGCTGGGTTATTTGGCCATGTCACATTTAACTCAAAAATTTTTATGCTCCCTGTACCTCTCTACTGCAAATACATTGAAGCTTCTTGTTAGATAAGACAAAACGAGAAATTTGGCAGTTACCACACTGAGACAGGGATTAAAGGTTGGGGGGAACATGTGCTAATAAACATACTTGTTGCAATATGCCATCACCAATATATAATATTAATCCAAATTCAGAATTTAGTTATCATACCATAATAGGAGATAATGTGAATGTGAACTCTGAGGAAATGTTTGGTTTATTTTATTTTTTTTTTTTTAATAAAGCAATTTATTTACTAATGCTTTTTTTCTGGAAATGACAAGAAATGAAAATGGCTAAAAAAAAAAAAACCAGATAAAAAAATACAGGGATGGTACATATAAGAAAATGCATTTCCTGGGAACGCAGTTGGTCTCATGTTCTTACACTGCTGAAAATGTGGGGCAGGCTTGTTCTGAAATCAGCTGAGTTTTAACATGTAGAACTGCCTTAAGTGAGAGGAAAATCAAGCCTGCTTTTTCCTAGTCCTCTCTCACTGTGAGATTTCCTTGATCCTCTCCCTGCTCATCTTCTCCTCCAAAGCCTCCTTGCAATTTGTACTCCCAGTAGCCACTTTCATTAATGAAAAGTAATGCTGAGCACTGAGTGGATTCTACTTTGGCTTTGACACTGGGAAGTGGATTTAAACTATCTGACAGAGCTGGAAACTAGAGCAGATTGGTCATTTTGGCAGTTTAAAACTATTGCTTTTTTATTATTTTTTTTATATTTTTCCCCCTTTGACTTCTGACTTTTTTCTTCCTCACTACTTCCATCTGTTACTTTTAGTCTCCAGAATATGCCTTATCCTCTAAATTCTGTCACCAGCTTCTCCCAGGCGTTTTCAGCAACAGATATTGAACACCAAGACCTTCTCCATGCCCTACTCAGACAGTCCATCCTGTCAAGCATTAATTTGGCCAAAGGGATTCTAAATCAACAAGACCACAAGATCAGCTTCAACCTTCATTATGTGGTTTAGTTGGTATAGAGTATTTGTTAAAAGTTGGACATCTTGGAGGTCTTTTCCAACCCTAGTGATTCTATGATTATATTTACAAATGAGAAAACTAGCTGAGAAGCATCTTATTCAATAGAATATAATGGAGGGCTCATCTTCTGTTGTAAACACAAGGACGTGTTTTCTACTGATTTATATTGAACTCAATGTGATAAAATACAAGAAAAAAAGAAGTTCCTGAAAGAAAATCCTATTCTCTCTTTCTTCTCCAGAATAACAGTAGGGGATGTATGTAAGAAGATGATAGTGATCTCCATCATGAAATTTTGAGTGCTCTTGTAACTAAAGATCCAACCCTTCTCTCATTATCCAGGAAGGCTTTCCAATTGCTTTTTTCTATGATCAGAGGAAAAGTGATGCTGAATATGGGGGAAAATACGATGAGGATTCATCCAAAAGTCCACAGAAGGACAGAAGAGGTGTACTACTGTTTTCCAAGAAGTTCCGTGATGATAGATGGGATTGTAGTTGCTGTCTTGAAGATATTACTCATGTTGTAACAGTAATCCATTGTGATCAAAATAAACCCACTGCAGTAAAATAAACAAGCATAAAAATCCTATTGTAAGGAAGTGTGAGAGAAAATAGTAGTTATATGACAACTGGGTAGATTTTAGAAATTGAAAATTGGGAAATAGGCCAGCCCATGATTTAAAAGACAGCTACTGCATGGAATGAGAGTTTATAGATCTGCAGAACAAGCTATCAATTCTCAATAAAATAGTAGAAGTAGTTTAATGCGATCAACCTCCTGGAAAGTATGGTGGGCCAAATTGAGAGGTGCACTTGGAACAGAGTCCTGGCTCCAAGCCACACCTGGAAAGTATGGTTATTTGCTGGTAGAAAGGAACCGTTTTCATTCCCCTTATCTCTCTGTTCCTCCTCTAGCCTTAAATTTTCATAGAATTATAGAATATTTTGGGTTGGAAAAGACCTTAAACATCGTCTAGTTCCAGTCCTCTGCTATGGGCATGGACACCTTCCACTAGACCAGGCTATCCAAAGCCCCATCGAACCTGGCCTTGAACACTTCCAGGGATGGGACATCCACAACATCTCTGGGATATGATTCTCAGTTACTCTGCTTTATCTGCAAGTAATCTGACTGCTTGATTCAGTCTCTCCCAAGTAGATACCCCAGCCTCCTGAAGTGTTCAGGCTGACTGTTATTGTAGCATCATGGCTTTCTTCTCCTACAAAAAAAAAGAGGGGACAGTACAATGCCACCGGAAGTAACAAATAAAAATTACTGCAAAACAGCAATAAAATAGAGAGTTTACAGACTGAGCTGCTTCTTAGTAACTATAGACATCAGCAGGTTACTTCTGTAGCTGGTTGTGCCTGTTTCAAACAACTTCATGGAGAAACATCTTTTGAGAAGCAATTAATCACAGCATCTCTCTCTGACTTAAAGACCTCCCTGAGTCACAATGTATTGGAGTCTGGGAAAATATTCAGCAGACATAGCTCTCAGTAGCCTTATCTGTTCTTGGGCAGTTTCCTCCATGTTGGTCACTTTAGTTGATGAGTCACTGGTCCAACCCAGCATAGTCATTCCTAGAGGAATCATCTAGACATCTTGGTTTCATTAACAGAGAGAAAGAAAAACATTTTGTGGAGGTGGTTCTCAATGCTCAAGTATAGAAGCAGCCCGGTGACTAACAGCACATGAACATCTATCTCTGAGAAAGTTATGTCTTGTTTCTGTCATGACAAAGAGGTGTTTGAGTGTAGGACCTCTTCAGATGTTGGGTGCTGGCAGCTGAGTAAGGAATAAAGTAAAAGAGATTAGGGATGAATTTTGGAGAGCTGTGATGGTTTCACTTGTAGATTGTAAAGTCTTCTTAACATGAAGTTTTTCAGGGGTGTAAGTTTGTAAGTTTCCAAGTAAGTGATTGAGTTCTTATAGATCCTGCCTCAATTGAATGGGGGGGGGGGGAAGCGGAAAAAGCTAATAGAATGTGATGTAAGATGAAGAGTGTGAGCATTATTAGAAAATACATAATTTCTTAATTATTTGCATTGCAGCAAGTGACAATAACATTGCATTGCAGGGATGACAAGCCCCAGTTAGAGTTAGACCTCACTTGGAGAGATTTAAGACTCTGCAAGAGATTCAAGAGAAAGTGAAATTGCTGAGGTGATCCAAAAAAGATTACAAAGGAAATCAGTGGCAGAGCTGGGAAAACAGCTTCTGACTCCCAGGCCATTGCTTACGGCAAGAGACTGGTGTGCTATCAACAAAGACCATGATTTATTCTTTCTGTGCAGCACCATTTATTATTGAACAGCTGTTGTCAGTCCTTTAGTCTATTTGAAAAAATCTGAAGAAACGAAAGATCTAGCCTTCCCTGAGAAATGGTTTACAGTTTTCTGGATATGACTCCTTCAACTGCCTATACTTTTTCCTTTTTTAATTTCACCCCATCACATTTAATTTTCTACCTTCAGCAGCCCTAAATAATTCCTACATGAACTACTGTTCAGTAATCTAAAAAGACAGTAAAGCATGCCTTGACATCCTAACCACGATAGTTAATATTTAATATAATGCACTCTGTGAGAAGCAAAGTGCAATTAAATGAAAAGTCAGATAATATGAGCTTAAATGCAGTAAATACCAGTCACTATTCAGTGCCGAGAAGTTGCAAGTGTGTTTGTTTCCTCTCAGTTAGTGCTATTGGCAACCTACTTTTTGTGGTTTTGAAATGGCAACAGACACCCACTTGCAAGCCTGCTTCATCATATCTCCTAAAATAATTATTAATATTATTGGCTTTATTGTTTGGCATCCATTTTTTTTTTATCTGCAAAAATCTGTGTTGCTGGATTTTTATTTTTTCATTTTTGGTTTGCCTGAAAAAAAGTCATAGAAAATTTACAATAAATATTGAAACATTGCTCATTTTTATAAAATAGATTTAAAAAGAAAATGCAGATATAATCCAATACTACTTTTAGCCTGCAAGATGGGAGAATTCAAGAAGAAGCAAAAACTGGTTTTAGCTTTCATGTCTACTTTGAACTAGTTGTAATATTCTTTATTAATTGTCCCATACTTTTATGTTCTCACTTAATGCTGTGCTCCCTCCAGACCTACCTATGCTTTTCCATCTCATTTAGGGATAATGAATTTCTTTTTGTCTACTCTTCATCTAAAAGCTGAGAATTGCTTGGAAGTATAATTTTTTTTTGTAGTGTGTATATAGAGGCAATACAAGTTAAGATCCAAATTAATCCAAATTAAGGATGGCTTCAAAGATTCCTAGAGCAACTCATGAAGATTACTTCTGGCTTTAGTCTTTAGTCTTTAGAATTTTTGCTAATCTTGACTATGCAAGATCAACTATATTTAGATTTTGTACTTGAAGAAAAATTATTGTCTACAGATACATGCATTTTTTAACCAGAATCTACAAATAGTGTGTGTGTGTCTTGCTGTCTGATGAAAGAATGCAAGTAGAATCGTAGAACTATGGAATGGTTTGTGTTAAAAGGGACCTTTTAAAGATCATCTTGTTCCAGCTCCCCTGTCATGGGCAGGGACACCTTTCATTAAAATTGCCCTGTGTAAACCTGGCCTTGAACACTTCCAGGAATGGGGAAGTACTTTACGTGCACCAGTTAGTTTAATTATTCTAATTTTAAAAGCACTGAAACATACCCATTTTCTATGTTTTACTCTGAAATAATTGCTTGAAAACTGTTAGCTTCTTGTATCGGAAATGTAATCCAAATTGCATTTTTCTGTGGGATGAGATAAAATCATAGGGTCATTAAGGTTGGAAAAGATCTCCAACATGGCCAAATCCAACCTTTGACAAAATACCACCGTCCCCATTGAACTGTAATGCAAAAGGCCATATCTACTCAGTTTTTTGAACACTTTCAGGGATGGTAATTTCACCACTTCCCTGGGGAGCCTGTTCCTGATATCTCACACCTCGCACTCACGATGTTTGGAGTTTCAGTCACACAAGAGTGGGTTGTAAACCTGCTCCCCAGTATGCTTTTCATGGATCCAGTCTTAGTCCTGAGGGACATGACAGTATTTTGCTCTCCAGTGATGATGGGTCCTTGTGGAAAAAGCCATAATTTGGAAAAACTTGTCCCTTTAATAAAATTCTCATATGTCTGTCTGACTGGTCTGAGCATGAACCAGCAGAGTGCTCAGGTGGCCCAGAAGGCCAGTGGCACCCTGGCCTGTATCAGCAATAGTGTGGCCAGCATGACCAGGACAGTGATTGTCCCCCTGTACTGGGCACTGATGAGGCCACACCTCGAGTGCAATGCTCAGTTTTGGGTCCCTCAGTACGAGAAGGACACTGAGGTGCTGGAGTGTGACCAGAGAAGGGCAGTGGAGCTGGGGAAAGGTCTGGAGCACAGGTCTGACCAGGAGCAGCTGAGGGAGCTGGGGGTGTT
Source organism: Acridotheres tristis (assembly GCA_037013685.1). Taxonomy (NCBI): domain Eukaryota; kingdom Metazoa; phylum Chordata; class Aves; order Passeriformes; family Sturnidae; genus Acridotheres; species Acridotheres tristis. The sequence goes on along the minus strand of CM072884.1, from coordinate 30,967,194 downwards.
CAGCCTGGGGAAAAGGAGGCTCGGGTGGAACCTTATCACTGTACAACTGCTGGAAAGGAGAGTGTAGCCCAGTGACAGTGGGGTGTCATTCTCTTCTCTTGGTAGCAAGTGACAGGACAAGAGGAGATGGCCTCAGGCTGTGCCAGGGGAGGTTTAGATTGAATATTAGGAAAAAATATTTAACAGAATATCCACATTTTATGGAGACACCCTCCTCCCTGGAAGTGTTCAAAAAAGACATGGTCTGTCCATATATGGGACAGCGCTCTATGGTGTACATGGCAGTGGTGCTAAGGGGATGATTGGACTTGATGGGCTTAAGGGTCTTTTCAAACCTTAATGACTTTTATTATTCTATTCTACTACTGCCCACATAATCCAGAATACACCATTAGTGCTGATATTCTGGAATTCACTCTCACATAGAATATTTTAAACTCTTAGCTTCATACAAAGTGGTCACTTTCAGTAAAAAAATTAACATTCCTAAAATACTATCAGGTTTTATACTGTTAATTAATTCAAGAAGATGTGCTGACCTGCATCTGGATGCCATGGTCTGGCATTAAAATTGCTTTGTAATTACAGTTAAGTACACAGAATGGACATTACTGCTTTAACTTAGTTCTGTACCCTTCATTTTGAAACTCATTCTCCTGTAGTTCCATACAGTGGCCAATGTCAGGAATTTTTTTTCAAATACGACAAGGTGTCCCACAATCAAATAGGATTTTTCCAACATTTCTGAATGAGATATGCTTTAAAAGAATATTTTTTGTCCCTGATTATCTTCCTCTTGAAATGGTGTACTCATTGATAGATATTCAACCCCCATACTGCAGACTGACGCATAACAAACTTGAAGCATAATAAAGAGTTACTTTGAGGAGGTACATACAGGAATGGAGTTTTGCTTGCATCCATGTTGGAACTGCAAGGACAGCTTTACAATAAAGATTGCCTCTGAAATCAATAGGAATATGGTGAAAGAGGAGGGAATAAACCTGCTGAATAGGGCATTGTTACTGCATAGTCATTGTTCATTTTAGCACCACATATTAATAAGGTATTTGTTTGCTATCGCTGCAACAAACAACTAGTTTTGTTTTCTACAAAAACATTTCAGGCGTTAAAAAGATACACAGGTTACATTGTGAACATAAATTTTTGAGACTGGTGAGAAAGCAGGAGGCCACTGGCTTATAAAGCTACTTAGCGCATTGGATTTTACTAATTTTAAAGAGTGTGTGTAATGGCAATGAATAACAGAAGACCCCTCCTAGGAACAGAAAAAAAAATGTTTAATACGCTCTTCCAATGAATTCCCTGGAGGATTAGGTAGAGCAGTGTAATTAAGGTTTCAGATCTTTATGGAATGTTCCATGTTGTTAAACAAACAGTAAAAATCATAACTATTCATATAATAAAACTTAAAGAGATTTCCCTTGTTGAAATAAAATTAATGTACAGTATCATATGGGGGGCAAGTATCTTCATATTTAGTAGGTTTAATGGGATTCAGGGACCATGTTATTGCAGAGATTGAAAAGCCAGGTTATGATCAGAATTTCACTGTCATCTCTTCAGTTTGTAATGGATTAATGAAGTTAAAAGTTTGTGGAACAGTTGGCTGCTGTAGTTATTGTTGTGATAAACTATCTGAACTTTTCTTAGCAAAATGATGCAAGAAACACTTGAAGACTCTTCTGTATACCATTGAGAGAAATACCTCCTACGTAAGTTTTTAAGGCAGTAAATATATGAGAGGGGTGGTTTGTTTTTTGTGCTGCTTCATTTATTTTTTTATATTACCACTATATACTGTAATAATGAATATCATGTTTGTAATAGCACTGAGATACAATTCGATAATGAATAGAAGCAAGTGGAATACTTCAGATTAAATTACAAAGGATGAAAGACATCAATAGGCATCTGTTGCAAGCCTTGAAATGAAAAAAAGATCTTTAGACCAATTATTCAAAAACTGGATAAAGAATATAGTACTCAAGTACTATTTTAACTGCCTAGAAATCTACTGGGTAAAACTCACTGTTAAATATGGATCATCAAAAATGCTCCTAAGTTACACTGATGAAAAAATTTATGATGTGCAAAAATAAGAACTAAATCTAAATAAGTTTTTATGCTTTTATATTTTAGTAGATAGAAAAAAATGAAAGAGTAAATCATGATGTCAAAGATGTCTACAATGATCTGCAATTGTTTATTGCTGTTTACATATCTACAGCCAGGTCTGTTGGACTCACTCCATGTCCATTGAAATGAAACAAACATTTCTAGGGTGTACCTTGTTAGACTTGGTTTTTATGCATATTTAAGCATGAGACCTGAAGATGTCAATTTTTTAATTCCTTTGACTGTGGAAGGGCTTAGACTTGTTCAAGAGTGGATTGTCTGCAATTAGTAAGATGACTGTATTTTTCTTTCTGGATAGCATAGGATAAGAGAGAGAGCTCCAGGGCTGCCCTTTGGCACTCTACAGTCAGTCGCACTGGCAAAAAAATGAGTGGCCCAGCAGTGAACACAGGTGTAGCACCCAGTTGAATTAATGCAAGACATTAAAAGATAAAAGGACTGAAATACTCTCATCAAATCCTATCCAAATCTTAATAAGGATCTATCTTCCAACTTCTGCCTCGAAATAACAAACTATGTTTAATTATTAAAAAAAATAGTGCAAGGAGAATGGGACATGGCATAAATATGTGCTTTAACTAAGAGAATGAGATCTGACCTAGAAAAATGTAGGTTAATAAATCTGAGAGGGAAATAATCCAAAGCACAGTTATTAAGTCAGACAAAGATACCTGGAAAGCAGAAATGTCAAAGGAGACCTTGAGGTTTTAGCAGACAGCAAATGATATGTCTGCGTGCTGCCATGCCAGAGGATTACCAAGAGGGATGTTGTGGCTTCGGTCTGTACGAGCAGCGTCGTCGTTCCTTTGTCCATAGGAAGGTGATTTTCTTGCTGTACAGCAGTGATGAGATTGCACCTTGAAACTAGTGATGGATGTTGACAAATTGAAGGGAATTCCGAGAACAGCAGCAAAAATCGTTAAGGGGCTGAACCACCTGACTTGGTAGAAACAGAAAGTCATGCTCTCAGATGATAAAGGGAAAAGATTGTTTCTTTTATCTCAAGGTAACAAAGACAGATGTGATGGGATTATGTTAAACAAAAGAAAATTTGAGCTGCAAAGCAGGAAGAAATTCTTGCTGCAGCATGAGTAAGAAATTGCTCAAGTATATGGTCAACTATTTACACTAATAGAAGGAGATGTCGGCAGAAAAAGTTGATCAGAACTGAATTTGTTCTGGCATTTGTACAGTTACCTTTTTTAAATTAAAGGTGGCAGGAGGATTGGAACTGGCTGATCTTTATGGTCCCTTGCAACCCAAGCCATTCTAGGACTTCATGTTTTCCTGAGAACCATCAAGATCAGGGTAGAAATTGCTGATTTAGACTGCTTTCCACAAAAATTCTGTAAATACACAATTAGAAAAGTATTTAACACGCCTAAGTTGAATATCGCAAGAAGGTGGCATTTACTGAACAAAACAGCACCAATGTTAAAAATTGGAAGGAAGCAGTGAGCTATTTGCATTGAAAAGAAATTATGATCTCTGTCACTTGCACTGAGCTAAAATGCCTTTCTAATGCATAATGTATTTCTGATTGTGTAGGGATGTATAGCATAAAGCACTTAAAGACTACTTGCTAAGAGGTTTCACTAAAAAAATAATTTATTTAATTAACAACAAAATTTCAAACCATTGAGTCACTTTTAAACCTTTTGAGTAGGAGGCTTCATCAGATGCTCTATAGAAGAGAGGAAATTGCAGTGGCAAGGATATGGATTAGTAAATCTTGCCATAATTTCAGTTATCTTGTGATGAGACTTTTTCACCACATTCCGTTCACATTGGACTCTTTACACAACTAGATTGTATGGCAAATAATAGAGGAATCTCATTTCTTTTGCTATTTAGCTCTGAAAAATTAATGGCAATTAATTTAAAATTAGTTATTGGGAAATAGAACCTTAATGGTGTTAGAACTTTAAACTGTGGAGTATTCATTCACTTTTTTATCTCATAATCTCTTAATCTGCTTTAATACTTATGGATAATGATAGTTATTATTTTCACTGCCTCCTTCCTTCCCCTTGTCAACTGAATCAGTTTCTTTAAGAATAAATAAACTCACTTCTGTAGGCATTTTTGAAGCGTATTTGAGAGGATCATCAGGTGAATGTCTGCCACCTCATAAATTTTAGATGTCAGCGTCTCTGGAATTTCTTTACCCCACTACCATGTGCAGGGCTGGAGTTGGATCTAATCTGGAAGGGAACAAAGCACAGGATGAGGATGTGCTCCATGATTGCTCTTGCAGTCACACACAAGCAGTAACGAGGGTGCACTGGGCAATGCCCTGAAATGTTTGCCAGTCTCCTACACCTTGTAGTAAATCTGCTCCTTTACAAAAAGATCCCATGGTGAAAGGGCTTTGATTCACAGAATCCCGGCATAAGCTGAGTTGGAAGGGGCCCACAGGGATCACTGAGTTCAGCTCCTGGCTCTTCAGAGTGCCCTTCCCAAGAGTTACACCACGTGCCTGACAGCATTGTCCAAGTACTTCATGAACTGCTTCAGGCTGGGGCTGTGACCGCTTCCCTGGGGAGCTTGTTCCAGAACCCCGCCATCCTCTGGATAAAGAGCCTGTATCTTATATCCATCCTACACCTCTGCTGACACAACTTCAAGCCTTTCTCTTGGGTTCTGTCACCAGAGAGAAGAGATCAGTGTTTGTCCTTCCTCTTCCCCTCACAAGAAAGTTACAGACCTGCAATGAGTTAAATTCAAGTTCTATCAGTCTTCATGTGAATCTGGTCTGTACTTTCCAGGGTGCTGTCATTATGTACTTGAGGACTTACTGTAAAAAAGGTGTTTCTGAAATTCATTAGCTTATATTTTAACTGAAAATTTTATTCTAAGAGAGAGAAAATGTGCATAGAATGTGCAAAGGGATTCTGCAGGCAAGCTGACTAGGACAAATTTAGTGGACCTCTTTCATTAGCTGTGAAGGTCATATCCCATTGACTTCTGTGGCACTGCACCAACATAATTCAAAGCACAATTTGTTCCAGTAAAGTTGGATTTGATCTCCTGTTGCAGTCGTTCTGGCTTTCTAAGCCACTTAATAGTGTGAAGGAGTGTCAAAGTTTTGCTGGTGTGATTGGTTGTGATTTAAGATTCTTTGTGCATTTACTTTCTGGTTCATAAATGCCTATTCAAGGAAGGCAACAGAGGAGAGGTTCTTTGATTTCATTCATTTGATTATGGCTTGATTCCATGCCATGGTAATTTCTAAAGAAATGTTCTCACACATTCTACATGTCTCAAAATATTTAACTTAAAAACATTTCCTTCATTTTGTAGTTTGAAAGATATTTTACACTCAATGATCTTGGAGGTCTTTTTCCACCTAAATTATTCTGTGAATCTATGTCTAGGCTCCCTCTGAGTACTGGTTGGTCTTAACTCCAAAGTTACATTTCACGTGTAAGACAAACATCTGGAATACAGGAGTAATAATGGCTTTTCATAGATTTGGCCTAGTTTTAATTTTAGATAACTCTAGCTAAACTATGGTTTATTCTACAAAAAGTGAGAATAGTTCTTTCACCAGAAAAGACCAGTTTATGCAGTTGGATGCGTTCTTCTGGTAAGAAGGGCATTTTGGTGCTCTGGTTTCCTGTCTCTGAGGGCATATCTCTGATCCATGTCTCTTTACTGTAGAATTTTAGAAATGCTAGCACCTTGTATACTCATAGTCAAATGGCATACGGGACTCCCTCAAATTAATTGAAAAGCTAATTAATAGATTTTTTAATGGCACAGGAATTCATCTGAATTGTCATTTCTAGTCACTGCTAAAGATCTATAAGTCTTGAAGCACACCAAATAGCCGTAAAAAAAATCTAGTGACTGTGAGTTCAAACACAAACTGTGAGTTTGTTGTTATCCAGTTTCAGAAAAGCTGTGCTGCCTGTTATATTCAGATACAGACAGATTGAGCTCTTGTAGCTGAACCAGTACCATGTGGTTTGATCCCCTAGTTGAAGAGGTAGACCAGCTCCTGTTTTTGTTGTTGTCATTGCAACATTAACCTCCAGGAGGTTTTGTTTTATTGCTGGCCTATTCCCCCGATGACTGTTTTCAAGTGGAAGGGGAGGTAAATCTGACAAGAAAGCAATAATTCATAGAGAAAATGACAGCGATAATGAAATGCTGCGGTGGTGGAAAGATTTCCCCAGCAGAAATGTGCAGCCTGGCTCACCTGCTGGAAGTTCATTGTCTCCAGCCTGTTTCCTTCAGACTTGATTTTTGCCCAGTGCATTTTTTTTAAGCATGAGAACACTTTGCTATTTCAAAACTCTCACTTATTAGTAACATTGACCCTAATCTAAACAACTGTTATGTGAATCAGTTCATAATGTCTAATCACCCAGGTGCTGTAATATGAACATGCTAACTGGGGAATTGCATTGTGTATTGCTGGTTTGCATGGGTTGGTCTTTTGGCAAAGTCACAGAAAAATGAGAAGAACATTTCCATAACAAGGACCAAGGACTTAAGAAAACTTGGTTTTTCCTGTCAGGTCATTCACTCTAAGGAAAGAGGTAGAGGGCAATAATTCTTCCATGAAACCAGGTAACAACCTTTTAATAAGCATCATTAAGTCTTTAGGTTGAAATAAGAGGCTATCCGCCCTTTTATCCCATATTATATTGCCCAAATTCCTCTTTGCCATCCCCGCTGTGGTTAGATGAAAGCCCCCTGTTTTCATATCGATCACTAAAAGCACTTTCCCCTCTTACCAGTTCACTGCCTCACTTCTAAATGCAGTTCATCTGATCTCTTTTACTTAGGCTGCTGCTCATTCAGGGCTACAAAAACTGTCTTTTCAGGCAGGTCTTGGAACCAAATGATCATATTTCTTACCTCATTCCAAGGGATAACATTAGGATCTTTGTTTAGGTGGGACTGAGAATAAAAATAAAGCTCATTTTGCTTTCCCATGCATGCCCACACACGTGCACACCCATATATACATACACCACTCTTTCTCCACAAGGGCTATTTGAACCTAGAACAGTAGACATCTGTGTATGTTTGGGCTTATTTCTTTTCAGTAACACACTTCCCAAATGCTAGCTGCTAAGGGAGTGTAACTGCACTGAAATGTTAACCCATGTAAAACCTAAACTCTGCAGGGCTGGGGGTTGAATGATTCTTGGAGTTAATCTTTCTCACTGGCAAAGAAATGTTTCTCTTTGACAAGGAAATTATTCAGGCAATGAAGTTTTTGGCTTAGGAGTTATGAGGAATTCACTTGTAAACAGCTCTAAGATTATGTTGCACTGTTTGCCTTCAGTAAATTGCACGTGGCTGTAGATCTTCTATCCACTTGCAATTTCCGTATGCATGGAATATTACAAGCATGAGACTCAGTGGAGCACTTCCCATGTCTGTTTTCTCTTCTTCTTTTTTATCTGTACCAGACCAGCACAAAAAAATCCATATTCTAGCTTGAAGGAAAACCATCCACAGTGATAAGAACCAGCCTCACATGCCAGATAAATTGGAAAACCAGTCATTTTAGGGGACCAGCCCGACATTTTAGGGGACTGTTCTTGCACTGAAGTGAAATGACAAGTGTAGACCCACACAACAGTCTGGATTTTGTGAATACACATCAGCACAATATCTGCTGAGTTCAAAACAGTCTGCAAGCTGCAAGGTTAAAAAAACAAACAAACAAACAAAACCAAATACACAGAAAAATTGCTTTTTAAATAATATGACCTTTCCATAGCCCAAATCTTGCCAGTCATAAGCAGTGATTTTCCCCATCTTGTTTACATTAATATTCTCCGCTTTAGTGTTCCCCAACTTCAGTTTTTGGTGGCACAGGCAACACTTTCTCTGCTTTGTTCCAACAAGTAAATTTTATATTTGTCTGTTACCTTGGATTGCATTGTCAGTAAATGAGAACACTAACTCTTGTCCAGGCTTCACCCATCCTCCCTTCCCTTCTCTTCCCTCAAGATTTAATTGATCGGTTTCATCATACTCAGTTTAACCTTATGCAAGAACATGAAATAGCATATGGTTTTCATCCCAGAGAGATAATTAGCCCCCAGGTGATTTCAGTCAAATGGCAAGAAAAAAAATATAATGGGGTTGTTTTTGGAAGGGACAGGAGAAGGAGGAAGCAGAGAAATGATGTCACCTCTGGTAGCTTTTTGAACTTTGAGCCCTGAAATCTCAGTTTTGATGAATGCACTCAATCCACTCATTATGAGAAAACTGAAGCATTTCCCCCGATAATGAAATTGATGCCCTAGGTCATCACTGTGCACACAGCTTCCTAGACCAGCTAGCCCAGTTGCTTTTTCAGCAAAGAGCTCTTGCTCTTGTTGGCAGATTGCAGAAGCACCACCTCTCCCAATCAGTGTTTGCATTTAGAGAGATAGTACTGTTCCTGTCTTCCCTTCATTTCTCTAGGGAGACTAACGCTGTGGTATTCCATTGGACCTCCACTACATGTAGTTTTAATCGGTCTCCTCTTCCCGTTGGCAAGTTATAAACTAGTTTTTGTGTTTGTTCCCTCTACTTTATGCTTTACGTTCTGTAACATTGCATCTGTGCTACACTGGCTGATGTATGATAGGAGAAGGGCTGTTACATTTGTACACCAAATCCTATATCCGTAGTTTGCCATACACAATCAGAAAATATTTGTAGGCTTTACATCTGATAAAGGTCATCTTCTGAAATGCAGAGGTGCAGAAGAATCTTCCTGAGTCTGAAGACAGATTAGCTGCAATGATCTTTGCTATGGTTCTTTTGTAGAAGGAAGAAGCTGCACGTATTTGGAAGTGGTTTACCATTGCTTAACAAGAACTGTGACTCATGTCAGTACATTGTAGCTGTAGCATGAGAAATTTTGAGCAGGAGCTAGGGTACTGGAAAATTTTCAGGGGAGTTAAGAAATAAATTAATAGTGTGAAGCAAACACGTAAATGCTTCCTCCTTAGTCTACCACAAACTTTAGGAAGGAAAGATGCAGAAAAGCTCAGCTTTTTTTTTTTTTTTTAAGTTGAAGAACAGAACTCCAGGTGTTTTACTTGTCCACTAGAGGTAGGACAACGTGAAATATGAAGTTGTCAAGCAGAGAGCAGCACTGATCCAAATCTGACAAGTCTAACATGTTGACCTCAACAATTTTGACTTCCTCCCCCCCAGTCCCATCAACCAGGCTTACAACTCAAGTGTTTATGCAGCACTGAGACATCAGCAGCCACACCTCTCCAGTAAAATGCTGTAAAACATTAAGAAAAAAAACCAAAAACATAAAATGATCCCCACCAAATGCTGTGGAATGGCAGCTGCTTTGGTCCTGGAGGCCCGTGCTGAAACAAGAGTTGCTTGGTAGCACATCTTCTTTTTCAGCCTCTACTCATTCAATATCATACATTCTCATTACTCCCACTTACTCTCACTGGCTCTCCTGCTGGAAGGGACAATTCCTCCTGATGGAGGCCTGGGAGGGACAACTTTGTATAAGTCAGTCCTCCAGCTACCAAAACGTCACAGAGACAAGGTGGTATATTCTGTCCTACACCAGGTGATTGCTCTTACATATCTTTGTAAGAGCATTCCACACCCATTTGCCAGATTTATTTTCATCTTGGAGACTAAACACGTTTGAATGAGTGAATCCTGGCAAACATTTAATGCACCTGCCTTGCTTCTGGCTGAATGCTGAGCAGTGCTACAGTTGGGCTGTTGCATGGTAACTTTCAGGCTCTGAAATCTTGGATCTGTTGAGATGGTTCTCCTGCAGCTCCATGGGATGCTCCTTTTGTCACCAACCATCTGCCAGTTCCCTTGGCTATGCAGGTATAAAGTGTGCATGCCAGCCTGACTGGTGTCAGCACTGCAAATTCCCCGGTACTGTGTGCAAACAGAAGGCTGTGTTCTAAATGTGAGGAAATACTGTATCATTCTGAGGAAAACTCCCCAGGCCCCTTGGGGGAGAAAGAAAAAAAACGATTCTCCTTCTTGTCAAGATAAAAAGTTGATATAAGGATGGGGGAAATGTCATTTATTGTAGGGTGAACACATAATTAGCTAACAAGCTATATGGAGAGGGGTGTTGATATCAAAATCTGTGTATATCAAATGCAGGCAAGGTAGCAAGGTGTGACCTCAGTGTCTAAATTGTATTGGCAAGATGGACATGACTCAGAGAGTCCTTTTTGAGTCCGATGAAATACTACAGTATTACTTTCAAGCTTTTCCATGAAATGGGTCATGGAACCATTTATTGGCAACTCAAGAAGTAGGTGAAAGCCAATCTTGAAAGAAACACTTCATTTCTACTACTTGTAACATGTGGTCAGTATTCCGGTAAAATTATCAATGTTTCACTTTCTCCATTGTCATGCAGAGTTATTGGACTATATCAGTGCTTCTGTACTATCCATGGTGACAATGATGACACACAAACAGTGTGCCTGGAATTATACAAGATATTTTCATAGCAACTGTGCCAAATAGGGTCAAGTTGTTTTGCAGAAGAGTTCACTTAACTGCAGGGAATTCTGCAGATACCGTACCAAATGGTGGCCACTGGTTACTTCTTCACATGCTCGGCTGCATGCAAGAAAATTGGCATGAGGGGCTCCTAGGATTATATTCCTCTTTGCATGGTTAAACATCTGGAAGCAGTAGCCAATTATGAGTAATTTGGCTTTTATGTGAGTGCATGGAAGAGCCCAGAACAGAAACTGAGGAATCTGCTACTGTGGCTTCATCTCATGGACTCAGAACTAGAGAATATCACAGAGACTGAAAGGACCTTGGAGATCATATAGTCCAATGCACACCACTCAAAGCAGTGTCAGCCACAAGAGTCCAGGGATGTGGTTTTAGATATTGCCAAGGATGGAATCTCCACAGCCTTTCTGGATAAACTGTTCCAGTGTTCAAGCACTTTTCCCCCAGTCCAGAAGCTTTACAGGACTAATGTGTTTTAATTTCTCTGTTCTGATGCTCTAATACAAAAGCCATGTCTGTATAGAATAATAATGTTTAGTCAGTAGACCAAAAAGCTCTCTTTGCCAGGCTTCGTAACCTGTCAGGTTACCAAGTCTGAGTCAGGGAAGTATTCATAGATAATTGAGCTTTCTCAGATGAAGCAGTGCAACCCTTGGCCTCAGTATTATTTATCTTATTTAATGAAGGATGTTCTGGGGTACATTGAGGATCAAGAAGAGTTTTGTTAATGCTGAAGGACGGTATTGGTATTATAGCTAATTAATGTGCCTGTTCCTGCTGGTGATAAATGGGTGTGTCGTCTGTTCATCTGGCATTGAGCCTCGAGCCTTACATAATCATTTGTCGCTGTACCCAAAGGTTTTGATAATTAACATTTCAGCTTTCACAGGTCATCATAATTTTTCAAGAAAGATAGATTTCATATGTAGTAATCTGCAGCAGAAAACTGGAGGTGAAAACAAAACAATATTCAGCGGATAAGGTCTGTAAAATGGGCCAAAAACTCATCTGAGGAAGAATCTTTTCAGTTCTATTTCAAAGTTTAGGGAAAGGAGAAAAGAAACATGTGAGAAAAGAAAAATGCATCAAAGGAACTCCAGTGAATCCAGGCTGGCTTAGCCTTCATGGGTTAATAGATCATTTGAAACTGCTGTTTTCAGTGGCTCTGAAATTGCAGGAAGTGGTTTGAGGCCAAGAGGGAATAATGACTCCAGGAGACATAATTTCTAGGGAGGAACTGAGGTCCTGCAATTCCGATTTGGAGGAAACACAAGCCACAGAATGAAAATTCCTTGCAGTTTCAATGTTAGCAGAGAAGCTGATGGCTGGAAGAGAGAAATCTGAGGAGAGAAGCAGAAAATATGAATATCTCTGTGTGTCTGTGTGTGTGCAATGTTGTGCCACATTGCCAAGCCTTTTGTCCTTAAGCCAAGAATCTGAGCTGAAAACCTCTTTTGCAAGGTCCTTCCAAAACACACCACAGCTCTCCAATTCTGAGTATTCGTGTTAATTCAACATGGAAATGTTGGGATATGGGTTTTGAAATGTTTTAATGATTACTGTCCTCAGATAGATATTGGACAGGCAGAAGAGAGAGTGAGGGAGGGAGGGAGGGAAGAAGAGACTCTGCTCGTTTGACATTTCACCAGATGAGAAGACAGTGATGGCCATGCACAACTTGCGCAACTTGCACAACTTGCACCACTGTCGTTGCTAGTTCTGGTGGTTTTCTGTCAATGGACTCACATCTGAGAAGCCCAAAGAGAAAAGCACATCTTTACAGATTGATCCCACCAAAGTGGCAGAGGCACGAGAGTTAGCTTAGTCTAAATTTAATCTGCCAGTCTCCCTGGAGTCAGTGGAGAGAGGCACCTTCACAGGGCAATTCAGAGAAGGAATCTGGCTGCAAGGGCAGCATTAACCTTTATGACTGTTCTGCTTTTGCCAAGAGTCAATGGGATCAATTCATAGCTGAGTGGAGAAGACTTATACTGGCTAAGAAGCAGTCCCAGTATCAATAAAACTACCACAGTGTGTTCTCTGTATCACAGAACTGCCATATGTCTCCACTTACGGGGATTGGGTATGGGGACTGTAGAGGGAATTGCTTTTCTGGGCAGGTTAATGTAACAAAAAGCGAGCCGCTCTGCAGCCATTAATCTCCCTAAAGCCCATAGTCTCAGTCCTCCTGTGCTGTACTCCGTGCTATGCTTCATTATGGGGTCTTTAAACACCTCTGCTAAAGAGAGAGAAAGTAATTTAAAAAGAAAACACAGCTTTGGCTCCTTTAGTTGGATTTTTGAAGTAAGGTTCCTCTTTGGTTAAACTTTTTAGACTTTTCTAACTTTGTTTATATTGTATTACAAAGGCCAAGTGCTATTGCGTAGACACCCAAAAAGTATGCCCAACATTAGAATATTTCATAAATCAAGATAAACTAAGGTATTTCAAATTGTGAGTTTTAAGTATTAGAGCATTTTTGTTATTTTCCAATTTAATAATAAAATCTGATGGTCTTGCTCTTATTTTTAATAATAATCTATCTTACAGTACTTTAGGAACTACAGCTTCAAGAAGAAAACATAAATGAATGCTTCTACTATAAAACTGGCTTTTATTTAATACCTTGGAGGTTTGGTGGAGGGTTGTTTTAGTCTTCTTTATCATCAAGAGGTATCCAATAACAATTTTCTTTATTTTAATTATATGTGGAATATACTGCTTGCTGTAAACAAAACACGTAGTTGTTTAACGTGCATATTTTAGCTCAGGGATTTGAAGCAGTCTACTGGGCTACGACACATGCTCTGTATTTCCATTTATTTGCTCACAGAAGTTTGTCAGGATTTCTGAGATACCCTTGAATAATCTCAACTTTCTGTTGTGACTTTTTCTTTTCCTTATCAAAATAATATTTATAAATATATTTGTGGTGCTCTTGGTGAAGAAAATATTTACTCTTCCTCATAGTTGCTTCACTTCTGTAAATCAATATACATCAGCCAAGCTACTATTTACCCCAGCTTGAATGTCTCCTCCTTCAGTTCCAATATTAACTCAGTTAAAAATAGTAGTTTTATATTTAAACCTCTGCTTCCTGAAGTGACAGTAGGTGGGCCAACTTGTAACATGATCAACATTTACAGCATTATCTCTACTGGAATACATTTGTACCAGCTCCTAACAAACAAAACATAATGGCTTTTTGGAATCCCACTGCTTTATTTTTTACAAAAAAGGCAGTATTAATTAAAGAATGAAAAATGTGAGCCCTGATATAGCGTGCATATGTGTACATAAGTAGCATACAGCACAAAATTTTTGATATCTCGTTATGCAACTCATTGCCTGAAGTAGTACTTGTGGAAAGGGGTGATGTTCTGGGCTTGTATATGGGGAGTAGCAATAGTGAGATGGGGGATCACAGAGTCCTGCTGTCAATGCATAACTTATGATTTAGTGCAAAGTTTAGTTTTACAATAAACTTAGAGACATTTGAGATGCCCAGAGCCATTTTAGGTGCCTAAGCTTATTTAAGAGACTGGCAGAGAAGATGCAGGATTTGCAGGAAACCCATGTCTTTCTGGACAGCAGCTGAAGGACAGTCAGAATAACTAGGACATCTCTAGTTGGACTGGACAGTTTTATGTGGACAGCTGAGCTGGGCTGCATCTTGCATCTGCAGTCACAACTTTTCAAGCTATTTTTTGATAACACTGAGGGGCATGCTAATTGTGACCTATCAGAAACTGTTGGCCCTTAGCAAGATCATATACTGGCTCATTTTCTCTGCTGTGCCACATATTATATTAGTGAGTATTCTCACTAAACAGAGTGACATTACCCAATGTGTCTCATGGTAAATATAGATTCAAGTACCTCTATAACTGAGAGTTGTCTTCAAGTCCTCATTAAATATAGAGCTGCTAAAAAAAGTGCCTAGGACATTACTAAGTTAAAGTGTCTGAACAATATACAGCAGGGATCTGAGATGGTAATTTTGTTCATGTATGTTGAAACAGTTGGACTCATCCAGGTGTCAGACACAAGAGTGTCTTCCTAAATTTCTTCCAAAAGAACAATATTGTCTGCAAAACCTACAGTATTTTAGCAATATTTTAAAATAAGGAAATGTGCTTTATTACCAGCATTAAGCATAAAATATAGACAGAAAAAGAAGAAAAAATGCAGTTAGAAGGTTTGTCTCATGAAAAATTCTGCCTCCTTCTCTGTGTTTAAACATGTGTCCATACTAACTTAGGTCCAGTTTCATTCCATTCAGCTTGAAGCACCTCACGTTTGATATACTCCTTATCCAGCCTTTGAGACCACATCTAATTTGGGAAGCCACCAATGGATAGTGGCATGGTGTGTGTATCTTGGGTAGGAACAACCCTGGAACATGCTATAACTGTTTCTGGGGAAATCAAAGCGTGAGAAGGCAGTGTGGACACGGCTGGCCTGTAGATATGGAGTAGATACCATTTATCCATGTCATTAGAGACATTAAAATACAAATTACTGTCTGATGTGATAGCCTGGCTTCTGATGGAGGTGCTCTGGAAGATAGAGGGTATCTGGGTCTTAGAATCCTGACAGCTGCCATGCAAACAACCTTTACAAATCCATGCCAGTCTTGTCTGACACTCAACACCTGGCTCCTTTTCTGTAGTGAGGATGGCTGGACCATCGCAGTGGCGCACTGATTTTTGTGGATGGTGATCACAAAAAGGGAATTGAGAAGAGGCCACCTGAATTATTCTGACACATGACTTCAGTGCATTCTATTCTTAGACAGATGAGGATCTGAAATATGTAAGTACACTATCATTGTTTTTTAGATTTATTTGGAAAGATGAGTCAAAGAAATAAAACTCTTAATCTGTCATGGGTGTGGTATTTAGACATTTATAATTTTCTTTTGATGTTTGTTTATACTGGAGTTGATAAATTAAGATTGTCCTCACATTATTTTAAGCACTGTTATTTGTCTCCATCCTTTTTTTTTTTTTAAGAAATGAAAAGTAGCAAAACCCATGAAATTATATTTGCAGTTTCATTTTAAATTTATTGTCTAATAAATAGTGATCACTTGGAAAATGGTTTTTTCCTTGTGTTGTTAACAAGAGGTTTAACCAAAGTGATTGAATCAAGATGAGAAATGATCCCAGGTTCCTGAAGCTTGAACAAATGATATTGTCAATTTTAATGTGCTGGTCTGGAAGTTCATTTGAAGTATCAGAAATAACCTAAATATAATTTCATGGCAGCTCATATACTACTTAGCGTAATTTATTCCTTACCACAGAACCTACATTACCTGTGTTTTACCAGCATTTCCAGCTCACCAAATACCTACCAACACTCAGCTATTTACTCTTGCACACTCCCAGTACAAGTAAAGATAATACTTCTTTTTCTTTTTCCCACCATATAAATTGTATATTGACTTCTAACTTTATCTTGACTGCCACCAACACTTTTGTTGAATGAGAGCAACCAAAATGTTATGTGGATATACTATTTCTGATTCATCTAATGATGGTATATAAGATGCCTTTGAGAACTCTATTATCTCCCATTAAAAAATGTTTGTGTGCAACAGTTAATAAGTAGAACTTGTCAGCTGCAGAGTGCTGTACCTCAGTTTTGCAAATGAGAGTCCATGCCAAAGTATTTCAGAGATAGCAAAAGAAATTTGAAATGTTCCTACATATGCCAAAACTTCAATGAGCCATTAAGATTTGGAAGCACAATTGAGTTATTTCTACAACTTGAAGCCAGTAACAGTGTACTTTAAAGTACAGAAACCAGTCAGCAAGATCTGTAATTGACTTGTGAGGACAAGGCTGAGTCCTATGACATTTTTGGTTTTAAAATTCGTCAGGAGAATATTTTTAGTCATATAAGTTTCAAAGTATAACTTTATGTCTCAAGAACATACTGATTCTCCTTTGGTTTTAAGCAATAAGCATAAGCTTATATGTGTCTCCTTTCTCTGGTCCAGGTTATAAAACATATTTCAGATTATTGTGTTTATATAGTAATGAGACTACCCTGAATTCTTGCAGCTTTGGGCAAGTTTTTGAACATACACATTATACCAGTGACAGGCAGATTGTTCTTGATAGGTCTGAATTAAAATAAGTGCATTTTAGGGAATATGTAGATTTCTGACTATAGCTGATTAGTTTGGTAGAGATTGGTGTAACAAGTGCCATTATATCAAGGCCCTTGTTCATCTGGAGGTTCCTAGAGGTATTGGAATAAAAGGAACTATAGCCTAGGCATCTTTACTGCACTAGAGGAAGAAAACAAGGCTTTTCCGGACAAATAAGAAGTAGTAAGGCAATAGTAGAGCTCTGGCATTTCATTTCAAAAAAGAAAATAAATAAAAAGCCTCTGAGTGGAAAAATGAAACTGTTGGACATTTTTGCAGATATGTAGTTAAGTAAAGGGTGCTGATGCTGCTGTGAAGTATCTGCATTACTCCAGATAGGAGCTTTTTTATCATAATTTGGTCAGCAACTATCAAAATATCTAATTTCTGAAAGAAAAAGCCCTCCTTATAAGTATCAGGACATTATACATTTTAAGAGACCTATCAACCTAACCTAGACTTTTTGATAGCTATGGAAACAAGCCAAGATTGTATTAAAAAGTGGTATTGTGCTAGAGGTAACCATGCCCTGTCAGATGTGTTGCATATACCCTGCTGTGTGCATGGATATTTATGGATATGCCTATACAACATATCAAATCAAGGGGAAAAAAACAACTTATGGGAAGATGTGCTAATATCTGTTTGTCCATGGCTAAAAGATACAGCTTGAATGCATTGTCCTGGCAAATGAAAGTGAAGGACATAAATGAAAGGTTATTCCCATAGTAACTCAGTAGTTCAAGGACATTTATCAGTACTACATATCTGCTGGAAAAAAGTGGATGGAGGATTCATTCCTCTTAGTTCCCTGTGGTTGCTATCTGCTTGGAAATCGCATCCATTACTACCTGTATAGGGAGCCCTGACAACTGGGCACAATTTGAGTTGTTTGAACCATGCATCTCTCCACATGTCACCAGGATGGGGATTTACATTTGGAATTGGAATTAGTTTATAACCTTGCAGAAATGCACAGAAGTAATACATGGATCTTAACAGTATGTCTGGTCAGTTTTGAGTTCCTGCAGAAATGTTGCCACAGAAGGATCTCCTCTGAGGTACTCAGATATCAGTGTGATTAGCCTGGCAGACAGACCTCTGTATTGGAGAAGCTCCTGGGATAGCAGGAGACATAAAGATTCAATAATAATACCTTATTATTGTATCAAATGATATCTGCAGAGCACTTTAAAATCATTGTGTAAAGGACAAAGGATGCTGTATATACAGAGGGGTAAAGGCTGGCATTCCTGCAGTGCATGTAATTAACAGAATTCCATGCAAGTTTGGCCTTTGGAAGAAAAATAATCTTGGGTTCCACACTGTGCATGTGGAGCTTCCATAACAAACACACAGGGAACCACTGTAAGGCATCTACAGAATTAAGGTTATTGCTTTGCTGGCACCATGTCCTCAGTGACCCTGAGGTTCAGAGACCTGTTCCTACAAGTGAAGAGGTTCGTGGAGACAAGAAAGAGATGCAGTACTTGATCATTTTTTGTTTCGGTGCTTCTCAAAGCACCTCTTGACCTAGCTGAATTTTGGTGAGAAGCTAGAATGTGTCTAGGTAGGAATATCTTCCCTGAGCCAGTTTATGGGAAGTGTTGTGATTCCTCTTGTTAAGGGGTGGTCAAAGGAATACTAGTTAGCATGGTTTTTATTGGTTCCTGCTAATAAATTGACTTTTTTTTTCGGCACTTCAGGTAGTCCTTCAAGTTACTCAGACTGCATATTAACACACTACAAAATAAAGCACTTCTTGCTCCATGTCAGGGTTCATCTCTGTTGTTATGCAAAAGGGACACAGGAGATGATCAGAAATAATCACCTAACCGTGTCCTTATTTCACACATTGCGCCCTACATGGTTTGTTTTCTCTGTGATCATTTTTCAGTTTTAGGTCCTCCTCAGCAGTCAAAAGTTAAGGGCAGAGGTGTGGCCTAGTGTGAAGAACACAGGGCTGAGCTGTGATAATCTTATATCTACTCTGGATTTGCAAGAGTTTGATAGATTATATCAGTCTATCCCACCCATTTATACAATGAAATTAATTAGATTGGCTGACATTCATAAGGACATTGAGATAAATAGAATAAAAATACCCTTTAGCAGATGCATAGTTTTATTACCTATTTTTTCCCTTAATGCAGTACTCTTTCCAGAAAATGGGCCCAGGATACATGCTCAGACCCTTGCAGCCTCCACTATGCAAATTAATTTCCAGTACCCTGGAATATAGAAGTACAGTACCTCTTTCATTAGACATGGATCATTTCTATAATAAACGGTTGGCATTGCTGCATGGTAATTGATCAGGATTTGGAAAAGGCATAAAATGCCAGAAAACTCACAGATAAATCTGATTTTAATTTTAGAGCTGGGACAAAAGAAAACATATTTGCTGATGTGGGTGGTAATTTTTACCTCAGACATAAGCCTTTTGGGAGAACTGCAGTATGTGAAATGAGGCACAGAGCTCACCTAGAAACCAAAAACATCTTTAGAAACTGAATATTTTGAAAGTAATTTAAAGACTGACTCTGTGCTAGCTTCAGGTTTCAGGTCACTATCAGTGACTTCAGTTTGTGAGAAAAAAAAATAGCTGCAAAGTGGTTAAAAAAGGAAAAATGGCCTACAAATTTTTGGAAGATTTTCCACATGAAGGTAATAAGATGTTTTAACAGGTTGACCAGGAAAGTTGGATAATGTCTACATGGGGTGACTTTGAAAGAGTGGGACAAGTTCTTGAACTGCCTAATATATCTGGACCTGCTTTTGAGATGGAGGTTTGACTACAGATCTTCAGAGATGCTGGTCAAACCTGAATTACTTTGTGATTCTAGGAAGGAAGGCCATCAGAGGCAGAAGTTCAAATTAAAATCTGAAAATATAATTTTTCACCATCCAAAGCCATCTCTGTAGCTTTGGATGTCTAAGTGAAGCAGGGTGTTTTTCTGTTTATTTGCTTCCGAGAGTGAAGGACAAGGCCACCTTCTCTGACAGCCCTTTGAAACAGTGTGAGAGGAGGTTGCATAAATTTGCTGACACTCATATTTAGATTCAGCTAAGCATTCGCTGATGTTCCCTTTCTCCAAGTTATCACTTTTATAGTGGGGATTTAACACTGTCTTTTCTGCACCAGATACACCCGTCTAAAGTAGTGGGATGAGATTCTTAGCTAGAGGCTTTCCCATCCTTACAAGTTCTCTTCATGTGTAATGCCATTGCACTTGCTGTACATTAACAATGAAGGGAACTGTTATCAGTCACTTCAGAATATCCCTGTTAAGGAGGAGGTTAATCCTTCTGGGTCTTCAACTCAGGCTGTTCATAACAACAATATGATAGACATAGTAGACAAATCTAAACTACCTGAAGAGTCAAGATATGTGCCATAATGCTTCTCCCATTTTTTAATTTTCCTTCCAAAACACTGTGATTTGCTTCAACATGAAGCAAGACCATCGGCCAACAGATAGGTCATACAGACAACACTTACGTACTCTGGAATTCTCCTACCATCTGCTCCCAGCTTTCTCATCTCCACTAGGTTCCATCCTTTTATCCTTGCTTCCTTTTCCTACCCATGACATGAGTGGGGGAAGCATGTTTTTCTGCTTGTCTCCTTGTTTCTGCACTAAAAGAAGGCGGAATTGTAGGAAATCACCAGTGTGTATATCAGGACTGGGGTTTGTGAAGAAGGCTCTGTAATAGCCATTATATCTGTGCTGTTCTCACAGGTAACTCTACATTGAGCCAGAATAGCAATTTCAGGCTCTTCAACCCTCACAACAGCAGGATTCCTAAACGGTGTATTCTTTTCAGGTTTGCCCAAAGTTGCATCTAGCTTGTCCAAACAGTTCTTCTTTTGGCCACTGCTCTGTTGCAAACTTTATTGTCTTTCCTGACTCTGATCTGTGCGATTTTTGGTGGCTCCACCTGCTATGGCTGTGTGAGATGCCCCTTGAAAGGATTTCTCATGCCTTACCAAATTCACACCTGTTCCATGAGTCCTTGTTCACCATATTTTAGTAAAATATACTCAAATGTGAGGTGAATGATGTTGGTAGTAGAGGATTGTCTGAGCCGTGATCTTCTGCTGTGTCAACTTCCATTGCACTTGAGTGGCCTTCAGCTGATAGGAGATATTTAAAGTTTCATCCTATTAGAATAGTTAAGGAGGTGTTCTCAGGGAGAAGATTTACTGTGAAGCTTGCAAAGTAGATCTTTAAAGCAGTTTTCTGAGATTTTTTTTCAACACCTGTGTGGCTAGATAGCACAACCCTCAGTGTATCAGCAGATAAAGCAATTATGTATTTTAGGTTGGTTCTTAAAAATGCACCCAGCCCTGTAAAAATACTTTTATTCTTTGCATATAATAAGGATGCAAGACCTTTCCATCTGCTTCTTATCTTCCTATTGCAGATAGGGCAGGAGGGAAGGAGGCCTTCTGCCACAAGAAGGTGAACTCTGAATTTGGTACATGATCTGCAGGACAGAAACAGTTAATTCCTCTGAATGTATTCTTTTCAGTAGAGATGGCTTTTGAAAACAGAATTTAATGAAAGCTAGTATCCTTTTCATAAAATATTTGAGGGAAATCTTGTATGATAGCACTTGTCAATCAATCCTGTGCTATTGTTGTTTTTCCCCCCACCCTTTTCACCCTTTTTTTCTTTTAATTGACATCTGTCTGGAGGGACACAAACAAATCACAAGCTGGTATCTTAACTAAGATATTGTGAAACTCTTCTCTTTCAGTCCTTGAATTTTTCTGCTGATGAAGATAAATTGCAAAGTCTATATTAAGAGGTGTAAGAGGCAAGAACGTGAGAAAAGCTTCAACAAGCATATGCAAAAAAGATCCTGGAGTATATTGAGAGGATCCTTTTTGAAATTACATTTACCCTATTATTAATAAGTTACAAAAATAGATGCCAGATACTGCAAACTCTAAAATCATCAGACAATTAATTTGCCTTTTCTCTACAATAAGTCAGACTCAAAATAAGTATATACTTAACATTTGAACATTTGATATTCCCTTTCCATTACATAGTGATGGTACTTCTAGCAGTTCCCAATGTTTTAGCTGAAATTTTTAGTGTTTTATTTATATGCCCAGTGCTTTTCAAAAAACAAGTTTAGGACATATGTAAATGTCTGTAGTAATATTTCCTGCTGACTTTTTCATTTATTTCCATTTCACTGAAGAGTGAAACATTAAGCTATTTTCCATTTGCTAGTGTTCCTGTAGTTGATTGTACTGCACTTATCTAGGTCCTCTTCATTCTCCACCCCTGGGAGTGTTCAATGCTATGTTGAACAGGACTTAGAACAACCTGGTGTAGTGGAATGTATCCCTGCCCATGGCAGGTGTGCTGGAACTAGGTGGTCTTCAAGGTCCCTCCCCAACCTATATCATTCTATGATTCTATGGTTTGTCATACTCAGTTAACCTCACACTGCTTCACACCTGGCTTTAGCTGCTCTTTCGAAACATTGGTGCACAATTTAAACAAGAGTTCATAAAGATCCAGCTTAAGTACCTCATGCAGGTTGTGTAGCAATAGGTCAAAGTATGTGTAGGTCAAAGGATTGCTGAACATCTTTAGCAGAAGAATTATTAGGCACAGAGAAACATTCTTTCCAACCTGTACAACAGTATCTTTGATGACAGCGTTTTCTATCAATAGTCATATGAAGCAGAAGGATTAATTTTAAATTCAAACGTTATTGCCCACCAGATTAATAAGCAACATTAGTGATAATAATAACTCCCTGAATGTGTCTTTTCACTCAGGAGATTGGACACTGATATCGAACAGACGTCTTTTTTCAGGATCTGGTGGTGACATATGGCACACTGTTTGCTGGGGTATTGATGTACAGAGAGCAAGACTGACGGATAAGTTCAGCACACATAAAACCTGGATGTTCCTACTGTAGTGTAGAGTTGTATGACAGAGCATGGACAGATATTTTGCTGGGAGGTTCTTAAGTTCTCAGATTTGTGTTCTTCTCTTTTTTCATGAGTGGAGATGTGAATAAATGTGAAGCCTTCAGAAGATCTTTAAAAATATACATAAATCAAGAACACAGAAAGACTTAAAAATTTCAACAAGTTAAAGTATCAGCAAGGATAGTTAACTGGACATCATCAGCTCTGTTTTGCTCAAGACGCTCGAGAAGGCAGAAATTTCCAAGAGAAGAAATCTGGCTTGAGTCAAACTTTGCAACAAAGTATTAAGATAATACTATTTGGTTTTAGAGTGAAAAGTAGAACACCTATTTTTTTTCTCCATTAGTCACTCGTATGTTCAACTTTTCAATACCAACATGGAATTCAGTGTGTAGTCACTGTGTGGTCACAGTGCCTCTGCCAATTTCTGCTGATTTTCAGATTTTATCTTAAAATAAATGGACTATTCTTTCATGGCTTTCATGACCAGGAAAAGTCTAGGTGAGACCATGGTTAGTACATTTTGACTGAGGGTTCTCTGCCCTTCAGAAGTGTGGTGCTTCCACCATACAACTGTAAGTGAAGACATACATCTCTTCCCAGTGGGAATAATTTGTTAGCAGCATAAGTATGTCTTATGCCACTGCTGCTGTTCTTCCCCTGTTGTAAAGGAAATAAGGTGCAGAGAATTCTGACTCTCATAAATGAGTTTAATTGAAAACTGAGTTCAATAAAACTACAGGTAACTAACTACCCTCAGAAATGACCAGGACATGTAGGTTAAAGAAGTATGGTCTTAGCTTTTTAAGGCCTCAAATAGTGGTTCTGCGCAATGCAGGGAAAAAGGCAATGATGGTACAACACAGTCCTGTCATTTCATCGGGGAGCTTTAGCTCCACATCCATTTTATAATGATTTAAAGCCACAGCTATAATTGTTTTGCCAAAAAAAAATTTCTAAAAAAACAGTTCTTTCAGGATTCAGGACGAATATTTGGGCTACATTGGAATACTATGGTCTCTAGAGAGGGACTAATATGCTTTTAGCAAGGCAACATATATTTTGCCATGGAAAAACATACAGCCACATGCCTGTTCTGCTGGTGTTAAGGAGAGCACTCCATAACTGTGTAAAGAACGAAGTGGTGTTTGGATTTGACTAGTTGCAAACCATGACAAAACTGAATCTGAATAAGTATTTAATTGTATGAAACTACTGTCTGGCCAGGCCTATCAGCAGATTTGGTTTTGTTTCACCAAGCTTCATACCTTAGTGCTGCTGATAGGCACGGAACAAAGTGAAAGGCACCAGATCCACAGCACTGCTGGCCATCAGAAAATGATGAAGGCAGACTTGAGAGAGATTAATTTGTAAAATAAAAGATGAAAAAATATATCTGATCAAGAGGGACATCACAGAAAAGAAGAGTAAGAGTGAAAGCAAACAAAAGAGAGAAACATCAAGCAGAGCCTGACCAGTGCTGAAGTGAAGAGATAGTGAGATGGTAGGAACTGTGGGAGCAGGGTTATGGAGGCTGAGGAAAGAGAGGAGCTGAATTTCTAGCCATGTTCAGAAGGTGCTTTTCAGTAAATGAGTATATGGATTACACCAAGATAAAGCAGTGGAACGCCGACTTTCACTTTTTAACAGGCTCCCTTTGATTTAAACCTCTGTTAAGCCTGGCAGTTCATGTCCTTTTCTCCTGGTCACTGTCTCATCACAACTCCTTGGAGCCAACACTTTGCTCCTTCAGTTGCCCACGGACGTTCCTTTAGGAAGATATGGAAACAGTACAGGCACTGGTGGTAGAAACTGATCCCCGAGAAAATACCATTAGTACTGTGGGAAAGCAGTTTGGGCTGAGTTGCAGAGACACACACATCAGGCTGGACACCCTTGGTTTACAGTGATAGTTTTTTGCTCCAAGGAGAAATTCTGTTGGTCTTCTCTACCTTTCTGTTTCACGTGTGCACTAAAATGAGCAGCAGCACAAGAAGGGAATATTGACAAATCAGTTGCTACTCTGTCATGGAGTGATACCAAGCAGACTTGTTATTCTATACTTGTTATTCTAATTCACACCTTTAATTCACAGTGACAGATTAATTCTCAAAGGGGAACTTGCCTGGACAATCATGAAAAATAGGGTGATTAGGACTGTGTTTGACTTTAAAAGCTGTTTGATGGGACGGACTAAAACACTGGTCCTGCACAGGACAACCCCAGGAATTACACAGTGTGCCTAATAACGTTGTCCAAATGCTTCTTGAACTCTGAAAAGCTTGATGATGTGTCCACTTCCCTGGATAACTCAATATCTAAGTCTTAATTTTACAGAGTAGTCTTGCTTTTATTTAAGTGGAAAAACTTATTTGCAACAGGTTTGCCCTCATGGTTTAGAAGATTATTTATGAATATAATCTCATGTCTAGACTCTCTGAGGTTCCTTAAAAATTTGGTTTAGTTTAGGTTTTCCTTTGTTGTTGAGAAACATCTGTCCTAGAACCTGAATTTTAAAGAAATTTTAATCACTGTATTCACTGGGCTAGAGCACAGGGTATAGAGCTGCAGGAATGCTCCATGTTTCCTTCATCTTCAAAATGCTTGGTTACAAAACAAGCGTCAATATTGCTGCTGGATGTATTGCAGAGAAGGAATTTAGTTTTAAAAAGACAAGTAAAATTAAACTTACAGCTCTGGGAAGAATGCCAATCTTTAGTATTAATAATTAATTCCATTGTTTTAAATTAACTTATAATTACATAACTTGAATTTTCTTTATTGCTAATTAACAAATATTTAATTGCTTTAGCAATTCACTAATGTTCTTGATGACAAAATATTTTAAAGAGTGCAGAGAATGGCTTTAAGGGATTTTGAAGGGTTTTTTCAAATTGTAGTTACTTAATGCCAACCAGCACTTACAATCTGCAAAAATCCCATGTTTGTAGAGAAGCTGTGTCTTGAAAAATAACTAAAGGTTAATTATTGTATCTATCTCAACTGGTAGTAAGTCATATATTAAATTAAAAGCCTGTATAAAATCCCCACAACTCCAAGTGACCCGGACAATTAGATCAGTAACCTAATTTAATGGTTTCATAATTTCAAAGATTTTTGAGGTCACAGAAACCATTAGCTCTTCCACCTTGACCTCCCATTTAATGGAGGTGATGGAATTTCATTCATTCCCAGCTGGAGCCTAGCAACTTCTATGGACAACTCTTACCTTCTGAAGATGTACCGAGCAAGTTAAGACACTGAGATTCCATCACACAAGTATGCTTAAGTGTATTCACAATTAGTATCTAATTCACACTTTTTGCTAGTGTGAATGTGTTCAGCTTTACCTTTCAATCCTTGATTTGTGCCTTTCAATACTAAATAGACTGTACTTCAATGTCTGTTTTCTCCTTTTGGATTTCTTTGTGCACCCAAAGTTTTTCTCTTCATGTCTTTTCCTGTACTTCTACTTTTCTTTGCATTTCATTTACTTGGGACGGGGGAAGTTAGCTGATCAATTTCTCTATTGATTTCAGGCTGCTTCTATTTTCTAGCAAATGCCTGGCAAATTCTGAGGACCTAATTTTTTCAGCTTTTTTTCTTCATTCTAACATGAGAAAATAATTTCAGTTTCTCCCACCACTGCTCTTTAAGAGCTGCTGCTTAATTTTGAATTCCTGAACAATATCTGTAAGTTAAAACAATGCCCTTCATTGTCACACAGTCACAAACAAAAGCCTGTCAGTTAAAAAAAATATATATATTTATGGGTCACCTGCTCTGCTCCTATAACTGCTGATAACAAGCAGATGGGAAGGAGCTTACTTTAGCCAACTTTTACCTTTTAGTCCAAGTGTTTCCCATTATTGTGTAGCTACTGATCCTATGTGAAAAGAATTCTTTTCTGGTATTTCTGTGTTAGAACCACAAGAGTCATGATTTAATAGACATGCTTATGGCACATTATACGTTACAGGCGTCTTTTCAAAGATTTCAAAGCCACATCTTGACAGTTTCATTTTTTTAAAAAGGTGCCTTTAATAACCGTTTCTTGCTGACTTAAGAAATGAGGGAAGAAAGTGTAACTTCAAAGTGTTGGCAAAATAATATGAATTATACAAATCTAGTTGTAAAGTTGTTTCCAGTTACAGTAGTAGTAACTCGAGACTGATAGCTGGTTTCCTCTTTTGCAAGTGTTTCCAATTTAAAAACGTATCTTTTGGAGTTGTTCCATGCTATGTTGCTGTTCTAGAACAAACCAGCTCATTCAAGTGTCTTTTCTAAAAATACTGGAAGCAAAACAAGAAACAATACAAAAATTACTAATGAGTGTAGTAAGTAGTTAAGATACTCCCAGTTCTTTCAGATAAAGTGCTGAAAGATATAATTAACACAAATGGAATTAAAGAGAACTGTAAAAATTAAAATCTGAACATCAGGAATCATGTGTCTCTCAATACAGGTTGATAAACCTACCAACAACTTTTACTTATATACTGTCATAGGCAGAGATTTTTTTGCCTGCTGTGCAGTATGGTAAAGAAAAAGAAGGTAATGAAAGATATTAATATTTAAGTAGTTAATCATACATTATTAATAGCATTTTAAGTGGCATTAATTAAGACCCTTGCATACCTTTTCCCATCAGTCTTCTATGTTGCTGATCAGACTAATCATGTAACCTTACTGGACCATTGTCCTTTGACCAGATGCATAATTATTATTAATTATTGTTCTTACTGCTGGCACTGGGACCACTAGACTTCCCCTTCAGCACTGCTTTCACAGTTGCAAAATTTTGAACTAATGCAAATCAACCCATGGACCCCTGTAGGTTTTTTTCTTTTATTCCCCTTTTTCTCCCTTAGATGTTTATTTTTTTTCCCTCTTGTACATTTTCCTGTTGTTGCTCTTTTCTTCTTGTCTTCCAATAGCAAGGGTGGATTTCAAACACTGGAAAGGGAAGATTTTTGGTGATGAGGACACTTAAGACCAGGCACAGATTATTTGCAGTTATTGTGGAGTTTCCATCATTCTGACAACAAGTTAACCAAACATCTGTCAGACATGACCTCCCTATAGTTTAGCCTGCCTCGGGGCAAGGGGAGGAACTAGATACCTCTAGAGATCTTTTATGACCCTAAGTTTCTGTGAGAAGAATAAAGCAGAATGGGCTCACCCTTGCTCATGATTATGACCTGGTCTATCCCATGCTCATGTACCTTGCAGTGCTGTAGAAGTCCAGGAAGCATCCTGAGCTTGCCTAAAATACGGTGCATACCTGCCTATAGATATGTGCTGTAACATATATACACAAAACTGTACACTTGGTGTGGTGCTGGGGGGCATGGCAGTGCTGGGTTAATAGTAGTTGGACTCAGTCATCTTAGAAGTCTTTTCCAAATCTAGATGATTCTACAATTCTACGACTTTTTCCCCTCAGTCCTGGATGCATATTGACACAAAGAAGACCTAATGGTGATTTTATGTGATCTTCTGAGATCACTTTCCAACATGTTTATTTTAATTCTTGGTCATCTGCAGTAGAATTCATAAAGAGACATGGTTTGCTGGCAGTCAAAATAGAAGCACACCAATCTCTTTACAGTGTTGTTAAAACATAAAAAGATGTGTTTTACTAATGATGTGAGCTGTGCATAATCCTATGCCCAGAAAAGGATTATATGCTCTGACAAGGCCCTTTTGCTAGTGATTTTGGGCTAGCAAATGCTTTGTGTTATGCAGCCAGTCCCCTTCCATTCTCCAATCGCTGGTCCTGTTTCACAATCTGAGAATTTGTATCTTCCTCATCTGTACACACTCTGTGATTGGTCATAGCCCTGACAAGTAATGAGCATAATATCACCGTGGGTTCATTGTTGCAAAGTGACTTTTCCTTTACTCTCCCCTTTCTCTGCTTTCGTCCCCTGCCCTACAGGAAATATTAATGAAAAGATAGAAAAAGAGGTAAAGCTCAACCCCCCATCTCCATCCCTAGTCTCAAAACAGAGACAGGTGTTGCATTATGCAGGGGGAGTGCTTTCTTCAGTAATATTATCCTGGGAATTATCTTAGAGAGATTGACCTGTGCATAATAGCCAAGCCTCAGGGTTAGCCTCACAGTAATTATCTACTAGACATTTTCACTAGCCGTATCCTTTCAGGTCAAGAGGCAAGCATGAGGACTCACATCCATACTTCATGGCAAATTATTATTCAATTACAGTGACTTTTGAACCTGACCAAATGTAAATTGAATTGTCCTTCCTTTGAGATGTTTATTTGTAAGAAAAAATCCAGAGAATTTAAAATACAAGATACGTAAGCAGCCCAGACAGTATGCAGAATCTGGGACTGTAATGAAATACTTCAGAAGTTTTCCATCCACACAGTTTTGGAGGGATCTGTACTTCATAGGTAACAACTGTGTCTTTATAGCTATTTGAGCTGTTCGGTGTCAGGCATTCATCCAGTTCATGACAAAGACGTCACGCCAGTACAAGCATCTTTGGGCACAAAGATATTTTAGATGAACAAGACAGTCATGATACAGCAACTCATGAGCTGTATTAGCCTGGCTCTATCCTAAGATGCACTCTCAGGCTGGGATTCATCCCAGTTGGAAGGAGCTAGTAGTATCAGATCAACAATCAGAGGATTTGTGTCTGGCTAGCTCAGATTTGTGAAGGTGTACTCAATATCAAAAGTTTAATGAGGGATAAATCCTACCCTATGCATGTTCGCACTGTCTCCTTGTATATCTCTGACCTACCCTCAATTTCTGCTGAATCTTGCTTGGTTAAACCCTAATTGTGAGTCTATTCTTGGAGCCAGAGTTCTGATGATGTAGGGTACCATAGCTCTGTAAGCTGGAAAAGTGTATAAAAAGCTCAGGAAGAAAGGTTTAGATGTTGGAGTAAGAGTACAAGTCCCATGATAGCTCTTTTTCTGTGAGAGAAAACCTATTTTACCTTTATAATGCACAGGCAGTAGAGAACTGTACATGGTTAACAGCTTTTGGATAATGTAAATTCCTTTATTCTGTCAAGGTCATCAGCGTGAAAACCTGTTGAAATGAAGCCTTAAATGGACATAATCCACTTAAAATCATAACTTGCAGGTATCTTTCTAAATCTGACTTACTGCAGGAATGTGCTAGACCATGGAGAGGGAGCTATTTTGAAAATGCACTTGACTTGTTGTTAGTTATTGATATTCTGTGTTTGATTTTGATTTTGCATGGGGCTTAGCTTGCATGGGGAAAAATCAATAAAATCTGTTTCAGTTTTGTTTATAGTCTGTTTCTCCCTCTGGCTGCCCAAACAGTGGTGGTTGCATATCAGGGTCTATTCTAGGACATGAATGTCTGAGAACAGGAGGATTTAATTTGATTTTTTTTTCATCCTGGGTTTTATAAAGGTTTTGTTTTGAGATAGTATGAAAGAGATTTCTTAACAAAATGCAAGTGTATTTTGGAAAGGAAGATGACAGAAACCCAGCCTGGATTAGGTACATCTGATCAAATGTAAATATTCACTCATCACTGGTTTTTTAGGCAGTAGAAAGAAACAAGCACATTCAGGTTCATTTCAAAAGACACACCTAAAATAAAACCACATAATATATGCCTAAAATTCTCTGCTTGTCTCTGGGGAATAAAAAGCAGCCCAGGGTGACAAGTTTGGACAGGGACTGGAAATGACTAAAATTATATGGTTTTCCTTCCTATCTGCATGGGATCTCTCTCTGTCCCTTGTGCTGAAATTGCTCCACTGTGCAGAAGAGACACCCTTCCTCAGATGAAAAATCAGGGCTAGATATTAGTCTCCTAACAACTCAGTTACATGGTGATGATCCCATTCTTTCTGGTAGCTTGGCTGCCTGGCGTTCTTGCCTGCAAAGGGAGAGAACTTCAACAAGGAGGAAAGAAAGCATTCCCTTCTAAACAGCTTTTAAATTGGTTCTGAGATCAGTTAACAGAGAAGGAGTAAAGTCCTGTGTTAGCAGAAACCCTTTCTCACCTCTTTTTGCAGAGCAAGGTTTGAACCTAAATCTATTTCTTTTGTGAAAGTTTAGGTCAGTATGTTTCTGCATAAAAGAGTAAGGAACCGTGCAAGGTACCATTGTCCATGTCTTGGAAAGCAAAGAGAGAGTTATTGAAGGATTATAGATGCTCAGGTTGAGAAGGGCTGGCAAAACTTGGAAACTCAAGTTGAGATAAACCAAATCACCACAGTTTTTAAGTCATGAATGTGGGCAGTGTCAAGGGGACATACTGTCTTTAGTGACATCCTCTGCTCTCTTTCTGTAGATAACTGTGGTTAAATTTTATGCATGGTCTCAACAGGTAGTAAAGAAAAAAAGAATATATTTAGTAGACTTGTAGACATGACACAGGAGATCTTGCTGTAGTGGAAAATCCATAAGAGAGGTTGCAGAAAGTAAAGCTTGACAATGACTATACAGAGGAAGTGTCAGAAGACAACTGTTACTGTAAGTTCATCCTTTTTTTTGCCAGATAGAACAAATCTGTACTGAGTGTGTGTGAGCCTTGATTCCTTGCTGATGGTATGCTCTGATCTTATGGTTAATGGCCATACAAATGTACAGTATTTCAGATTAGTTTATTTTTTTGTTTGTTGTATAGAAGGTGTGATGTCTATATATTTTAACACTACTTTCCCCCAGAGAAAAGAAAATGGAAACTAGCAAAACATTGACATAAAATATTTTGCTGGCTTGTTAGAAACTGTTTTGTTTTAAGCCTGCTGGCCTAAAGAAATAAAAATGCAAGGGAACAAGGAAAAATCCACAAAGGAAAATGTGATATATCTGTCTAAGCAAAATCTTTCCGTTGATCCCATTCTGTGGTTTGTTTTTGTGTTTTTGTTTTTTTTTCTTCTGTGTTCAGTTTTGCAGCTGCTTTTCTTGTGAAAGGGGAAACAGTAAGCAAGCTCCCTCAAGTCAATCCAAGATATAGTTGCTCCTTTTTGATTTTTTGGGATTCAACCTGTGAATCAAAAAGGGAAGCCAGAGTCTTGCAAAACCTCTTCAGCAGCATAAACCAATGGCTGCAGTGTGCAGTACTGATAATGATAGTGGGTGATATTTTTATTTTGCAGTGAAATATGCTATTACTTTATTATAAACCTGAGGCAAAGTTTATCCTCATGACAAACCTATGCTGGTTGGAGCGACCTCATGAATTAAGTCCAGTGTATGGGAATGCTGCCCTGAAAATATATAGGGAAAACTGGAAAATCAAAAGACAATGAAGACAGCCATGACAAAAAGCCAGCAGAGCAGCAGTCAATAAGCTGTTGGCTGGGGAATAAAGTTTGATTATTGAATTTAACTAAGTAGTGTAATACACATGAATAAGGAGAATGCTTGGTGCAGCAGAGTTGAAGTAGTAATAATAGTATTCCATGAGGAATTTTATATTCTACTATAGTATAAATATTTTCTCTTAATAATAATAGTAAAAAAGCAGCCATCACACACATATCCTGGCTATATTAAATTTTAATCAAATGTCCATTGGAGTGTTGTGGAATTGAGCTTTTCAATCAACATTTACCATGATGATTTAAAAGACGATTTAAAACATAATTTTAAAAGTTTTTTGCTTTCGAAGAAAATGAAATATTTATATTTTTTTCGCCTTTCAGTAACTTGATTGTTCCTTTGAGTTTCTGTGCCTTAATTGGTAAATAATGAAAAAGTATTTTCTGAGTACTTCAATGAGGAAGAAAGTAAATGAAAGGTTAAGCCTTAAAAAGTAGTATATGAAAGCTGAGAAGGGAGGAAGCAGGCATGACAGCTCAGAGGCTAAAATAAACCTCATTGTAATCTTCACTGGTTTAAAAAAATCAAATTTTTGCAATTCTTTAGCTGTGTTCTCACAGAAGATACATGATCTATAGGTATTTAATGTATTCATGAAAATTGTACAGAGTATTGGCAGAATTGAGAGCCTGGAGTGGAGAGTTCACATGAGGGCTGCTGAGCCAGAAGCCCCCATTGACTTACAATTCCAGTGAGCAGAAATATGTGCAAGCCAGCACCTGTGCTAGGCAACTGTGCTATGTACATCAACACATGTCAAAACCAAGCCTCTCATTACTTCCCACCTTAGGCTGTGTTGGATACACAGGAAATGCATGTCCAAAAGTTGGACATGACTCACAGGGAAACAGGTGAAAAACCTGATGATGTCACTGCCAAGCCAGGCAGCAAATTTATTCTGCCTGACATTTCTTGTGACTGGGCTCAAACTCCTTTTGCCCTCTGCAGCAGAGCGAAGGCAGCTCCTCCAACCCACCATGTCATTACAGCCAACCTTGCAGCAAAATAAGAAAAGGTTTCCTGGATTTGTCAGCTAAGAGACTGGTATCTGTTTCTGTTTGTCTGCTGGCAAGATTTTTGCCTTTTGGCCTTTGCTGTGCACAGGAGGGATGGGACTTGGCATCCAGAGGCAAGACCTCGGGTTGAGCATCAGGAGAGGGAAGAACTGCTTTTCTTGATCAGGTTATTCCAATCCCATGACTTGTTTGATACCCAGCAGTCCTTGATTATTCAAAGACTCTGAGATGTTAAATATTTGACCTTACTCTGATGTCTAAATTACTCTTTAATTGCTTTATTTGTAAGCCAAGAAGCTGTATACCTCTTCCACATTCTCGATGAGTAGCTAGTTAGAGAAGATGTGAGGTTTTCCAGGCAGCAGTTTATGGAGATGACTGTGCCGAGATCCATAACTGTGATACGAGTAAACAGTCCTTCTTGCATTGTTACTAAGAGCAGTGAAGCTGATGCAAACCAGCTGGGCCTGGTCTTGCAGTTTATTTAACAGTAAACTATCTAAAAATATTGATTTGCACTGTCTGTGCTTCTGCTCTCTGCCTCTGACCCGTGGCCTCCTCTTGTGTAAACACACATTCTTTGGTTGGTGAGAGACATAATGATGGTCTGGTTCCATAAGCTGAAATCAGGTTTGTTTAAAAAGCCTCTCTAAGAACACTTCACCCACTGATGGTCCTTATAAATCTGACACTAATAGCAACATTGTGACCTGCATGGCAGTGCGGTAGTACTGACCCAGAAAGGCACAGGCTCAAACAACACCAAGATCATTTTAACACATTACCATTTATACACCAAGAGATTTCTAAGTTTAAATTGCAGTATAGAAAAACTTATTTCATGCCATGGACCTGCAGTGGAAGTGGCTGGCTCAGTCAGGAAGACCAACTAGCACTTGGTTGGGCCATGCTCTGCCTCCTGTGGTGGCATTTCTGTGGCAAAGAGGAAAGGATGTTGGTTGAATTTTGAGGCGCATATTCCTCTTTATGTAGAAATTGATGACCTGAGTGCCCTGGTGGAGTGACGTGCCTTTAGCACCTATTATCCAGTCCTGCCAAGAAACACCAATCAGGACAGGATAACTGAGAGCCATATGGGGAAGAGCACTAATACATGTCCTGAGTTACAGATATTTTGGAATATTTAGGAAATTATTATTTGCTGCAAAGATGAATCTAGGTCTTGGTGGGAGTGTGCAGTGGACTAAGGTTGGAATTGGGGGCACTCATTGCTGCTGGTGGTAGGAGGTGAGGAGGAAGATCCTTAGTCACAGAAGGGCAATACGTATGCTCAGATGAGCCTTTTCCAGGTAATTCTGCCAAAAACTTCCATTCCTTTTTTTTTCTAGTATAAGAGTTGTACTTGCTTTTATTGAACAAGGCCAGAGGGTCATTACTAGATGAGTGAGGACCAGACTGTGATATGATTATCTTTTGCCCTTCACCCTGGTATCTCTCTAGAAGAGATGTAAATCATTTCAGTCCTGCTAGTTGCATTTCAAACCAGACTGTAGTTGCAGAAAGAATCAGTCCCTCCAGACTTTATTAACAAAGGACTGTATATAAACCTCCTGCTGGAGCTGGTTACCACAGGTTGCGTGTCTCTTTCTACCTGTGAACCTGAAACTGCAGTGGGATGTCAGAGGCACTCAGCACCTTTTTGATCTAAGTACACAGAGCCTCACACATTGGGTAGGAGTCATTTCACAAACCTGGGCACTTGAAAGGGATGCATCTAAAGACAGATGAGGTTAGTTTCATACATTTGAATATGCTGCCCAGATAAGTGGTGGAATCATCATACCTGGAAGTATTCAAAAGGCATGTGGATATGTCAACTAGGGATATGGGTTAGTAGTGGACTTGGCAGTGCTGGCCTAATGAGTGGACTCGATGATCTTAGAGATCTTTCTCAACCTTAGCCATTCCATGATTCTATTTCCACTCCATGACCTGGTCTAATAAGTTGCCTTCTGGAGATACCTGCTTCTACTGGTTCAAAGAAAAGCCAAGAGAGACTTGCCTGTACACAGAGGTCCAATGTAAATTGATCAGCAGCCTAATCAAAAAACCAATATGAGTTATAATTTATTGCATTCATACCGTTTTTTTTAAAGTCATGTGTTCAGAGTTTAATGCCTAAACCAGTCATATCTTTCTGGAAAGATCGGATGGATTGAAAGACAAGTGAAAGAAATATGTAAAATTCCTGGCCTTGAAGCAAGTTGAAGGGAAATTTCCACTAAGCCACATGTTTGAGTGTTAGGAAAGCAGTGAAATTCTGCAACTATGGATGCAAATATTCAAGTGGTTTCATATATGAATTTTAAGCCGACCAGTGAAAAGCAGAGCTAACGTTCTTGTAGCCTGCTACAGAGAAACTGAGATCCTTGTCACTTATTAAAGTTTTATTTTGTTCCCCCACGAACAAGGCAATTAATTATTTAGAAAACCAATCAATCAGGGGTTAGATGTACTAATCAAACACATTTCAGCTGCTAAGTATTGCTCACTTAAGACATTGATCAGCTGTAGGATGCTCTGTAGACCATTTAGATGAGTATTTTCTGACAATGTGCTTTAAACCCCCTTGAGGTCAAATCTTTGACACCGTCTGCTGGACCATGTGGAAGGTTGAATGCCAGACTGTCTGACAGACTGTAATTATTTTCTGTCCTGTTGCCCTTTCTGCAGTCATTAGGGGATCAGGTTTCTGAGAAAGCCAGAAAAGTTCCTTGTACTGCAAGCAGCTAATAGCCTGAAAATGAGCCTCTTTTGTTATGTTGATGATTTGCCACTGGATGTTGTTTGAGGCCCAAGATCGATTATTTAAGGCTAACTCCACTGGTATTATGTATTCTTGGTCTTGTGCAGCTCTGTGCTTTCTTGCCTTTTCCCTCATGCTGACAGATGTGTGGTCTGTATTGAAGTGCACTTAGTCTGCTGGTGGTACCTTCAGCTGCTCTGGTAAGGACAGATGCCAAGGGGGAGCCCCACAGGAGTGCTGATCCAGGACTCTCCAGCTAGATGCTGAATGAGCATAAGGAAGTCTAGATTTTCTGCCTTGCAGGACAATGGCCCGAGTGTTCGCAGAAGTAGCTAAGTGAAATTAAGACCACAATTCCCAATAAATAATTGAAGAATGAGACACATTGTTTGCAGTCCTAACATGACTGCAAATTTAGGCTATGCCTAGCAAGTTACTATATGAATTCCCCTTACACTGACCCCTGTGGTAATTGGAATTTCAATTATTCATTTTCAATTACAAGCATAGCATGATGATCACAAATGTCATTAAGTATTAAATTACATCTAATGATGGATGGATGGAAGGATAGATAGATGCCTCTTCAGATCCTTTCTTTATTTAATGCTGGTAAAACAAGCTCATGGTTTTTAGGGAATATCTTTTAAAAATACTTAAAAAGATGGTAAAATGCCATTTGTTTGCAGCAGATAAAACCTTGTTAATGCACATTACTTGAGCTCAGTGTCAAGTTTTCATCACCCGTGTCATTAAGATGAGTGGTCCCTGGTGTGTGTGTACACAAAAACGAGTACTTTGGCCCACAAAGAGTGGCAAGGCAGAGGGAGGCCATTTGCATTCTGCCTTATTAGAAATGATATCCCGGTGCTCATAATTGAGTTCTTAGTTTAGCAGCCTGTTCAGTGCCTTTCCATCGTGCCTTTGCACGTAGAGCAAGCTTAGTCACACACTGTATTTTAGCAGCCTGGAATCACAGAACCACAGGGTGATTGGGATTCGAAGAGACATTAAAGCTCATCTAGTTTTAATTCTCCTGGCATGGGCAGGGACACCTTCCACTTGATCAGTTTCCAAGCCCCATCCAACCTGGTCTTGAACATTTTCAGAGATAGGACATTCACAACTTCTCTGGGTAGCCTGTGGCCATGCCTCACCACCCTTATAGTAAAGAATTTCTTCCTAATGTGTGATCTTAATCTCTCTTCTTTTATTTTAAAGCCATTCTCCCTTGTCCTGTCATTCCATACTCTTGTCAAAAGTCCTTCTCCGGTTCTCTTGTAGCCCACTTAGGAGCTGGAAGGAGATTTAAGATCTTCCGGAAGCCTTTGCTTCTCCAAGCTGAACAACCTCTGTCTTTGTCACAGGAGAGGGGTTCAATCTCTCTAATTATCTTTGTGGCCTCCTCTGGACTCTCTCCAACAGGTCTATGGAAGTCTTGTTGCAGAAATTACCGTAATGAGGTGATGTCAGAAATACACTTGACCTGTGTTAGATGACATGCCTTCACTTGTGTTAATCTCCATGGCCAATTTTTACACCTACGAGCAAAAAAGAGGTGGAGCACAGGGTTTTTAGGCCAGGTTTGGCCCTGAACCAGTTCTGAAACTGCAATGTGGTGGGGAGCAGAAAACCACAGGAGTGCTCTTGCTTTGAAGAACTTGCAAAGGAGCACTTACCTCCTGCTTTAGCTATATTTTGCAGTTCTGCCTGTGGTATTCAGTCCACCACAGCAGGAAGAATCTATGAAAATACTTTGAGCAGGTATGAGAACTCAGGACTGCCCACAGGAGAGCCAGGATGCTGGCTGCAGCAAGGAAGAGTTCATGTTGGCTTTCAGATAAATGGGGACAATGAAGCACTAGCTTTTGGGATCACTGAGGCCAGCAAGATGTTGGAGCACTGAGAAGAGGCTTGCTGCTGAAATCCAAACTAGTTCAGCTTCTACAGGAGGCAATGGGTGTTGACAGTGCTAAGAAAGAAGCATTGTCAGACTATGATCAGTTTAATCAGATGGACAGAAATTCCTATTTTACATTCTTGCCATTTTTATAGAGTAGTGCAGTAATCTCACTTTAGGGGAAATCCAGTTTCCACACTACAGCAATGAACTGCTGAACAATTGGGCACCCAGTCTAGAAAATGAACTTGAACTATTGATTTTAATACGTGCATGGATGCCAGACTTCTGATCTTATCTTTCTTGTGTATATACTTTCCCTGTTTCCAAAACTGATAATGATAAAATTTATTCAAGTGCCATTATGATGCTTAATTATTCCACAACTGCAAGGTACTTTCACAGTTATGTCTGAACTTAAATAATGTCTATAAACGAGTTGCTGTTCCTGTTGCCATTTTCTTTTTAAGCAAAACAGACATGAGACTCACAATTTTAAAATAGCTTGTTCAGACCTTCATATTGGCAGAGGCATTTTCAGAGTCAAGAGAAAACCTAGAGCTTTTTCTTAAGTATCCCTTTTGTACCAGACCTTAGTTTCTCATTGTCCTATGGGAGTGAGACCGTTCTTACCAAGTCTACATATCTGTAATTTACATTTACCACTTCTACTGTTAACCCATGACCCTTGTGCAGGGATATCTTTTTTCATGAATGCCACTCTTTCTACTGTCCAGGTTGGCTGTTTTCCCATTTCACTGCAATCTTAGTCTTTTCTGTCTTCCCTCTTTGTCCCCTTCTCTTTTTCACATATGTCTATACAGGCCATGACTTCGAATCATTCTTTTGCTAGTTCCAACGTGTAGCCCCATTTGGTCATCAGCCCTTCAGACTGTCTTCTTCCTCAGGTTTTATTTATATATTTATCCACTGTCTCGTTTTTCATCCTGTGTTTCCAAGAAACCTTATTGCAGTGCTGTAGCAGCAGTTGGAAAATCATCCACTGCTGTGACCACGGGTTTCTGTTGCAAGGCAGAGCATTTGCAGCTCAGCCACAGTGTCGTGAAGCTGATTAGAGTTTCAGGGCCCCAGTCAGGTTTGTGTTGCTGTCAGCATGTCCCAGGAATTGCTACCTTGCAGATTTTGCAGCTGTGATCTCATCTGAACTGATGAATAACTCTTCAGGAAAAGTTCTTTTTCATTCCCCCCCCGCCCCCCATCTTACTCAGGTGATAAAATATCAGAAGGGTCACCCCCTTATTATGCAAAACCCTACCTTCTTTGGACCTTAAAGAATCACAGAATGGTTTGGGTTGTGTGAGACCTTTAAAGGTCACTGAGTTCCAAACCCCCTGTCATGGGCAGGGACACCTTCCACTAGACCATGTTGCCAGGGTTCCATTCAACCCGGCCTTGAACATTTCCAGGGATGGGGCATCTATCATTTCTCTGGGCAACTTGTGTCCATGCCTCACCACACTTACAATAAAGAATGTATGTATCTTCTTAATATCTAATTTAAATCTCTCCTAGTTTAAAACCATTCCCTTTTGTCCCATCACTACATGCCCACATCAAAATTCCCTCTCTAGCTTT
Organism: Acridotheres tristis; assembly: GCA_037013685.1. Classification (NCBI taxonomy): domain Eukaryota; kingdom Metazoa; phylum Chordata; class Aves; order Passeriformes; family Sturnidae; genus Acridotheres; species Acridotheres tristis. The sequence goes on along the minus strand of CM072884.1, from coordinate 30,927,786 downwards.
CTTGGAGCCCACTTAGGTACTGTGAGGAGCTAGAATCTTCCCCAAACTGACCAACCCTACCTCTCTCAGCTTGTCTTTATAGGAGAGGTGCTCCAGCCCTCTGATCAGCTTTGTGGCCTCCTCTGGACTTGCTCCAGCAGGTCGATGTCCTTCCTGTGCTGAGGATCCCAGAGCTGGATGCAGCACTCGTGGTGGGGTCTCACAAAAATGCAGTAGAGGGGCAACACATACAAAGACTCATGGTAGGATGCATTATTTCTACAATTCTGCTGCCACTTGGTTTCACAATTTTATTTTCAACCAAGGCTGAACTTCAGCGCACTTAAACAACCTTAATCTGAGAAAGCTGATTGCAGTTTTTTCAGATTTTTCCTGATATATTACCTGATTGTTGAGTATCTGCAAACTTGCACCCCCAGTAAACTGGAAAAAGAAAAAGAAAGGTAGATTCTGCTTGCACAAAATTCACTGGAAATTTCTCTAGTAATAGATCAATGGTAGTCACAACGGCAAGAAAATATTATATTGTATGTTACTGTGCTATCAGTATTTTAAATATTGTGAAATAATGGTAAAATTTTGCATGTGTTCAGTATTAACTTCAGAGAGATGCAACACAAGTAGCAGAGAAATTATGAAAGTGGCTCTAGATGAGGAGACAATTTCTGTGTAAGAGGAGGACTGAAACAGTAATTCAGACAGAAAAGACATAAGTTAAACTTACGTAGAATATGTTTTGTACTTTTTACACAGTTTCCATTCAACCTGTCAGGAACCTAGTTTTAAAAACAAGACAAGAAGTTACCCAGTGAGAGTGTGTGGCAGTAAATTTAAGCTGGATAAATACTTCTTTTTAAAAAACCAACATACGATATAGCAGTTACTCACTGGATCTCAGGGAATGGGGGAAAAAGCATATACAGTTAAAACCTGACAAAGAGGTAGTTAAAATTCAGAAATTTCTGTGCAGATCATATCATCTACTCTAAAATAAACAGAATTGTGTGGTTCTGCTGGAAGAGAGCTGGCCCTGATGAAGATTGGAGGGAGACAGAAGGAGGTTGTTCAGACAGCAAAGTGAAACCCAACAGCCAAAACCTGAGTGAAACCCAAGCTTAGTTCTCATTCTGCATGCTGGAGGTCAAGCATTCTCATACACACATGATCTCCCATGTGTGCACTGAGCCCAGGGTGCCCTGCAGTCATCCTGTCCTGTCTCTCCTCCATTGAGTTGAAGAACAGTGAAGGAAAACTTCAGAGAATTGCAAGGGACTCCAAAAACAAAATCCAGGGAGATAGCCTGTGCAATACAGAGGTTAGCGAGTCACTGTCTGCTGTTCATCAAAGTGCAAATTGACAAGGGCTTGGCTTCCATATGCAGGCACCAATGCCCAGATAAACTTTTAGACAGGGAGATCTTTTTTGGTCTTGCAAACTAAGACATAACATGATTCATTGGCTGGAATACAAAGTTAAACAAATTCAACCTTGAAGGAAAGTGCAGTTCTCTGGCAGTGAGGGTCATTAAATGTTGCAACACCTTACCAGGAGCGGTGTTAGACTCGTCATCGTTCTGGTTCTTTAAAACAAGATTAGCTATCTTTCAGAAGGCTTAATCCACCTCTTGGGAATAGCTGTTTTGTCTATGTATTGTGAAGGGCTGGAGACAGATCCCTCTGGCTTTATAGCCTGTATATCTCTGAATCATTTTGCAAATGATGAGTTGAGACACCAAGGATAAAATTCATTTTGCTGCAGAGTGATATGACTACACCTGTGTACTGCTTAAATCCTTTCCTGTATTCAAAGTAGAAGCACTCATGGAATGTAGGCATGCTGCTCAGTACTTAAAACAGGAGATGTTCAAATCCCAAGTGTCTACCCTGTCCCTGAAGGCTGCCTGAAAGGCAGATCACTGAGGGCTATATGTTACTCCTTAGTATGCAAAATTGGTAGCAGGTTAGTTTAATAAGATGAACAACATAAACAGTGCTTTATATGGGTTTTTTCCTGCTCATGAAGCTGTGACTGCTAAAAGAGAAGTCATTCTCTGGGATGGTTTGGCTCCCAGACTTGCTGACCTGGTGCATATGCAGTGCACCCTTCCACCCATCTTTCTGGACAGGCCACTCTTATGTGCCTTTTATTCTCAAAAAATGTGATTCATCTTGCTTAAACTTCAAAGTTTCCATCTATGCTGAGCACTTAGTTCTATGTTAGGCTTGGTGTTAAGGAAGAGGCACTATTAAAGGAGCCGTTGTTCACAACTGTTGCAGATGTGATGAGTTATACCCTATCAGTGCCTCTGTTTCTGCAAAGGTTAAAGAGGGAATCTGAAGTGTAAGCTTGGTGGTCCTAATTTGAGCATGTGAATCTATGAATAGTATCTTAACACCTCTGGAAGTTTAAGCTTTATGTTTGGCTACCTAGTTATTATAGATTAACAATAATAATCAACCGTGACCCACGTTATTTATTAATTCTTCTGCTATGCTGCCTCCAAACTAATTCCTGTCTGGGAAGTGAAGCATTTGAATGCTTTAGATTCTCTGCAAATACTTCGGTTTGGCTTTTTGGAAGGGTTTTAGTGAGAGATGCAACTGTGACAAAAATAAGTATTAATCTTGTCTGTCTCTATATTTTGCATCATGTGGCATTGTTTGCATTCAGTTATTTCCTGAACTTTAAAGGTAATCTGTCATTCATTGTTACCAATTAGCTGCCTTTACAATATGACCTGGAAACTGTTTTCCTGACAACTTGGTGTTATTAATAACATGCATTACAGCTGGGGCGTGCCAGCAGTTCAGGAGTCACAGAGCAGCATGACAGTTTAATTTGGTACCTTGATGAGATTTTTGCCTGCGAAGTTGCACAGAATATAAAATATATGTACTCTGCCAGTACAGCATTGGTGGGAGCACTTCAAGGGATTTCCAGACTGTCTTATTTGAAAGCATTTACATTCAGTGATTTGAAAAAGCATGTATTGTAGCTTAGAAAACTGAAAGAGACAATTCTGATCACCCTAATTATTAATAACATTATTAAAGCTTTTCAGTTACCGCACAGACTTTCGTTGACCAGTCAAAACAGTTCCAACAAGACAAGTAAGAACCATTATTTCTTGTGGTTAAATGTCATGCATCCCTAGCACTGATGGAATCCTCTCCATGGAATTGTAGACCTGTTGGCATGTCTTCAGCTTATCAAGTCTAGTATGCAGGGCTGAAGAGCTGTAGCCATACCAAAGCACTGACTAAAGTGCATCACTGGAGCAAAAGATGTTTCAAATACTACTATAAATCACTATATACAACACATCCTAAATTTGGCAGATAAATCACAGGTTTGCTCCTGCCACTCCAGACTGTCTGTTGCTCTGGTGCTAGTGCATATTAATCTGAGAGCAATCACTGGCTTTGCTGTGGGGAGCCTTGTGGCTGGGATCTTTACTGTGGTTGTACTCTGGGACTGCAGTCCCAATGTGATGAAGATTGAGCAAGGCAGAAAGAAAATCTCTGCTTTATCTTAGTCATTTGGCAACTTTCTAAGTCTACACTGAAAAAATAGGTACATAAATCTCCAAACACTGTCATTTGCATAATGAAGTATCATCCCAATCCAGCTAATGACAAAATGAAAGAATGTCTGTCCTGAACCATTTATGAAGAAGCTAGGAAAATCTGGACCTTCTCCAGATTTTTGTTTAACCATTCACTAGAGAATGTAATTTAACAGTGTGTCTGTGTCTGCAAGAGAAAGTCTGAAGACTATAAGTGGTTCACATTTTATTGCAGTCTATGTCAAATTGGAAAACTAACTCAGCACCAGACATTTTCTCACGCTTAAGGAACTAGAGGTGCCCACTCAGTACATCCATGTTATTAACTGTATCACTACTAGGTAGCGTAGTGAATACATTTATGCAGCCTATCATCTCTGAATGCTCCCCAGACATTTCCTATAGCATGCCAAGGTAGCCAAGCAAGCTAAGAGGTTACAATCAACTCTTAGCTTACAACTCTTAGCTCTTAACAATCAGGGAAATACAGTAATGTGTCATTGCATATTGGCATAAAAAGTTTCCTGAAAGTTTGCAGCTTACAGTACATCAGAGTTAACACAGATAGTGAGTGAACAAATGAATCAATGGGCAGATGAGTTCTCCTTTTCCCTCTCTTTTCTGAATGAAACTAAGTACTGTACTTATTTTCCAGCTGAGAAGTGAAATTAAATTGTCTGGGTACTTGATGGCCTACTGTTTTTAGAAGGCTATTAAGATGCTGCTATCAAGTGGAGGACAGCTTTCTTGACCCTCTTTAGCTGGCTTATCTAGTGGCCACCTGACGACTTCATCACTGCGCAGGAGGCGTATCTCTGGTGCTGACCACGTTTAACTGTGTCTTCCTCTAAGTGGCAATTTAGCAAGTGAGGCAACACACAAAGCTGACTCCTCAATCAGGCAGGGAGGACCTTAGGGACGAAGTGAGCATTCTGTGCCATTTATCTTGTCTCTAAGGACAGCAATGGTACAACAGCTTTCCTGTTACTTCAGCTCATAACTTTTTTGCTGGGACTATGAATTAGACACACTCGTGCTAAAGATAAAGAGTCTCTCTGGGATCAGAATAGCAAGCAGAAAGATCCAGCTCTTTATTTTAGATGTTCTGTAATGAAAACATAGGTTTGTATAATACTGGCTCTTTATAGAATGTCTAGCTCCTAGCTCATCATTCTTAGCTGATTCCAGCAATTTGATAGTGAACAAAGTTTGATTTTGCTAGTGAGGTCAGTCACTTGGGCACATTAACGCCAAGTCCTGCTCACTTTGCTTGTCATTTTGTTAGCCTTCACTCAAGAGAAACCCAACTGCCTTTTTTTTTTTTTTTTTTTTAACTGAGAGAAAGAGGACCTTAGACATTAATAAGCAGATTTTTTTAAATCACATATTTGGCAACAGCTTTTTGACCTTAGCTCACTTCAAGATCCCTGTAGTCTGAGCCTCCCACATCCATGTTAACCTTCTGTCAGGGATAATGTTTTCTATTAAGGTGTTTGGATAAGGGAGGGTAGACACATGGGCACAGAGGCACAGACTGCACCTTACCTTTTGGGTCAGCAGCCCAGATGCTCAGATGTTGTATAAGTGCTCTGCTCACACAAAACCCTGGTATCCAGAGATAGCTTTTTATTTGGTCACAAGTTTGTCCCTGTTAAGGCAGTGACTGTTTTGGCATCTTCTTCCACTGGCTAGTCAGGCAGTAGTTAAATGTGATGCTTCAGGGGTGTTTAAGGCAAAGTCTTGTGTTTTCAATAACTAACCACTGAACGAGACCCAGATTTGCTCTCTTGGATTTCCAACACTTCCTGACAGAGGTATTTTCTCTCTTTCTTTGATTTTACTCCCTGGTCTTTGCAGTCAATGCTGTTTAAAGGGCATAAAGTTTCACCTAAAGGGGAGTAGTGGCAGATAGCAATCATTCATCAAAAAGAAACCCTTTCAGAGACAGAGGGAAGCAGAAAAGACAAATGGCAAAAAGACCCTCTAGGCAGATTTCTGGTTAAATACTTCTGGGGGTCCAAGTTCAGACACTTGCTCCAGGAGCAAGCAGCTTTTTTCACATCCTGGTTTTCAGTTGCTCACAAGCCACATAGGTGCCTGAATTTTGTGATTGTGAAATGGATGAATGATTGCTCTGTCCAGCTCTGAACCTTTCACTCAGGATTTCTGAACCGTTCTTTGCAAAGAGCAAAGCTGCCCATCAGACAATGTCAGCAAATGAACCAAAAGGAGAACTGGTTTCACTCTGAAGTGAACCTATTGTGTGGGCACTTCAGAGTGTGGTGACAGCAGCTTAAGATGCTCCTTTATTTTCTTTCTGCAGATGTTCTTTTTAGAAAGCTAACTCTGAATCCGATTATTTTTTATGATCTAAGAAAAGGCCATGGCAACTGTTTATCTTTCTGTATTTATATGAGTTCTCTAATCTAAATCTAATCATTCATCCATTCAAAAGCAAAAGAGACTTCTGTGGTATTCTGAGAAAGATCTTCTAGTTGTAAATCAGCATATCACCATTGAATTTCAATCAATTTCACCCTTGGCTAAGTAGACTGCAAGGGATCTAGGTAGCTGAGTGATCTGGCCTTTTGGTTTAGTGGATTGTAATGTGCAAATTTGTAGGAAATAAAGGAATGGGTATAATTATAGGACTTTACTCTGTGATAACATAGCAGTATATTTTATTTGAGCTTACCAAGTATATTGCTCCATAGCAGGAATTCTTTTGTACTTTCTTTCTTTTCTCTTTTTTTTATAAAAGTCGTTACAGATCCAACTTAAAGAAAGTAATGAAAATGAAGAAGAAAATGCTTTCCCTATAATTTTATAGGAATGCAGCCTTCAGAGCAGAAGTATTCTTCAGACTTAGGTGACTAGCTTGCATTGACATGAGTTGGTATCACAGCAGAAATATTCTTCAAATGGTTAGCCACAAAAGAAAATTACCTACTTGTTGAAATCACACCTCCTTGTCATTGCACAAAATCTAACCACAAGTAGCTTTAATTACCCAGAAGTAAAGTGGCGAGTCTTCTTAATACAGCACTCAAGTTCAGTTTCCATTCTTGCTTGTATCTCCATTGATGAATTGATTTTAGGACCGGGCTTGGGAAGTCTGTGAGCAGTGCATGGAAGTAAAAAAGAAATAATAATACTAGATGGAAAAGACAAAGAAAAATTATTTTTAAAATCTTTTTCCTGTTTGTCAAGGATGCATACAGGGATGCAATGTGCTTGCAGGATACACTGGTGTGTATCTTCTGTCATGGTCCTTATACCTGCTGTCCTAGTTACCCAATCCAAGAACCTGCATGAGAGATCATGGCTATTCACTGAGGTTTCCACTGAGAGGATCCTGTGGACTCTCTGATGTGATGTGGCATTCATCCTTGTTCAAACTGTACCCCTGAATGGCCTCTTATCTCGAAACAACCTTTCTCTCATTCTTCCTTTGCAGAAATTAGGTCAAGGTGAAAAATGTAACATTATAACTAAAGCCAAATTGCCTTTCCATGCCATACAATATCCATGCAAAAATCCATAGGTGCATTAGTCATACTCTACTTCTAAAAATTAATAGCAATAATAGTAACAACAATAATAATAATAATGTGCGAGTTGATCACATTGGACTGAAAATTGAGTAGTTTCCATAGCAGTTAATTGTGTTTTGTGTGGCTCATCATTCAAACGGTCTCAAGTTCAACATGGAAAGGAGAACAAAAGGAAAAAACAGAAAGAGACAATGTTTCAAGGCAGTGTATACTGAGAGGATCTCAGAACTGGTCCTTCATCACCCCTGACCACAAAGGCAGAAGTCTAGCTGCAGTTCTCTATACCAAAATAATTTTGTAATAAATTCAGAAATCTATCAGTAGTTTGAAGCAGCTCCTACCATGCATTCCCATCTTACTGGGGTAAGCCCACAGCCTAGCATTTCAACCTGATTACAGTATAGCAGAAATTTCACTATAACTTTAGAGAAATCAAGATTTTTCCCTGGTCTTTTGACTCTAGTCCTGGACTTGGCCAGGAGGCTGGTCTCTGCTGGTTTGGCACATTTGTGGTTTGCTGGGTGTGGCATGTTGATGGTTTGTTGGCCACAAACGTGCCACATACAGGATGAACTTGCTGAGATCAGGTTGTTTATGAGCAGTTCTGAGGTATATTTTCTCCACCTAAATATAATTTTCCAGCAGTCTAGGGTCTGCTATTACAGTATTAGAGAAGTTCTATTTCCTGTGTACCTCCACCTTGCTGTCTTCTTGAAAAAGAGAGTGTAGCAAACCATTTATTCAGTTTAAAACTCTTTTCTAACTTTATGTCCACTCCCTTTTTCTCAGGAAGTTTCCTAGACCTTACTTACTAACTCTATTTACATTCAGGCCTGCAATTTATACAATTTATAATTCTCTCCCTTTTCTTTTCTTTTTTTTTTTTTTGGTCAGGTGTCCAAAGACCTTTTCATTGTTTTTGCTGTCTTGCAAATGCTACCAGGGCCAAGAGAAAGAAAAGCACAAGCAGGAGAACTAGGGTAGGAACTTGGAATGTGGGAATTTCAGATCAAATTTTTGCTCCATACTTTCCCACTGTAACTTTAAACAGATCCTTATCTTTCTCAACACCTCTGTTTTACTGATTCAAAGGAAGAAATTCCAGTGACTACCCTGTACACTGGAGTTCAAGAGCATCTAGTTTATCTAGGAGTAGGGAAGAGAGAAAATGAGAGATGTGTACCACCTATCACATTTGATATGGTTAATCATACTTTTGCTGCTACTGTTGGATGAAATGGTATGCATTCCTGTGTTTTAATGTATAATCAAAGCCATTACACTTGGAGTTTCTAACTCTTGGAGCAATGTCACAGTGGATTTTTAATGACCCAGAGAGGAGGACAGAGGCCAGAAGTACAGGTTGGGACCACAGCCTTATTGTCTTTTTTGTTTCAGGCTCCTTAAATACCCCTTCTCCCCCCCCCCCCCCGCCTTTTTTTTGTTGTTCCTTATTTTAAGCCTTTGTTCTCTGCCTTTCAACAAAAGTTCTGTTGTATGGTTTTAAATAACTTTACAGGCTGTTTTTACTATCACACACGCACACTACATTCTGCAGAGTGAATGGCAGCACTGAAATCAAGAACCATGCTTCTCCAACCCCAAACAAAGGCACTTCTACTTCTCGGCAGCACCAGGATTTGACCTGGGGGTCCTCTGGAGCAGGGACTACAAAAGATTAACATTTCAGTCTGCTGAGCCCACCAGTGCAGTCTTGCCTTATCTTATAAGCTCTGCCAGAGGAATGAATTACCCTAGTTCATTAAGACTCGTTTTGAATTGTGCTGAGAGGTCACCACATAAGTCACCTCCAGTCTATTTTGTGAATAATATGGATTATGATAAAAGCTGGCTGGGAGGTTGAAAACCAAGGATTTTGTTTTCTTTATCCTTAAAGGTGGGTAGAATACAGGGTGGAGAAACCCTGATCTGGACATTTCCTGGCTCTGCATAGTAGATTATAGAAAAGTCCTTTTTGTTCTTTTTTTTTTTTTTTTTAACCCATGAATGGGTGACCTCTTGATCTCTCTGACCCCTTTATTTTTGCCATGAAAGAACTAAAACTAGCTCTGCCCATACAAAACCTTCTTTCACTTCAGTTTTCTCATGATTAAATTCCCTGCTGTGTTTTTGTTTAAGTGCTCTGATGCTGTCCTTTGGAATTGGGCAGATGTTTGACTCTTTGAAATGGTGCTTTTTTTTTTAAATTTAGTAGTGGGCTGCAGTTAAAGGCGTGTTTGTCCACATCAGGAGTATATGAGAAATGTTTCTACAGTGGCATTCATGTCTCTCCATGTAAAAGTACTTTGCTAGTGATACACTGGCATACTGTAATTGATAATTTGTGTCAAACCTTAGCTTGATGCAGAGAATGCTGTACAAAATAAAACAAAGGCTGCCTCCATGTTGAGTAGATGACTGGGAATACATTAATTACAGTTGTAGACCTCTTCAAAACTAACCATTTCAAACCTAGGAAATGGAGGGTAAGGCTGAAGGTAGATGGCATATGATCTACTTTAATAACTTTATGTAGAAATAAGTGGGAGCCAGTCATTGGAGAAAAGATGTGAAAATAATGTTGAAGAAAATGAATGTGCTTCGATTATGAGTTAGTGCTGTATATGCATAATCCCACTAGCTTTGTGGGAGCTATGTTAATTCATTAGTGTTGAAAGCATGGTCTTTAGGAGAGGAAAGGTAAACTTGGATAATGTTTAGACCTGATGTTCGAAACAGATCTTTATCGGGATTCAACTAAATCCAGATTCTCTTTAGCTGACCCTTTGTCAGGCCTCTGTAGACTGTGGTTATTGCAGATGAGAGTGTTCATATAACATTAGCAACTAATTGAGATCAAGGCATCATTTTGCTACTTGCTATACAAATAAACTGAATTTTGTCCCAGAGGAAAGATAAGCTTGAGATTTACAAGAAGTCAGTAATATACCAGCTGAGCTAATGATTCAAGTCCAAATTTTGCAATGCTGGACTTAGATTTGCTCTAAAAAGATATATGAATTGAATTCCACTAGATCTGGGCATGTCTTTCTGTGTTCCTCAGAGAAGCGAACCAAGCCCCACGCTTCCCTCTCTTGGCTGTATTCCAGAGATGTTCTGCATCACACTACTGAATGTGACATCCAGGTGCAGCCTCTGGCTGGATTTGGGGGTCTAGGGTGTAGTATTCCTCTTCCCCATCTTTCTCACCCCTGTGAGCAATCCAAGTATGTAACTTTAGGTAATGCCTATTACCCCATCTATTTTCAATTCTATGCAGTCCAATATAAACCAAATAAACCTGAAAGAAATAGCATACAGTATATTAAATAGACTTGTACTGACAACCAGCTTGCACTTAAGGCCACCCCCCCATTGGGGCAATTGGGTTTAATTATCCACTTGAAAATGTGTCTAAGGTTTCAAGCACAATTTTTTCAACCTTTATTTTAAAAAAATATTCACCAGAGGACTGGTCTTGTTCTGATCCATCAGGAGGGTGCTTAGGGTATGTTTCAAAATGTAAATATAGCCCTAATATTTTAAGCAAGAAAAAGGAAATTTCATATTTTAAAAAAACCCTCTGAAGCTCAGTCTTGGAATGCCTTGCATTCAGGCAGTACTCATCTTTCTATGAGATTCCATTAGTGTAGGCAAAGTGAAGCACAAAGGAGAGTTCAAATTTCAATGGACAAGGCACAGACAGCTCCTGTTCACCTTATACCTGGAAACTAATTTCAGTGAGATGTGGCTGTGAGTGAGTTAAACAGATCTGTAGTTTCCTTCCTTCCCATACTTTGCAAGAAAAACGATCATTGTCCTTTCCCCAGCCCTGGTTTACAGAAGGATGGATATGAGGAAGGGAGAGTGAGAGAGATTTAAAAATGTGTCACCTTTATCCTGGGAATTGCTGTGCTGAAGTAAATTATTGCCTAGCAGTGAATTATCATTTTTGTGAGATCTTAAAAACCAACAGCTGTGAAATTGACTTCTAACCGATTTTAATTGAGATGGACCAAAACTTAAAATACCAGAAATAAAACTCCTGGATGCTGTATTGGGTCTGGCTGGAATGGAGATACTTTTCCCTCTTGCAACCCTAAGAGTGCTGTCCCTTGGTAGCTAGAAAGGTATTGAAAACATGCCAGTACTGTGACTACTGCTGGGCTGTGCTCTATAGCATCCAGGCTGCCTCACCTGTATTTCCCCCTCATCAGTAGTCTTGGCTCTTGAGAGGGGACACAGCTGGGACAGCTGACCCCAACTGACCAAAGCAGTATTCTATATCACATGAGCTCTGCTCAACAACAAAAACTAAGATAAAGGAGGAGGAAGGGCGAACAAAGTCTCTGTCTTTCTTATAAGCCTCTTTAAGTACTGAAAGGCCACAATAAGGTCTCTCCCAGAGCAAGCTCTTCTCCTGGAGAGAATTGGCTGAACGACCCCAACTCTCTAAGCCTGTGCTCATAAGAGAGTTGTTCCATCCCTCAGATACATCTGTGGCCCCCCCTCTGCACTCGGTTGAACAGGTCCATGGCTGTCTTGTACTGGAGGCCCCAGAGCTCATAGGACAAAAACATCAAAACATGGACTATTTCCCAATAAACCTTGCTGGAAAAAAGTTAGAGATGTTAAGAAGAACATCGTTGTCCATGAGCTATGTCAGATAACTATGGTCTTTCAGAGCCTTGGAGGGGACCACTGATGATGGTGGGCATCACTGGGGCTTTGGCAGCAGATGCTATCCCACCAAAAGATTATTATAGGGAAAATTATTTTCAAACACAAGAGGATTAAAGGATGAATTATCTTTATTAACATCCCGAATAAAGCTCTCTTTGGTGACAAGATTGTGAATATAAAACCATACTTTTTTTTCTAAAATCTGTAATATTTCAGAGCATGGAGTTAATCTTAGCAAGCACACCTGTTAGGACACCTGTATTGTATTTATCAGGGCAAGTATGAAACAAGAATGATGAAAGCAGGGTAGTAAGAATAACAGGTTAGTGGCACAATATGACTCCTTTAAGCAAACATATTCCAATTACATTGTTTACAGTTGGCTTTTCAGAAGAATCAATTTTAAAAATCAGGTTTTCCTAAAATTATAAGGTTTTTCTTTTCTTTTGAGTCTCTTTTTTGACACTACTGCAAACCCTCACACTAACTCAGGAGCACACAGAGCTGACTGTGCACAAAGACGCCTTGTTGGATGACATTGTTTGGGAGTTAGTAAATTCAGCCTAAGTTTGGATTGCATCCTCCATGGAGCTGTAGGCTTCTGTGCAATCACTTTAGTTTTGTCATTGCATTCAGACTGAGTTAGCCATTCTTTCTGCCAAAATAGCTCCCCCAGGGATCCAGATGCCTACTGCCACTCTCTGTGAGGCACTTTCTGGTTTGGTCTCATAATCAGAACAAATGATGAGAGTGTAATAGAACACAGACGGCAATTCAGAAATTACGAGCAATCTATTAATCTTTGGGGGCTAGTATCACAAAGTAAGGAGTGTAACCCTACTCCCAATTTAATTGAAAACTCTCTGCATAAAGGACAATTAATGAGAAAGGAACAATTTTGTGTTTCAGGAGAGATGAAGTGATGGAACCTCAGGGTATATCAAAGATTTAAGAATTGTATTTGAATCTCTCCTGTGACAGGTGTGAAATTACTTAGTCAAAAAGACATGTGCAAATGTCTTATACTCTGTGGTGCTGTTCTGGCAAACTGGCCAGACTTTGTGCACTTTTTGCTCTCTTTCTCACACCTCCTCAGCATACACTGATGTCAGTGGAAAAACAAGGTTGTTAAAACCATTGTAACTGATGCCATGAAGAAAGTTGTGTTTTGCAAGCTGATTATTCACGCTAACAATGTCATTGCTGTTGTGTTACTACTCACCAAGTTTAATGGACTTCATCTCATACCAAAAGGGGCATATATGACCTCCTTTATAAAAGTACCTTGGAAGAAATAGAGCACAAAAATGATTGGCTAGAGAAAGTTTTCCTGTTTTTTAGTGATTTAAATGCAGGTTTGTATGCAGGAACTCTTGTGATTTCATCTCTCCTCTCAATTACTACAGTTGTTCCCAGTCTGTATAACCATAATATGGGGCTCATAGGAGCTACTTCTACCAGAACAAGGAGGTGTGGGGATTTATCATTTGGCTTTTATTGCTACACAAAGTTGGGCACATTTCAGGAATTTAAGTGTCAATAAAATGACCAGTTTGGGGTGAAATTTTGGCCCTTTCTGTCTTCTGTAAAAATGCTGCCTTTGATTCCACATAATCAATAACAAAATGCATTGGAGACTTTACAGAAATAAACAGTTTAATTGAGGATAATGTTTCCTTGTTAACACTTTGTTCAAGGACAGAATAAGCTTTTATGAAAAATAAAGACAATTTCCATTCATTTCATCCTGGTGTACTGTTCTAGACGAGGTCAGACAATCTGTTTGGACATAATATGCTCTCACTTGAGATTTTTCTTATTCAAGGTGAGGAAAGATGAAAAGCTGTGAGTGCAGGTTATTTTGAATAATATCTGTTTTGTAGAAGTTGCTGCATTTTGTTCTTTACAGAGAGATTTCTCTGGAAAAGAAAAAAAGACAACTGAATAAAATAACCCTTAACATACAATAAATAGGGTTTAGATTGTTGTAAAATGGGTTTTATTGATTGTGTTACATGTTTGCTACAAATTTTGGAGAGGCACTTGTATTTCAGTACTCCACTTTCATTGCACTGGCCTTGGTTTACTATCTCAGATCTGTATATCTGTAAGTATGCATGGGAGGAATTTCATTAAAGTATAATAAGCTGGAAGATGAGTATGAAGGAGAGAGTGAGCATTATCAGAATGAGAGGAATGTAGAAATGTGTGAAATGTTTTTCAGTTTGGCAAAAATGTATTGCTTATTATCTTCCTGAAAAACTGCATTTGCCCAGCAATCAAGGCAGTGTGCAGTTTTTGGCTGCCTTGTAATATTGACAAAGGCACTTGTAATATCACAGTGAGAATGCTGGTTTAGATAAACCGTAGAATCCTAGAATGGTTTGGGTTGGAAGGAACCTTAACGACCGTCTTGTTCCAACCACTCTGTCATAGGCAGGGACACCTTCACTAGACCAGGCTGCTCAGAGCCCCATCCAAACTGACCTTGAACAACTCCAGGCATGAGGCATCCACAACTTCTCTGGGCAACCCGTGCCTGTGCCTCACGACCCTCATAGTGAAGAATTTCTTCCTAATGTCTAATCTAAACCTACTCTAAACCTGCCCTTTGTAAATTTAAAGCCATTAACTCCTGTCCTGTCCCTCTATGCCTTGTCAAAAGTCCCTCTGGCTTTCTTGTAGTGCCTTTAGGTACCAGAAGGTGCTGTATGGTCTCAGATATGCTGTTGCTGTCAATTTATTGGCACTTAAATTCCTGAAATGTGCCCGACTTTGTGTAGCAATCAAAGCTGAATGCTCCACACCTCCTTGTTCTGGTAGAAGTAGCTCCTAGGAGCCCCATACTGTGGTTACAGAAACAGCCTGAGCTATTTCACTGCTTCATCTTAATACAGGCGTGCACATGATCTGGGAAGTGGCACATCAAAATAAATATAGATATTAAAAAAAGAAGTGTTGGGAAGAATTTATCAGCACATTTAACCAGAATTTTAGTGTCCTGTGAATCAAATTGTGAGCTAGATTACAAAGTTCCTTTTAAACTTGATTTATTCAATGCAGACAATGAAGCCTAGAGGGCTATTTGTTTGACCCTGAGATAGACACCTGCGTTTGACCAGCAAAATGGCTTTCTAGACTCCACTGACTGTGCTGATTAGGTCTCCTCTGACTGTAATTGAAGTGTAGAAAGACACCTGCCTCTCCTGTGGAGGTCTGATTTCAGGTGTCTGAATCTGGCCCTTTATCCACCCTTCCTTACTAGAGCTGAAATGAAACTGCACACTTCAGAAGAAAACAAAATGATTTATACTTCACCATGCTTCCTGCTTTTTTTTCTGACTCTGCATCGTGGTCAGTGTCCCACTCAAATCATGAAGATGGGGGATTTTTAACCCTGTTCTAGTTGCCAGTTTATTTGAGAATTCACCTTTGATGCTGTTAACCTTTCCTTGCTGCCTTTGCTCACATTCAGATTGCCTGAGATGTGCCAGGCTTCTCTACAGCATCGGCAGATTTGGCAATAGAATTAGAGTACATGCTAGAACCAATCCAGATATTAGCAGGTAAAATATATGATGAAACTTTGATCACTGCCAGTGATTGCCATAGCTCTCCTAGTGGCAGCTTTACAACAGATCCAAACATTTTGCTTCATTTCTTTCTTTTTTTGTATGCGTTTGTGCATGTATATATTTGCTGTCATCATTATTCAGGTTTCTACACGTGGGCAGAACAGAACATGTACCATTAGGCTGTTTTTTGAAACCTGGTTTCTCTTTTACTTTTTACATTCAGTCTCAAACCCTATCTACAACTTAGTATGTTAAGCAAAAATGTTACTGTCTGTTGCTTCTGTAGTGCATCTGTTCTCTACATCATTAATCCTAGATTTGCACAGGAAGACAATTGACACTTTTCTTATGGCAGGATAGAGTTACTAAAAGACAAGAAACATGGAAACCATACAGACAACAGGGTTTTAGAAAGCTGTTACTTTTAAGCCAGCATAGAGTTGTTATTTGCATTTCTTGCTTGACAGTTGCAGTCGGGAGCTTTCTAAAATGTGACTGCTAATACAGACTGCATATTGTTTTGCAAAAAAAATAAAATTGTATTTTTTCCATACCCTTCTGCAAGTCTGTGCACAGACTGGGTGATATCTTATATTGGGGTGGGAAGAATATGCCAGATAACAAAAACAGTGTCTGCCTGGCTGACCTAGGCTCATCCTGATAGCACCTTAGAAACGTTTGGGTTGGAAAGGACCTTAAAGATCATCCCAAATTCATTTTACTTGTCTTGAACCACCTTAAAACATAATATTACCGTGTCAGACTCATGACTTGTGTATCCACAGATCCCCATGTCAAAACATGGTTAAAAATTAGGTCATCTAATTAACTGAAACCAAGAAGGTGTTGACTAGTGCCCTTCTGCCACCCCAGTAGAGTGCAAGAAACTTGGGAAATGACGCATAAGACTTAATAACAGGTATTGAGCTCCTTTTGCTCTGGCAGGCAAGCAGATGGATGTTCTTGCAGCCGGTCTCCAAACACTTCCAAATGCAAAATGGGAATTTGCATCCCAGAATGTACAAGAATGCTTTATCTTCTAAGCATGATTACTTGTTTCCAGCTAACTGAGCAGTTGGATGGAGACAGGAAATTTAGAAGAGCTGTCTTGGAATGAGTCCATTTAAAGAGCTATTCCAGAGAGTAAGCCCTCTTTTCTCTGCATATACAGGTTTTTCTGAGTGCTATATTTGTTAGATAGTCATCTACTGGATATTAATCTCAACAAATGTGACTTATGTGCTTTAAAAGGGTGTGGAGATGCTCACATGAGCTGCATAATGCTGTGGGTTGAAGCTTGTTGCTGTCTGTTGTTGTCTGTACTGGATGCTACTGAGTTGTCAGCATAGCTTGCAGCAGGATTCAGGTTATTTGCATGTACTCCTTAACAAAGTTGAGCCTGTTAGCTCCAAGTAAGCTCTCATTACCTCAAATGGATTCTTAGTCATCAAGAGCCTTCCCCTTTTAGGAATCATAACATAGAAAAGTTAACCAAATGCGATGCACTCTTGGCTGTGAATACTGGTGTATAAAGCTTTTAGCTGTAACCTGATTCACATCTGCTCGCAGCACTTAAGCTGATGAAAAGTGACAAGCCTGAACCACTGCCACTGACCCAGGCTCTTTCTGTCTTTTTGCTAAGTAAATGGCAAAAAAAAAAAAAAAATCATAGTAATTATTGATAACAATCTGTAATTTCCCAACCCTTTGCAGGATTATGCAGACCATTTTCTGTGTATTTCTAAGCACAAAGTACTGGCTTCAAGGGTCATAGTCCAGTTAGTGAATAAACAGCACCAGGACTTACTATGAGAATGCATGCCAGTTGGGAGAAAGTCATATTTGTTCTCTCCTGGCAGCCTAAAAACCCAAAAATGACCCCTAACCTTTTGCTCAGGCTTGAGATGGTTATCTGTATAATTTACTAACTGAGCTTTGAAAAAGTTTGGATTACTTGAAATGTGCACACAAACAGCCTTCCAACTGCATGGATAAAAATCTTGCAGTGAAATCTGTGTATTCTGCAGCCAGTGCTCAGTGTTCAGGGAAGTGCCAGTTGGATGTGCTGCAATGTAGCACGATTTAAACTCCACAGCAAGGGGATAAACACAAACATATTCCTCTGGACCATGAAGCTGCAAAATCCTTCTTGCACTTCTCTTAGTGTTTTTTCTCTTGAGTTTCTTTGATTTTGGAAACAATTCTTACTCTCCTTTCCAAAGGGATGTTAAAAAGATGTTAACATCCATTTTAACACACATCATTGTGTGTTGGCCTGTGCCTCCTGGTGTTCTCTGTATGTAGAAGAGACAACTCCTTTACGGCCATTAGGGAAGCACAAAGCTTCCAAATACACTTTGGTGCCAGTTCCACTCGCAGGTGGAGAAGGCAGTCATTCTCTCTGCATTATGGAATGCTGTGATGTGTGCTACTGGGGCTTGGATTTCCAAGCCAAGTAACAAGCAGCATTATCATGTACCCTGTGGCCTAACCCATAGGCCAATAGGCCTAGCCCAATAGGCTCAGAGTTATCAGGATATAAGAGCTCAGACTTGTACCCTTACTAACACAGTCACACTTTTTGACCTGGGGCTGAGCGGAGTCCGTAGACACAGCAGTGTCATATCTGCTCACAAGATACTGCCCAGACATATAAACATTATCTGAGTGACTGAAAGGTGAAAAAGAATCTTCTGTTATCTGCATCCACATTTCCCCACATATGTGCAAAAATAAAAAAAAGAAAAAGAAAAAACAAGAACACAAATGAAAACATGCTGCTGGAGAATATCAAAAAGTGATTTCCAAAGGTAATTCCTTTAACTGTCCTGGCTCTAAAAGAGAAAAGCACAGGATGCTTCAAGAGAAACACAAACTAACCAGCAGCCATGACTTACATAGCTACAGATCAGAGGGTAGATTTGGATTAGATATTAAGAAAACATTTTTTACTGCAAGGGTGGTGAGACATTAACACAGTGCCCAGAGAAGCTGTGGATATCCCATCCCTGGAAGTGTCCAAGGCCAGGCTGGATGGGGCTCTGAGCAACCTGGTCTGGTGGAAGATGTACCTGCTCATGGGGGAGTTGGAACTAGATGGTCGCTAAGGTTCCTTCCAACTCAAGCCATTCTATGATTCCCTTAAATTCATTGTCACTGTAAGTTCTAATAGAGAGTTAATATGCTGCTGGGATTGAGTTCAGCTGAAATTATTGAAAATCCATATTGAAAACAAAGATTTCTCAAGCCACTTGAGATATTTGAGGACCTTTTTCATGCTTTTTAGATGATCAGACTTCAGAGGATGGCGGGGTTTTGTTAGCAACCAGTTTCATTTAAGTCAGTAAAAGTTGCCAGCATTTTTAGAATACTCTGTTTGAAGCCTTTTGGACTCCTGCAGCAGAGTTTCACCAGGGATTCAAGGCTCCTGGATTCGAATGATATGTGAGATGAGTACTGGAAACTATTTTGGTGCTCTTTGTTTTGCTGCTAGGTCTTATCTTTCTAATACCCTACTGACTAAAGCCAAGAGGATGGGAAAATAGGAATGTTTTTTATAGAGCCTGAGACATACCTTAGCATTAGCCGGGGAGTGTGTAACTACTGCCGTATGGGTGTGCATTCAGCTCTCTGTGAGCACAGACAGCAACTAAATATAAACAAAAGTGGGGGGAAAAAAGGAAATCTTCATGAACCCACTTGAATGCTGTAGCTGAATTACATTCTCTATGAGTTAAAGCTAGAAAGGCAAACTTCCCTAACAGACATAACTTTCTATTCTAGCTAAACGTAGCCTGAGCAGTTGAATCTACTGACAAGACACCTATTTTGGATAAATGGGTTATTTTATCATCAGTACAATGGTTATTTTATCATCAGTATTTTGATGTCTTCCCTAATAACCCTAGTATTTCCATTTCTTAAATACATTCCCATGCTCCAAGTGTTTTGTACCATTTTAAATGGCTTACTCATCTCCAAGATACTGACATCTCCCAAAGTGTCTGTGCTATTTTGACATCTTTGTCATCATATAACTGTATTTTGTATGTTTGTCCTTGGAAGTCATTCCTCATTAGTAAATCCTTCTACAATCCTATGAACAAAGTGCTATGACAGTGACCACATTTAATGAACCCCTGCTGTTTTGACATATCTTAGGCTTCATGAGACTTGTGGCTGTGAATGCAGCAATAGTCCCAGAAAGCTGTGCTCCTCGTGATCTTGTGTGGATCATCAGAGCAGGACTGAAAATGGACAATGAAACTTTTGACAAATATGGTCTTGGGAGAAGAGACTTCCTTCTTGCAGGAAATCTGTGGAGTTTTTCTGCCCTTACTCATTCAGATGTCAAGGATGAATGAATCCCTGCCATAGCGTGAACCAGTTATTCACTGATCCAGAAGACAAAGATGCACAACCAGTAAATGATCGTATTCATAGTATAAAAATGGTTGCACCTTAATCTTAGACAAGGAGCATTTTCAGGGTAATCCCAACAGGTTTATCATTCCAATTAAAAAATAATGGCAACTTGCATCATGATTAGGGTTTTCCAAATAATCCTTTTATTATTGTTATTACTTATTAAGCTTTTTTTCATTAGCATCTTGTAGGCAGAGGTTTCCATTGTGATCTGTCCTGCGTTCTGCAGTTCTCAGGTCTCTGTGGCACACAGTCTTCTGCATGCCAGCACCAGAGAATCTGTGAGTGGAACAGAATATGTGCACGCTGCAGAAAATGAGGTTGGGAGGAGAGGTGTGCAGTGAAAACACATTTCACAAGAAATAATATTGCCTCAAAACCAAGAATAATATAAGGAACATTATTTCCCTACCTCTGTGGTTGAGTTTTTAATGTTGTTCTATACATCTCTTACACTCAGACTGTATATAAGTAAAGGGTCTCAAAGTGCTTTATGTAGAAATAAGGAATACTAGTCCATTTTATATGATGGGAAAGAGGTGATGGTAAGGTAAAATAATTAGGTAGGTGAGTGGCAGAGAATGCACAGCATAAAAGCTTATCCAGGTGTTTTCCTCCAACACTTGAAATATATTTTTGGACTGTGTAAAGGAGGAGAAATAAAACCCTGTCACTTTTCACAAAAAATATGTTTGCATTTTTTTCTTCACTGTCACTGCATTCGTGGTAGGCAAAATGTTGGCTTTGTAATAGTGAATGCTTTCATGAGTTTGTGTAATATTTGAGATTAAATTAGTTTCTCTTAATGGCTACGTCAGACAGAAGAGAGAAGTTTTGATTTCCTTCATAAAAGCAGGACAGAAGATATCAAATTTTTTACTCTATTTTAAAAAAAGTCCTAGAAAAATGTGACTTTCTTGAAGAACTTCAAGTTAGATATACAGAAGGCATTGCTAAATATATTAGATTAGAAAAGGTGTGTTCTGGTTGTTTCTATCTGCCTTTGAATAAGCCATTGGACTCAGTATTTGGATCAGTTACAGTAGATTATTATACATTTCTTTCTTCAAGCAGCCAAGCTGATTGCACCCAAACACTGTAGCCTGCCCATAAATGCTTCCTTTTGCTTCTTGTCTCTAGAAATACTTGACACTCCCTGGCTGAATGAAGCCCATGACTATATGGCAAATGTCATTCTCCTGCAAGTGCAGAGTAACTTCAGAATTGTTTCGCTTTGCTGCATTAATGCCAGTCTTACATAACTGAACAAACAAGAGCCAGGTCCATAGTAAGCCCCAAGGCAAGATATTGGCAAAAGCAGCAACATCTTTGCAATGTAATCCAGCTTTTAGATCTAAGTCAGTAATAGCTTTCTTTCTCTTCAGGCACAATTGCATGGGCCTGCACCTTCATTTACATTTATAATTTAAACATGTATGTGTAGATGTTCATGTGTGATTACAATTGATTTTTAAAGGGAAATGAGGTCCCATGAGGGAGAAAATGAAGGTGCTTGGAGTGTATGGCACAGTGCTACAGATGTCACAGGAGATCTCTCCATATGAGATTGCAGGCAGCACTAGAAAACAGAATTCCAGATAACCCATCATGGCTTGAAAATAGGAACCAAATCTCTCTAATGTTACTGGCTTTTTCCATAGTAGGTGGATAAAACATTTTTACATAGTGTGATATAGGACAAAGACTAATTTTGAAGCAGGAGTTTCTTTTCAAAGGTTTCAGTGTTGATAATGTTAGCAATCTTATTGCTAGTCAAACCACATTTGGGAGTCTTCAGCTTTCACAGTCAGATCATTAGACAAAAATCCCTTCATTTAAAAAGGAAAAGATTCTGAGATTTTCCAGTCAGAAGAAATGAATTTGAAAGCATGTCCTAATTCTGCAATGAATTGTTAAGATCCAGGAGAAAAGCTTTTTCCCCTTTTCTTTGCTTAACCCTCCCATACCTTCTTACTGAAACTACTATTGGCATATAAATATGTGTGGACTCAGGAAGACTGTTATAGGTAAGAAAAGACAACATTTTTTTGGCCGATAATTGGGGTTAGGGAATGTGTCAACCCTATTGAATAGCAACACCACCACAAATGGTCTCTTCATCTACTCATTAGGTTTTCTCACCCTATATCCTCTGCTCCCCTGTCCATTTTTCTTAGAAAACTACAGCAGGTTATCTTTAATGGATAACACAAATTATTGCCTACTGGATTTCTAACTGGCATGGCAGCCTTGCTTCTTTGCTGCCTGTTTGGCAAATTACTTCTCTCCAATTTTGTTTCTTCACCTGTAAAATGGTCTTCTTCCTAAAACACTTTTGAGTTCCAAAAGTTTCTGAAAAAGAAGAATATGAAGAGTGGAGCTGATATGTTAGAAAGGGAGGGTATCCACTTCAGCAAGGAAAAAAGGGGAAGCAGAGAGTTCTTAATATATAACATAAGAAAAATAGAGTGAGCAACAAGCTAGGGAAGGAAGGAAATTGAAAGCAAAGGAAATGGATGGATGTGAGAGACCAGTTTAATGTGGAAGCTGTTAGAGGGTAATAGCTAAGAAACAGAGGAACCTACATTGGTCAGGTCTGAGGCTACAGAGGAATCACAGGATCGTAAGTCTGAAAGAGGTTCAAAAAACCCCAGGGCAGGATCAACTTTATCTCTGCCATTTCTGCTGCATGTTTCTGTAATTTGTTTTGAAGACTTCCTTTGATGAAGACTCCACAAACTTCTTAGATCATTTGTCTCTGTGTTTACCTTACTCTTAGGAAGTTCCTCTCATGGAAATAGTCATGTAGGGAGAAAATGAATGTCATTTAGGACTGAAGAAGTTTAAACATTCTGTTGCCCTGCATATTGACATATGATAGGTCAGGGAGCAGAGTCAACACATATGAGCCTTGAAAATGGACTTTGAAAAAAAAAAAAGTGCTGTCTTTTCCTTCCTTCCTTCCTTCCTTCCTTCCTTCCTTCCTTCCTTCCTTCCTTCCTTCCTTCCTTCCTTCCAGCCTTCCATGTCATCTTGTCTTCCTCTGTTTTTTGACTTCATGAACCCTTTATAGGAAAAGAAGGGCAAGAAGCTGTTATGGCACTTCCTATTTTTATGATGATTATGCAGGACTGAACAAAAGCTTCAAGAACAGTTATGTCCGGAGGAGACCAATTCATCCATCCTGCTCATACATCCCTTTGTTTTTCCAGCCACTGAATTGTCATGATCAAAGGCATCAATACTGAACAAATGCCATTCACACCAGCATCTACTGCAGAGCAATCTCAACTGCACTCACTGGTTTTAAAGTACTGCATGCTTCATGCTAGCAGGCTCTAACCACAGAGGAACAGTAAAAAAGCTCTTTCTGTCCGACATGAATTAGGACGCTCAGTTAAAAATTCATAGGAAGATTACATAAAACCATATGCTGCCTTTATTTTTCCCCTTTTGCATTAAAAATGTACAGCTGCTCTGCATTAGACATTCCATTAGCCTGTGAGTCTCACAATCTGGACTTTGTAGTTAATGATGGGGGGGAGGACTAACTGAGATGGGAGAAGGGAGAGAATGAAAGTGTTTTAGGGCAATATACAAGGCTTCTTTAAAAAAGATAGCATATAAGTTGGATGGAGAGTTTAAGTGTGGGAATAGAAGGCTTGCTGAAGAACTACATAAAAGAAGAGACCTGTTTTCAGAATTATTGGTTTGCTCTCAGAACCCCTGAACAGCATCAGCAATAATTAAAATGATATAACCTGTTTCCTGTGGTCATTTGGGAAGAAAATAAAAAATCTATATTCCAAATGGAGTCAGGAAATGTTTAGACTCCTCTAACAGTGTTAAGTCACAGAGAGTTTTATGGCCATTCTGTTTCTTCTGCAGGAGACCCTTTAATTTAGTTGGAAGTCTTGAAGGGTCCAGGCTTATTATTAGATAATTGACTGTGTTGGTCAGTTAATTGCCTGGGATTGAATATATGGCCACTTAATGTACTAACAAAGTGAATCATTTAACAATAACCTTTCTATACATTGTAATGAGATGCATTCTAAAGAGTCTTCTTGATGATGTTGTGTCATTAAGTGTCCTAGAAGGCTCCGTAGGGAAGCTTGTGAAGATGCTGGTGGGTATAGTGTACTCAGTATGATGATGACAGGGTCAACAGCAAGCAAGCAAACTACAGAGTAGTCCACTTACACAAACCAGGCCTGAGTCTGTCTTTGCTCATGGGGCAGAAGCAAAGAGAAGAAAGAAGCTACGGGTTTTATTTATGTTGTGGACTCAGCTATGTGTATTCAGCCATTCCAGCTGGCATGTGCCATTTCCATACAAAAAACCCCCCAAAACTAAACACATCCGGTAATCCAAACAGTACTTAGAATATCTTCAGCAGACAAAGAAAAGAAGTATTTTGTTCAACATTTATGAATTGTGAAGGGGTTGTTTCATTTCCAACCTAGGCATATTTCGACCTTTTTAGTTATTTACTCATTTATTTTACATTAAATACAATAATGAGATACAGCATCACAGTCCATTCTCTCCCTGTATGGCTGATCCCCAAGAGTCATCTTGTATTTTCTGAATATGTTTATTTCTTCTTGGTCTTACCCAGTATTAAAAATTATAAGCATTGCACCTTCTTGGATTGACTGTGGTTCTTCGCATTTACACAAGATGAGAAAACTGAGCAAATAATTTTTGGAACGGTTGAGTCACAAATAAAATTTTAATACCAAGCATTGTGAAATGTGTGGTGCAGTCACCATTGTTAAGCTGCATGTTTAATTAACCATTGCCTGAATGCAGGTACTAAGCAACAAGAACACAGGAGCACACTGAAGTGTCTTAATTAAATTATATGCAGTATGGTAATATTTAATTGTGCACAGAAACTGCTTTCTCCTTCCTTTTATTCCTCTGTCTCTTTCATTTCTACATCATCAAGTAGATGGAGTACATTCAAGGTACACTTTATTTTCAAGAAAGTAAGAAGATTTTCCACACAATTTTTTGGGGGGATGAATAAAATTTCTTCTGGTGCTTTGTTTCTTTAAGCATGATGCAGGATGAGCATCTGATAAGGAGCATCACAGCCAATAGTAGGAATGAATCCTCGGTTCAGACCATACTGTTTTGAAATTTAAACTGTGTATCACACATCAAACACAGCTCTCTGCATTGTCTTCCTGGTCTAGGAAATAATTTTATATGCGAATGTATGTAATGTCTATGAATTTGTGGCTGATGACCAGTTCTTTTGGAATATTACACAGACTGATTGGTTTCTAATAGTTTAGACAAGCAGATTTTTTTTTAAAATTGGAAGTGCTGGAATCAATCACTGGAATAAACACTGTGGATAAAACAAGTATCAATAAAGCAGATATTTCAAAGTTTGCCCTAATAAAAGAGCAGAATGAAAAGAACCAGTTTGGAAAGCTGAGAGCTTGGTTACAACCCAGAGCAGATGTCATGGCCAGACATAATCTCTGCTCTCCTAGGGAGCACAGCTGATGTGCTGCAAAGCCTACAGCTACAAGAGCTGTGCAAATGGGCTTGTTCTGCAGGTTTTAAGGAAGCATCTTGACTGTTGTGTCTGGGAACACAGCTTTATGTGACTGTGAATCACCTTGAGCAAGTTGCTGTGTGCCAGAGAGATGCACCACATCCACAGTTCTCTAGGTCAGTGCACTGAATGGGAGAAATGCTGATGTGAATTTTGGATGAACTAAAGTGAGACATTGCAGTAGTGCCAAGCTTGAACTTGGCCACAGACTTAAAACTGAGTCTGATGCAGCTGGATTTGGTAATACTATATTTAGCCAAATTTTCCCTTTATGCTATAGGGAACCCTCTGCTTTGCTGCCAAAGCTGGTTCCTTCCAATGGGGATATCATAGTCTACACTTCAGCCTTGTCTTTGTAATAGCATCTTAGTCTCTTTGTAGTGACAGAAAAGATTTTTAAATAATTAAATTCATTCTTCACTGCAAATGCCACTTTGAACGCTGATCAGAGGGCTTCTTAGAAGCCCTGCCAGCAGTGTGGTCTCAGAAATAGCATGTTTCAGGCCTTCCCTATGCTATAGCAGATTGAGCTTCTCTCCAGCTAACCTCTTCCTTGCTGGAACTTGACTTGGTTAATAATGGCTTGAGTAGCCTTCTTCAAAGGCAAGACATGCCCAGCAGTGCAGGGCTGAAGGCTTCTCTTCACTGGTGACTTCATTTACAGCCAGGTTGTGGCTCATAATCTTGCCAGAAATTTGAGGTACAGGAAATGGTAAAGAGGACTGCACAGTGTTGTGGATTCCTGCAGGAAAAGTGTTGGGACAGCAATGGAAGCATGTGAGGCGGTATAAGATCAATATCATTCTCAGAGCATGAGATTTCACATGCTCCTGAACTTCTCCTCATACTGACTTTCTCAGGCTGGACTTCTGGGAGTTATGCTACTCTTTTAAACTCTGCAAGCAGAAAAAATGCAAAATAATAATTATTGTAAGGGGAACTTCACCCATAGAGGCCTCAGTCTCTGTCATGGCCTTGAGATGTCAATATGGGCATGAAAACCTGCATGCTTAACAAAGTTCAAGGAAATGTAACATTGTACCAATGCTTCAGAAAGGGTAAATGGAACAACCCAGGTAATTACAGTCATGTCAGATTGACATTGATCCCAGGCGAAATAATGGCTTGGCTGATGCAGTTCTCAAATAGTAAAGACATACAAGAGAGTAATGCAATTAATGCCAATCAATGTAGCTTTCTGAAGAAACTATATTTCTTGTAAAATAATCCTGATGTCTTTTTTAGGAGATTACAAGTTTGGTGTAGAAAGCTACTAGTTTTGATGTAATAGACTTCTATAACACTTGTGCTGCTTGGCATGTTGATTAGGAAATGAGAATGATAGAAGCTCAAACCAGAAATTATTAAAATTATAAAACCTGGATGAGTATTAGGTGTTAAAATGTGTTTGTGAATGGGAACATAAAGTTGGGCTGTTTCTCATGGGTCAAGCACATATGATTTGCTGAGTTTCAGCTGTTTGATAATTCTAGGGACAACGTGGAAGAAGATGTACTTATTACTGATAAAATTTTCAGATTTCACATTTTGAGGGAGTGATAAATCATGAATAGGACTGATCAGTGATACAGAACAATCTGGATTGCTTGATAGCAGGGTATGAGACAAAAGTAAAGTCAAATGTGTGGGAACAAAGGCCACAGATTGGTTCTATTTTTAGAGTCAGTGATTCAGAGATATGCTGGGGTCCTAGTTTATCACTCACTGAACATTGATGCCAAAATATGTGACACAGGTTTCGGGGACCTTGAGTAAAATTAACTGTATAACCTTTGTGATTAGTGCTGATGAGACTGTTATCAGAATATTGCCTTTGGTTTTTACAGGGATGTTAAAAAACTGGGGATGATTTAGGCAAAATTCCCAAGAATGATTAAGCAATTGAGAGTCATGCACATAATGGAAGATTTCAGAATACCATAAATACAGTTTAAGTTAAAGAAGCAGAATGAGGCTCGATTAGGTTCTTACACATACTTTTTCAGAAAATAAACATTGCAAATGGCTTTTCAATCTGTTGAAATGAGCTGAGAGGATCTTGATGCAGCCTGAACCTAGACAACCTCAGCTTTGAAATTAGGCACCAGTTTCTCAAGTGTTGTATTTAATCCTGCAAATAACTGGGGATTTTGGAATCAAGATAGGATATCTTCTTGAAAGATAAGATCTAGTTCAAATCCATTATGCAGGAATGAATTTTGAAGGTCCTTTAAAATCTCTGAGTATCACTGTATAGCAATTATGTGTGTTTTTGTCAGTCTGTGGCAAAGTTTGGATTAGCTTTGTGGGTGAAAGATCCATGCCTTCCTTATGTTAGGTCATCTCACTCCTCACACTGAGATCTTTTCTGTGACCACCTATGCAGTAACGCATTGCTGCCTCCTTTTCTACTGGAAAAAAATTGACCTGTTCAGGAAGGGTAGATCTTTGAAAAAGCTAATTTTCCAGAAAGACTGGGACATATAACCTTAATATAAAAGCACTGTTGAATGCTTTTTGCTCTGAGCAAGAGCCTTGCCTTTGGCTGCTAGAACTTCATTCTAGTCTCAAGTGTCTCTCCTTTTGGACCTTCTCTTGTTCCTTCCTGTATGCCTCAACTTCCATCACATTTGAGCTGAAGTCCCAGTTTCTGACTGTGCCATATAGAAACAGTAGAATAAGAAGTGGTCAGAGCTAAAGTCTTTTGCCCATATTTAACAGTGTTTCTTTAGCCGTCTACCAAAGACAGCTCTTGAAAAGAGACAGAGATAGAAAACCCTAAGTCCTCATTGTGATGTCTACACCTAAATAATTGGTTAAATATATGAATGCCCCTATTAATAGTGAGAGCGGTTTGGGAGAAGATTGCAGCTGATGTCATATCCCTAAACCTTGATAGATACCAAGGATTTAGCAGGAATTCTTTTAACCTTGTACCTAGAGGAAAGCAATCACTCGGCTACTGAGAAAGAACCTCAGAATGAGTTACACTGAGTATTTTTCTATAAAAGCATTCTTTGCTTCCCACCCTTGATGTTTCTCTTTCTAGGAACCTTTGCCCATATGTATGAATCTGAGTTCAGTAATAATATTTAGCTCTCACGACATCAAGAGTTGCACACTGAATCTCCAAAGCACTTTCTGAGCATTAATTAATTAGGTCTCTGCTTCCTGACATGTGGTAAGGATTTGTGATCATCGCCTTCTCACTTTGAAGGCACAGAAAATTTGTGATTTGCCAAGGGTCTCTTCAGTAACTAGTGTCAGAGCCATAATTAATGCTGTGGCTCCCAGTTCACCGTCCTTTGCTCTGATCCTTTAATGTCTCAATAGTGTTATTCAGGAAAAGTGGTTTAGAAGAAACAAGTATCAAGGTAATTTGCTAAGAAAGTGAAGCCAAGCTCTCTGTAGTCTACTGTGCATTTTGTCATCTCACATTACTACTGCCTCTATTTGCCTGGTTCATATATCCCCCAAAATATGCCTGGGCCTTGTCCAAGAGATTGGTTGTTATTATGGTCCAAGCACAAACCAGAGAGAGTGCTGAAATGAAACAATGTCATCAGTCCCACTCGAGTTCCCCAGCCCCAAACCCATCCCTGTGTAAATTGGTAGAATAGTTGTAGCTTTTGTGTCTGAGTTGACCGTTTATTAACCTGAGGAATATTTTAGGCCCCATATGATTTCATACCATAAGAAAACCAGGATCATGATACTAAATGTGCTGGATGGTGAATATAAGAAAGGGTGTGCTTTTCTTTCCTTTTTTTGCCTGCATCTGCTTTTACAAACCACATTGTCCCTCCTTGGTGCCACAGTGCTTGCCCCTGTTATGACTTTGAGGCTGGATAGCAGCACTGTGCATGATAGTATCAAAGCCCAGGGACAGCTCTGGTAATTTGAGACTCATTTTCCTTCATTGGTGAACAGGAGCAGACTATTATCAGCTTGATCCAGGGCTGTCTGTGTGCACCATGCTGCCCATCAGCAGCAGGAAGGGATTCCATGTGGATATTTCCCTTCATTTCTGGTTTGAATGTCACAAGCACTTGTTTTGGGTGCTGGTCACCCTTGAAAAGAGCAAAGCTGCCTTTGCTAACGCTGATCCCAGGGGGCTTCGCTAAGCAAGAAGGTCATGACTCAGATTTCCTTTTAGGCTGTCTTTCTGCAGACAGGAAAGTCTCAGAAAGGGAGAAGAACATTTCTAATTCTCTTTCCTGTTGCTAGAGATGATACAGCAGATTCAGTGACCTTTTTCTTGAAAGAGAAGCTGAGGTGATAGCAAGTGATGTGGGCTGACGGAACTCACTTGCTTCTTCCCTGCAAAGGTGGATGTGAACAGTTGTCCTGCTGACACTACCGCATCTCTTTACCAAAGCTGCACAAAATGAGGTTGTTCAGTATCTCAGCGTTGAGCTCTCATTGCTGTTATCACTGCTTTTATCACCAAGGTTCAAGCTCCTGTCCCTCCCATATTGCTGCTAAATTTCTTTGGTAGCAGAGCGTGGTCTATAGGGCCAAGAAGAAGTGGCAGCCTTATGCAGTCTGTGAGAAGCTTATTGTGTGTCCAGACAGTTCCACAAGATCTTTGTGGCCTTTGAGTTGGGTTGTTACCCTTAAATCTACTTGTATCCAGGAACTTGCAAATGGGTTAAAAGTGAAAGAGCAGTCGATAAAGATCTCCTCTGTTGTCTGGAAGGCCTAAAGGTCGTTATCCAGACTGAAGACTTGACTTTTGTGCTCAAAGATACAAGATGTTGTTTCTTCTGGACAAGCAAATGATCTTTATGCTTTCTTTTCCTATTACACGTGGTGAAGGGTGTATGATAGATGTATATAAGCATCTGGACTTGGACTGAGACCTTCAATCCTTATTTCAGGCAGAAGAGAGTGGGAAGTAACTAATAAAGCAATGATCCTGGAATGAGTTTGACTTCCACGTCACCTTATAAACCCCAGATTATCATGGTTCCCTCCTGCAGTTATTGTAATGAGCTGAAAAAATGGTTTTGGACATACTTTTAGCGTGTGGAGTCATAAATACACTCTAAGTGAAGACTACATAATGTTTTCCTGTTTGTCCATTAAATATAATAGAGCAGCAAGTCAGTTACCCAGAGGTGAAAGCCTGTACTTTCCATATTGCCAATTTTTACACATGCAAAATGTAAGCATATAACTTAATTCCAGTGCAATTATAGGGCATTGTTGTGATTCCTCTAATCTGTTTTTCAGTAATTTAGATTGTAAGCACTCCCTGCTCAGATTGGTACTCTGCCATAGAACAGCCATCCCTGCTTCTTACTATTGCTGGGAACTTCTTGCTTTAAAATCACTGGTGAACAGTCATTCCCACCTCTGTGTCCTGGCAGACAGGATGTAATCAGGTGCCCTGGTGGTTGGACACTGCAGGGATGTTTCTGCAGAGCCAGATCACATGTGTTGTGATTGAGGCCAGATTCCTAGAGTTTGCAGTTCTGGGTCCTTGAGCTATTCTTACAGGCATCAGTCATCAGTTTTAAGGGCCAGGTGAAAATCCATCAGCAGCTTAGTTTTGTTTGCATCAGGGAGCAAAGGAAAGCAGAAATTGAGCGGCAGTATTTTTTCCTGCCATTGTCCTGGCAGGAATATCTGTAGTGGCTGTAAAGTGTACGTGCAATAAGCCAAGTGCTTCCTGAACACCTTGGACTTCCAATGCCCACACCAAAAAGTCCTGTCTGTTCCTGGACTTTGCTGCAAGAATCAGCAGTATGACTTTTGCAACTAGAAATTACGGAGCATATGTTAAGTCTGGCATTTCCAGAGGGAAGTATTTGCTTTCCATGCCTGCACCACAGATCTGATATGTTCAAGAAAAATTGAATTGTCTGCAATTTCCAGACCTGAGGCAGGCAACTGGATCCCACATCTGATGAGCTGACACACATCAGAAATCTAGGAGAAATGTAAAAATCCTTCAGCTTTTTTCCAGGAAAAAATCCAACTAAACTCTAGGCAGACTTTGTCTCCAGCAGAGAGGGCATCTTGTACACCATGACCTTTACTTTCTGCCAATCAGTAAAATGTTTTTTCTGTGACCCTGGGAATAGGAGGCCATGCAGCTTTCTCTAAAGCTCTGGTCTTTGCTTTTCATTCTCTGGCAGATTTGTCCCACTGCAGACTAGGACACATAGATTTGGTGGTACTGTAAGTAAAACTGCTGCAGGCTTTGGACCGAGGCAAATTTTCCTTCAGGGCTTAGGAAGGAGCATCACAGATGGACTTGGGGGTGGGTTGACTGGACTAACTGAGAACTAGGTCAGCTTGCAGGGAGGCAAGGTATCAGATTTAACATACCAGTGTTAAAACACCAGTCCGTCTCTGTGTGAAAGACACCAGTCTGTTTCCATAGTTTCTGTTCTTGAACTACAGTAGTAGAACCAAGTCAATATCTCTGCAAAAAAAATACCGATTCAAGGAAAAAAATCTCAAAAATCCTGTGGTTTCATGGGTAGTTCAAACCATGCCATGTCTCTAAGATAACTAATTCATTTATTTATTTTAATTCCATTGCATTTCCAACTTTTGGAACTGTATATTCCTTGCAAGATTGAAGGATAATAGAAGAGGTAAGAAAGCAGATCTCTCATGAATTAGCTACTAGTTTTTTCTGTGTGGGTTTGCAAGGAGTACTCTGCAATCACAGAGCCCCTTGGGCAGCTTTTTGTTGTGGTTGGTGCAGCATCGGCATGTGTACCTCAGTGAAAATCATGGCTCCAAGGTATTCAGATTTTGGTTTTATATGGTCCAGGCATTGTTGCTGTAAACAGCATTGCTTTAGTTGCTGTTAATAAAACACTCTAATGTAATCATTACTTACCTGTTCCGGGTCCTCCCAGCAGCAGGTCTGGGTAGACATGTCTATACAATTAGAATTAATGCAAACCACTTAAAACTTGAATGCCTAGTTTATTTTCAAATGGGAAGGTCAGCATCATTATCCTTGGTGGATTCAATTACCAAATCCTGCATAATCACAGGCCGTGCTTCCTGTCTGCTAATCACGACTTGCTCTGCATACATTATGTGCAAATATAACCAAAACAAGAGATGGCATTTCCATATGTTTTGTGCCTGTAATTACTTCTTACAGGTTGTATTTAACTTTCTTAGCCAATGTAAAATCCTTTTATTGACTTTGTTTTTTTAAAAAGCACAAAAGAATAATAAAAAACAGTGGCAAGCAGAAATAGGAAAGCATCTGTATGCAATTAATCCTTCTGCTTCATTTAGACCCCACAGAATCCGTGAACGTAAGTCACAGCAGTAGAACAAAGTTGTTAGAGACATCGCATTTGGAAACGCCTCTCGTGAAGAACAGCATGTGTAATTAGTGGCTTTGAAATCACTTTGTTGGATTTGGTTTAGTTTTGCTTAAGGAAGAGAATTCTAATAAACTTGTATTCAGCAATTTTTATTATTAAAGCATTTACTGCTATGTAAACAAGCATCCGAATGACAAGAACAGAGGGAACTAATACGTAATAAAAATACAGTTACTTAATGAAATGTAAACATCCTCTAATGACAGAAATTGCATTGTTGTATGGTAAGCTTGATCTGTAACCATTGTGAAATCGACAGGTGTCTTTCCCAGAGCTCAGTCACTTTTGAGACAGAGTTTCTAAATATGTGTGTTCTCTGTGCAACATTTAGGGCTTTGGAGGATTAGAAACTGGTAATTTTTTATATTCTTGAAAATTTTCCCTGAGCTTTTTTTTGGTATCGGTATGTATGTCCATGCCCACATATGCACAGGTACTTTTTGTTGAGTTTGGGATTCTGAAGGATAGAAGTTTGCTTCGTTTTCTGCTGTAGATTTTGTTCCTCTGACATCTGCAGGGCATGTGAACATCCTCCCTTGTGTAACACACAAGTAATATGCCCTCTGGATAGAAAAAATCATGTTTTAATATGAGGGAGCAGAAGATCTCTAGTTTCTACCTTGCCGTGACAGATATTGTGAAGCTGCTATCACACCTGGTTCTGTTCTTCCCATGATGTGTGGAAGACTCATCATCCCACAACTCCTGTGTTTGACTAGCACGGAGAGGTGCTGCATCAGCACAGTCCAGTGGTCCTGTCTCCCCGAAAAGTCGCTGTTGCCTGAGGACTGCTCTGAAGCCATTCAAGAAGTGAGTCTGTGTCTGTGAATGATGCAGCACCCCAAGCCGGATTGCAGCACTGCCGCTGCCACCACAGCAGTCCCCACATGCCATCCAGCACAGAGGGCAAACAGGTGAACTTCGAACTTCCTGCAAGAAGTGCATTCACTGTCATCAATGCACAGCAGTGACACATTGGGAAGATGGGTGGGCTGAGAAACAGGCTGTGCTCAGGGTTGCTCTTCTGATTGTACACCAAGAAACCCTGGTGTAGGGACTGAAATGCAGAACCAGAGAGCTTGGAAATGCTCTTATGGAGTTGCATCACGGAAGAGCAAGGAAATGTGGTGATTCACTTTAGGCAGTGCAGGTGTACATGCAAAAAAACTTCATGAATTCTTATACATTTATTTAGATTTTCTTACCATTTAAAATGCTTTGGAAGTTTTTGTTCTGAGGCAAAAAGATTCAGCCCTACTAAAAGAACAGAAACTCCTCAAACAAAAAAGACATAGAATTTTTTACTTAAACTATTTTTAAATGTTTAAGTATTTGCATATACCGAAGTTTTATTAAATTCCCTCTCTGTATTTACCTAAATATTTTTATTTATCCTTTCCTGGGGTGAGGTCTTGAGTGTAAGCTAACAGCAATTGAATCTCTTTTGGCAAGAGAATTTTGCTGGAGGGGAATTGAATATGTTTTAAATGTACGAATAAGAGGTAGAGGGTAACAAGTCACAATTAGCATAATTAAATGAATATCAAAATGACATTTTGTAGAACTTCACTCCTGCATGTCATCAATATTTGAGCTATTTTGAGAGCTGAACATAGGGAAAACTTAGAAATCAATATGGAACAGACTAGACCTGATTCTGACTTTGCTTTATCTCAGATTTAAACCAATATAATTGGATATAATTGAATTTTGGTGGTGCCCTTTCTCATTGCATTAGGGTAATTTAGATGAGAATCCAACTCATTAGCTATGGGATTTTGCATACTGGAGAGTGGGGCCATGTTTAGCAACAAGCAACAGATCATATTCCTTTTTCATTTAAACAGGAATTGCGTGGAACTCCCACCAGGTAGTACCACTACAGTGTGCAAAGACTTCCCTTGAAACCGAGTTTCCAATATGTCAATAACTTTTCAAGCCTACAGTAAAAGACCCCCTAAAGCTTTGCAGTCTAAATAACTCCTTGCCTCAAAGAGTTTCAGTGAAGAGCTTTGACAGCTCTTGGGAGAGATATTCTAGGGTGGGATTTACCTCCTCCAGCTTCAGACATTCTAGTATAATTTTCTGCATGTGAGCTCCTCTGCTGAACTCCTGCAGTCAATGGAGGGGCAAAATAGACACTCTTCAGGTGCAATTTCTCTGACCTGTTTTAGATGTCTACCTTGGGATGGGATGGAATTCCACGACAGAAGCACCTTTCTTTGCTCTAAAGTGAATATCAAAGGATAAGATCAGACATAAAGTTATACTTTGTAGGTGTCTAAAGATAGGAGAGATTAATCTTGCCAAAACCCACAAAGCTTGTAGTCTTCAGAGCAGTGCAACAGAAATGAGATGGATAATGTCCTTTAAAACCTTCACTTTAAAATGGTCAGAAGCCCCCTCTAGGAAGGTGGTGTGAGTTCCTGCAGCAAATGAAAAAAAAATAGATCTTTGCTGCTCTGTTAATGCTGAGCTGTGATTTTTCAGGCTGGAGTAATATAGAATCATATAATGCTTTGGGTTGGAAAGGACATTAAAGAGCATCTAGTTCCAACACTTCCGCCATGGACAGGGACACCTTCCACTGGATCAGGTTGCTCAGAGCCCCACCTAACCTGGCCTTGAACACTGCCAGGGATAGGGCAGCCACAGCTTCTCTGGGCAACCTTTGCCAGTGTCTCATCACCTTCACAGGAAAGAATTTCTAATATCTAATATAAATCTCTCCTCTTTTAGTTTAAAACCATTCTTCTTGTCCCATGACTCCATCCCCTTGTCAAAAGTCCCTCCCCAGGTCACGTGGAGCCCACTTAGGTGCTGGAAGCTGCTCTAAAGTCTCCCTGGAGCCTTCTCTTCTCCAGGCTGAACACTTGCAACTTTCTCAGACTGTCTTCATAGAAGAGGTGCTTCAGTCATCTGAGCATTTTTGTGGCCTCCTCTGGACTTGCTGCAATAGGTCCATGTCCTTCTTATGTTGGGGACCCCAGAGCTGGACACAGCACTCTGGGATGGCTCTCAACAGAGTGGAGTAGAGGGGGACAGCCACCTCCCTTGACTTCCAACTCCTCCTGTCCTTACTTTCACACTGATTCCTAATGGGGCTGCCTAATTCAGTCATGACCAAGGACCTGCTGTATTAAATTTGGTGACAAATAGGTATTGGTACAGTGCCTCAAGAAGGTGAAAAATTCACTGCAGTTACTCCATCAGATCAGAAAAGCCTTCCTTCTTCTGGTGTCATTCTGCTCCCTCTGGCCCTCTATGCTCAGTGTGGTGTTGGGAATCCATCTGCCCTCACTGATCTCTCTTTCACAGTGAGGTCAGCCTGTTTCTTTTCAGCAGGAGGCTGCTCTTGATCCTACACTGTTGTGAAAGGCAGGCAGGATGGGACTTGCTTACAACACAATGTGTTTTTCTACCTGTAAGCTGAAGTCTAAAGAGACTGAGATTGTTGTAAGAAGGCCAGATCACACAACTTCCCACAGTGGGGTTAAAAAGAGAAATTGAGCTGCTTTTACAAAGCAGCTTATAAATTAATTACAGTTCATATTTTGGACTGTAATTAATACTATATATAAAGTTTTATCCTATATAAATCCAAGAATCAGTATTCCTCTGCAGATTTTACCTACCTACCTGCTACCCTTGCCTCACTAAGGGCACATGTAGTTAGTGACTAAGCTTCAACTCCGGGTTTTCTGGTTATGAGTAGTTTAATGACACGTATCCCTTCACCATAGAAATTTTCTTGAAGCAGTAAGCCTCCATTTCTATGTATTTCTTTGCAAGCTGCCTTATATCTGTGATCCATCTCTTTAAGTAAAGGTTTGCACATAATTTTCTTTTAATATGCACAGTGTAGTTAAATGCTGAATATGCAATACAAAACAAGCTGGTGACCAGATCGTGCTGAAAATTCAGACCTAATTTCTGACCCTCTACCAACTTTACATTCAAGCAAGAACATGTATTTAAATATACTCCACCAATCTAATGTGCCAGAGAACTACGTTGATTGGACCTTTCTACCTAAATTAGGGAGATTGTTTCTGCATATATTAATTGGCCTGCAGGATTTAGTTATTTCTCTGACTTTAAAATCTAGGACCCTTATGATTCATTTTAAGCTATACAGATCACAGAGGAATCATTCTAGCAAAAATGCACTGGCAACAGAGTATCTGCTCAATCCACTCATAACCTCTTTTATGCCAGACGGGAGCTGATGGCCCTAGTGATCCTACACATGATCAGAAACGTTCAAGAGTTTGGATTTTGAAGTTCGTCTGAGAGATTGGGTATTCATCAGCAGTGTCCACAAACACTGTGCTTGGATATCTTCTTCTGCTTCACTGGGGAGGAAAGATGTTATCAGCTAGATAAACCTGCTGTCAAAAAATCTGAGGGCAGACTTTTTAGTAAGGTTTGTGGTGATAGGTCAAGCGGTAATGATTTTAAACTAAAAGAGGGTATAAATAGATTAGATACAAGTAAGAATTTTATTGCAATGAGGATAGTGAAACATTGACACACGTTGCCCAGAGAGGTGCCCCATACCTGGAAATGTTTAAGACCAGGTTGGATGGGGCTTTGAGCAACTTTACCTAGTTCCTGCTTATGAAGATGAAGATGTTCCTGCTTATTACTGGGGAGTTGGACTAGATGAGCTTCAAAGGTTCCTTCCAACCCAAACCATTCTATGATTTTATGGAAATACAGCAGGTTTCCTCTCAAGGCTTTGCTTCTGCCGTTTCTTGGGATAATGAGTGGTTTTTTCCTCTTTTTCCTGACAATAAATTCCAGAGTCTAAGCTATTTTCTTGACATACATTCCTGGATGAGCAGAACAGAAGCATGGGTTGGTTTTGCTTCATTTGTTTTTTGACTTGTATACAACATTCCTATTTTTGTAATTGAGCCGTCTTCACTGGTTCTGCTGCTCTCACGACACTACAGGGAATCTTCTGAGTTCCCTTAACATTAATTTGCTTGTACGAGGCAAAAAACCCCCAAAAAGATTCCTTTCTTTTTTTTTAAATGCAAACCGTGCTGTCTTTCTGGTTTGCACCAATAGGAAAGCATTTGCAAATGTTCCTGTCTCGGTTGCTGAGAACTGCCTCCCCATATGTTTTCCTGATTAAGAAATTCAGTCCACCAAATGGCAGAGTTTGCTCAGCTGGAGTTTACTGTTTGGTTGGGATTAATAAGCAGTTCTCCTCTTCCCATACATCTTCCTGTTTAGCATAAAAGAAAACAAATTACTTCGAGGCTTTTCTGCTTATTTGTACTTACACAAAAAGTATATTCTGGGAGCTTTTCCAGTGTGTTGGCCTCCTCAAAATGCAGCACGAGGCTGTCTCCATCAGCCACTGGTGCCTAACAAGGTCTGTGCCTGGGCAGTGTGAGAGCCAGCTGGTTAAGCCATGAATGCTTAGAGAGAGAGAAATAACTGACTGATCTGGGTTACACAAACTCTTATGGGGATTTATTGGTAGATTTTCTTTAACAAAGACAAGAAGCGGCAAATTTAGTGCTTGAATTGATGGCTCAGGTAGCTGAAAATCCTCCAAGGAGAGGACAAACACTGCCCAGGCCAAGCAGAGCCATCATTTCTCATGCTGTCTTATATGTGTGCCTGTTTCTTTTTTAACTTTTCCCATATGGCAGCTGCTTTATTGACTCCAAAATCTTTTGTTCTGATTCTGTTCAACTTTGAAAATGTCACTGAGTTTGACAAAAGGGTCACACAGCTTTCTAAAAGAGCGGTAAGAGCTAAAGATTGTTAAAGAGCCAAATATTTTAGGTGCTGATACCTGCATTTGGACATTAAAAGATCTTATAGCTATCCCAAACCCAGCCTAAACTCAACAAGCTTGGGGTGCCTAACACTAATAGGCCTCTTGTCAGGTTGTGAACTTGCTAAAATTCTGTCTGTTGTGACGACTGATCTGACTAAGTCCACTAACAAGCAGTGGCACGTGATGACTGTTTTGAGAGATGATGGTTAGATGGTACATTGATAGTATTTCTGATTTTTTCTTCCACTACTTTAGAATGAAGTTCCTCCTTTTCAGCTTTATACATTGATAATTTTATTTTCTGAGTAACTCTGACATTTTATTACATATATGTATGTATGTACATTTGCAAATATCTTAAGGCCGTATTTTTCTGTTGGAGCCCACTGTCACATTTCATGTTACAGATGCTGCTTCTTTATAATTCGTTACTTTTGCCCACTGATAAAGTTTCTGAAAAGATCATTGCATCAGATGAAACTTTCTGGTGCTTACTTCTGCTCAGATGTGGAGTTTTTCACTGCCAGGTTGGAAAGCAAATTTTTTTCAGGCTTTTTCTCACATGTATAAGAGCAAGAAAGGAAATTATGTTCTGTTGCCTAAATAATCTAGAATTTTTGCATTTTCTTTAGTTTTCTGAACAGACTACAGGGACTTGACAAAATGCTTTATTAAATATGGGCTTTGAATCCTTGAATCCTAACAGCAAAATAGATGGGTAACTTTGTTAGCAGAGACTGACCTGTAAGAAATTTCTCTTCCTGACATCCAAATTCTTTTGCACTTCAAAAGATTTATTTTACGATCTGAATTTTTCAGCCTATGGCTGTCTTACCATATACGATGGGGATCAATTGTGGTACAAGAGACACCAGCCTGTCTGTAAACCCTTGCAAAGGGTAAATTTCATTGCTTGTAGAAGAATCCTTTCCTGAAAGCCCCTTTAATTGGCCCAAATCATTAATTAAAGCATCTTTGGGAAGAATCTGTTTCCAAAAGTGCCTGTTGAATGAAACATTACAAAGTGCTCATTTAACAGCAGAGCTTACAGAAAGCTGTACTGGGTGAGGGCAGAAGTTGCCGTTCCTGGTACTGGATCTCTGTCCTACAGAGAAGTGGCTACGAGACGAGACAGACACATGGCAAAATTCCCCCGGAGCACCTCCCAGCAATCTGTTGTTCTGGGATTACTTGAGCCAGAGGTGGTAGCTTTGTGTTTAACAGCCCTTGATGGATTTCTCAGCAGCTGTCTGCTCCTACCTTTGGCATGTATTTATGCAGAAGAACAGGCACAGGAGGAAGTTGCAGTGTCTCGTTACATGCCAGCCAGGAGAAACAGAAAATGGGTCTCAACCTCTGAAGTTCGAATGTTTCCAGACTTCTCCATTTCCAATTCCCAGTATAATTCTAGCATTTAACCAGCCACTTCAGAACACTTGTAATCTTTGCCGAGCAGTCATGCAAAATTGCCAGATTTCATTCTTTTGTCTTGAGAAACACTTTTTGTTGTGCCTCTTTATTGAAGATAGTGTTACATAGGTGTTTCTTAATAACAGCTGTGTTCGGGAATCTCTGTTGTACAATCAAAGGATACTTTCCCTTTAAGAGTTACACTGATCCTTTGAAAGGCTATAGTATTTCCCGTTTCATCTGTCTGTAGCCTGTGGCATTCTACAGGAGGAGGAAAAGCAGCAGCAGCAGCAGAGCCTGGTAAACTCTGATATATGGGCTGTTTGGAAGACAGCGTGGGCTTCATGCTGTTACCCATATGCAGAAGTGAGCAGCAAAACCCTGTTGATGCGCTGGTGAATGACCTGGAACTATTTGTGAAGGATGTTTTGATACAGGACACAACTGAACAGTAGGAATGTTTTCAATGAAGTGTAATACAATCCTTAAACTAGTGTCTTGGATAACTGAGTGAATGGCTGTTTCTCTTCCATTGAGGCAAACCATCTCTTTTGAACAGAAGCTCCCTCTGGTCCAAAATCACCAGAAATATTTTTTTTCTTTCAGATTTTCTAATTGAGTAACACATTAATTAAACTTAAATGTGTAATAATTTTGGCATTAAAGCCACTTAAAAATTCTTATCCCCATCTTTTTGCTTCTTTTGCGGAGTCTGATCTTACAGTTAAACAACTCAGATTTAAGGAAAGGAAATAACACTTTTATATCAGCATCATTTAATACACTTATTTAAATGTCAGTGATTCAGATGGTGATATTGCCCCAGCTCAGTGAGAGTAGTGGGGATCCAGCAGGACTGAGTGCCTGGGAGAATGAAGTCTTGCACCAACTTTTCTACCAAAGTGTTGTAGGATGACAAATTTGGATTAAATATTTTCAGTTTTGATTTAGCTTGGATTTTTCTGCTTCAAGCCTGAACATGTGCCTAAAATCTTACTCATTTTCTCCAAGCCAATCTCTTGGACTAATAACAGATAAAATCTCTCCCTAAAAATGTTGCCTCTTTCAAAGCATGTTTTCACTTGAGTTCAGTGTTGGTTGTTTTTCTCATAATAAGTAGGAAAACTAAAGGCAACATGACTGTGAACTATTCAAGAGTGGAATCTTAAGAACCAGTACTGAGCACCATTAGCACTGGATGAAGATTAATTTGTGGAAATCTAAACTGAGGTTGCTTTAGAAGTTTAAGATCTTCAGTGCCTGGTGTTAGAAGTGACTAACTCCAGGCAGACTCGAATCCTGTTTCATGGCAAGGAATGCTTTGCATTATCAACCCTGTCTGGAAGCATCTCAGCTGGAGCAACTAAGCCCTGAGGCCTTATAAACAACCACACTTCTGCAAATCTTGGTTTTCCTTTGGATCCTTCCTCATGACAGCTTTTTCCTTTCTGCTCAATTCTATTCCACAGATGCATCTTCTCCCTGTTTCTGTTG
Source organism: Acridotheres tristis (assembly GCA_037013685.1). Lineage (NCBI taxonomy): Eukaryota > Metazoa > Chordata > Aves > Passeriformes > Sturnidae > Acridotheres > Acridotheres tristis. The sequence goes on along the minus strand of CM072884.1, from coordinate 30,886,341 downwards.
GCCTTCAGGGTAAACATTGTCTGTTATCTGGGTTTGTATGGTAGGCACCATTAGTGCTGTTTAGAGTCTCTAGATACTACTGGAATGTGCATAAATGAAATCAGGAACTACAGATTAACAAAACAAAACCATGTCAAGAATGAAACAACTTGTGGGAAGCTGGAGATTTTAAAAATCACCTGTAAAAGCATAAATAAGTTCATTTCCAAGGTTTTTAGAGTACTGTTTACTTTTGTAGTTAGAATCTCCACTGCTGTTTCTTCACAGGACTATTTTTCCTTGCCCTGGAGTTATAGATATAGAAGTTGAAAGACCTACATAAAATCCTCAGCATTTATGTGTTCTGCCTGATTTGTAAATATGCTTGTAGCAGTGCAGCAAGCACCTCTGTGCTTTCTTCCTCTGTTGACAGTCATGCTTGAAGGAGACTTTGCCCCATAATATAAGTACAACTGCACCACTATCTTACCTGAATTCCCTTTAGAAGCTGTCCTTCACTGGATTGCTGAAGAACTCCCAGCCATCAGCCAGCTGTGACAGGAGCACTGTGCTAAGGTTTAATCATTTTCTTGTACTCTGCCTTCTCCTCTCTCTGTTCGTGATCTAGAGGGTGGCACCCCTCCCCACAGCAGGTGGGTTGGAAGTAGATGACGTGTAAGGTCTATTCCGACACAAGCCTTTCTCTGCTTCCATGATTTTTATGATTCCTACCTCTTGAATTGTATTTTGTCAGCGACAGGATTCCTCACTGGAAGGGATTCTTGTCTTTGCACATGTGCCACATGGGACACAGGTACTATAAGGTGGATCTGTAGTCTTTGTAGAAGTCCAGCATTATCTGAGCTTTCCACCTTGGAAAGATAACTGTGATGTAAAATCCAAGCAGGGTAGTATGTAAGTAACTAAAATCCACATGCGTGTCCTACTTGAGACCCTAAGAACATTAGTGATACAAGTAATAGGTAATAGTCATGTCATGGCAATATTGGTAAGGAACTTTTTTGTATTTTCACACAGCTTTTTGGCCAGATCCACCAGATGTATCATAGCACTTGCTTCATTCCCCACACAAACTTACTGTCTCTGGAGCAATCTTTTTGTTTATAGCAGTGATTACACTTGGATAGGTGATTCCAGAAATAGAGACTTTCCCAAGGGACATGAGGTCTTAAAGAAAGTGTCCATGTCCTCTCTGACTAAACAGCTATTTTTCCTGAATTATTTGCTCTGCGTAAGGTCTGACAAGACAATGGAGCACTGTGTGATGCTCTGTAAGAAGAGATGACCTGAGCAAAAGTCTCAGAGGCAAATATCTCTAAGCATTGGCAGGAATTCCATGTGGGAAAAAGCAATGGCAAAACTGCAGTGGCAAAATGCAATGGCAAAATGCACATGGCATAAAGCCATGGCATAGAGCACCAGTTCTCCCTGATGTATGTTCTTTTATAGAAACTTTTCAACTAGCTAAGACACAAACTCAGACCACTACTCCTTAACCTATTAGAATTCTGGTTTCTTAACATGCCAGGCTACGTATAGACTACGTTCATGGCCTATCTTGTTCTAACTGAAAAATGTAGGCAATATTCTTAACTCTGCTATGTTTGAAGCTAAGTTCTTGAAGCTTTTAAGGAAACACTAGTATGTTTTTCAGCTTTTATTAAAACATGTACTACTTTTTAAGCATCTAAGACCTTTTAGTCACTTAAAGTACTTAAAACTTATTCCATTTACTTACTTATTCACTCCATCTATTCACTTACTCATTTCATTCAAAAACTTTAATTCAATCCTTGTACTCTGATTTCTCTCTGAAAAAATCAGAGAGACTCTTGACTTACTGACTCCAACAGGATCTGTATTTTGCATGGATGCAGGGTAGTTTCTCCAGCAATTCAGACATGGGCAAAGGACCACGAGTATTACAGCCCTCAGGCTCACAAGGGGAGGATTTGTGGAGAAAAAAAAACAAAACAAAACAAAAGCCAAGTTTTTTGTTGTTTTGTTTTTGTGTGGATTTCTTTTGACTGGTTGGTTTTTTTAGGGTGTTTTTTGTTGTTGTTAGTGTGTGGTTTTCTAAAAAAGGCTTGGGAATAGAGAGGGAAGGTGAAGGCAATTCAGATGAATGCAAAATGGATCCTACCATCAGAGCAGCTGCATAGCAACACATACAGTTTCCAGCTCTGCTCCCAGCTCAGCAGCCACTGGGTACATTGATTCAATTTGCAGTGGAAGATGATGCAATTGTTTTACTAGTTCCACAAAGATAAATGTCTGTATTTCATCAGAACAAGCACATAAATGAGAAGCAGCTCTATAATCTATCCTTCTTGATGACACTGGCACTGAGCACATTTGGCTTTGAAATTATCAGCTTAGCTATGCTGGCAAGTCTCTTGCTTGAACAGAAACAACTTTGAAAAGGAAAGTTTAACAAGCCAATGGAAAGTTTCACATTCTTCTTCCTTCTCCCCCTGTTCATCCTAAATCAAATACGTATTTTTACTTCATTTATTTTTCTAGATCATGTTGCATTTCTTACGTTAAAGATGAGCATTGTAAGCCTCCGTGGGGCCAAACACATCTGCATGAGTTGGCTTTCAGATGGTTTATGGTCATGAGGCACTTCCAGATGTAGCCTTTCCCCCTGTTCACAGTGTGGTGTGCACTTCCTGCACAAGATGCAGCTTTGGTGGCTATTTTTTTTCTTCATGCTTCTTGTTTGCCAGAGTGGTTTAAGAAGCTGAGGGTGGTTTATAAAAGTGAAACGTCTAATTACATCACAAAGAGAGGGATGGACATTAATATTATTCATGCATCAATTCTTGGTGAGAGTTTGTCATCAAATGAAAACAATCAGTAGCTTATCTTTGCAAAGTGAGGAAACTTTCAGTGGGATGACTGCCAATTTCTTTTTCTTTTAATCCCCACTAAGGTAAGGTTGTGGCAGAGAAACAGCTCCAGGGAAGTCAGAGCTTGCAGGAAAAATTTTGAGCAAGTACTTCTCTTGTGCTTCTTCAAGAAATGTGTATCTAGAAGGGGACAGCTTATCAACAGAAAGTTAGATGATTGCAGAGCAGCAAAGGAAAAAGAAGGGCAGGACACGTCTTCCCTTCTGAAAAGAGAACCAGGAAAAGCTTTTGGAGGGCTGCAGTCCCTATTGCTCCCCAGATAAGTCTGCCAATTTTGCATGCTTAGCATGTTTCTTTGTAATTTGTTTGTATACTGAATGACAACACATTTTATCAAACTAGACTTGCAGGAGAAACAGAGGCCATATTTTACTTCCTTATTGCTGCAACTTTTATTCATGTCTTTAGACTATTGCTGTGTCTCTGACTGCATGGGCAGCTGCCTTACTTCTCTGACACGCTGTGTACTTTGCAGAAGAGAACTAGTGTTAAAATAAGAGCCGGTATCTTTGTTGTGTATGTACATGTAGCAATCAGGGCACCACAAATGGGTTCACTGTGCTTTGACACAGAGCTCATCAAAGTATACTTCTGAAATTGTTGGTAAGCTGAATATTTACAACAGCAGTGGTATATTTGATTTACTCAGGAATGAATATAATGGTGATAGCTGAGACAGTGGGAGCAAAGAGGAATTGCTCACAAAGCAAGCTTCCTTAGGCAGAATGCACAAGGACTCGCTCTGAGGAGATAACTTCTCTGGGCAATGCCATCAGGTCTGCACAGTGCAGAAACTCCTACACATGCCAGGTGTCTGCTTTGTCACTAATCTTAGAAGAAAAGCCAAGGATTTTATTAAAAATGGTGCTTCCCTGGAGCTATATTTTGAAGCATTCAGCTCCCCTTGACTCCTGAATCAATCCCACATCAGTGCCTAAATAGAAACACACTGACAATCATGTCCAAAGTCACTGATTTGCAGTGTGAACTCATCACAAGACTTTCAAAGGAGTTAAAGAACAGAGGGAATTTTTGGCCAGTATTTGTTGATGTGTAGTAGCATGTATGTTCAAGCTTAAGGGATATCAAATTTGTTTTAAAATCTGGTTCCAAGTAGGTGCACAGCTTTAGGATGGAATTTTCAAAAATTAAAAAACTAAGAAAGAACGCTAAGAACCAGTCACCTGAATCGTGTGAGCACCTGAAGAAATGGCTCCAGTGATGAATTTTTAAATGCAGGAAATGGTGGTGAAGCTCCAGCCTGCAGCACCTCCATCCTGATGCACGCTGTAGGTAAGCAGAGGCCATCCTTCCCCAAACCTTTCACACTCCAGTCCTTCACTTGATTTTTCTCCTATTTGGGATGAAGGACAGGCTGTCATTTCCTATCCCTTCAGATGCCATCTCACACAGCATGGCCTGCAGACAGTGCAGTGGTGTGGGTGCCAATCACCATCAACAATCCAGGAGAAATGGATGGGGAGAGTAGAGAGGACGGCATAAAGGGTGAATCTCAGTACAGCAGTTAAGGTTAATTATTGGGGCATTGCAGTAAAGTTGTGTAACCCCAATAGTTACTTATTAAATGAATGCACAATGTTTCCTTCTTTTATAAGATGGGATGGAGGTCTTTTTACTCCAGAGATCTGGAAGAAGCGTGTCTTGACCTTAACTGACAGCATCTGGATCTGTTTTGACTGTATTGATGAATAAGACAACAGCAGCGTGATGGTGTGGAGAGCCCTGGGGAATATAAATAAGGCACATTAGTATGGCAAGGCAAACTAAAACAGCTATTGACAAGCATGAAGTTCAGAAGCTGTGATTTTGCCCGTAGCCATGACTGCTCCCCCTGCCTTGAAAACCCTTGTCAAGACCGATCATTACCACGTAAGGAGGCAAGAACAAGGTGCCATTTCTGTGAAGCAAACCCGGAGGTATAGGGAAGGACAAAAAAGGGCTTTGGTAACCTTAATGCTAATTCATTGGGAATGAAGGCAACAGGGAAGAGAGGTTTCATGTCTGGATTCCTTCTCATGGAAGAGATTAGGAAAAAGATCTCCTTAATTTTTGGAAATCCATCCCATCTAGGAAATTTCAGTTGAATTTAATGGGGTGTTACCTGCTTTTTCTACTGTGACTTCTGTAGTTTATACTAAAGGCTTTTCTGGAATAAATAGAGTAAGAACTCATTTATAGAATCTTATGTGATGATTTAAAAAGTCCTGTATTATGGATTTCTTTGTTAAAATAGTAGATAGCATAATTTCCATAGAAACCAAATCACACTTCTGTAGAATTTCCGTATGGGAATATTAGACTTTTAATCAAGACAGAAGTACTACCATTGGTCCTTTTGTTAAGGACTCTTTTGTCCAGCATATAACAGTCACACATCCTACTGAAAAATAGTCCAGGGCACAGAGGTAAAGAATTAAGTAGGTTTTGTTTCTAGATTTGAGGGTCACTATTTTTTTCCTTGAATAGGGGTTAAAATTTAATTTTTCTATTGCTCAGTTTCCTCGGTAAAACAAAGATAGCACTCAAGCACACCGCAATGATATATTCTCAGTCACATTTAATTACTTGTTCGGTGATTCAGATGAAATTTTATTTTGTTGAAGCAAAAACCCAAGTGAGAACCACCACAGCACATTAAAGTAAATCTTTATTTGTGTCTTACAAAGTGTGCAAGTTAGCAAGTGAGCACATAGGCCTAAGAGTCCCTTTGCTCTGCAAAATGTAGAGTGTCAATTGTTTTGGCAAGCTTGACTGACTTTTAGTTGTTTAGGGTAATTCCCCACTGGCTGTTTGTATATGTTTCGTATTTTTTTAAGCAAGATGATCTCATATTATAAAGAACAAGACTGAGCTTAAGGCATTTGAATTCACCACCAAGTTCCCTTTGTAACTCTGGCTAAATTGCTAAATCTTTGCATTTTCTCTCTGTATTAAAAAGAAAAGAAAAAGAAAATCATTGTAATCTTTTGTCCCAGTGATAGAATTTGCATATTAGAAAATTATTAACTCCAAAGCAACAGAAATTAGCTCTGTCCTTCACCTTACACTTGGAATTTCACTCAGACTTCTCGCTTTTCCAGTTTAAGGTACCAGCTAGAGTTTTCAATGTGACAACCATCAGAGCACAGAGATTTTCATGCTTGCTAATAACATCTTTTCACATTAACTAAAGGAAAAGTCAAGTGAAGCTCATTGTGCCAGATAATTTTCTCATTTTGTGATCTCACACCCTCATTTTTACCCTTCTTTTTCCCGTGTTTATTTAATATCTTTCCCGATCCAGACAGTACATATTGTCTGCAGAATATTTTCTTGAAATATTTGCCTGTCCAGAATATAGAGTAAGAAAACCTTGATTTCAGATTGCTTTTCCTGGCGGCTACTGGAGGATGCAGAATAAAAAATAACAACAAATAAATCTTAAAATCGGAAAAAAGAGTGAGGATGACTTTTATAATTTCATACCAGGAAACACCATCTAAAAATCGAGGAGAACAGTTTAGAAAAGGAAATTAATCTTACCAAATTATAAGTCCCCATAGAATTTTTACTGCTCTCCACCAAAAAATACAGTGTTTTGAGGCCCAGATTTGTCATTCTTACAATATAGTATGAGACCCATTAATCCTCTAGAAGATAACAAGCATCCTGGTCTGCCCAGGATTTCTCTGGATTACTGTTTGGCAGGAATCAGATCTGTTTTTACTTCATATTCGAACACTGTCTGTGCATTGTGGCCATAAATTCATGTCTTTCTGAGTCAAATTCCCTTTTGCTTCAGTAGGAACTTATTGGGCCACAAGTGAGGAAGGATTAACAAAGGATTTGTCAGAGATTAGTAATAGATCAGTCCATGTTGACTAGAGGTTTTGAAAGGTTTAAGTTAGTAAGAAAGGGAGAGGATGGTGGAGAGTGACATTGAGAACATGGGCAGCATGTTGTCTGAGTGTATCCACAGTAGCAGATAGTGTAATCTCATTTGCTGCATTAACTAACGCAGGGAAAGTTGCTGAGAGATGCATCTGAGAAGAGGAACAGGAAAACAAAATGGTGTTACCAGTGGATTCTGCTGAAATTAGTGGTGCTTTCTCCCACACAGGAGCATATCTCTGAGCTGTGGACTCATACACAGACAGTGTCCCCAGAAGAATCCTCAGCCTAAGGCAGGTTAAGAGATGGAAGAGAGCAGATGCATAGATGTTGTCTCAAGGTCTAACAAACTGAGAGTGAACAGGAGCTCTTTGCATCATAGACTTGAACAAGTTAAAGGACTTTTAGTCAAGAAAGCCACAATAGCAACACCACTGGCATCTATTTCATCACAAGGAGTGTAGCATTTCCCTGAGTAGTGCCCTTTCCGAGTTGCAATATATTACGTATTTGTGTGGTTGGGAATTTCTCAATTAATGTGAAAATATGGTATACTGGTCACTGTACTGGAGGTTTTGGCAAGTTTATAACTATTCTTGCTGTTCTAGGAGTTTGTCTGAATTTAATTAGCTTCTGCTTTCAGACAGTAAATTTTGCTATCTCTTTTTTTGATAGCTCCTCTGTTGTCAGGCATATTTCACTTAGTACCATGGATATATTTCTTTGTGATACAAGTTAACCCCATAATGAAGGAACAGACCTCTGAAATTGAAACTGAAAGAGGAACTCTTTCTCAAGGACTCTTCCAGTGCTTACCTTTTCTTCTTTGATACTGAGGGAAATTTGTTGTTGTAAGAGTGTCTTAGAACATGACAAAGAATAAGGTTTTCTGTAGGCTGTTGGGTGCAGTTTCTTTAGTAATTCAGATGGCCATATCTGCTCCTTCCTGAGAGAGTCAATGGGTCCAGATTCTTTCAAACTAAATTGCAGTTAAGTGTCTGTATCTGGTGTTCATTTTGGCTAAGTCTTCCAGTGGATGTAGCTAATAACTATATATTATGCTGGATGCCAGTTTGGGTCCAAGTGTTTACATGTTAAGTCAAAATTAAAATTTTCAAAATGTGATTACTGAAGATGTGGAAGATGGAGTTTCTTCAGCAGCTGTCCAAACCTTGATCCTATTTTTTTCCTTCCTTGCTCAAGTTCTTTCAGCTAAGTTGAATTCTATTAAAGTACCTTCAGTTTAGTAAACTGCCTTGGAAACTTTTGATGCAAACATGCCAAACCGTCCACTCTCTCATCTTGTGGTTCTTTAACTGGTGAAAGCTTGTGGACTCTGCCCAAATGAAAATACAGAGATTGATTTAGTGCATTTGGACACCTAGGAGAATTTGCTTTTCCTAGAGGTGATTTACATTTGCATTTGTTTTTCTTCTCAGAGCTATGGAACATGTTTGACAGACTTTATATGAACCCCCTAAGAAATTGTTTGGTTTGGCTATTATGATGCTTAATCTTTCCCACATTGGGAGTCTGTGAATTCTTTACTAGAGGGTATATGTTCAAGTTTTTTGTATTCTGTCAGGATAATGCAAGCTGACAAGTAACCAGGGACATGATAAATCTAGACTTGAGGTCTTTTTCAGGGTAGGTGAAGAATGAGCTAGAACTGTTTTTGTGGAGAGGAGTAAATCTCAGTGGTAATTTGTTCAAGCAAAGCATCAGATAGCATTGCAGTCATGTGGTTGCCATGAAAAACAGTATAAGTCACGTGCCTAATAACTTCTACACTACAGCTCTTCAAAAATGTACCTGTGGTTCAGTGGTTTAAAGATTCGGGTTCCCAGAAAATGAAAAGGCTTTGGGCTTGCATTTCCTACGGTTGTGCTAATTTCACTGTTTAAGGGGAATTCAGACAATCCAGAGGCATGCAAGTAAGGTTTTAGGGCATAATCCCAACAAAAGGGTATTATCAAAGGTTCATTCAGCCGTATGCTCGGAATTAGTTTATTGTGAGCTTGGTAATTTTAAGAAAGTTGCCATGAAGCTTCATGCTTTTTTTGATTTGCAGTAACCCCTTCCTTGCCATATCATTTCCCTGTACTCTCTGCCTGCTCTAGAAATTTTTCTTTAGTGTTGTTTGGCTGTAAAGCATCTCTTTCCCATTCTCCTTCATCCACCTTTCATGCCTTTTGACAGTTCTCTTTCACATCATCTTATGTTCAAACCTCTTGTGGTGTTCAAAGCCTCTGCCCTCCTCCCTCAAATACCTCAAATATCTCTCCTTCTTCAACCTCTCCCTGAAAACCCACTTCTATCACTGTGCCCATAAGAAATGGATTGAGATCAGCCATGAGATGGCAATTAGGAGCTGCTGATATTTCTGATGCTGAAGTGACTGGCATGCAGAGATTTAGCTTAGATAAACCCCTGCTTTTATGACTGTGATCTTCTTCACAAAGCTCCCTTGTATCATCTGCTTGAAAAAGTTATGATTCTGTTTTCCTATGCAAAAAAATCTCTGAAACTGAGACACAGTCTGCTTTAAATTTTTCTACTCTGGCTGAAAAAACTTATTTTGCCTCACCAGAATGTGTCCCTGTGAATATTTGAAGCTGAAGCATTTCAGCTCTGAGGCTTAACTTCTCCATCTGGCTGTGACACCAAATGAACAACTTTCCTATATATGAACAATATATATACATATATATAGTAGCATGCTGTCATGCATTGTATCAACCTCAAAAGCCACTGATTTTTTTCCTTTTACATTTCCTTTCTGTGTACCATGTCCCTGACCACAGTGTGCTTGCAGAGCCACACTCAGGACACTCCAGCAGCTATTGTGTTTTCACATCACCAAGAGTAGACTTCCCATTGATGTCATGGGAGTTTGGTGTGGGGTTCCAGCAGAGGATGCAGAGGAGGAGAGATAAGAAGGCACCTGATAAGAGTTAGCACACCTGATAAGAGTTCTGCAGCATAGACAGGAGAGCAGCATTTTCACCTTAATTATCAGTCACCTTTTTTTGTGGCTCAATGAAGGGTGCTCCATTTTAATAGAACATGAACACAGGCACCTAGGAATTGCCTGAAATCACATGGAAAATAGCACTGATACCATCTTTAAAGTATGCATCTCCCCTCTGCTGTGAATTTTAAATAAAGCACCCAGCAAGCAAGGGAATATTGAAAAACACAGTGATCAAACACAGTCCTTGGTGATAATCTCCAGCAAACTAGTTCAGTGCTGAGCAAGAAACCAAGAAGAATCTTTGGAAAAGATTTACTTTTTTAGTACGTGCCTTAAAAATAAATTGCAATATTTCAGTTTGTATGACAGAAACGTGAAAGTTTTTTCGAAAGGCAGTGGTGATAACAATAGGCTTATTAATACTAAAGCCCGAGCTATATAATTATAATAAAACCGTTGAGTCTCATTTCTTTTATATAGATGGCAGTATGCAAATAGGGAGCCATCCGCCTTGATAGCTGCAGAAGCTATGAAATCCTTATTTGAAGAATTTCAATCTGTTTTTCCTATAGCATTCAGTGCTCAGAGTCAGAAAAGAAGCTTCCCCCATCCTCCACTCTTCTTTCTCAATATAACAATGCATTTTAAACTGCTCCAAAATTGCAAAGCTATTTCACAGTTTCACAGAGAGAAAATGGCTTGAGGGAACCATTTGCTTTTTTATGCCTGGAACATCAAAATAAAATACTAAATGAATTCTGTTGTATAAAGGATGGGAGCAAGTCAAAAAGGGTAGAGGGTGAGTTGTCTCAGGAACCTCAGTAGGATTGCGGAGCCTAGCAAGGGACCTCAGAAGTAGGCACAGATACTTTGAGGCTGCTCTAGCATGGCAGGAGACCTTACAGGAATCCACAGCTTTTCATTCCCTGTTAATTTAGGAACATGTCCTTCGTGATCCCTGTCCAAAGAGAAAGGAAGGTTGTGTGTTAGAGATCTCAGTGATCAGTCAATTTTTGTGGTATTTGTGCTTGTAAAATAGAGGATTCTAGATAAATCCATTCTCTTTAAGGCTTTGTTACACCTTTGTGGTTTTTTGTGAGTGATGATCCCTGCTTTAAGCAACAAACCATCAAGAAATGCTAAACTTTGTTGAGAACTTTAAGAGGTTTATTGCACCAAATTAAGAAGTAGCTAATAAGCTTTTCTCTCGGTGTCTTCAGTGGAAATCAGGATATATTTAAATGCCTCAAAAATGGATACGTTCTCAGCAAAGTGGAAATGAAATCAAAGTGGAAATTAATTTCAGGATTAATGAAAATTTTGACAAAGCATTCACTGATGACCTGTTAATCATGCATTAACCAGTGGGGCAGGCTCAGAGCTTGGCTGCATCTTTGAATTCAGCTGCTGTACATGCACCAGGCTAAGACCTGTTCTTGTATTCTCTTGCTTAGCCAGAGGCTTCTTCAGTGAAATTTGAATGCTGTTATTCTCCAAGGTATAGCACATGTAGTTCAACACTCTAATTTTGAGCCTCAACCTGTAGAGTGACCTTGGGCAAAGTACTTTGTGTCTCTACTTTTCCTTGCTCTTCTGTGCAGGTTGCAGGAGAACCTGAGCACTGTAGTCAAGGGCACTACATAACTTTGAGTACCATGGACAACATGTAATTGTCCTCTGACAGCTGAAGAGAGTTGTTCAAAGACTTACAGCATTTTCCTAGTGATCTTCACCTCTTGATAGCCAAAGTCACCCTGGACAAGGGAAGGAAGTGCTCCCATTAAAGCACAGCACTTCTTAACCTGCAGAGTTTTTTGCTAAACTTTCAAAGGTCTTGAAACACCTTTCCTGGGGTGCATGATTTTTCCTAAGGGACAAGGCTGATTTATTTTATCATCAATTCATGGTGCTTTGGGAATGTAAAATAGAATTCTAGACCTGAAATCTTAAGGGTGATTGAAGTGAAAAGGAATTGGTTACATACAATCTCAAGTAGCTCTGAAAAGTTGTGACTGCATTATTCCTATGTGGCTCCTCATGTAGTAGGGAAAGAAATGACACTTGTACCTGAAAGAAATTTAGAGACATTCATAGGGCTTGATTTTCCTTTGAGGGCATAAACCTGGTCTACACAAGGACAGATTTTGTGGTGTAGCTGTACCTACAGGCCTGGTTTATGAAGATTTACGTTTTTACTGGCAAGAGATTTTGATTGTGCATTTAGCATTAACACCCTGAATGCTGTTTTTTAATGCTAGTGATGAAAGTGGTTTGAGGTGTTTTAATCAGATCATGGCAACATGTCTTGGCAGTATAGATGAATAACATCTAATCGTGCTTTATATATACATATAAGTACATAATTCCATTCAAGCATATTTCTGTATATTGACAACTGCTTGTGCATGCAGCATTATATATAAAACTTTCTGTGCATTTCAATCTGTATGTGTGAATACGTATTTATATAAATCTATACCAACATGCATTAGAGAATGAAATACCCTGTATTCAGTGACATCTCTTGGCATTAGAACTCCCAACTTAATACCCATATTTTATTAAAAAGTCCAGTTAGAAATAAAATAGCTTTTTCACTCATGCAGCCAGAAATGTCCTTCAGATATGCTTGAATTTAGACCACAGATCTTCAAAAGCACCAGACAGGAGCACCATGTCCCAGAACAAAATGATTGTCACAGTTTGGTTCCCCTAAACAGAACAGACTTCCTCACACCAGGTACCACAGAAGGTGAAAGACCCATGACAACAGACAAGTTGTAACTGTTTCCCTGCTGCAAATGACATTCTCTCTAAAGAATTGGGGGTTTTTTCCCTTAAGGAGAAAAATTAATTAAAAGAAACCTAAAAAAACCCAAACCAAACCAAACCAACAAACAAAAACAAATTCCCAACAACCAACCCTACCAAGAAGTATATTTCATTTAAACAGATATTGGTTTAACAAGTTACATACTGTGATATCATTTAGCTTCCTATGAATTATTTTTTTGACTACAGGTGAAGAGGACAAAAAATATCTGAAAGCCTATCACTTGTCTTGTTTTTTCCCAATGAGCTCTAGCTCTCATAAGAAAGTACAGGTTAGGTTTAGTGACTCCTCTTCTTAATGATTTATTGAGGAAGCTCTCTTCAGAAACTCTGACTTAGTTTGCCATTTGTCAATACAAAAACACTTCAATGCTTGAAAAGATTGAGATAGGTACATACAGTAGATAATATAAACCTGGCTGTACTTTGGATTCTGCAGGTAAAAGTTTATCCTCCTAATCTTGGACTGCAGAATTCAGAAGTCTTGAAGAGTATAAAATAATCTTTCCATCTGATGGATTGAAACCGAATCCTTAGAAAACATGAAGAGTTCTGGCAGAAATGCTACCAAATACTGTGTTTTGAGTGGAGGAATTTCTGAGTTTAAAAGAAAAGGGACAAGGAGAGAGACGGATGAAGGGGGACAGGTCATTTTCAAAGGAGAAGAGATCAAGGGAGAAAGTGGTTGAGTTTCAGGACTGTGGTAGCTGATTTGATTGGAAAAAAGGAAATCACAAACATAAAGGTCATACATATTTTACACCAGATACATGAGGAAAAAGGGAGGCAGAAGACTTGCACTGCAATGTGCATCCTGGCTCCACATTGACAGTGCGAGATTGACCTTGAAAGCTGCTACTTCATGGTAAAGGGACTCAATATTGATTATTACATTCAAGGTGGCAGGATGTTTTTCAGTTTGGTATCAGGATTTCAAACAGCTGCAGTTCTTCACAAGCATTTAGACATACCTAACACAAAGAAAACAGGTATGATGGAGTTAAATAAAAGATCACAGCCCACTTCTAGATGCTTTCCAATTTTTTTTCTTCCTTTGTGTACAGGCATTCCTGTGCAGTCCTTCTAAACTACATTCTGATGCTCAAGTTGAGCATCCCCAAAAGTGAATTTCTACATTTATGGTATTTTACAGACATATTTTCACTGTTTTACAGAAGACATGGCTGTTATTTATAGTTTCGTGGTCTAGTTCAGAACTGAGTCTGGCTGAAGACCGTTTTTTAGAGCTACGAGCTTTCTTTGGTGAAATTCAGCTTCGAAACAGCAAATTGGTATAACAAAACTTAATGCTCTGAGATTCATCACATATTCAACATCCCAAATGAGTTACCAGATAAGAGTCAGTCTTAGTTCATTATTTAGTTAAAGCAAACAAATAGGAACGAGGGGAAAAAAGAACGGGTCCATATACCTACTGCAATTTAGCATTTTTGAATGTAGATTTTGCTAAATCTTCGCAATCCTTTTCTTTGCTCTTTTCCTTTCCACCCTCCAAAAGAAAACACATCTAGTTGTCTTTTGTATCAGATTTACAAAATAAACTAGAGACAAATTTCCTGTGAGGTATGGCTGGGGAAACTCTATTGAAAACCAGATGCCATCACAACTTTAAAGTCTGTATCCAAAATATACACACTGAGGCAGGGGAAGATTACAGTGCAAGTGAGGAATCACAGGTGGGATGTCTTTCATCAAGGCAGCAACGGAGCATAAAACCAAGGCTTCGTCTGTTCTTGCATTTGTTGAATGGAGTAATGCCATTAGATCATGTTCCTCCACTGGTGGTACCTTTTTCCAAGCTAGAAGGGAGCAGTACAGAAATTCCCAGCTGTATTTTGTCTTCTCAGCCTACTCCAGTGCCTCTCCTTCCCTGCTTAAACCTCTGCATGTGTCGAGAAGCAGCCAGCAGACTGTGCTGCTATCAGCAGTGCTGCCTTAAAGGCTGTCTCATCCCACCGAGGTGGATATCAAACTCCACAAGCAGGGTGTAACAGGAATACATCTGTGAACACACCCCTGCTTGCTCTGAGCAGGTACACGCTGTTCGCCTCATTATCCCTGCTAACCAGGCTGGCTTCTGCAGCTAGTCCTGCCTCTCTGAAATGTCAAATGTGGAGGAGCAGCAGTGTCAGCAGCCCAGGCACTGTCTTTGTCACTACTCCTGCTGCAGTCTGGAAGAAATTCCTTCTTAAAGAAAGCACACCCAAGTCTTAGGAGACTCCCTCTGAGAGTCTGCCGAGATGGGAGGAGGAGGAGAAAGATACCTGTCTGGATGAACTGTAGCAGTTCTGGGTTGCAACCCCTGGGCTCTCTGCTCTGCTTGGCTCTTGACCGGGCTCTGGCTAAATCACTTGAGGCCTTAGTACATGGATTTTCTCTTGCTGCCCTTAAGTTCACATCAGGCACATCAAAAGCCCACCTCATCTCCTGTCTGTCTCTGACAGTAGTCACGTGTCAGCACTTAGGGAGGTGTTTGAGAACAGGGCACAAATGCCATGGTGTTTCCCAAATACTATTCCAGCCCTTTGCTGATCAGGTTATAAATTCTTTAGGATAGTGGTAATCTTACCCTGTGCTTCTACAAAGGATCCCAATCAATTTTGAGGCCAGCTAGTGTTTGTATCATATAAAAAAATATTAATTAGTGGCCTATGACTGGCAATTGGAGCTGGGTTGAAAGCAACGTATTTGTTGCTGCTGCTTTCAGACAGACTGGGAGAGTCATTCCCATGCTCTGAACAGTTTACTGCTCCATCCCCATCCCAGGGATTAACACAGACGCTGCTAGCAAGGACCCACTGAGGGTCTAAAAGCATTACAGATGATAAGTGTATAACAGGAAAATCAATTATCAGCTAGTAGATCCTAGTGTTACCTTCCAAGGCACTGAATTATAGCCTGCCACTTGCCTTTTGCAGGTCACCTTTCACAGTGTTGCAGACCCACATTAAAATGACTTGTGACTAACAACAGAGCAGGGCTTAGTGCCTCTTTATCACTCTGCAGTGAAAGGAACGTCTACTCTTTAATATTGCAGAAAAACCTTTGTGACTGAGACTTCAGACTGGCTACAGAAGATTTGCATCACTAAAAAGAATTGCTTGGTTTATGTTTTGACACAATTCAGCTCACTGTTTGCATTATTCACAAGCCTGACAAAATCTATTTTCTATAAAGATCTTTGGTTTTGTTTTAGTTTTTTGTTTTACACACACACTATGGTAAATGCTTACTCTGGTCTGGTACCTGCTCGGACTACCCTTTGCAGTATAAATGCTGTTATTAAAACATCTAAAGAACTAGGGATTCCTAAAATGCATTTTAAAAAGTGGGTCAGTGGTGCAGCTTCCACAGGATATGTATTTTTAAAAAGGTAAATAGAAAATAAATATACAAATATGACCACAAAAAAGGAAGAAACTGAGAAT
Source organism: Acridotheres tristis (assembly GCA_037013685.1). Classification (NCBI taxonomy): domain Eukaryota; kingdom Metazoa; phylum Chordata; class Aves; order Passeriformes; family Sturnidae; genus Acridotheres; species Acridotheres tristis. The sequence continues at coordinate 30,870,283 of CM072884.1, read as the reverse complement.
TGCATGCTCAGAGAAGTTTCCCTGGGATGTAGGCGGCTTGTTTGGGATCTCTACAGCTGTGTTTATGCTGTTTAAAAAAAACAAAACAAAACAAAACCCCCAAAAACATAGAGAAAAAAGACTTCTGGAGACTTAATTATCACATAAAGGACAAGTATCTATAGCCTAAAGGACAAAACCAAGGAGCTCATATCCTCATTCCTACCTTCGCCAGAGCTGATTTGTTTTGGTGAATTCCAGCAGGAGTGGTCAAAACCAAAGCCATGTAACACCAGCTGCCGAGCAATGCCAGCAAACAACGAGTCAGCTGGAGCTCAGCCCCTGTCCCCAGTAGTATATGAGAGCTGATATGATACCTGGGACAAGACTTGCATTCACCTGGAATAGAGAGGGTCTCGGATATGCTCCATCTTAGAATCAGGGAATTGTTCAAATTGGAAAAGACCTTTATGATCATCAAGTCCATCCTTTAACATAACACTGCCAAGTCCGCCGTTAAACCATGTCCCCAAGTGCCACATTTACATGACTTTAAATTACGTCCAGGGATAGTGACTCCACCACTTCCTTGGGTAGCCTGTTCCAGTGCTTTACAACACTTTTGGTCAAAATAATGTTCCTAATAAACAATCTAAACTTGCCTTGGTGCAATGGGGAGGGCATTTTCTCTTGTCCTATCACTTGTTGTCTGAGAGAAGAGACCAACCTCCACCTGCCTAAAATCTCCTTTCAGGTAGTTGTAGTTAATAGTACAACAAGAGTTGAGTGATAAGGTCCCCTTGAGCCTCCTTTTCTCCAGGCTAAACACCCCCAGCTCCTTCAGCTGCTTCTTATCAGACTTGTGCTCCAGAATTTTCATCAGCTCTGTTGGTCTTCTCTGGACTTGCTCCAGTACCTCCATGTCTTTCTTGTCGTGAGGGACCCAAAACAACACAGGATTGATTCAAGGTGCAGCCTGACCAGTGATGAGTATGGGGGGAAAAGCCAGATGTAAGTCATCATCCCCCACTGACTCTGTGACTCAGTGACATTGTATTGACATTCACCAAGTGTGAAAGCATCACTCAGTTTAGTGCACAGCCTTCAGCAAGGGCTGCACACCGTGAGTCAGTTACAGCAGCCCTGAAGAAGCCAAGAAGTACTACAGAGTGTTCCTTTCTGAGTCACAATTTCCTCCATGCCTGGCTCTTTCCTAAAGTTAAAGTTATATTATTTGGTAATAACCCACATCTCGTGTTCCACATGTACATACCAAGAAGTGTTAAGGGAGAGCTCAGGCACTGCTCAGGCATGCTCCCCTCAGCCTGAAGCAAGTAGCAATGAAGCAGTGCAGCTGTGAAATAAGATTGGGATTCACCTAAGATTCCAAAAAGTAGAGGGCAGAAATATTGTGTCAGGCAGAGCTAAAGCAGACATACAAACAGCTGCTCAAGAGAAAAAAAAAGCAAAACAGATGCAAGTACTTCAGGTCTATTAAAATGCCTCAATTCTTTTAGAGTTTTTAAACTTTTTTTGAAAAATAATACTACAAACAACCTAGAGAAAATTTATAATTTTAAGACTTTCTTTGCAAGAAAAGCTTGAAATAATTTTGTTTATAAAGAATAACCAACTTACAGATCTGGTGACCATATACCACCAGATTTTGTTGCTGCATTTTTATTTATCAACTATATAATTAAGGATCACAACTGAAATGGAATTTTTGAAGAAGATGGACCAAGTTGTAAACATTTGGCAAATCTACAAAAATTTATAAAGTGCAATGATTTTTGATCTGCTGAAGAACTGAAAACTGCTTCATTGGACAAACGGAATATTTCATCTGTCACATATACATTAAAACATTGAATTAATTTTGAGATAGTGGGTGGTTTTGACTCACAGAAAACATTAACCAGGCCTTTTTCATAGTATTCGCTGTCCTGCTGCTAAGTGTTCACACAGAGTTGCTCAAGTAACTCAGATTGCTGTATGACCCTTCCCCACAGATTTTAATTTGCAAAGATCTTCAGAGTTTTTTGAAAGTAAAGGTCCTGCAGTGAAGTAAAATGTTAATATCATTGCATTCACAAAAGTATGTTCTTAAACTGCTTAAGGTGTTGTTTTAATCCATTGGAAGAATTACTCTTGTTCTTCAACTAAGTGTCAAGTTAAGAATGTTCTTGTCTTTTTTTTTCTTTTTTCTAGAATTCGGTTATTGTTTCATCTTGTATATCTTATATATGTATTGTATATCATCTTGGCAAGAAAAGACAAAAACCCACAAATAGTGACAATCCAAGTCAATTGCCTGGTGCACCATTTATAGGCTTGCCTTAACTCAGATCAGTATGGGCAGTAGATTATTTGGGAGGTACTTTCTGGACTTACCAGCCTAGGGTATTAAGTTTTAAAATTTTACCAGTGGCCATGTAGCATGAATTGTGAGGAAAGTGTATCCATAAGAGAAGTGAATGCATGCATGTAATCTGTCTACAATCTGGAGGTGTTTTATTTATGTGCTTGCTCTTAAATATCTAATTAATGAGTCTCTAGTGGTGGAGATTAGTGTAACTCATGTCCAGCATATAATTGATAGAGCAATCCCATCCTCTTTGATAGAGTTCCCAACCCATGAAGGTATCTTCCCCTTCTACCAGCTTGATATGCAAAGCCTGATCTGGGCAATGTAGCTCTCCTGTTCTCATTATAATGCTCTATTGGCATGAACTGTCATCTGATGTGGAGGGGAAAAAAGTCATAATTAGCAATGAAGCTTACTAGCAGTGGATTGGTAATGAATTTAATCAATGTGATGGTCTTCCCTTCCCTCCATTTTGCCTAAAGAAATGCCAGCATGAAGTGAACCCTCCAGTTACAAGTAGGCAGTGGATGGAGACCATCCCTCCCTTAACCCTGGAAGACACATCCAGCTCTGACCATCCCTGAAGCAAATGGTCAGAATGTTTTATGACTGAATGAGGAAGTGTCTTTCAAATGAGTCCAAAGACACTTTTCTTGTGTGCCGTTTTTCTCTTCATCTTGTATCAGACAAATATCTCTCTAGACTTCAGGAGGAACAGATTGACCTATCTGACTGCTCTTCATTTCCTCAAAGCAGCATATTTGCAACCATTTATATCCAAGCCTAATCAGATTTGATGGCAAAACCAGCTCTGGTTAATCCCCAAGCTCTCCACCTGGAGTACTGCATTGTGTTCCGAGGTTCCCAGGGTAAGACAGAGATGGACCTGTCGGGCCAGGTCCAGAGGAGGCTGTGAAAATGCTCAGAGAATTGAAGAACCTCTGTTATGGGGATAGGCTGAGAGAACTGAGGTTGTTCAGCTTGGAGAGGGGAAGGCTCCAAGAAGACCTTAGAGCACCTTCTAGTGCCTAAAAGGGCTACCAGAGAGCTGAAGAGGACACAGAGTGACAGGATGAGGAGTAATGGAACTTGTAGGTTAGATATTGAGATGCAGCTCTTTCCTGCAAGGGTGGTGAAGCACTGGCACAGGCTGCCCAAAGAAGTTGTGGCTGCCCCATCTCTGGGCAGGTTGGATGGGTCCCTGAACAACCTGGTCTAGCAGAAAGTGTCCCTGCCCACGGCAGGAGGCTTAAAATTAGATAGTTCACAGGGGTATGGAAGCAAACAGTTACTTCTGCTTCTGTATCTCTCATGCTCAAGAGAAGAAGGAAGATCATTTGTCATAGCCTGATGAAGGAAGGTCAGTGAGGCTTCCACTCAGGAATAACAGAAATTTGAAGAGGACTTTCGGCCACTTCAGGAATAGAAGTGGATCCAGTCATCTAGAGTAGTGACTTAAGGACCTAAGGAAGCAAAGAAGGCAGAGAACTGCGTTCTGGTATGAGCAAAATCTGCCAGGGGCAGCAATCTTTTCTGCTATGGAGATGACGTGACAAAATAGAAACTGAAGTTGTGCTGTAATTTCTTGTGAAAGCAGTTGGGCCAACATTAGGAAAATTCTATGGAAAAAAAACAGAGACGGGTTAGACTAAATCCTTTTCTGTTTTCCTGACTGCCTTCTGAGAGTGTCATTTTGCACTTCTGCAACATGCCCAAGTGTCATGTCCATCAGACCTGCCCGTCTGCACTGCGAGTTTGCCAAAGACAGAGTAACAGTGTCAAGTAGCCTCCACTGTTATTCTAGCTCTATTATAGTCATTCTTCTGTGTAATGTGCAAAAAAACCAGTCTAAATTGCTATTTAACAACTTAACATGGGTCATATGGCAGCTTCCGTCTCCCTAGAAAGCACTCCTTGCTAAGTGGTAAGCCCTCAAAATGATAAAAAACAAACAAGTCTTCTCATATGTATTGAGACTTGCATTGTGGAGAATCAGGAGAGTCAATTTGCCTTCAGTCATTTATTACCATAACTCATTGCAGCACTCAAGTGGGTCAAGCTAATGTTATCACTGAGCATTGTGAGCATTGTGATGGGGAGGAAAGTTAGTTCTGGCTTTGTGTCCCAGAGGCTTTTAGGAGACAAAAGCAAATCAGCTAAAGAAATAAAGTAATATGCTGATGATTTTTTTTAAAATTTTTTTTTAGCAAGGATCACTACATCTGGCCAATGTGGTGAGGGCTTTGTACAGTGAATTTTGCTTGGAGGAAGCCAAGTGAATGCAAGTCAACTTGAGTAAAACAAATGAAATAGGCTTTGGGTATGATGGAAAATAAATTTGCCCCAGTCCTTAGCTGGAAAGAGCACAAAATCTCACAGGCTTGTGCAGGTTAAAGCCTGTAGAATAAGGCTGCAGCCACTTCCAAGTTATTTAAATACCCCACATTGTTTACAGTTATTTTGATTTCTGTTTCTGTAGTGGAATTCTGAATCTGGAATCACTCAATATTCACAGCAGCATAACAAGGATCCATAGCCTGTCATGTTTGCAGCATGACAGAATGTAAAACACCATTGCCTGTCCAGATCAAACAAGGTCAGATTATTAAAAAACAAATCAATGTGTTATTGTTTAATGTGCTGCTCAGTGTGATTTGCATACGTGACTGACCAAGAGAAGCACATCATGTTGTATGTGAGTCATTTTAGGTAAAGGTGGCTCATCAGGGATGAGATGGTTAAGGTGTCTGCATATTTTTGGGAGGATGGCAGAAAAAAAAAATGCTGTTGACCTTCCTGGGAAGAATTGAAGTAAAAAATATAATGAGGTAATGAGGTATTTATTAAAAATACTTCCTTCGCACTTTCATAGGTCTGCTCATATGACAGATGACAGCCAGCTAATCCTCCTATGCACTTTGCAAAGTGGTTATGTAAGTGCTGTCCCCGTTTTGTAGGTGGGGAAAGAAAGGCTGGAAAAAACTCCAATCATTCTCATAGCAACAGAGGGAGTTCATGCAAGAGCTGGAGTCTGCAGGAATTCCACTTTTCCCTTTGCATTACTCTTACATGTACATGATGTTCCCTTAGTGGTGACTTCTGAGCTGTGTTTTTGTCTCATTCTTTGTTCTTTCTGTCTTAAGTGACCTGATTTTATCTTTTTTAACGTGAAGAGAGGCTCAGCAGCATCTCTTGTTTGTGTGCATGCAGAGGCTTAGAGAAGCACTTCAAATGTGGGGCATCTGTTGTTGTAACCCTTCCCTGGCCGTGATGGCCCCCTTCTAAAAAGTGCCTGGCTTTCGAATCATCAGAGGGGTCTGTAAGAAAGGGAAAGCACAAAGCTGGACAAACTGATCATATGTAAGTTCATCCTGTACTGGGAGTTGCCTTAAAGACTTGGAAGTTCTGCGATTTGTCAAAAATTAACTCTGTAAGTTCGAGAAAAATCATAGTATCTTTTTCTATAACATCTACAGTCAGCCTATGTTCTCTCTTTCCCTTCATGTGATTGTTTCGCTCTGAAGAAGGTTTTCTTGATCAAAATACTGCTGCTCGCTGCTCCTTGTAGCAAGATGTAAACACCATGCTGGCATTTTTAAAGATTTTACGAGTCTTTATTCTGCAAGTGTGAGGAGTGAGGCAGAGCAAAGGAGGTTGTTATACACTGCTGTCCTGGTGCAAATGAGGAATTCTCACTCAGCCCACATGCATTTGATTCTCCATCACAACTTCCAGAGAGGACTCATACTTTGTGCAGGGATTTGCTTACCTGTTTACATAAGGCTTCACCACCTTTTTAGCTCTCACCTTCACATATGAGATCATCCAGCTAGATGAACTGTAAGCTCAAAGGAGTTTTCGAGGCATAACATGTCTTATCAGCCAGCCCATTTTTTCCACATACCTTCACAGATCCCCTTTTGTTTTACCAAGTCCTATCATAGGCTGTGGTTTAGCTTAGGAACCTATTTGGAGAGGCATCATGTATAGGGAAGGTGTCAGATACACGTTCCCTGCCAAAGTGCTTTTGAACTTATCTGCCCTGTGTAGCTAATGGGACAGAGCTCTGGGTTGCTTCACGTTTAAAGATAAAGACAAAAATGGGCTCTGTTTCCTTAGAACAAGCATATGAGGTGCTTGGGAAGTTGCCATGAGTTCCACCAAGCCTGGGAGTCAAGTGGTTCCCAGGTGGCTGCACTTGGAGCTGGATATGAAAAAAGTTCTGAGCAAAACCTGCCTGACCAGCCTTCACAAAAAGCTCACAACCTTTTTTCTCGTACGTGTTAGTTTGGTGTTGAAAGAGAAACATGAAGCAGGTAGCTGGGGGTTGCCTTGTCTTGATCAAGGATTTGGATGGATCTTCAAACATCCCAGTTCTTGAAAGTATCTCTGCAGCTTGATAAAATGGTTGCAGTTAAATTAGGTAGAGCTGGTGCACCAGTTCTGCAAATGTGGAAGCCAACACTTTCATGCAGGTGTAGAACTGGTATTAGACCAGAACTCAGTGAGTTTTATATGAGGCATTAGGCAAATCCCTATTTAACAGGTTACAGTTTTGAATTTTCAGCCTACACATAAGAAAAAAATTTAAGACCTGACATCCAGACCTAAGAGTTTTTCTTCTGACGCTTGCTGTTTAAAGGCTCTATCTGCTCCCCATGCCAGCCAGAGAGGAAATGAGGTCTGTGCTGTTCATATGCTTTCATCCTGCCTCTGCAGTGTTTTGTTCTCCAAGGACTAATTGCCAGTGTGATCCAAGCAAGAAAAGGAAACTTTCTGCAAACTCTGCTGTCTCATCACAAACTAGCCTTGGGGTGAAACTGTAGCCTGGAATAGACTGAAGAGCTCAGGTACCTGACACAGGCATTCACTGCTAGGAGATGCCACAACGTGTTCTAAAATGTGGACATGAGATGAGCAACAAGCTGTGGGATACCCCAGGAGATCTCAGTCAGAACTAGATGCCCCTACTTAGGCAAGTGAGAAACTCCCTTGGAGTTTTGCTGTTGAACTCATAAAAACTAAGATTTTTTTTTTTCTCCAGACGTGGATCCTGTAAATATGTGGCATAAAAAAATCTGACTTTCAAATTTCGAATAGAAGTGAATTTTTTTTAGACTCTTTATAGTTTTGGAATAATTTCCTCATTATCCTCAGCCACTGTGGGAAAGGCAGGGTGGGATCTGAGTGTGTGGAGGGATGGTTTTGTGAAGCTGATGGAGGGTGTTGAGTTAATACCCCCAGTCCCCCCAGACTGCTGTCTGGCACCTCATTCATCTGAAGACCTCTGAGCATATAAGGTCTGTGATAAACAAAGGGGGTCTGTCTTCTGCCTCTGGGTTTCCAGTGGCTTATTAAAGATTGGATTGTTTAATGTTATCCTTTAACAGAGAGATATTTCTGTGGATAGGGAGACTCCTGTGTCACTGGAAAGGAAAGAACAAGGCTTTCATGTTCCGTGTTTAAACCATTAAGCAGTGATGTTTTGCTGTTTGACATGCCATTGCTTCTTGCACTTTCTAAGCAGTCCCATTCCTTCATTCCTTGTGGTTAATTATTGCTCTCATTCTCTTTCCGGCACGTTTTCTGCTCTGTTACTGGATCCATAGGGGAAAAGTGACTGAGGGAAATAAGCACACGACCAAGGAGCAGAGAATTAACTGTCCCCATGGGAGGCTTGAGTTACTGGCTGCCACACATGCACATTTTCATTACTAACAGTGAAGGAAAAGTTGACAAAAAGCTTGTCACCAAGAGCAGAATACAGAGGAGCAGGAAGAATTTCTGCAAGTCATTTGTATTGCCTACCCATGACAGCCCAGTGCATGCAGTTCACATTCAATTATTACTTTTTATTATTCATTATTTTCATTGCAGTAAAATCCACAGGTACCAGGATTGCAGCAGCATTGTGAGAGATTCTACTCCAGCACAGACTGGAATTTTTTAGCAGTATAACTATGTCTTCTGAGAATATAAATATTCTACTAAAATAACTGTACTGTTACAAACCATAGTACTGCATCACAGCAGACCTGCCTTTGAGTTTTGCGGCTTATTCCTTTTCCCGCACAGAAAAGATATTATGTAGGTGTAGACAATGTGCTGATATTTTGAATATTTGTATTTGGGTACAGCCACAGCACTTATATGCAGCTGTAGTTTCAGGCAACATCAGTCTGCAGGTAAATGCATGTAAGACAGACCCTGTCCCAGAAGGCATCACATCTCAATAGACAAGTGAGAAAGGAATAGGAGGCGTAGATGAGTCAAAATTCTGTTGAATGGTGGCAGTGGACAAGATGCAGGTATCATCCCTGAATCTGGATGGCATTTGCCTTTTACAGTAAGAGACAAAATACTCTTCACAATAATTCCATGTCAGTGTCAATGCATCTCTACCGAAGTTAATGAAAAGCGGGGGTAATTCTAGCTAGACCCCACCTGTCTAAAGGTCTGGTTTGTTGTTTGCAGCTCTGGAGAGTAAATGTGCCAGGGGCTTCTCAAAGAGTAGCTGGCTGGAATCTTTAGTTTTGCAGCCTGAAAGAATACTTCCATTCTGATCCACCTTCTAGAGTGTCTTGGGCATCTTCTTCCCAATCACTAGATAAAACAGATATAAGAAGGAATTTAGGTCCTATTACAATTTAATATAGTTTCTGCCACATTTTGCAAGTTGGCTTTGACCTGTGACCAGAGATATTAAAAAAATCGTGAGAATAAATACACCTGCAGGATTTTTTAAAGGCAAAGTGTGACAAATACTAAGGCAGACAACTTCTGATGACATTTTCTCCAGATGTTAGTGTAAAGGCTTTGAAATCGGCTGATGGGAAGTTCAGGAGCTTGTTGCTCCTACAAGTGGGAAGGCAACTTTTTTGTAGAAGAAGTTATTACTCAAGATGAGTAGCATGGTCTGTGCAGCACGTAGTCTTTGTTGATGCTTTATATATTCACAAAGCTTTGTGCTTGAGATGAATTCTGTTACTATCCATGTTCTCGGAGTACTCTTTTAGATCAGCACCAATGGCATAGTGCTCATTTGTAGTGGGTGTAGAAACAGAAAAAGACTGAACAGAGCAAATAATCATATCAATTCCCAGCAAATACACTAGGTTGGAACAGCAGTCTCTAAATGTTGCTGAATTTTTAAGATGTTTTGTTCAAATACAGTTATGAAAGCAACAAATGCCAGTTTATGAACTTTTGGTGGCTATATGGATCTGTCTGTTTTAAACACCTTGTCTGTACATAAAAATGTGTCAAAGCATATGAATTATCTTGTTTTATTGCTTCCTGGTTGATTGTGATTTCCACAGTCCTAATGAATACACTAGTAGATTTAAGAAGCATTTTGATTCAAGTTGTAGCCTGAAGTAGAGATATACATGTCAGAGCTAAAGTGATGTGTTTATTTGGTAGCTGGCAATGAGTGACAAATATGAGAAAATTGCTGGTATGGATTTAAAGCTGGGAAAACAGTGGTTTGAACTACTAAGGCATGGCATGACATGGCATTGAGCTAAACTGCTCCTCTGGTCAGATGCTTGCATGTGGTGTTTTAAAATATGTCAGGTATGCATGATGAAGACATGTCAAGTATAAGCAGTTAAAGGACTAAAGAAAGGCAAATCATCAGAGAATTGAGAGAACAATTGTCATGATGTCACAAAAATAAGTGATTGCAGAAAGAACTGGGATCACAAACTTCAAGCTGAACTGCTGGAGTACTAGAACCCTCCTGAGATGCCAATATGCCAGTGCTGCTCAGTATTATTGTAGCTTGGGAAAGAAAAAAATATTCAGAAACATCTCATAAGCATCAGGTTCATCATGAAAGTGTCCCTGGTCATGGGAAGAAGAGAGAAGTGCTGGAACAACTGCTTGTGACTAATAGACGGTTGACAGCATCCTTTATTAGCTGAACTGGGGTGTCAGAAAAGGACTGGAAAACTGTGGGCAAATGTCCCTGGAAATATTAATGTGTGGAGCTCGTTCCATATAGACAGGAAACAAATCCATGTATCCTGATTCCCAGTTAGTGCTGTCTCTAGGCAAGAATGAGTCATTGCCTCCTTGTTTTGTCAGCAAAGTGGACAATTACAGGACTATCCATGCCTTCTGTTAATTAAATGCTAATTTAAAATGTTACTTTATCTGGAAATTTTTGCATTAACTAGCAGAAGATTTAGCTTCCTGATTTTAGGTGCTTTGTGTTGCTTGTGAATAGGTGCCTAAAATACTCTAAAGTGTTTTATATGAATTCTCACTTACTGCGTTTGTTGCGGTCACCTTCTGCATATGGCCATCTAGCCAGGAAAATGTTCCCTGAAATATCCACTTACTGCACATCAAATTGTCTTGTTATGCTGTGAGGAGCTTCTAGACTGCTTGAAGAGGTTCTTGGTTGGTGTTTCTTACCATGTTCTGATAACCATCAGATAGGTTACAAAGACATATGTATTTTGTCTTCATTTTGGCTTCCCATTTACTTCTCTAACTTTGGCCTGTGGTGGTAGCACAAGCAGCTGTCTTTTTCAGAATATGTGGTATGACACTGTTAGCAGGAAAGCATAAAACTTGTTACCCAGATGCAAATCTTTTCAAAGACTCTTTATCCTCAACTCCTGTAAAACAGAAAGGGGAAGAAAAGGACTGGAGATGGGCCTCTGGTATGTTGACCAGAAGACAATAACCAATCATTAAAAAATTTTTTACCTGTGTTTGGCATCATGTCTTGAGTCTGCACTTGGCACAACTGAGTTTTGAACTGTTTGCAGACTGGTCTGTCTGTAATCACTTGGATGTAAGAGCCTAAACCTTGTTTCAAGTACCAGGATGCTAGATCAAAGAACTTCTTACTTCCAATTTAGTTTTAAAGTTAGTAGTAGTAAGCTCTCTTTCTCTTCTGTGGATAATCTGGGCTGTACCACAGGTCAGAGCTTGTTTTCATTGCATGCTGATTTAACTCAGAAGGTTTCTCCTATGTTAGGCTAGGTATGATGCATACGGGAGGAGACGTCCTGTATCTGTAAGTGCTGCTGTTAAGAAATATTTCCAGACTCGTTTGGGGGCTGCTTAATTTCCAAAATAAGCTTCTCTGATTCTCCATACATAATCTGCGTACTCTCCAGGCAGACAGGGATCAGCTATTCACTCCACAGCCTGAAATGCCTGAGGCTCTTGTCTCTGCTTATATCCATTAGAGGTAAACCAAGGCTGATTATAGGGAACACTGTACTTCTGATCATGTCAATGAGCATAGCTAGCAAGTGTTTTGGGGGCAGATTCTCATCTCATTTGCATTGGTGCAAATCAAGAGTAATTGAGTTATTCCAGATTCAGAGCAAGCGAACTGCTTTAATAGGATTTTCTGTCTCAATAAAGATATTATTGAATTCAGCCAGTGACTCTGTTTTGACATTGTTTTCCTTTGATTTTATGCTGATATACAGTGTTTAGCATTGGTTCACAGCAAAGTCTACATTGTGTAGACAAGGACACTTGTAAGGAAGTGCATTTGAGTCACAGTTCTGGGACCACTTATTTGCTGAACAGGGTGTTCAGCAGTTACTTCTAAAAGAGGCTGTTTCCAGCAAGTCACGTACCTGCCTGCTGGCCCCAATCAAACTCAAACTCCAAGGAAACCAGTAGCCTTCTGTGCCACGATCATTCACTGCAGAAATGGGTGAAGAGAAGGGCATCTCATGCAGCAGAATGGCATTAAGCTGAGAGATAAAAGACTTTTTTTTTTTTAAAAAAAAAAAGGGAGCTTGAAAGATGATTTAAAAACAGAAAATTCTTCACATGACCCTTTTGGACAACATAAACCTCTTTTTGTTTCCTGCTTATTTCAGCCGTTCCTGGTCAAGAATGCCACAGCTAATAATTGTGTCAGAAAACCTTCCTGTCTGAAAATGATCTCTTCCTAATGGATAGATGATTCCATATGGTTTCATATGTCATAGATGGAGAGAGAACATATTGGACGACTGGCCACAGCTGGCAATTCGTGTTAGTGCCATATGGATAAATGAGCGAGCTCTCCTGCATTGTGTATTTCAAGTAAACCATTTATCTAAACAGGTGCTGACCCACTGGGAATGCATTTTTATGGTCAAGCTTGCAGCATGCAGCGACACGAACTGCTCTGTTCACCCCTCCTATGTCTGCAGTGCAAACCCACGACATTTATGTATCATTTGCCTCCATTCTGCGTAACTCCAATGTCCATAAAAGCACACCTGGGCAGACTCTTTGTAAATGAGACCTGAATCTGGCTCAGTGAACTGTGTGGATATTATAAGACCAGTCTCCTAAATGCTCTTTGGGAATCAGTATGTGATATTCGCTTCTAACAGATATTGCTATATGATATGCAGGGGATTAAAATCACCCCATTTATGAGGCTGTATAAATAAAGAATCAGACTTTCCACCTCCTTGAGCTACTGTGTTCCATCCCTGATTCCAGATGAAATTTTTACACTCCTTTCCTCTCCGTGCCATAATTGCCTCTTTGTCTAAACATGCTTCATTTTGGAATTCCTCTTACTTACATTCCTAATATGTGTGGTTCAAGGTACTCGCTGACTGATTTATGCTAGGCTTGTGTGGCTCCCTTGGAAGTGGAGCAGAACACATTCCATCCACCTGCGTAATAAAACCAGCTGGTGCAGGGTGGGAGCACTCAAACTGCAGCAGAAACAAAATTTGCCTAAGTTTTGATTCAGTTATCTGTCTCTTTATCAACTCTTCTGATTGTCTGTGGTATTAAAATCATGCCTAGGGAGCAAGCTCTTAAGAAAAAAAGTTTCTGATTATGCTGTTTATTCTAATTATTCTGTTATTTCTGTGTCACTGCCAGCACCAGATACTGGGATGAAGGAAAGTGCTTTGTCTGCATTTCTGAGCAAGTATTTTGATAAGAGCACAGCCCTTTTAATAAGATCTTAACATTCAGAAAGTTTTAATACCAGTGAAACTCTCTGGGCTCCTTCCGGAATCACTGAATCACAGAATGGTTTGGGTTGGAAGGGACCTTTAATGGTCACCTAATTCTACCCTTCTGCCAGGGGCAGGGATGCCTTCCACTAGGCCAGGTTGGTCAGAGTCCTGCCATCCTGACCTTGAATGTTTCTAAGGATGGGGCATCCTTCACCTATGTAGGCAACCTGCATCAGTCCATCTTCACTGTAAAAACTTCTTTCTACCTATTCTAAATGTACCCATTTTTAATTTAGATCCATTACCCCTTGTCCTATCACTACAGGCCTTACTCAAGCCTATCCCCATCTTTCTTATAAGCCACTTTTAAGTACTGAAAGGCTGCAATAAAGTTTGTTCTTTGCCTCTTCCCATCAGTTTTACAAGCAGTGTAACTCTTGTTTTTATCACAGAAGATAACATTTTATATGAGAGTAAATTTAGTCAGTTTGGTGGTAAATCAATCTAAAATCTAAAGCTCAGGTAAGTAATTTCATTAATGAGATTTAATTTGTATTCCCTGTTCACAGTTGTACTAACCCTATGGTGTGCAAAGAGGGAAAGAATTAGTTTGGATAGGAAAATCAGGCATTCTGCAGTGGTTAGAGGAATAAGCCTGACAGTCACCCCATGCTTTTCCCTGCTTAGCAGTTTCACATCACTAATAGTTCACCTGTGGCTCCTTGCAAAGTGGGAAAACAGAATAAACCTCAACTCTACACTATTTCTTATCTCCCATCATCTACCCACATCTAAGATGCCTGTTCCCTTGCGTTTGCTCGTGTGCTCATCTATTCCAAGCAGGACTTAAGCTTTCATAGCATAACAGTAAAAAGGCAGCTTAAATAGCAAGTTCTTCACTGTGTTTGGTGCACACTGTGCTGTGGGAGATTAAAAAGAAAATCAGAAAGTGTGTGATGGAGATTAAGACGGTTCTGAATTGCTGCGTGGAAGACTGAGTCTCCTTTGTGCCTCTTACTTGCTGTTTGAAGTACCGTTACTTAAGCTCAGTGTTAGGGGGAATGAAAAAAAAAGCCTTCCTGAGAGGATGTGAGAAGCCATTTCAAAAGACAATGCCTCTCCAGTAAATAAAGCACAAATGTTTCAGGTCAGCACTGAAATGGTGGATGAGATGGAGTTTCACCCGAAAGAAAACTTGTTCAACCAGGAGGCTTTCAAATCTCCTGGCTGAGATAAAGAAGATCAAAGTGTTTAAACACGTTGATCCACTACTGAGGAAAATTTAGTGCTGGCAACAGCAGCAGCTGCAGTGTAGCTGGCGTGTCTAAACTCACAGCAGGAGACTAATTGCTCCTATGGATATAGGTTTGCTTTACAAAACCAGGTCTGAAGGATCGTCATTCTCATTTAGAATGATGGAGATGTATTGATAAGAGGTAAAATGTCAATCTACACTACACAGCAGCAGCAGGGATATAGTGGTGGGAGCTGAGCTAGAAGGACACATGAGGATCCTCTGCTTTTATTCGGCTTCTGTTGTGCAGGGAAAGATCCCATCAATTTACTCAAGATGATAGCATTAGCTTGACACGCTCCTTGCTAATTAAATGAGGAAGAGTAGCTCAAGTCAGAACTTAATGTTATATGTACAACATATTGTCCTGAGAGGTAGCCTGGATGGGGGGTTGTTGCCATTAGAGAACTACAAATTTTCTGTAGAAGCAGAAATGTTATTTTTGTACAAATTATTAACTGGACGGGGATGGGATGGTAGTAAGGCTGAATATAAAAAATAATTCAGTGAACTATTCCTGAATTCAGCAGATTTTCCTGGTACGAACACAGCTGTTTGATCCTTGTGACAAGTCAGGTGGAGGGACTGTTATGGCATGTCATTAAACAGATTCCTTCTTGCTGTCCCAGCACATGACAGAATGTGTGTTCCTGTTTTTTTAAGGTACTAAATAGAAAAAAGATCTGAATTGAGGGTTAGTGATGGGGCTTTTCTCATGGCATAGAAGTTGTTTCTGGCAGAGCTAAGAACTGAGTGGGATTTTTGCATTTGGGTGTAAATATTGTGAGGTTTGAGTTCTTCTGAATGCCCATTTTTTATTTATTTTAAGGAAAATGAAGAAAAATGCTGCAATTTTTATCCACAGCATCTTCCTTACAAGGCATTATCATAGGTACTCAGTAAAAAACAAAGGCAGCTCAGCCACTCCAGTCTTTTCTAGCTGAGAATGAGAGACATCTTGGCTCTGGGAGGAAATTAAATACTCCTATGCTGAGTCACTACAGTACAGTACAATATACCAATCTAGCTCCAGCTGTTCAGTACTCATGTGCTATTTGTAGTTCTTTTGATAACAGAAAGTTTCACTACATGCATATATATGTGCATGTGTGTATGTATATATATGTACATGCATGGGCGTATATGTGTATATGTCCATACACATAAATAAAAGTGTATTATTTTTTAATACTACCTCATTCTTGGGATTTTCCAGAAGTATCTAAATTATTCACCTTGGGTTTTCAGAATAGGCAAAGTAAGGAGCAAAGGGCATTCAGAGGCCACAGACTTATCCTGTCATCACAAATGAAAACCTTTCTATAGCTCTAACCTTGATTGCTCCTTTGCAGTGGGGACCCTTGTTAAAGCCATTCAAATGTCAATACGCTGCCTAAATTCAGGAGGTAAATTCCTCTGTGGTTTCCAGAGAGGGCATCACAGCATGCCTACATTTACCTCAGCATGAGGGCCAGCAGAACAGCCTACCAAGCATGCAGCAAGGGGGTAGACATAACACGTTGTGGGCTGCAGATGTAGGATACAGCTGTGAATGTGTTCTCTGATTCATTTGGGATGTCCCAGGACATCCAACCTGGCCTTTCTTTGCTGATTTGGAAAGATGCAGGTCTCTCTTAAGTGTCATGTCCGACCTGCCAGCCCAGAAGATGCCTGACATAGGTGGTGACATCTCCTGGTCAGAAACGCCCTTGGTTAGACCCAGATAAACCACTGCCCATACCTCTTTGGGCCTGTTGAGTCTTGGGGTGTGATCACATTGAGCTGGAGGCAGAGGCACAGGAGAGGGAATGTCCCTACATGATCCATCTGGAGTGTTTCCCTTTCTCAGCACCCTCCACAGCAATGTTACACCACCAGGAAGGGAAGAGACAAGGGTGAGGAGCACATCCTCCCAACACAGAAGCACTCAGATTCAGGAGCAGTGTCCTTGTCTTCTGTTCGCATCGTACTGTTGTTATTAATGCAACAACCAGTTGATCTAGACCAGTAAATCAATAGCAAATCAAGGTTCAGAACAACATTTCAGGCCCTAAAGTGGTGCAAAACTACTAACACAGTCTACCTGTTGGTCCACTCCAGCAACTACATAATTTTTTAATTTCTGAAAAAAAGCTTTAAAAAATATGTTCAAATATTATTTAATGTCCATTTCAGGTACCATTAATTTGATGCAATGGCTGTGCTGAGAGTTTTCACTTTGTACAGCTTGTTAATCATTGATGTCTGGCATTTTGTGTTCTACCCTTAAGAAATTTGCCAAGACAGATTTTTCAGTGGATTTTTTGAGGACAAAGTACTATCAGTGGCAAGTGGCATAAAAACTTTTCAAGGAGGTCTCACTTCTCCTCAAGATTTCCAAGCCCAGAGTATGTCAAAGTTCAGGCGTACAAATAACTTTCAGAATAACCAGGTTGGATCTGTAAGGTGAGATGCAGGAGTATTCATAGTTTACAAGAAATGTGGGTTCCATATAGCTTAGTCCACAATTTCCAGCCTTTATTAGGGTCAAGTTTTCCATCCTTGAGCTCAATAGCTGTGCTCCTCTAAACTTCTCAATGTCAGCCTACCTACCCATTGGCAAAAAATATAGGGGCAGCAATTACCCATCCTTTGAAAGCTTTGGAAGGGTTTTGGATTAGATCAGCAATGGATAAAGGGGAAGACTATTCCTTCCATTTAACAGCTTTAACAAAAAAAGTGTATTGATGGTCAAATTACATTTTATTGCTGGTCAAGGCTCTGCTGAAAGACCTGAAGCTGCCACAGAATCAAGGAACAATTACAGAAACATCTGGTGTGAACTGGGCAACATGCTGTGATACTTTCCTAGGCAATACAAAAACTCTTTCTTTTACAATGACATTTTAAATACACAGTTCAAATAGGCCAGAAGAAATGTTTTTACTTATTAAATGAACTCAACAGAAAAAATATTTTTTCCCACAGATAAAGGAGTAGCTGAAAAAATGATCCAGAAGCCAAAGAAGACTTTTTTTTCCACAGTAGATCAGGAAAATATTTATTTTGGCAATGGTATTGCACAAAAGGCATATTTTAATGCTTTGAATTTTGCTGTATGGATTATGAGCATGTCAAAGCAAATTTTGAAGTAAGATCCAGAAAAAGGTTTCATATGTGCAAGAACGATAGCTTTCCAAAATGTTTGCACACCTTGATTAGATGGATATTGAATCCTAAAATGTTTTGGGTGGGAAGGAGCTATAAAGATTGTCTAGTTCCAACCTCCCTGCCATGGCAGGGACACCTTCTGCTAGACCAGGTTTCTCAGAGCCCCATTCAGTTGGGCTTGGAGAACTTCCAAGAAGGAGGCATCCACAACTTCTCTGGACACCCTCTTCCAGTGCCTCATAGTTATGGGTGTGTTCATTTTAAACTCTGCAAGTAATAGAGGACCAATTTTTCTGTGAGAGAGATATTGTTGCCTTTTGATACAATTTCTTTGTCCACTTGAAATCTAAGTTCAATAAGTGAAACTTCCACAACAGAAGCAGCTCAATTAAGGTTGCAGCTTTGCAGGCTGATGGAAATACCCTGGTTCTTTGCTCCAGTTGGCCAGAACAGAATATTTTGTCCTTGAGTTCTCCTGGCTTGATAAAGTAAGTTATTTACCAAATTTTTTATTGGTAAATGATCTATTGCAATATTTTGAACAGTGTCATTATTGAAATGCTGCTCAGCCTTTGTCAGTGCAACATTAAAATTAATGACTGGTGCAGTGGTTATTCATTTGCACTGAGAAAACATATCTTAGGATGAGACTGACTGACTGGTAACTCATTCAGCTAAAACTAGACATGTAACTTAGTCTGGGCTGATAAGTTTTTAACTTTTATTATGCAGATGTCTGAAGTTAGCTGAGATACATCTCTGATGACCAAAGTGTATGCAAGCAAATGAGACACATGGCACAGTTAAAAGTAGAACATGAAAGATAATTTTTCACACAAAGCGTATCTGGTGATCTTGCAACAAGTGAGAAAGAAGAGCTTGGTATGCAAAGAGCACAGCACCGGAATTCATCGATGAACATTAAAATCTAATTCTTCTGGGACGCATCCTATATCCTTTACTTGTGCCATCATTTCCTAGAAATCCAATTTTTCACTTGAAATTACTACACACTGAGAAAATTATCTTAATTCTGAGAAGCCTCCACTATGCAATCTTTTTTTAACCTGTTCTATAAGGCACTTAAAAAACAGCTTCACCCTTCTTAAAGGAAAAAAAATACCTCAAACCCACAAAAAAACTCAACCAAACAAAGAAAACATAAGAGACCAAATACAGTGAAATGGCCCTTACAGAAGAACTGGAACAGACTGGGATGTGCAAAACACTTGATCCACTGAGCACCATTCTGGCTGATGAAGTTAAAAATTGCCCACTTCCCTGGGCAGCTTGTTCTAGTGTCTGACAACTCTTTCAGTGAAGGGATTTTCCCTGATGTTCAGTCTAAACCTCCCCTGGCACAATTTGAGGCCATTTCCTCTTTTCCTGTTGCTTGTTACTTGGGAGAGGAGACCAATCCACAGGGTGCTAAATGTCCTTTCAGTGAGTTGTAGAGAGTGAAAAGGTTATGGTGATGGTTGGGCTTCAATCACTAAAAAGCAAAATTTCATCTTACAGAAAGGCATTCTTTCTGTAAGAAAGGCTCTGCATAACCCAAATAGACTCTCTTCTGCTTTCATTTGCTGTCTTTTGGAACATTCCTATGATCTCCAAACATAGCAGCCGTGCCTTTCTGTTCTCCATGGGGGAACAGAATAATGAGATGTTGTCCTGTGGGCAGGACTTCATTTGGGAGGATGATTTTCAGTTCATTTCTGCGTGTGCTGTCTCCGCTTCCCACCTCGCTCCACTCAGTCGCCATGTCAGTGTCATCACTTACAGCACGGGGTGATAATGGAAAAGGAGCTGGAGAGAAATATGCAGCACAGACACAATCAGAAGCAGCAGTATATGATCCGTATATGTAGGCATATATGTATTTAAGCCTGGTCCCAAGTGTCTCCAACTCATTAGACTGTCCCCAGTCAGCCACAGCCCTCTGAGAGAACACTTGACTTCAAGCACATGTTGAAGCTCTGCTGTCCCCAGTGAGACTTAAACTTGTGCTTCGTGGTACATGTCTGAAAATGTCTGAAAGAATTATTTGCAGTTGGAACATGTTTCCTACATGAAAATGTGTGACTGCTTTATGGGTCCTCCAGTCAGAACCAAAGATAGGGACTAAAGTATTCTTGGCCAGAAATGCCAGTTAATATGAATATCCTTGGTAAGGAAATGTCCTGATCTTTCCTCACCCTCCCGCTGGTAGCCAGGCAGCCCAGCCATCATCTGCAGCCATTTCTCGTGTCTTTGAGGTTGGCACTAATTGCATCTCAGGAAAGGCGTTTTTGTGCAAGGTGGACACTGTCATTAGGAACTCAGTGGATACCGCAGTAATTCAGGGGCATCTCATCTACTGTGAGTTAATCAAACCAGGACACAGCTTGGAAAAGATCTGCTCTTTCCAGCTCTGAACAATGCTTAGACCCATCAGTTGCTTTTTGAATATATGATACATTTGGATATAACATATCTGGAAGTCCCCCAAGCAAGCAAACTCCAAAGTAATCCAACCATCAAAAGTGTGGACTAAAGAGCACAGGTGGCAAGAAATTTTTCTTTCCTTGTGTGTGGTCCCTGATACACATGCCTTGTTTTTGCAACACTTCTAATGAAAGCATTTTTATTTTTGGATGCTCTTTAGGGTACAATGTAACACATCAAAATAAATCATTGCATCGTATGCCTGTTACAAATGAAGGCTGATGCACCAAATGTCAGGGTTGCTTGCTTTGATGAATCAATGAATATTGACAGTTTTGCTAACTGTGGAGGAAAGAAATGGCAGTGAAGGGGAAATGTTGACTTGATACAAATATAGATATATAAATAAAATTTCTGTAAGATCGCACAGATTAGTGATGATATTGCTTCAAATAAGGTAGTATGTCTCCTTGTGGTTTAATAGAGAAACTGTGTATCTTTTCTCCTTCCGTATTTTTCACTTATTAAGTGAATTCAGCAATCACCGTCTTTGAAAAGGCATTAATTTCAACTGTTGTGGAGAAAACTTCTGATCAGACCAAGAACATTGGCTTCAAGGCCAGTCTCCTTCCTGTGAGACAGGAAGTATCTGTGTGATAAATTAACTGTGGGTGAATGCTAAGTCTTTAATGAGAAAAAACATGCTCTGTTGGATTCAACCTTTCATGTGAAAACTGTTTGGGGCCTTACTGAAAAGAATGTGTTAATCAAGGGAAAAGCATAACTACTGTTTTGTCAATGGACACAAATGAAAAAGCCTGGTGAAAATGAGGTTGAAGTGAATTCAGAAAAAAAAAAAACTAAGAGAGTTTTTCTGTGCTGTTTTCTGAAAGCTTTCTTTACACTGCACAATGATTTATGACAATTGGAATCTCACTATTTCTGCAATTAATATTACTGGATGCTTCCTATTCAGAGGAATGTTAATCATAATAATGCAAATGGAAGTATTATTGCAGCTATGCTTCAGAGTTCATATTTCATATTGAGCCAAAGGTTCAGTACCCAGCATCATTCTCAATGGAGCATTCACATTGTATGGATAGATGGATGTGCACCAAAGGTAAAATAACTGAATTAATATAAGCCAGAATAATATGCCTGGCATATAGCTTCTCATTTTCCCATTTTGCTGTAAGGATCTGATTTTCAGGCTTTTTAAACCAATAATAAATTAGAGCAATGCACTGTTAATTACACTTTACAGAAGTGGTGTAGACTATAAATTACACTGGTGATGGACTTAGATTAAGTTTCTTATGCTTATTTTTAGCAAGTCAAAGCGATTCATTTCCAGCTGGGCCATGTTTAAAAGTTTGGAGTGAAAAAACTGTGTAATTATTTCCTAATATGAAGAGAATATTGGTGACAATATTTTATCCTACTTATCTTTTTGCACTAAATATATTAATGGGAAAGGAAGAAGCAAGAACACATATTAATTTGGACATGTATTTAAAAGATATAATGAGTATTTATAGATTTTGCTCCTGCAAATATTTTCTAAATTGTCTTCTTCATATTGTTACCTCCCTCTGTGCTCCCTTAGATAATTTCTTAGCTTGTGATTAGTTTCTTTATGATTGCTGATGCTTCTCAAAATATTGGTTCCTTTCCTTTTTCATTCTTTTTGTTCCTTTCCTTTTTTTATTTTTTTTTTTTTTTAATGGGCTTGGTAGGGTTTTGTTTGTTTGTTTGTTTTTATCCCATGGGTTTTGATTTATGAAGAGGGTGAGAGGGAAGAGAGGATATTAGCAATGTTTTTAAAAATCCTGCTGGCTTTTATTAAAAACCACATAAACTTTTTGATAATAATTCAGAGCTCATTCAGAAACATCAATTAATATTTCAGAAATAAATTACCCACATAAATAAGTCTATGCTATAAATACCTTTTTGCTGTAGCAGAAAGGTGTTTTAAGTTTTCATCCAAGAGGAATGTAACTACCATATTAAAACCGTTTATCAGGAGGTGACTGTGGAGGATGCTGTGCATGTTGTCAGTGGGTCCCTACTTTTTGGGGAACATAAAGCCATGACTGGAGCTGAAATGTCCATCATATGACATAATTATCCTCTTGATAGGAAATGAGAGAAGTTCTTAGGTGGGAACCACATTTTAGACTTTTTAGATCTGGGTTCAAATCCAGTATAAATATCTTGGATAACATCAAGGAAAACACTTTGGTCCAGGACTTCAGAAATATCTTACAACCCAGCTGAGTGAGAAGGAGATGCCTAAATAACTTTAAGGACCAGATCCAACAGATACTGCTATAAAACTTACTCTGTATCCTGTGGTCTGGATTAGGCAGTTATGTGTTCTGAGTACCTGAGTCTCATCTTTTATAAATCACTTTACATTATTTGGGCCCATCCTTTCAAGATGGCATTCAGGTCATGATATAAATATGGATGTACTGACATTTAGGGGTTTGGGTTGTTTTGGTTGTTTTGGTTGGGTTTGGTTGGTTGGTTCGTTGTTTGGGGGTTTTTTTGTTTAAGAGATGAAATCACTTTGATGGTGCATTTGGTGGATCATCCCAGAGATACACAGGTAGGCATGTCCCAGTAATTTCCAGAAGACAGGTGTAAATCCAAAAGCAACCTTTAACCCTCAGTTTCTAACTGTGACTGCTAAAGGAGCAGAGCAGACCTTCTTATATTTTCTGTACTGGAGCTTATTCTCCAAAGTGGAATAATAACACTTCCCTGCCTTGACAAACAGTTTTAAAATACATATATTGAAAATCAGGAGGAATATAGGTATTATGGTGACAGGGAATCCTAAGTCTACCAGAGTCCTGGAAGAAGAAAGTGAACAATTTATTCTCACTACTTCCTTATTTCCAGGTCTCACAGAAAAGCATTCTGGTGAGTGATGGCCTCTTCTGCTTTTGTTTTCTGTCTATTTGAAATGAGCATCAGCAAGAGAGGATACTCACAAAATTAATTCAGATTGGCTTAGATAAGGACCCTGTGATGTTGATTAAAAACCATCCACAGGGCCATTAGCAAAGTGAGATAATAAATGAAAATGTGTTGAATCACATGAGTTTTCTAGTGGGGGAACATCAGGGAGCATTCCTGAGTCCAGTCTTCTTTAAATATCTTCATTCATTAGCCAGAAGACAGGAAAAGAGTACGTGTTAATTAAAATCACAAATGATCCAAATTGGGAGGCACTGCATAAATCAGCAAAAATAGAGAGACTAGAAACGTTAGGCAGGAAATGACAAAATGAGATGCAGCTTTGCAAAATGCATATGGAGGAGAAATAATCTGTACGAGGACACAATCAGCAGCAGGGATTGTTCTTGAAGAAGCAGAATTAATGGGAGAAAGACAAAGGATGTGGACCATGGAGTAAAGGGCAATGTAGCAGAGCAGCTATTTAAAGGCGACCTTTGCACCTTTTCACTAGACAGGGTGGATTGAAAATTAATTTGCAATTGGCAAGATTAAAAGGTCAGTGTAGTTTTAGACCATATATGCAGAAAGAAGTTGCCAAGGAAAGACATGGAATTCCACTTCTCTAACAGTATGCTGCCCCATAACTCAGCCTTATAATTTTTATTTTTTTTTCCAATTCTGCAAGACCTTGTGCACCAGAATGAATGTAAAATAGATTCATATCTAACAAAGTGGGCAGCCTGGGAGAGCTGATGGATCTGGCAAATGTGGCTTTCAGTGAAACTATACACACCCTCTTGTGTTCTTCACCTTCTCACCCATATGGGACTTTGCCTCCCTGAGACAAGGGAAGGACCTAAGAAAGGGGACTTGAGAATAATGAGCTAATGAGAGGCAGAAGAGAAGCCCCAGTGTTGTTACACACTTTCTTTGAACCTCCTGCTTGCAGTATGATAGGTTTCTGTCACATGCATCATTAAATTGGGGCTCTTCAATGCCACACACAACTCAGAGAGGATATAATTTACTGATGTGAGTAGAAACAGCAAGAGGCATCTCTGGAAGATCTCAGTCATTTCTCTCTAACAAAGGAAGAAGACTTAAGAAAGGAGATATTTGGGATAACCACATAAATAAGTTTTCATTATTATTTTTATTTTTATCTTCTGAAGCCTGCAAAAATACAGAAGAGGAAAGGAGCAGCTGCTGTGTTAACTGGAAACCCTTGAACTTGCAATAGAGGAATTGATGAATTACTCTTTTGGCAAAGGGATGGATGTTTGCATACTTGGTCAAGGACAGGCATTTAATTCTGAGTGCTGTACAGAAAACTTAGTTTGTGTTTAACAAATCCATTTCTTTCTATGAGATAAGCATACCCTAGTAATGCTGATGTGATATTACAGCAGGAACCACATATGTATAGATGACTGTTTTAGATATCCCATATAACAGTAAGCAGTTTTTAATTTATTTTTCTATAGCAAATAAGTTAAAAATTACTGAACAAAACACTGATTCTTTTTTTATGTCTGTGTATTTTTCAGGTAGACTGAGAATAACACATGTCTAGGTAAAAACACTATCCTACAAGAAGCATTTGATGGATTGTTCCTAGATATTTCTAAGAAGGCAACTACAAAAAGTGAGTACTATGGCCAGTACCTGGGATGTTTTAATCATGTTTTGTTGTTTAAAATAAAATTATGATAGTTGTAATGTTACTTGGGCAGATTTCTTCAATTGGAGTCATGAGGAATTTCTCTAATTTCTCTAGAACGTGTCTATTATTTGACCCGTGTCTGTTTTTATTAGTTGACAAGGATAATTTGCATCACAGTCTCAGTCATGGATTCATTTCTGCTGTACCAGGCACTCTAGAAACATAGACATTCTCTGTATGAAATGACTTACATCTTAGTAGAAATCAAGAAGCTGTGGATACTGACAGACAGATAGAGGACACCCATGAATGTAATAAGAAAGTGCTGGTCAATATGACAGGCAATGCTAATAGCACACCTGCAACCTAGTCCTTGTCAGAGAATTTTAGTGGTTGCTACAGAGAAGGAAAGGCACTAGCAAGGTAATTTTATATGTGTTTATGGAGAGCAGCATGAAAGAAAATACATGAGCACTCATTTGAAAAATCCAGTGCATAGACTATGGAAAATTCCTGCACTGGTTGATTGGATGCAGGCAGCCTAGTGTTGATAGAAAGGGGGAAGGGAAATCAATGCTATATCTGGAAAAATGGCCTTTGTATCCAGGGAATATCAGCAGGGGAAATTTACATCTGTGATGTAAGTGACTGAAAGGGATTCTGCAGTGATTGGCATGTTCAAAGGTAAAGTCTGAGATAAGAGATTTACCTAGATGAGTAGAGAGCAAAGAAAGGCATTATCGGAAGTATGATACACAGAACATATTTTTAATGTGTGCGTAGCTTCAATGTTACTGGGAAGTGGCATCTGGGAGAGGAGTATGAGTTGAAGATGATACCAAGGTTACAGGCATGTGACAGGGTGGTGGCATTGTCCACCCTGTGATCAAGAGGGAAGGTTGCTTGGAGATCATTGCTGGGACATCTCAAATGGAAGGGAAGCAAAGCTAGGACTGTTCAGTACACAGAAAATTATAAGGAAACAGTAGAGAAGCAGAAGTGTGAATCAGAGAATCGTGGAATATTTGAGGTTGGTGGGGACCACTGGAGACTGTCCAGTTGCCTTTCAAATCAAAACATACTTTCTTAGAGAATGTTGCTGAGAGATGATCTTTTAGAACTTTTCACATTGAAGTGAAGGGCTGGGGCATCTATGGCTCCTGCCATATAAAGAAGCGGCAAATGTTCACCTCAGCCTGGGAAATCTTGACATGAGTGATGAATGGAGAGAAAGAAATGTCTGTTAATATTAAAACTACAAGTACAGTAGGAGGAGTTCTAAAAGTCAAAGCCATGAATATAAAGTGATATTTAAATGAAATTGGTGCAGAATTATGTGTACTTGTAAGACAGAATGAAAGTGATTAGTGTACACCAGTGCTTTAATCACCAGCACTACACAGGTACTGGCATAAGAACGAAGAGGCAGTTCCCAAAGCATGAAAATTCTGCCTGCAAGTCATGTCCTGGATTTCGTTCTTTACTCCTTAGGGAGAAACCACGTATTCCTATTAGGAATTAAATTGCTTTTTTTCCCCCATAATCTTAGAATCATAGGACGGTTTGGGTTGGAAGAGTCCATAAATATAATTTAATTCCAATCCTCCCTGCCATGGGCAGGGAAGTATTAAGACTGGTGTGAGCTGAAATGTTGTGTCTGTAGCAAGAGTTCAAAAAGTTAATCCCTGAGATAGATCTCACTGCTAGATAAAGACTAGTCATAAAAAAACAAAGAGAAAGAGAAAGAGAAAGAGAAAGAGAAAGAGAAAGAGAGAAAGAGAAAGAGAGAAAGAGAAGAAAGAGAAAGAGAAAAAGAAAGAGAAAAAGAGAAAGAGAAAGAGAAGAAAGAGAAAGAGAAAAAGAAAGAGAAAAAGAGAAAGAGAAAGAAAGAGAAAGAGAAAGAGAAGGAGAAAGAAAGAGAAAGAGAAAGAGAGAAAAAGAGAAAGAGAAAGAGAAAGAGAAAGAGAAAGAGAAAGAGAAAGAGAAAGAGAAAGAGAAAGAAAGAGAAAGAGAAAGAGAAAGAGAAAGAGAAAGAGAAAGAGAAAGAGAAGTGTTTTCAAAGTCAGGGTTTCATAGTAAGTGGTAACAGTATAATGAGGTGATGGAAAACTGAGTAAGGAAAAGGAGAGGAAATCTCTAAAGTAAAACTTCTCAAATTGCTGAGAGTCACTGCACATGACAAGCTCTCTATTAAGAGACAGGAATTTCAGAGGACATGTCTAAACAGCTTTTTACTGAAGGTGAATTCTAACGTGTCAATGTAATCTGAAGACTTTTTCATTCCAAAATGCTACTCATTGCAAAATGCAGTTTTTCACAACCCTGAGGCATTTGATAACCTTTTTGCTACCAGGAGATC
The DNA here is from genome assembly GCA_037013685.1 of Acridotheres tristis. Lineage (NCBI taxonomy): Eukaryota > Metazoa > Chordata > Aves > Passeriformes > Sturnidae > Acridotheres > Acridotheres tristis. The sequence goes on along the minus strand of CM072884.1, from coordinate 30,843,127 downwards.
TGAGTAGTGAAGTAGTGACATAAGGTCAAAGGGTCAATAATAGAACCCAAATCAGTTATTTCCTGTGCAATCACAGAATTTTTCCCCAGTTATGTCCAACTGGGTAGTGGAGTCAGTTATGCCAACTGTGAAGCATATGTTCCCCTCAAGGGGTCTGTCCAGAGCTGCTTGCCAGGTATGCTATGCTAGTTGGTCCAATATTATCTGCGAAGTCTTGGAATTATAGAATGCTTAGGGTTGGAAAGGACCTCAAAGATCATCTAATTCCAAACCCCCTTCCCTGGGCGAGGACACTTTTCACTAGATCCAGTTGTGCAAAGCCCCAGGTACCTCAAAGCCTCGTCCAGCCTGGCCTTGAACATTTCCAGGGATGGAGGAGTCACAGGGTCACTGGGCAACTTGTGGCAGTGCCCCTCCACCATCACAGGAAATAATTGTTTCCTAATACCCAATTTAAAATTGACCTGTGTCAGTCTGAAGCCATTCCCTCTTGTCCTGTCCCTCCATGGCAAAAGTCCCTCTTCCAGCTCTCCTGTAGCCCCCTTTAGGTTCTCTAGGAAGGGGCTCTAAGGTTCCCCTGTAGCCTTCTTTTCTCCAGGCTGAACAACCCCAACTCCATCAGCCTGTCTCCACAGGAGAAGGGCTCTCTAAACACCTTCGTGTCCCTCTTCAGTGCACACAGAAGATGAAATATGAACAGTACAAATAACAGGGTCTGTTATTTTATTGTCTCATTAATAGTAACAACGTGCCTCAGGGTATACAGAGTATTTCTCAGGTACCAGCCAACACTGATCTCGAAACAGGATGATTTTTGGAGCTGCTGTCCTCTTGCAGCTCTCAGTGGAAGCTGTGGCTCATTTCTGATCAGACTGCTCTTACTCAGGTGAGGAAAGATGGCATTAGGTAGTTGGCATTTGGTACCCAGCTTGAAACACTGATTGTTGTTGGCTGGCATGCTATTCTGCTGCAACCTGTACACACTTTTCCTTTCTGTCTTCCTGTTAAACACCAAAAGGCAACTCTTATGTATTTGGGGACTTTTGCAAGCACTTTATATAGATAAAGTTTTGGGAATAAGTTTTTGTAAAACTACCTGTGTCCCAACAAATTAGAAACTGCTAGACAATGTGCATGGCTTTGCAAATTTCCTTAGGTCTCCTGTCTCCTTAGCCTTGATCAACCTGTCACCAGAACTGTGTGGCATATCTTCCTGTTTACACTACAAATCCAAGATAAGCATCTTTACTAACTTTATATTTATACAGCATCTAACAAGTTGGGCTCATGATACACTCAAAGCCTCCAGGTGCTGTAGCTATAGAGATGTTACATAATACTAGGCAGCTTCTCATTCTTCCCACAAGGCATCTTGTTTCAACCCACAGTATATAGAGACATCCTTCTAAAAGGTTCTATTTATTCAAATCAATGTCATGCAGTGTTAATTAAGCATTAATTGATACTTATGTCTTATTCTCTGAGGTGCCAGATCATCATTTTTCTTGAATAACCCTTGAAGTTTGGCTCAAGGTGCCGGAGGTACGATAGAATAGTCTTGTCTTGGAGACTGCTGGATTAATTATTTATTTAGTTAGTTACGTATTCATTTGCTTATTTATTTTTTCTGTCAAGTGCATCAATTTCCATAACCCTTTCTCCTCCCATTATTTAGCAGAGGAGGAACTGGAAAACAACAGGAAGGCTATAATTAGCTACTTGGCTGTGGAGTATGCAGCAGATGGGGAGTGGCTGTAGAAACCAGTATGAACTTAAAAGTTTATTACAAGAACTGTTTGTACATTGTCAATAGTTTCTTCTGTTTAGGTTTGCAAGTGAAATGTAGATGTATTTCTTGGATGCATCAGATTTTGCTTTTATTTTGCTTTGCTGCAGAAATCTATTTTCAGCCCGGTTTTTTTCCTCCTGTTGTGACACACAGGAGATGTGATCTCACACCCTCCAAAGAACTGATACACAGCAGCAATGCGATAACAAGAGCTGTTTGGAAAAACAGGTAACTTCATGGCAGTGGAACCACTTTTAGCTGCAGATACGGTGTATCTCAGAGAAATCTTCCCCTAAGTGTACTTATTGCTCATCTCCTTGTAGGTTTAACAAATACATCAAAATATCATAGCATCTTCCTTCTGAAAAACACATGCTATGTGGAGAGCATTAGTGACATAGGCTTAACCCACAGCCTGCACAGTGAAACCGCTTTTAGCCATACCTCCCACCTCCATGAACAGGCTGAGCCATCCCAATGCTCTGGCACAGTTTCACTGCTTTTATGATCTTACAGAGTTTCACTCAGGGTTTCTTTGTGTATCTCTGGGTAATCTCATGATGTAGTTTATAGACCTATTTAACACTGCCATGCACGAGACACACACAGCTTGTGTGTGCTGCAGTCACAGCCAGTGACTGCGAACAACACAGATGCCTCAGTGGGAGCTGTGCATCCTCAGTTCCCTCTCCATGCCTGCATATCTTCCCCTTGCAGCAGATGTATAGCTCTTATAAGCACTGTGGCATTGTCCTAGAGCAGGTCAGATCCCCACTGTGCCATGGCCAAAGCTCTTTGACACCCCTCGCTTTGCAGCCCTGATTGAGCAGCACAGCCTGTGGTGCCACGTGCCACCCCTGGGGACTGTGCTCAAGCCCTTGTTTGCCAGCCACAGCCATGGTACAGAGAGCTGACTTAGTGTGGACTTCAGCCAACTATGCATCCAGGGATTTTCTTCACAGTTTGTTTTTCATAAAACCATAAAATCGTAGACTAACAGAATGGTTTGGGTTGGAAGGGACCATGAAGACTGTCTAGTTCCAACCCTGTGCCATGGACTGGGACACCTTCCGCTAGACCAAGTGGCTCAAAGCTCCATCCCAGCTGGTCCTGAACACCTCCAGGGATGGAGGAGCAACATCTTCTTTTCTCAGCCTCTGCCAGTGCTGCACTACTCTCACAGTGAAGAATTTTTTCATGATACCTAATCTCACCCTGCCCTCTATCAGTTTGAACCATTTTGACCCTTGTCAAAATTCCCTCTCCAGCTCTCTTGTAACCCCTTTAGGTACTGAAGGATGCTTCTGCTCACTCATGTTAGCTGAGGTAAACTCACTTTGTTCATGGCAAAGCTTCCAAATGTTTTGGTCTTCCTAAGCTAGGCTTATTTTAATTTACAGATTCTAAATAAACATTGACTTGTAGGGTGAAGTGACAGTGGGGTGAGGGAGAAAAATTTGCTTTGGGGCACATAAGCATACTTTCCATTTTACAGGAGAGCATGAAATGTTTCTGTGTGACAAAGCAGAGCTCTTTCATCTCATTTTAATGCTAATTTTGCAACTGTGTCTGACTATTCTCAACTCTGCTGCTGGGGAAGTTTGTATTTTGTGTGCATTCTCACCAGGGTTAAGAAGCCCCTGCATGTCATCAGGTAAAGCAAACAAGGTGAGTAGGGACATTCATTTCTCATGCAACAGGATAATCCAAACAACAGAAGTATGGAAAAATAAAGTGAGTTGTAGGATCTGTCTTTACCTGGTACAAGAAAGCACTCTTGAGTACTGTTGCTGCAAAACTGTTCAGCAAATGTTTAGCTCCAGTGAGGAGTCCTATTAAGCCCTAAATTGAAGAACAGGCTTAAATATAGAAGAGAATTTAAAATACAGTTCCACAGGTGAGATTCTTCCCCAGTTCCATTTTGTAATAACAGCATACTGTTACCAGTGATAATAATGGACAGTCATCAATTTGGTAAGGTTTAGTGCCTTAGAAGTAGAGCAGTCTCTTTTTTTTTTGCTCTATTGCTAAAAATACTTTACTAGTTTTAAATAGTTTATTTTCTTGTGCTGGATGCCAAGCAGACACAACTATTACCTGTTCTAGGCAAAGAAATAAGTTCCTTATTTTATCACATTAGCAGGAATGGACTAAGCTGACTAAGCTTAACTACTATCCTGAATAGGTGTAGTGCTAGTAATATTAGCAATATATTTAAATAATATGTGTATAGATAACTCTTACACTGTTAGTATATTTCCAGTATATTAACCTAATATGACGTTGTTGGTAAAGATAATTACACTGGGTTTTAACAGAGATAATCAGCACCTCTGAATTACAGGCCAGCTCAGAAAAGACTAGTTCTATGCAACCATGTTTACAAGGATCTTCCAAATCTAGCTGGACCAACAAATACAAGCGCTTATGTGAACAGCAGCCCAAGTACAGAGAATCCAAAGGCTGGAGAAATGTTTTTCTGAGCTGGACATCTGCCTCAAGGAGGATTGTTCATCCCTGCATGATGAAAACAATTTGTTTTCTTCAAGGATTGCTAAATGCAAGGTACTTACGGGGAGGGGCAGGCGGGTGAATGCCTGAGGCATGCACTCAGACCTACAGAGCATTCAGTCCTTTCGGGAAAATAAAAAATTAGCTTGGCCAACCTCATGCAGAGTTGCTGTCCTGTTTGAGGCAAACACACAGTTCACCTGCAATCCTCACTTTTTGATGCCTGTACCAGGGAACTGGCACTTTCACATGTAATTAACAGACATTAAGGAGTAATTCTGGCTGTCCCATCGAGGATGGCACAGAAGAGGCTCCCCAAGGAGCTTCTTCAACAGGCAAATGCCAAATATGCTGTTTATATTTACAGGATCTTAATTCACCCATATTAGACTGTGTATAAATGATGCAGCTGTGCTGGGAAGTGCTCAGCTGCAGAATTTGCTCCAAGGCTGTTCTCAGTTAGACTCAACCACGCCCTGAAAGATGTTGGCAAAATATCCTTACCGTCCATAAAACATGTGCTCTGGAGTCACAGGTGATGGACCTGATGAGGTGAAAGGACCTGAAAGGACATTTTAGCATTTCTCCTGCACACTTCCTTACAAAGAAGACTACCTTTGACCCTGAGAGCCTGACGACTGAGTTTCAAGATGCCATTTATCAGGACAGTACTTTTGAGTTTCTCTTTATTTTCTTAATTCTATTGAGGGTGTTTTTTTGCATTTTAATGATGTGACATTTGCCAGGGAAAACATTTGCAGCAATAAATCTCATCAAAATCTCCACCAAAATCTCATCTACTGCTTGACATTAATTTCAATCCTTTCCACTGCAGCTGTCTCCCTGCAGGTTTCATCTTTATGCTGGAAGACAGGGATTTGCTCATCCTGCTCTACTTCTCTCAGAGCAGCCTCTGGGTATTACATGGTGGTAGGGCACAAGGCAAAGTTTTTTATTTTTGTAGTTAAATGCGGTGGCATAATTTTCATGTTGTTGCCCCATGTTTGATCTTTTGATCTCTTTAACCAATTCCTTACCATTCCTTGTGATCTGTTAACGCACTTACCCAGCTAGCAGAAATTCTATTTAATCTGGGAATAAATCCACTGGCAGAATTGTTTTCTCTTTTCAATTGCCCTGCTAATGTAGAGAGTCTACAGCAGCCACCTCTGTTCCATTGGCTCTTGGAGAAGGGGTACTGTCTCTCTCCCTCCCACTGCACTGGCCAACCATGGTAAAAACAAAAACCATGTGTGCCATGACAAAACCAAACAACACTGACATGGTTTTCTCTTTGGACAGAACTGTGTAGCTGCAGCATTTAGCTCTCCAGAGGAGGAAGCAGGAGATCTGCTGTAGGGGATCAAAGAGCTGATGGCATCCGAAAAACCATCCTCTCAGGCATTATTCTGTTAACTTGTTTGAGGAATTAAATTGAACTGCAAGTGTATGCAATGAGTGTAAAACTGAAATTCCTAAAAAACGTTAACATGGAGATTTGCTGACAAGACCTTGGGGCAGCAGACAGGCACCTCTGGGGCACCTCTAAGAGGAGAATTCTGCTTTCTGCCTAGACTAGACAAAATATGTAAACTGGACCTGTTACATATTGGAAATAGAGCAGAGGAATATCCCAAAGGAAAAAAAAAAGAAAAATAAATCAGCTTGTTTGTTTCCTTGCTCAGTATTTTAAAGCCTGTAGTTGTCATCCAGGGGGAAAACTGAAGGAATCAACTGGGACACAAATTGCTTTGTGATGGCATGACTTACTGAAGTGATGAAATGCATGATGTTTCCTGACACATTTGTATTCTTAGTAGCTGCTGATGAGACAGGATGAGTGGTAGTGCAAATGTTTGCTAACTTGGGGATGGCTTCTGATAAGGAAGGTATGCAGAGCTTTCTTGGAAGTCTGTCACAGCCAGGCACATATATAACTGAGAACAGTGGTGGGTGTTCATTCGCCAAGGACATCACAAAGATTGTGTCCAAAAACCCCATGAATCATGTCACTGGAACCCTTTCCAAATCATGATCATCTTGGTGTGCTGGCCATCCATGTCGAGGTTGCAGGAACTCGTGTAGGCTGTAGCTTTGTAATATTAAGCAGCAGGATATGGTTTTAGGAATGGACTCTGGGCTCCAATTTGAAAAATGGTTGTTTGTTTTCCCCTGAGATGTTTTTCTGTACTCATGCCAGAGGAATTGTCAATTTCGTGGCTTTCTGAGACAGCTTGGACTTTCTGGGAAGACACCTGTGTCTATTTTTCCTCTTGTTCTTTGGCCATCTCCTTTATTTTTCCAGGCTTGCCTCCAAACACTATGAGTGCATTTTGAGTCTTAGGTCAGTTACTCCCTGGTGACAATAAGTGTATTTAGAAAATCATCTGGAAGTCCTGATCAAATATATTTAAAAAACACTGCCCTTCAGCTCACCAAAGCCTGGACCACTTGTGTCTCCTTTATTTTCTTTATGACCTTTAAAAAAATTTTCATAAGAAAAGGGGGCTGCTCTCAGTCTAACAGTGCTTCTCCTATCTGTGTCTCTCTGTTGCTAATAGCAGAAGAGAGATAATTGTGCTTTAATTGGGTCCTGCTTGTTCAAAGAAGGAGGGGTAAAGGATGCTTTTTGGTTCCCATGGCCTTGTAGATAAGTTTCCATATAATGCCAATTAAGACCAAAATAAGGCGTATGCAAAACAGATGACAACTGCTCTCACCAGGAATCGTTCTTTTGTGGCTAAACCAATAGGGCCTTCAACCAAGGGTGCACTTTTTGCTGCGGGAGTTTCCCTTTATTTTTTTTATTGCATTTTGCATAAGCTTTGCTGCTGAATGGTTCAAGTCTAGAAAAGTTTAAGATGATGTGGCAGGGGAGACTGCCAGTTGTACATATATATATATGTGTGTGTGTGAACATGTGCATACACTTGCCAAAAGCAGAAAGGAAAGTCAAATTAAGTTATTTTTTTCTCCATGAGTTATTTTTATTTTGTTTTTATTTCAAAGGGAGCTATTGTGTCTGGGGAGAGGTCAAGGGTTTTTTTCTTCTCTTTTTATGCATTTTTTTTCTTTATCCTTGTTTGTTAGTTTTAAGGGTAATTATTCACCACAGCCTTTTCAACTGTCAAATGCAACAAAAGATAATCTGGCCTCTTCTTTTCCCTGCCCCCACACTCGCCTTTTTCTCCAACAAAAGCAGCCTTTGTTGGGAATTATCGTCATTTCACAGGGATCCTTCTTCATCCCACAAGTTAGGAACACTCTTCTACTTTATATCGAAATGACCTCTTACAAATGCAGGCAGACTCGGGATGTTGCAGCTGATGCTCTGCACTGGGTGTTGTTGTCCATCAGTACTTGCCAGCTTGACAACTAGATGCTCTGAGCACATTGTTCTCCTTCACGAAGGATTTCTTAGTTATTACAAGAACTGGTTATCAATTTATCTACAATGCACAGCCTAGCATTAATCAGCCTCCATCTAAAGAGTTGTCCATAACAACTAACTTGGATTTGCAGCTGCATTTGACTGGGATGAGCTCTCTGACTTGCCAAATGGTGTTTTCTTTTTTCTTCATGACTTTCAGCTCCTTGCTGTTGAGGAAGCACATAGAGAAAAGAGCACTGCTCAATGCCAATGCATTTTACAGAAAGAATTATGGTCCTTATAAACAGATCAATATATGCCACTCTCCAGCTTCATATAAATATTTGCTTAGATAGTAAATTGATCTTGTCCTTGATTTGCCATAATTTAAGTCTATGAAGCTATAATCAAGACTCCTTGATAATAAAAAGAACCCATCAGCAATTATACTCATTCACTTCCCCATATTCAAGGCTATTTTAGCATTTCACTGATAAACTTCTGTTTTCAATCAAATTTGCAACATAAAAATCAACACTGTACACCAGTTAATGATGTTGGAGTGCTTCGTGTGTGGCATTTTGAAGTTATATCAGTGTGGAGATAGGAGTAATTTCTGAGGGATTTCTATCTGATATAGAAAAAAGATTTTGCCAAAACTATACCTAAAACCTTCTGTCAAAACTCAAACTAAGTATCATTTTTGTGGATTTAAATGTAGTTTTATATTTCTGAAAGTTTCCAGTAGCCAAATTTCTTAGAAACAGGAGCATCTAGCATCTAGGGATGCTTATGTCATGTATTTCTTACACCATGATCACTTAGCAAATTTTTATGAAACAATCTCGTAGTGTGAGTTAGTGTGAGAGCTTTTGCACTTAATACTAGACTCCCTATCCCCAAATATTTTTGTTGTATATAGAGGAAATGGATAGAAAAGTGTGTTTGTTAAGAAATGTTATTTCTGTTTTGCAAGTGGGGAGTGTGGTCTAAGGGAGATTTGTACTCTTACAGTGTCACAGAGGAAGCATTTTAAGGAAATAAATTATAGCATCCCAGGGTTTGTTCTGGTCCACATTGCAATAGTTTGGATTCCTTCCTTTCAGCAGATCTATATCTACATATATATTTATATATAATAAGAACTCAAAGGGAGGCATATTGCAGTAACCAATAATAGGAATAGACTTGTGGACAGATGCTGGTAAGGACAATAGATGGCAAGTGTCATGGGTTATATTCACTGGAGGAAAGGGCTAAAACTCCTTCACTTTGTCAGTGGTTGTGTGCCTGGCCGTAAGACAAAGTTCTGTGTCCTTACGGTTTTTCAAGGTGGACATTACTGTTACTTTGAATCATGTCATTTTCAAGGTTAACCCGTTGTTGTGGTTTAGCCCTGGTAGGCAGCTAAACCTTACACAACTGCTGGCTCACTTCCCCACATAGGATGGAAGAGAGAATTGAAAGGGTAAAACTGTAAGAGCTCATGAATTCAGATAAAGACAATTTAACAGGCAAAGCAAAACAAAATAAGAAATCCATGCACTATTTCCATCAGATGTTTTGCTGTCCCCGAGAAGTGAGGTTCCATCACATGTAATGGTTTCTTGGGAAGATAAGCATCACACCACGCCAGCTGCCATGGAGAAATTTAACTCTATCCTAGACAAAAAAATTATCCATCTCCAAAACTCTCTCCATCACCAAAACCTTTTCTAGACTAGACTTGGCTTCAGCATGGCATATCCTAGCATGGGAAACATCTATCCTCATCTATAACCATGAAACCAGCATGAGAATGCTATACAAATAGATGCATTAACTTATCCTCTGAGTCCCTCCCAAAACCTTGTTTATCATGTATGGCTGCACCAGTTTTCAAAATGGACCTATGTTGGGAGTGCTGTATAACACATGCTGAAGAACATCGCTTTTAAGTGAAGAACTAAGTGTGCAAATAAAAGTTTTGTGTTAGTCAGACTATTACATAAATAATGAAGATATACATATAATTAAGGGATAGCCTTCACACTTTCATTCCCTTTAAATGAGAATGTTGAAAAATCCCTGGAGATTTTTATAACCAAATAAATTCTGGTTTGATTCCTCATTTGAAATTCTTTCAAACTCCACTACACCCTTATAGTCTTTACTAATTCAGAAAAATATCTGCTTAGGACTTCCTTTTCCTCTTAAAACTGGGATTAGCATCCTGTATGGATGAGATGCATATTGTATAGTGCAGAGTGCACCTGTGCTCACCACACTTCCACCACTGCTTGAGTAGCTCATATTTCCTAAGAAGCCTGGAGCATCCAAAAACATTAGCAATCCAAAGGCATCATGGTCCCCTAGAGGAAGACAAATAGAATTAGACCTATTTTATAGATCAGAAAACTGAGGTAATTTTCTAGCTGATGTCTGAAAGTAAGTGCCTAAGTCACTGCTTTCAGCTGCAAAATGATCTCAGCACTGACAGCCTATGGTGCTGGCTCTTTACCTTTGCTTTTGGTACCCAGACATTCAGCTCCTACCATCCCTTCCTCTTGCCCATGCTGGCTGTCACAATATTTCAGGTTTAATTGTTGGGAGAGCAGAGGCCTCTGGTAATCATAAAAACCTGGTGGATGTTCAACACCTTCTGAGTCCATTTAATGCCTGGCTTTGCACATAAATTGAATGTGAATTTTCTCTGGTTGTCACCCAAATTTTCTGCAGACAAATGAGTTCTGACCAGAAAAATAAGGTCTGGAAGCACTCACCTGCTTGGTCTCCAAAAGGCCTTGCAGACTGTTTTATTAATAAAGTGAACAAATTGCTATTTAGGGCCTGGACTCTAAATCAAAGAAAACACATGGGAAAGCACCTAATAAGCAGGACTCATTATCAGTTTATCAATGGCTCCATATTCTCATATTCTGTTTCTTTTATCAGTCCCACCAATACCTGGAGCCAGCAATGATACATGGAGTTGTCCTTTGGGATTAATTCCCACCTCCTTATGGCTGATCATTAAAAACAACAATAAAAGTCTCTGACTGTGTATTTCCATAGGAAAAGCAAGTGAAATAATTTTGATGTTAGTTTCTATGCCAGCATGCTGAATGCAGTCCAGAGTTGCTGCCTGTGGGGGAAATAACAAATTTTGCCCAGCGATTAACAACTGGAGATATCTTTACTGGGTGCTGCAGTGACATGTGTGTCACATCACATCAGCACATCCATCCTGCCCCATGCGTGCCTGACCCTGCTTCCTCTCACTTGAGGGTTGTCTCCCAGCAGCCGTGCTGGCACCAGAGATTAGAAACTCAGCTGCACAATAGCAGGTGGAAGGCTTTATTTTCTACTGATGTTAAAAAAAATTATATGTAATAAAGGCAGTTCCTTTCTGTGTTGCTCGTGCCACGGTCAGCAGTTGTCAGGGTGGAAAGGTGGAAGTGATGAAGAATTGTCATCCCTTGCATGAATGGTGGTGTCTCCTTTCTTAGAGCAGCTGCATAGCCCTTGGGAACTAAACAAGAGGAAGGAGATGTGTCCAGAAATAGAGATGTGACACATAGAAGAGCATGCAAGAGCAGTCCCTTCCAGCTAAACCATCCAGTTTCTTTCTTCCTTTTTTTTTTTTTTAATATAAATTTTATAACCATTTTTAAATAGGGTTTCACTAACCCCTCTCTGATTACAAGAAACAGTGGATTTCCATTTTTCACAATATAGTAAAATAATAAATAGATGAGTTACAGCCTGGGATCACCCTGCTTATCCCTATTTCAGGCAGTACATCTCACCTAAAAACCCCTAAGTGTGTCTTTTAAACTTTGTAAAGAAAAGACATTTTAAATGTCCAGTGAACAAATCAAACAGGATGGCTAAATTGGATACAAAAGTGTAACTTTTTCTTTTCAATACATTAGGGGAATCTAGAAAACTAGCAAGGGGCAGTTGTCTTGTGGGATTAATCCTATTTTCTACATCCCTTGGATATAGATACAGTCACCTCCAGAGGAGATTCATAGATCTTACTGAGGAAACCACCTTCAAGAACTTCCATTCTGTACCCATTACTGGAAAAAAAATCATATCTTCATATCTAGACACATCATCTAGGTTGGGTGAGATGGAGCTGAACCTCATGTTGCCCGAAGGCAGCATAGGTGTGAACACTGCCTTGGTGTCTTCATGGAAGAATTCATCAGAAAAGACCCTTAAGATCATTGATTCCCACTGTTCTCTGCTTCCAAAGACAAAGTCGACCACCTTACCTTACCCGTGCAGCTGCACAGCCAGCGCTGCAGGAATGCTGTCTCTTAGCTACCATATGGAAAAATCATTTTAAATTAACCTTAAGGCTTCTTGATGAGTATTGTATGCTGACTGATTGAAAAAAAACTAGAAGCAATGGCTAATGGGTGTATTAATCAAAGCAGGACACACAACTTGAGAACATTAAGATAAAGGCCCTCTTTCAAATACAGAGAAGGTGAGGTCAAGGCTGACTTGTTGTTCTTTCACACTCAATGACTTTTAGGAAATGTCATTCAAAGGATGGAGTATTGGTACAACTGCATGGATTACCCTAAAAAGGAGACTACAATAAAATAAAAAAACCACTAAAAATACCAGAATATGGTGATAAGAAAACCTGTGCTTTTCAAAGTATGCTCTTTAAATATGCAGAGGAATTAAGCTTGGTTTTGAAGTCTTACATTTCATACATTTGTGTGCTCATTTTAGGGAAACACATTATCTGGAGATGTTAAATTGAATATGTTTTTTCAGATTAATAATAATACACTGACATGTTGATCTTTCTAGATGTTGAATAAATCATGTGGGCTTGCTGAATACTTAAAAGATCCATCGCAATTTTGGGACCTGAAAAATGAAGATTTAAAAAATAAAAAAACAAACACTTGGCAATTCACAGAAGTTAAATTTGCCATACCTTGTTTTTTAGCACTTGGCAGTGCAGACATCCATGTTTTGTCTAGTCACCCTGGACTTTATCTACTCTCAGTGAAGGGAAACAGCCTTCTGCAGAGCCCCTTAGCTGATACATTTTATGTGTGTGCATTAGGGTAAGATGAATAGCACCTGTAAAGCCCATGAAGATAGTGATACCGCAGATATTTTAATGAGGGTGGAAAATTTTCCCCCTTTTCATCATTTGAACTGAGGTCTGATGTTACCATGTCACAGATTTGCAAACTCTGTCATCTACCTTTGCCATGCTGATTATGCATCTTCTAACCCAAATAAATACATGTCTTCATCTTTGATGTTCATTTACACTGAAGAGTAAAGCTTGTGCTTTTGTTCTTTATCTCAACATTGTTATTTTACCTCCCAGGAGGCTCAATACCAATAATCAGTTCTGTTCCCCATAAATTTAAGCCACCAAAACCCCTGCCTCAGTGTGTAGGAGTTCTTTGCTTCCCATGAATGGGCTGTGGGGAAGGAGAGATCTCAAGGAGTTGGAGAGTTTGAGGGACTCACATTTTGATGGTCTGAATAAGAATTACTGAGAATATTTCAGTAAACAACCTATTTCCTGAGGAGGTGGGAGAAAATTTCCCTGAATAGTTGCCACTTACAAACTATTTTCCTCTCCACAAGATTTAAAAAGAGGCATTTTTAAATAACATAGCACACCTCCTCTTCAGCTGGGAAGCTGAGACACAGTGTGAGTAAGTGGTTTTGAGAAAGCATTTTCCTGAATCAGTGGTGAAGCTGCAGATAGTACTGAAAAAGAATCTACCTCCCAGTAACAAAATTGCTCTTTCTCTGGTGACTTTTGTGACCAGTCACAAAACCAACACACATTGAGATTTCAAAAAGCTGTGTGTTAAAAAAAAAAAATACAACTAGTTAAACTTCTGTAATTCCTTGTAAGTAGTGAAGATTGGATGTGAATTTAAATACGTAGTCTTAGGTGTTAAACAGAAGAATGGATGTCAGAGTGGCTGTGATGATCTGAACTGTGTAGTGTTACAGGTTCATGTTTAAACATTGGGCTGAATGTTGCATGCTGGTGACTGAATTACAGCTTAAGAATCTCTCTCTCTCCCACTAGTTCAGTGTGGATATGGTGTCTAGTCCATCACACCTTGCTAAGAAGAGATTTAAGAGATTCCTCTATGGATTTTACTACTGGACACCATACATCTCATCTGTGGCAACAGAGAAGAGAATTTGTGGGTGCCCTATCCCTGGAAGTGTTCAAGGCCAGGTTGGATAGGGCTTGGAGCAAGCTGGTCTAGCAGAAAGTGTCCCTGCTCATGGCAGCAGGATTGGAACTGAATGGTCTTCATGGTCCCTTCCAACCCAAGCCATCCCATGGCAGCAGAAAACATGGCAGACAAGACATGATCCCAAGGGCCACATCCAAACTCTAGACTATCTTGGTCTAATATGCTATGTCAATGTCCAGCCATGTTGTTTAACGTTTATATATACGTATAAGGAATAAAGTCTTAAAAATAGACACATACACCAAAAAACACAACCCTTTTTGGCATTTATACAGATAAGGCCAATTTTATTGGCAAATATTTTGCTTGGCACGGATTCAGCGTCTACTAATAGCTTAATAATTTTGGCAGACACACCAATGAAAAATGTTACTGAACCAGACCCAATTATGTGTGCAAAATGTAAACAGTTGTGTCTGCTGGGGATAACTGCAGTATGTTGTCAAGCCATGACTGTGAATTACATATGCTAGATTGGTCTATATTTGGTTTTGACAAACGACCATCTGATGACATTGTTTTGGGGCCACACTACACATGGAAGGACATTATCAGCAGAGTGCAATACCAGCATGGCTTTTGTTCTACCTCTCAGGCCAGCTCTCCAAAGTTTGTCAGCTCTGGTAGAAGTTTTGGGCCGGTTTTCTGCTGTTCTCTTTCAGTAGACCCTCCACAGTGTCCTCACACTGAAGTTATAATGAGTTAATTCTCAATAATTTTTTCTTATTCTCCATATTAGGCATCAGTGGAATAGCTATTTAGGTTATTTCTTACTCTGGAAAAATTCCCATGGCACTGGCATAAGCTGAAGTTTTACACCGAAGCTTTGAAAGCACAACAAAGCCCTTTCTTACCTAATTTATGTACTCTTTTTGCTAAGCTGAGTATACATATGCGTTTGAAACTGCCATTCAGCCCTCATAAATGAAAAGCAACTTTGGAACTGCCTAAAAATGCTTTCAGGAAGAATTTGCGTTAAGCTTGGGCTGCAATTAAAGAATGGCCGTGCTGAAGGCGGGGTGGGTGGGCATTGGAAAGAGAGGGGTAAATAACGAAGCTTTTCAGGACATGGCTGTGAGGAGCCCCCTCCAGCCCAGCACCTGGTGAAGCCATCGAGGAGGCCCTCCCACCAGCTTAGATTAGACTAACAGTGCCACACAGCAGGCTTCTGCTAAAAGCAGGCAGAGAGGGAGAAGTCTTGAAAAGAGTCCTTTCTGATGCATTCAGGTAGAAGAGTGTAAAGTAAATAATGAAGCCGAAGGGCAGCACACAAGAGCATGACTTTGCATTCCTTTCGTGCCTGCTGCCACAAAGCTCAAGGAGAGCACAGAAAATGAACTGCTGAAAGATGCTGAGTGCTCTGGTCCAGCTTTGCTGAAAGCCAGCATCAATGGGGAAAGGAAGTTTGAATCATTTGGAGCATTGCCTGCCACCGATCTCTGCCCTTATCAGACTTTTCCAGAGAGCCTATAAACATGCACACTTTAGTAAATGGCATGTTATAAATATGGGTGAGTAACGGCGCTGCAGTGGAAGAGCAAACAGGATGTTATTTATCACCACCTTTCTATGATCAGCATATTCTTGTAGAAGAAGGTAGTTATTAGGACAAGTTATTGACAGCACTTTGTCAGGCTTCATATGAGCAAGCTTAATTTTTAAATAACAATGGCTTGTTTATTCAGTCATTCTGAAAATTAAATTTTCACAAAAAATTCCCCAGCTTTGGAAGTCAATTTACTTCCTTAGCTCTACAGCAACGTTGCATTAATTGTTTTTTTCAGGTATCCACTGACATAAATAGAGAAAGCAAAGGAGAATTATTAGTATGATTAGCTGGAAAATGTGGATTTGGTATTGATTCAATTAGATTTTTATTCGTGTATGGTTATACACATTATGAAATACATCCATAATAAGGAATGAAAATTGGATGTGTAATAATAATTATATGGCACAGAAAGTAAAGAAATAGCTCACTTTCTGTTGAGTTCAGTGACTTTAAGCCAGATGATATAAGAAAAAATAAATATTGATTTGAATAAGCATGGTTTAACTTTTTGAGTGTTACTGATACAGAATGAGTAATTCTGATAGTGTATGATTAAATTTCAGGAAGAGATTCATTAGGGAAGATAGGGCAAAGACTAAAATTATTTAAACATAGGAAGTTGTTTGTTTATTGAGGACTTTGGTGCAATCTCTCTCCTCCTCCATGAATTGGTGTATAATAATTTCCAGTATGTTTTAAATAAACATCTTCGTTGCCTCGATACACTTTTCCATCTTAACAATGTCAGTGGAAAGTGAAAAGTAATCCTACTATGGGACTTTCCTGAGGTCACACTCTCTGTTTGCTCTTGAGTCCCGAATCTTTACTACATGAGGAAAAAAGCAAGCCCAAATGATAAATGCTTTGGTCAGGTTTCCCTGCTTGGGAACGGATGGGAACTCACTTCTCATCCTCAGTGCTCAGTGTGTGGAGCAAGAAACTAGGCAGCATTGTACATCTGAAAAATAGGTTTCACAGGATTTTTTCCAAAGAGGGTATGGAGAACTGCCTTGAATATTACACAGTCCATATGCAGAGTTAGGACCCAAAGCAGGAATCTCGGAGAAGCATTCTCAACGGGATTTCAATGAGGAAGAAACATAAAGTCCCATTTGCAACCACCATCTTGTCATTTAGAGTTTTGCATAACTTTGCATCTTCCTTGTCTTTCAATATTTATTACTTTATTTTCTCTTTCCCCAAAAGACAATTCCTGTCTATTTCTGTTTGCCCAAACATCATTTTCAGTACTTACTCCAAATTTAGGTCTCCATTTCCATTGGGCAGACACTTTTCTTCCCTGGTACTTGCGTGTTTATATGGAGCTATAGGTTCATGAGGGGACATGAATAATAGATTTCTAAAGGACAAGAAAACACTTAAAATGGAGATTAGAAACCTTGAGAGAGCTGTTTTAACACCAGAATATAAATCAGATGTATTTCAATTTAACACATATAAGGAATTCATACTCTGTTTTTGTTCTAAATTGTTGTGTAGGACTAGCTGGCTAGTTGCCCTTAATCTAAAAAATAATGTTTATCTATGTAGAGGGAGGTATAAATTATGCAGATTAACAGGGGGGAAATCCAGTAAAGAAAAGTATCAGAAGTAATATGCATTACTCCTTCCTTGACAGACAACTTAATTCATTTCTCTGGGCTGCATACATGATGCAGAGATCATTATTGTGCTTGTTATTTTCTGGCCTATGGTGTGAGAAAACTGAAATTGTACAAAAGTACAAATTGCATGGCTTTCTGCCTCTACTGTCACGGCAAATTCTGGTGGTTATAACCCGCTCACCTGAGCCATTTAAATGGGGAACAGTGACAAAGTCCATCAGGGATGTGCAAATATGCAAGGAGTGTCTGATTGCACCGTGACCTGATAGCACAGTGCAGACATCAATAGACTGATCATCAGGAGGAATGATTTACAATAAAGCTGAATCCTGACCCTTTGAAGAAGATAATATGCTTGGCTAGGCGTACAGCCATACTGTAACCCCATACTTACTATACTGCTTTCTATTTCAAAAGATCTGTAAAAAATTTTCATATGAGCTGCTCACATGTTGTTGACTGATCATCCTTTGGGGGTGAGCACGTTTACAAATAACAAATAAATAGTCTGAGAAAGAAGTTTTTAGGTTTTAGAAAGAAACATAGGAAAAAATACTTTGAATAAAAGAATGCTGATGGCTCTTTAAAGGTCATTAAAACCCCCCAAAACCAGACAAATGTCGTGAGACTGTAATCCTCACTTGGGAAAGAAAAAAATCCACATATGCAGGAAGCTGCATGCAACCAGGTTTTTATCAGAAAGACAGCTGATTCAGGAAACAGAGAACTACCTATACCTTCACCCATCGTACACAAATTTCAGCTCCTGAAATTATTATTTTTTAAAAACCTAAGTCTGATTTTAGATGTCTATTTCATGACTAAATTATTCATCTGCTAGAAGTTCTTGTTCCACTCTAAACAGTATCTGGTGTCTGAGCATACCTCAAATATAAACACACAACTTCCTGGTGTGTAAATTTGGGGATCTGAATCCCACCCACTACCTGGAACCGGGTACAGTTAGAAATTTTAACTAATTTTCTGACTTAGTATGTTTAGAATGACTCTTTAGAAATATTCTTACATCAGTATTTGGTGACCTGCTGGAGGATCTGGGGTATTTCCCATCCCCTTTGTCTCCTTCAGATTTTACTAGGAGCTGTGATGTCTTAAAGAGCAATTTTGCAGCACAGTTCCCTGCTGAAGTCACTGGGAATATTTACTGAAAAACCTGGCAAATATGTTGCAGTGGCACCAAAGCCTGGTTGTGCTCAGCACTGTGCAAACTTATAGTAAGATGTGGCCTTGAATAATATGTTAAAATGAAGAGGAGAAGATTTGGCTTTCCATGAGGGCTGTAGACATTCACATCCTGGGGAGAAAAGCTCTGAGCTCCCTGGTAACATCCTATCTTTAAGTTTGTGGTCATCAACTCAATTAACTATTGCTCATTAACTGGATTAACTGATTGACAGGAGAGCGTGTCTTTGATAGAGCAGACTGATGTGCTAGAAACCCCAAAAGTCTCCCAGGAAAGAATTTTCCCTTGTTGATATTAACAGGAATGACTAAGCTTTTCTGGAAAAAAATGGCAGGTGGTCTATTGAGGAATTTTCCCAAGATACTTCCCACCCTTACAGGGGATTTACAACACTGGCCATGCCCTTAGTTTGCCCTGGTTTTTATTGGTGGCCCAGTGTAGATTTTACCTCTTGCAGTTGTAGGTGCTGAAGGTCTTTCCATTGTTGTGCTGTCTAGAGGAGTGATTTACAGCTTGTGCTCAGGGTGTGTGAGTGGATGTTGTGTGGGCAAGGGCTTGGCTTTGTTGCTGAATAACTCAGTATTTGCATTAGGAGCCTTCCTGCCAAATCAGACATCTTCAGGGTGGGTTTGCTGTGTGATGTGGATTACACCAGTTATTGGGAGAAAGACAGATGCATCAGAGTGTCTTAATTTAGGTAGATCTTAGAATTGTATATAATTGCCTATGACTGTAGGGGCCTGAACATAAAGACATTCCCTTCTGGTACTCAGGGAGATAATGATGACCTATGAATGGTGCTGTAGCTCTTTTTTACCCATTTCTTTCTCTGTTTGCTAAAGAATAAAACAATAGAATGTGGAGTTTCAGCTCTCTCATGAGCTAAACCAATTACTGTTTTCCTTCAAGCTGTATAAATTGTGTGCATTTAATATTTAGTTATCTCCAGACTGTTTACACTAATTTTCATTTATACAATGCATCTAGTAACAGAGGTAGAGCACAATTCTTTCTCTATTTCTCTTTTGAATGAAAGCCTTGAGGGAAGCCTGCAGTTTTTGATCATGCTCCACTTTGATGTAAGCAAATGTTTAAGTTGTGCTCTGGCAGAATGTCTGAGATTCATGTTCATGAATGATGCAGGATTTGTCCTCCTTCCTTAGTGGCTCTATTTATAGGCACAACTGTTTTTATTTTCCATGCAGTCATGAGAGAGAAGGTGAGAAGGAAGCAACTTCAAGTCCTTTGTCTAAGCTTTGGTGTGTTTTATATTTCTCCATGCTGCATTACATGCCTATTTCTACAGAATAAATAAAGTCTTTTACGCAGCCCTGGGCTCCAGAGACCCAAATCTCTACTGCTCTGTGCTCCATAGGACCATGTAGTCTGCAGTGATGTAGCTGCAAAGAGCCACCAGGGGAAAACAATTTGCCTATTTCTGCGTTCACAGAATGGGTCAGGTTGGAAGGGATTACAGTGGCCATCTGGTCCAAACACTGCTCAAACAGGGCCATCCCAGAGCACTTTGCACAGGACTTTGTCCAGACAATTCTTGAATATCTCCAAGGAGGGAGACTCCACAACCTCTCTGGACAGCCTGTTCTAGTGCTTGGTCACCTGCACAGCAAAGAAGTTCTTCCTCATGTTCAAATAGAACTTGCTGTGCATCAGTTTCTACCTCTTGTCTTATTGCTTGACGTCACTGAGCAGAGCCTGGCTCCATCCTACTGACACCCTTGTTCAGATAGTGCATTAGTCAGGTCCCCCTCAAGTTATCTTGAGGCTGAACAGGTCAAATTTCCTCAGCGTTTCCTCCTAAGAATAATGCTGCAGTCTCTTAATATTGCAACCCTCCACTGGACCTGCTCCAGGAGCTCCATGTCTCTCTTGTACTGAGGAGCCCAGAACTGGGCACAGCACTCCAGATGTGGCCTTACCAGGGCCGAGTGGAGGGACATGATCCCGTCCCTCACCCTGCTGGCAATGCTTTCCTTAAGGTATCCTAGGAGATACCATTGGCCTTTGTAGCAAGAGGAGCACTGCTGGCTCATGCAGAGTTAGTTGTCCACCAGGACCCCCAGGTTCTTCTCTGGAAGGAGCAGAGCTGCTTTCCAGCAGGTCAGCCCCCAGCCTGTGCTGCTCTGTGAGTTTATTCTTTCCCAGGTACATCACCCTGCATTTGCCCTTGCTGAATTTCAACAGTTCTTTTCTGCCCATCTCTCCAACTTGTCAGGGCCCTTGTGAAGGGCTGCACAGCCCTCTGGGGTGTAGGCCACTCCTCCCAGCTTTGTGTCAATAGTGAATTTGCTGCAGAGGCATCTGCCCCTTCATCCAAGTCATTGATGGATAAGTTATACAATACTGGGCCCAGTATTGAGCCTCGAGTTCCCTTAGAGTGCTTTCCTCTGACCTGAGCACTGCTTCTAGTTCTGCAAGAGTGTAAATTCAAACCAGCCTCCATCTATACACAGAAGAGACCAGATCACAAATTCTGATTGTTTGGGGTTTTTTACCAGCATGTGGGATTTTTTTGTTTGTCTTTTTGCTTTCAGAGCTACTCTGTCCTGTGAGACAGCAAACCAAGGCTAGGTTTAGATCAGAATGGTTGGCTGTGTTAAGTGCTGAGATGTTGTGATAAGGTTGTGCAGGGTGCTAGGAATGGACAGTCCTTCTACAAGGGAGAATGTGCAGCTCTGGGCTGCTGCAGGCTAGAAGGAAAGGAAGCAGGATCTCTTCCAAAGAGCATGTCTTCAGTGCATTGTTTTTCCAGCATTTCATGGAAAGGTTTGGGTTGGAATGGACCTTAATCACCCAGTTCCAGCCTCCATTTAATAGTAAAGCTTCCATTTACCTTACAGTAGGAATTGATGCCTTGAGAGGCTACCTAGAACAGAGGCTAGACAATGTTAAAGGAATGAAGTAGGGATTTATTACAAGGCCTTCAAAGGATACACCTTGGGCAGTACAAGAGCCCAGCCATGGCTCCACCCCAGATGGACAGTGAGTCATGAGTTCTCACACTTTTATAAATTTTGGTACATTTACATATTGGGGTTAATTGTCCAATTACAGCTTCAGGTTCTGAAGTCCCATCATCCCAGATTGCTCTCCTCAATTCACTGTTGTTTATACTTTTTGAGCCTGAAGCTACAATGGTGTCCTTGATTCTTGGGCTGGAAAAGGATTGTTTTGTCTAACTAAACTGCGAGGAGAACTTGCTAATACCCTATATGAAGTTCAGAGTTATATACTAATGCAGTACAGAATCTGGAAAATATGAAAGCTAAAAGTTACGGCTTTTCAGAATGAAAACTATCTATGCCTGGCAGAAACCATAAAACAGTAGGATAATACTGATAGGGAATTAGTGCAAATACACCTGAGTCTTTTGTCAAATGAAATCCCTACTTTTCCATAACTTTCTGTGATTCAAGGCTACTATGAATGTCAGTAGTGATGATATATTGAACCTCAGGAGTCTGGGATCTGACCAGGAGTACCTTTAGAAAGGGTGATAAATAATGACAAGGAGGGTTGTGCTCAGTTCACACTCAACAGGCAGTTCCCTAATCATGGCAGAAGAAGACTTGGAATTGGATACAATCACAACATGACTTTTTCTTTAGGATGAGAACAGAAAAAAGTAAACTCGGAATATAGATGGTGCTTTTAGGAAACAATAGCAAGATCCAAGAAAATGTCACAATCAGAGGCTTAATTAAAAACAAATGACTCAGAAATGCAAGTTAGAGAAAAACCCAACAATTAATTTCTTTGTAAAAGAGCAAAAGCTTAGCAAATGCTATAGAGTTTGTTATGATCAGATTTTAGAATCATAGAATTCTAGCATGGTTTGGATTGGAAGGGACCATAAAGACCATTTAATTCCAACCTTAATTCAAAGGCCAAAGGCACCTTCCACTAGACCAGGTTGCTCAAAGCCCCATCCAGCCTGGCCTTGAACACTTCCAGGATGCTGTCCTTTTCTCCTGCTTGATTTTGTGAGGGGTCAGATTTATGCCTGGAGTTTGTAAGTAGGTTTGTTTGCCAGCTGCTTTGTATTTCACAATTTTCTCTACTTTTTGCTTTGGGAGTCTGAGTTTCACTAAGGCCAGTGTTTGTCCTGTGTGGACAAGGAAGCAATAACTCAGATGGATGGAGAGAGCCTCAGTGCCTTGCAAAGCTTGATGTTTCATGGCCAGTTCTACAGAACCCTCAGGGGAGATCCAGCTGCTAAAAAGATATTTTCCAGTCTCCCATTTTGGAAGTTTGCTTCGCTAAGAAGGACACTGCATTCTAACTCTACCATATTGGCTGTGTTTTAGTACCCTGCATGGTAGCTTGACATTTGATGTCTCACAGTTATGATATGTCCAAGTAGAAGCTTACGGTCTGATTTACTGTTTCTTATATTTTTTAAAGTTTCTCTTCACCAATTGGGTGGAAGTGTTAATTTCCTGGAGGGCAGGATGTCTCTGCAGAGGGATCTGGACAGGCTGGACTTATGGGCCGAGACCAGTGATGTGAGATTTAAAAAGACCAAGTTCCAGGTCCTGCACTTGGATAGCAGCACCACAGCCTTGGGGTGGATTGGTCAGAAAGTGGCTCAGGGGAAAAGAACCTGGGGATGCTGGTCAACACTGTCATGTGCCCAGGTGGCCAAGAAGACCTGTATGGCATCTTGACTTGTATCAGGAGTAGTGTGTTCAGCATGACCAGGGAAGAGATTGTGCCCCTGTACTCAGCACTGGTGAGGCCACACCCTGAGTGCTGTGTCCAGTTCTGGGTCCCTCAGTTCAGCAAGGACATTGAGGTGCTGGAGTGGGTCCAGAGAAGGGCAACAGAGCTGGGGAAGAGTCTGAAGCACAAGTCCTGTGAGAAGCGGGTGAGGGACTTGGGGTTGTTTAGCCTGGAGAAAAGGAGACTCAGGGCGGCCTCATTGCTCTTTAAAATGACCTGAAAGGAAGCTGCAGCCAGGTGGGGGTCAGTCTCTTCTCCCAGGCAGCTATGGATGGGACAAGAGGACCCATCTGTGCCAGTGGAGCTTCAGGCTGGATATCAGGAAGAATTTCTTCACAGAAAGGGTGATTAGTCATTGGAATGGGTTGCTGAGGGAGTTGGTGGAGTCACCATCTCTGAAAATGTTTAAGGAAAGACTGGATATGGTACTTAGTGCCATGGCCTAATTGACATGGTGGTGTCCAGTCATAGGAACTCAGTGATCGCAGAGGTCTTTTCCAACCTAATTGAATATGTGATTCATTAAAATGGAACCTCTGTTACAACATTTTGAGACTAATTCTTGACTCTGATCTCTCTGGATTGTTTCCCTGCTTTTTAAAATCATTATTATTATTTACCTGTCTTTTTATGCTATTCTTCAAACTTGGAAAAGGTCTTGTCCACTTCATTGCTAGTTGGATACAGTTTAAGCTGACTATTCCTGTGCCAGAAAGAAGTTATAATGTCATTTATATAAAATGCACTATTAAATATTGGCAAATGCAGATTTTTAATGTTACCCATTTGCTATTGACTTGCCCAAGGTCAAATATCAGGGCAGTGGCAGAGAGCAATAGGTCACTTACCTGGGTGTCCCTGTCTCTGAAACCCTTTCCAAAAGCTCTAGCTGGACAAGCTAAGTCAGATAACAAAAAAATATATAAAAGCACACAGTGAGTATAGGATCAGGTAAAGGATTTTAAAAGGGTCTTTTTTAGGAAGAACTGATGACAGACAAATACTATAAGGAAGGAATTGAGGCAGGGTTTAAGAAGGACGCAGAAGCATATCTTAGGTTTTGAAAGGGAGTTGTTACTTTACGAAGGAATGGTGTTGATTATAGTGAATTGCTTCTTTACTTAGAGAAATATCCAAAGAAGTTAGGGGACTTGCTGTTTAAAATGTTGTACAGTGAGCAAGCCCAATGGACAGCACAAAGATCAGACCCCTGCTTCCTATTCCTTCTTCTTTTCTCTTCCCAAAGGCAGCACTGATGAATGCTGATCAGGAAATAATAGAGAGCAGAAGCCAAAAGGCACAGGCTTCCCAGCAAGCCTGTGAGTCCTGACCACCTCTGAGATATGTCTTGCCACGTTGCAGATCTGTGAGAGTCAACAGCTGTGTTTTCACTTCTCTCGCCCTTGTAAAAAAAATAAAATACAATAAGAAAAATGAGCAAAGGGAAGAAACCATGTGGAGAGAGAAAAGGAGAACATTACATGGGCACTAGAGACATCAAGGCTGTGTACATCTGTGAAAAACAGTTCTCTAAGCCTCGTGATTGTAGCTGCAGCATCATGAGTGTACTCAACAGGGTTCTACTTGAGTTTCAGTTAATATAATTTTAGAAGCACTTTAAAGTGCAGAAACCCATTGGAAATAATTCTGAAGTAACCCAGTGGACTGATTTTTCTTCCACCAGCTTCCACTTAAAAAATAATATACACAAACATCCTATAATAGGAGGTTAGATCCTGTTTCCATTTGCATGTGTGGAATGAATGCTACATGATTCCATCACTAAATAACATTAAAATGTTCAAGAATGCCACTCAAAGAGCTAAACAGCAAAAGAAGTTTATTGTTTTTATTTTTTCTCATACATATTTGGATTTTTTAACTTAGTGTTTCATTGCAGTAAAATGCAATGATGAAAGCAACATGAATACCAGATGAAATTATTTATATTCACAGCCTTCCCAAAGAAGCCAAATTTAGCTGCATAAACACAGGTCAAATGCAAACGGGAATGAGGGTTTTCAATGTACTTCGTTTTCCAAATAGACTCCTAAGAAATCATGTCTTGGCAATAATACCTTATTGTTATACAATATAGAAGTGTGATGATACTTTGTTAATGTTTTGAAGAAGGCGCAGGGAGTTAGAGTTTATTATTGTATCAAATTTTGCAAGACTCATGTAAAGCGCTTATCTTTCATTTACTTCGCATTAACAGAATAAATTGCCACTCTCTACAGTTTAATCAACTGCTAAGGATCACACCATCAAGCTAGAAATAAATGAAAGTGGATTAATGAAATGGTCAAGGAATATGTCCAAACACTCAGCTGGTGATTTCTTTTTTTACTGTTTTTCTTTCTATATTGTTGAAAGAACAGTATTGTACTATTGGACTTCCACTGTAAAATATTATCAAATCTTTTTTGCCACTTTATCTCTCCTGTGTTTATTTACTTCTGTAAAATTAAGTAAAAATCTATGAAATGGGAATTGTGGGCAATGGCTTTCCATTTTCATTTACTGTCACCAGCTACATGTCTTTGGTCTTCTCCCTGTCCTTCCTGTCCAGGATAGCTCCCTCACAGACATTTCCAATGACTAGAGGCATCTCAAATACACAGTGAAACTAGTTTGATCACCAAATTGACCTTTTGATGCCCTCTTTTTTTTTTTTCACTTTAAAGGGAAAACTCTCTTACATCCCTCAAATGCTCTCCAGGCCTTCTCAGTAGCATGCTAGCAAGTTTGTCAAGTTTGTCTTATTGTTCCCACAAATCAGCTCGTGTGAGATTTCCATGCCACATCTCAATTTGTATACGCAGCATGCTTTCCATATGCAAACTCCATCTATAGCGTAATTTCTTAACTGGAAAGGGTTGTGAATCTACTAACCTATGTGCATCTGAGGAATTGTTTTCAGTTCATCTGATGCTGAACTGGGCTTGTCTGTGACTGTTTCCAGTCTGTCATGAGAGCTTTCATGCTGTTGAAGAACCACTTTGAATATTGGATTCTGCATCCTTCTCCAGGAGACACAATATATAGTAATGATAATTTTAAATAAAATCTTCTTATACAGCAGATCGTTGCCAGATACGAGCAATTAATTGCATCCGATTCTGGCAGAGCATGTGTAACAAAAGCACAAAACAGAATATGAGGCTCTCATTTTCAATACTGTGTCCGTTACACTCACACCTTCAGTGTAAGGATTGTTAGCACAGATGTAGTACAGAGATGCCTAGAGACAAAATACTTCAAAAGATAGATGATAAACAAGATAAATTTTCCCTTTTTTTGGTAAGTAATTCAGCAGATTACATCTTGTGGTTATCTAGATAACTTGGAAGCACAGAATTGTCTGAGTTGGAATGGACAATAAAGATGGTAGAGTTCCAACCCTTCTGTCATAGGTAGGGACACCTTCCACTAGACCAGGTTGCTCAAATCCCCATCCAGTCTTGAACACCTCCAGGGAAGGGGGCTGCCACAGCTTCTCTGAGCAACCTGTGCCAGTGTCTCACCTCCCTGTTGCAAAAGAATTTCTTCCTAATATCTCTTCTAAACCTACCATCTTTCAGTCTGAAGTCATTCCCCCTTGTCCTGTCACTCCATGCCCTTGTGAAATTACCCTCTCTAGCTCTCTTGTAGCCCCTTTAGGTACTGGAAGGGGCTCTAAGGTCTCCCTGAAGCCTTCCCTTCTTCATGCTGTACAACCCCAACTCACTCAGCCTGTCATTGCAAGGGATGTGCTCCAGCCCTGTAATCATCTTTGGGGTTTATTTTAAAGAAAGCACTTGCAGCTGTTCACCACTAAAATCTACATGGGGTCCACAGACTAGCAGCTGAAAAATAAAATTTTTCAGTTTAATTTTTCCTGACTTTAATTTTTCTTGACCAAAGATTTGAAAAAAGAATAAATAAAATTACCAACCAAGACCAAATGTCTTCTCTTGCTAGGCTGGGAATAGTGTTACAACACATTTACACTCCCATAAATGAGATCAGATTTGGCCCCTCTTAATTAATCCAGGGTCACAGTGAGACTTCACAATTCTTTACTGTGGAAAGCTTGAAATAACTTCAAAGAACATATTTTAATTGACAAGTGTATTCACTACCAGAGACGGGTATAACAAGAAAAGGGGATTAACACCCAGCTGTGCTCTAGAGGAAATTTAAGGCACAGATGTACTGTACATCAGATAAAGTCTGCGTTACTGCTCACAAATGTGGTATTTCATTGTCTCCACTAATGCTAAGCAGTTCACATCTGTCAATTAAATGCCTCTCCATTCTGGTGTCCTCTCTGTAGTGGTAGGTCTGTTCGCCCTGACTCTCTGTTACTATTGAATGAGTGCAGTTAGAGTTGCACATCTTCAGAGTCAGCAGAGTATTTGCTTCCTCCCTGAGGGCACTACAAAGCTGGAACAAGCTGACGGTTTCCAGATCTCCAATGTGTGTGCCTCACAAAAGCAAGAACATTTGGATATTTTGAAGCTTAGTGATGTTACTCAGTGGCCCTCACTCTCTTCTCCATCAAAGCTGCAACGAGAAGCATCTCCTGCCCCCAGTCGAGCTTATCAACTCAACCACTCTCCTGGGCTGCCTTCCAACAGCTGTTGCCATAAGTTAAGGGTTACTAAGGGTCCATTACAAACTGCTGGGAATCACCATTGAGTGAGAAATCTAGACCACACTCCACCCAAGTAAAAAGCAGATGTTTGGGTCAGGGAGAGACTTGTACAGAAGTTCTGCAGTTTCAGAGGTTTTCCTTGCAGAGAGTTGATCTCCCACTGCTGAGGTCATGAATTCAGACTTGCTTTGGGTCAGTGAAGCTTTCTGGTTGTCTGGAAGGTATGTCAGCATTGTGGTATGGGTATGGATCTCCACTAATTGGAAATAACTTTTCTCTTTCCATTAAAATTCTGTGGGGTGCCAAAGTGGTTAGGAGCTTGGTCCACATCTCCTTGGTTTTAGGTATTGAGAAACAGAGACAGGCTTTTGCATTGGTACAGATTTATCTGGCTCCACTGTGAATGGTGACTACCACTGTGAATACTGTGAATACAGTATAGTAACCTTAACCTATTATGGCTGTTCCATCCCCAGTCCAACATAAGACTGCTCATTTTTATACAACACTCAGTTTCTTTAGTGCTTTGGGGAGTCTCAGAATCACAGAATGGATCAGGCTAGGAGAGGCTCTGGGTGGGTCTAACCTCCCTGCTCCAGCATGGAGCATCCTAAAGCACACAGCACAGGATTACATTTGAGGGTTCTTGGATATCTTCAGTGAGGGAGACTCCACAATCTCTGTGGCAAGTCTGTTCCAGTGAGCTATCACCCACACAGTAAAGTTCTGTCTTATGTTCAGATGTTTACTTTTTAATAATAATAATAATAATAATAATAATAATAATAATAATAATAATAATAATAATAATAATTTTATTATTTATTATTTTATTAATTTTATTTGACTTTCCTAAGAGATCTGATTATTAAGAAAATATTTCATTGTGTTAATCAGAAATTTCCTTTTTCTTAATGATATTTTCTTTTGAATCAAATAGTAGCACTGATATCCTTTTTTTTTCCTTGAGATCATTCAGGTTCATCTGGACTTCTATAACTCCTTTGTTTTTTACTGCTTGCCAATCTGCATACATTTATTGCAGATGTTTAATGCACCAGTTCTTACTTACTCTCTTTAAGCTTTACATAAGTATATCCACATGGATATACTTTTGCTAACCACCTAAGGATATGTGAAACATTTCAAGCCTGATCTTAGCAGTCATGTAGAGAGATACAAACACTGCCCTCCTGTAGAAGGTAGCAAACTGTAAAGAGTTAGTGATGACACCAATCTATGAATTAAATAAACGGGTCACTCTGTCTTCCCTATCTGTCCTCCTAGGAACACTTTAAATCAAATGTAGAGAAAAAAAATCGCCACTCTTGCGATTGTTCATGTTCTGTAGCTTGACTGTGATGTAGGGATAAACCCTACAGTTTGTTTTTAAAATGTTGGGGAGTAGCAAAGCAGCTGAGACATCTGCTGAGATCAGCTGAACATTGATATTCTCTCCTCTTCACCCTCAAAGCACTGGAAAGGTCCTTAAAGATCATCTAGTTCCAATTCCCCTGCCCAGGGATGGTGCCACAACTTCATACTCATCCACAAGCAATAGTGCTAGATTTACAGAGGTATGTTTGTCCTTGGGAGAGAGAAAGATACAGAATAATTCATGAAGAAAAAAGAATAACCATGGCCTATGCTCTGCACTGTGAAGCATATATACAGAAATGAGTAATTCTTGTTTCTAGTCTGCTGATAAAATTACCTCCTGTTTTACAGGTATGGAAGGTAAAAGCAGAATTTCAGACAGTCCTTTGCAGATATTGAGCTATAGAGACATAATGAAACCATTTTAATTGTATTAGTAATAGAGTCAGGATTTACATGCCCTGCGCTGGGATCATTGGGACTCAGTTGAGCTGGACTGGGTCCAACATATGCTTATTTGGGACAATGCAGCAAACTTTTCTGGATGGGTTAAGCCAACTTCCCCTTATATTGGAGTTTCTTATGCACCATGAAAAATCCTGAGAGTCTCCTTCACTTTTTTCTTGTATTCCCATAACAAATTATGAAATATGCGCACTCTCCTCCTGACCTTAAACTTAACAGATAAAAACTAGGTTTTGCTGCTGCTGTTACTGTTTTAAGGCAATTTTAAAAAGTATTTGTCATATTTCTGGTATAATTAAGAAGGTAGGATTATATACATGGATACCCTGTTGTCGCTCTGACAGTGCATTTCAGCGGCTGACGTCATAATTGAGGGAAGTTTGGGGAACATCCTATTGAAGCAGGCATTGCCGATTATCTTCACTGCATGGTGTTTTCCAGGCTCTTCTTCGAGGTACTATTTTTTATGTCCAGCAATGACTCACAGGGCAGTGACACAAACAGCATGGGCTACATGGACCTTCTACTCCACACCAATCCCCCTCTCTGTTT
The DNA here is from genome assembly GCA_037013685.1 of Acridotheres tristis. Taxonomy (NCBI): domain Eukaryota; kingdom Metazoa; phylum Chordata; class Aves; order Passeriformes; family Sturnidae; genus Acridotheres; species Acridotheres tristis. Next base: position 30,813,052 of record CM072884.1, on the reverse strand, counting down.
CATGGCCAGCATCCCCAGCCAAGCGTGACAGAATGCATCTGACCCATTTATCAGCCAGCTCACAAGTGGTTATCAGGGCGTGCCAGCCTCAAGCTGCTAGAGCCTTTAAGAAACAAAAGCTCCAGGTACACAACTCACAGTTCTACTGTGTGTGTTTCTTCCACCATGCCAGTCTCTTCTTCCTAATTTGGGCAACATTTACTGCCTCTTACAGCTCCTACCTCAACTTTTTCTCCTGTTTACATATCAGATCCTGGAGCACACTTGAATTTTTAAGCTCCTATGCATGTTCACATCCTGTTTGTTTCTTTCATAGTACTGAAAGCTGGTTCTCTTGATTTGGGAAGGAAAATTTCATGGTGGCTATAAGGAGACTGCACCTATTGAAGGTTTCTTCTTAATTTCCCTTGGTTAGTATGTGTTGTCTTCTTCCTCTGTGCCTGTCAAATGAACAGGGTTCACCAGCCTCTGCATAACCTCCTCTCCCCAGATGATACGAAAGTGTTTCCTGCTCAGACTTCCCTGCAGGCAGGACCTCTAGACATTGTCCTGGTATCAACAATATCCAACCCAGGAGAGCTATGAAACAGGACCACACCTAAAAAATCCTCACAACCCAGTCACCATGTGCAGGTACCGCTCGGAGATGAGGTTTGTCTTTGGATGGTCTTTCCAGAAATAACAAGTTACTCTTCTCTGTGTATCAGGCTGCTTCTGACTTGCAGAAAGTTGCCCAGTCCTCTGCCATCAAAGTGGTGTCTTTCTAGAGAAGTAAAACATATGTCTGACAGTTTCTGTCCTGAGTCTACATATTAAATGAGACCTGAACAGCAATACAGATAAAAAGAAATGTCTGGCAATCCAGCTCTATTTTATTTAAAAGACAGTTAAAGAAAATGGCTTACTAGATGAATTTAGAGGGAGCACGTGAAGTCACCACTGAAATATCCACTCCTGAGTTCATTGAAGCATCTGTATATTTGAATACACTTAACTAGGAAGGAAAAAAGCCAAGACAAGGCAAGGGAGGAAAAGAGGAATTTCAGCTGTTAAGTCTGCAAGTTTGGGAGGAAAACATGCTCTCCAATGGATCATGCTTACCTTGCAGTGAAAGAAAAGCATAAGTATCTCATAGCTGAAGCTGGCCTAGCTGCTAGACTTAGGCTAGGTTTGGACTGGGAAACAGAAGGTCTCTGTTCAGTCCCTGGTTCTGCTGCCGGCTGAGGCATCCAGTGTTTCACCATATAGGTACAGCCCTCTTTTTTCTTCCTCTTTACCTCTGTTTCTCTAGCTACAACTGGAGTTCTGCTTTACAGCACACCACCTCTGGTCATTTCATAGGCATTTTCAATGAATAAGATAATTTTATTCATTCCACGGACAGCTCACCAAGTAAACCTCTATTACTAATGTGTGCTAAGTTCTTTAATTATTCAACATTCCTGTTTACCTTGCTGTGATATCCACAACTGAGAACCACAATATTATTGAAAACAAATGGAAATCAGTAGAAAGGGCTCAACTAGAAAAACAAGGCAGTCCTTTTTATTGTGATGGATAGGCATGAGTGTGGGTCATTGCTCCAAATAGTATCACTTAGCTGCCTGTGCTTTGGCCAGGGCCAAGGCATTTGACCTGCCTAGGCCACACTTTCTATCATCTTGTGAGTCATAATTAATTCAAGTGATGGATGGCACTTTGTAGTTGTCAAGCAAAGTCACAGCCCTGGCCTTCAGGGAGACTCCACCTCTATGTCAACCATGCTGAGGATAAATAGCAACATAAATACTGCTAAGGGTAGGTAGCCTTGGTCTGGTTAGGACTCTGATAAGTGTTCTTTGACAGAAAAATGTACAAAGAGCCCAGGCTTTGATTCATTTGTTGCTATGCCACTCCAGTACTAGCTCACTCAGTTTTCATGGAAAAAATCATCGAAGTAGAGAATGCTTCAGGTTGAAAGGGATCTTTTAAAGGACATTTGGTCCAACCCCCCTACCAAGATCAGAGACATCTTAAACTTGATCAGGTGGTCAGAGCCCCATCCAACCTGTTCAGTGTTTTCAGGGACAGGGCATTTGCCACCCCTCTGGGCTGCCTGTGCCAGTGTCTCACCACCCTAATTTTAAAAGACTTATTACATGTATCTAGTCTGAATTGACGCTCTTTTAGTGTGAAATAATTACCCCTTTTCCTAGCTCAGCAAAACCTGCTAAAGTGCCTATCCCTTGTGTAATGTTTAACTCATAGGTAGTTTAAGATAATGCTGGGAATTCATCTTGGAGGCAGACTTTCAGAATCAGACCACCAAGGTGCTCTGAACAGTCATGGCTCTACATTTCTGTCCTGTCTCTCTGAGAGAAAGCTTTTGTTTCCTTGTTTGTTTTTTCTTGTTTTTCTTCTGAGAAGACTCATGTCTGAGCAGTGTTGGCAAAAAGGCCAATACTCCAAATATGGCAGAATTAAAGTGATCTGAATCCTGCTGAATTCCACGTGCTGATGGGCTTCAAAATCAATTGTTCATAATGTACCTTATTAAGGTGAACACTTGAAGGGAGAGAGGGGAGAAGGGGGAGAGAGAGGGAGAGAGAGAAGACATCTGTTTCAGAGCAAAATGAAATCATAGCTGCAGGCAGGCATGGGAGAGATGAAGAGATGCTTTTAAAATATTAACAAAATTGCAAAACAATCCCTAGGGGTGCTGTAGGAATATTTGATTTGACGACAATGCAGTTGCAATTCATTCTCTGCCAAGAGCTGGGAGAGAGACCATTGCCGTCCAGTAATCCCCCTGCAAATGGCATCTTTCTTTCTTAAACACGCCTTCATTATTGTTCACATTGTTTGGTGATTTGCAGAGCTTCATGTAATAGCTCAAAATCAGAGATTAGAGTCAGGAGGGCAAGCTGGCAGCATTTCCTCTCTGGCTGATGTTGCCTTCACTCCCAGACAATCTGTTCTAAATGATATCTTCTCCATCAATGGGTTTCTAATGAAAGATCAGTTTCATTTAATTTGCTTTTTTTTTTTCTCTTAAATTAAAAAAAAAAAGAGAGGAAGAAAGAAAATTAAATTGAGTGCTGAGGAAAGTTTTACAATGCTCAACAATCTTGGGAGGAAGGGGAAGGAGCAGGGTTTTCCCTAAGAAAACCCAAGGTCTCAATTTGTTACATTTGAGCCTGCCAGCTGTGAGACTACCAACATGCAGCTCTTTCAAACTCTGGAATGCATGTAAGGCAATGCTAGACTGGGTTTAAGAACAGGATATCACACTTACTTCAGGGCTTGCATAATGAACTCATAATCAGTAAGAAGAAGAACATTTTCTTTTACAAAGAGATCTGAAAACTACTGTAAATATGGAGGGACCTGTTTCTTACAGTTTGGCAAGATGCAGTTTTGGCTCTGCTTATGCTAGTAAATGAAACAACACAAAAGGGCTATTGTTTATATTGTTAAATCGCAGCTAAACAGCAATTAATAGAGGTTCCTAGCAAGGTTTTGACCTGGGCATACAATTTCTGAGCACAACTAAGGCATCAGCATAGGCCAGGAACCAATCCCAAAATGCAGACTACATCACCCTGTTTTGGATCCTTGGAGGGTTTTTTAAATAGATGAAGACTTCACCATGCCGGTTTACCTCAGTTCCAGGGAATAGTCCCAGACAGTTATTTACTGTAATAAAGTATTTAATTTACTAGTGTTGGTTTCTCATTTGTGTCTTGGATTTCAGTTGAGCTGAGTTCCCAGATTAGATTGGTAAAAAATCTGTTTGAGGACCAATATATTATCAGTTTTCTTGTTTAGCAGTAAATGTAACCATCAAAGCCACAGCTTTTGCTACTGTCTGCTTGTTTGTTTGCTTGAGGGTTGGAGGGGGGGAGAGGGGTTAAGTTTAGATACATTTGTTTCCAAACTTAAACATTACTGAAACCATTTCTTATGTCTTAGTGAAATGGTTTAATTTCAGCCTTTTCCTATGTAAAACCCTGGGCTAGCTGGAAATCTGCTATAGTTCTTATACCAGTTTATAATAAAGACAAGGCAGAAAAGGGATGGGAGGTATCAGCTAAGGAAGGGACAGAGCCTGTTAATAATATTGACATAATTAATGCACTGCTTAAGCATTTTCCCTGAAGTGTTCCTCTTTCTGCAGTCCCATGGGAGAAAATGTTGGGCTTAAGGTAGGGATCTCAGCTGCTGTCTCTGCCCCTTTCTCACTGCATTTACTTCTTTTTCAAAATTCTGGAGTTAGATACATGGTCTGCACCTTCCTTCCTCCTTCCCTCATGGAACAGCTGCCCTCTCTGACACAGATAAGCTAATTTGAGCTGAAAAGCATGAAGTAAGAAGGCCACAGGCATGTTTGCCTTAGGCCAGGATCTTGATGGTGTCTGTCTGTGATCCTATCGCCCCTTCTCTCTACATTTATGCCGAGCCCTCATGTTGAGAGCAGCTCTACACAGCAGCATAAAATCAGGAGCTTAAAATATGCTCAAGCCCAGCTGTTCTCCTGCCCTTGTCACAGCAGAGACAGTGGAATGGAAGGTGGAAGAAGGCTCATGCTTCCATCCTCGTGCTAACGCAGTTATGCAAAGTTAATAAATAGGCATATAATGCTGTACTTTACATTAATGAGGCTCCTGTTTAGGCACATTTATTTATTGCTGCTGCAAAAATAAGACAGTTAACCTCTAGAAGAAAGGGTGATGTGGAAGGGACATACTCCATGTCACCACAAGTACAGCCACATCACCCCTGTCACACCTCTGGGCTGTTGATGCTTTTTGGCATCAATCATGTCATGTTCTTTCAGAGCGGCAGCTACCTGCTCTGCAGCAGGCCACAATGACCACTCAGTGCAACTTCTTGCTCTTGATTTACCATCTTAGAAAGTGCCAAAGAAGTCACTGACATACTAGAGTTGGCTGCAGAGCATAGCCCCTAGGCCATTGCTCCTACTGTGAATGGTGTCCTTCCACTGTCACTTCTGCATGTGACTTTGGCATATTCCTTCCCAGCTCTTCTTCAGAGACAACTACTAAAGAAACAGTCCTCTCCAAATCTAGGCCATGGGACCTCTGCTTGTTTCCATTAAGCATATAATTACACAGAGAACATTGTCTGACTCACTAGCTCTGGTCCAAGCCAACACATAGGCAATAAGCAATGCCAGGCTAGGAGGTGAAACACGTAAGAATAAGAATTCCACTTGCAGCTCCTTGCTTTGATGCTGTACTCATCCCACCTTACACACATCCTTCGCTGAATTACAATTTGTAGCTTAACAGAAGCTCAGCTTAGCTGAGAAAGTTCAGCTGTGGGCTTCTCCTCCACATTCCAGAGGTAGCTGAGGTGTGAGGCACTTAAGTGCCAAAAAGGCACTTAAGATCCTCCAGTCTGGCAAAAATCTTCATACCGTCTCTCCAGATGTTGCAACCACTAGGTATGCAGAGCAGACAGGAGTTATATTGCCATCTTCAACAGGACAGCAGAATGTAGGCCCTGCCTTTACCTTAAACAAAGCATTACTGTCTTTCATAAATCCCTCCTTAGGCTGTAGCTTTGGCCAGCAGCAGATTCTGGCTGCCCTACACCCAGTCCCACCATGCAGCAGTGGGAACCAGATTGGATCTCTGGATGTCTGGTCTGCAAAAACCCCCCACTTTTGATTTATTTTCATTTCTGCATGCATTTTTTGCCAGATGAGAGTCACACAAAGGCTAGCATTATCTCAAGGAAGGAGACGTGCGTGGGTAAAAATTACTAGCCAGGGCGAGATAGGGAAAGAGGTCTTTGCTTTAATTTTTTTTGCCTGCACAAACATTCCTCTGCCTTGGAACTGTGCACTGTGAGGTGCACAAGCCTTGTGGTGTCCAAGACCATTCCAAAGCAGTTACAGGAAAAGAAACTAAAATCCAGTTTCCCATTACAGGGAAAAGGGGAAAAATATATTTGAGAGAGGAAGGTCATAGAGATGAGAGGAAAAAATGATCTTAATTAGATTTATCCCTTGACTAGACCCCAGTCAACTGACCTGCACATTTGACTTTTTTTAAGATTGTCATCCCCATCATCTTCCAGTGGAAGGTGTCCCTGTCCATGGCAGGGGGGCTGGAACTAGATAATCTTAAGGTCCCTTCCAGCCCAAACCATTCTATGGGTCTGTGATATCTAAGTGTCTTAACATTATCCCTTCACAGAGGAAGTAGGTGGATGTTCTTCAGTTTATGTGACAGCACCATGCCTCTAGCACATTTGAGACAGAGCATCTGAAGATACTGAGCCCACCCTCAGTTGGGGGAAGAAGCCAAGGAGCATGGATCATCCTCTGTATTTCCCTGAGGGCAAACCAGATTTTTAGAAGGATCACATATTTCACCTCCTTTCACTTTTAATTATTGCTTGCAGGGTACAACTCTCAGCAGCAGGACCTTGTGTCCATGCCAGCATAGAGGGGCAAGGGTCACATTTACAAAGTCAGATGCTCCAAAAACGCTGCCACTGGTGTCAGCTGGACTGAAATATTTCCATCTGCACTAATGGCCACTGAGTGAGCCCCAAAGAGCCTGGTGTGTGTTCCTCACTTTTAGCTTCATTGTGGATGTTTGCCTCTAGCCTGCTGTGCCTATGAAGGATGGGGAGAGGTGTTTTCTCTTTCATTTCCATTCCCATTAATACAGTTGTATTTTGTGAGGTGTTTGTTTACATGAGCCTTCTCGGTTCTCTGCTCTCAGGGGAGCCATTAATTTATCTGCTTTGCTTTTCATCAACAGGAGTTGACAGAGGGAGTTATGGGTTAACTGCTCTGTTTAGAGCAAGTGGCAGGTGCTGGTATCACTCAAACTAAATGAAAATATAAATATCTCTTTACCTACCCAAGAAATTAGCTTAAAAACCCCAGTGTTTAGGTTCAACCTGTTTGTAAGCCTAATGACCCAACTCGGCACTAAACGTGTTTATTGACAGCTTGAAGGCTGGACTGCTCCAGACCCCAGCTACATATAATTATGGAAAGAAAATTTTTAAAATGCCTTAATCATAAAAGGCACTATGCTTATTATGTCAGAAAGGAGCCTAATTTCAGAGAGAAACCTGCTCCATCAAACCCAGGCACCCTCAAGGGTCCATGGGGGCAACTCAGCAGCTCCCAAGGTCACAGGTTACAGCTGAGAAAATTGCCAATGTGCTCTCTTACATGTTTCTTCATAGTTTCATTTTGGCTCACCCTGAGAAGGAGATTTTCAAAAGACTCCAGTTTCTTAATTTTATTCCTTTTTGTCCTCAGCACTGACACTTTTGGAGACTGAAATATGATGCAGTGCAGCCCATACCGTAAAAGTGAACATTAAAAGGTTTTGTACAGAGAGCTGAGCTTATAAAGCCCCATTTTACTCCCCGAGTGAAATGAATGGAAAATACTTCCAAGTAATTTAAAGGACTTTGGATCAGATGCACAGTTCACAAAAGCCATGGTGGTATAAAACTCAATGCCAGTCAGGAGATTACACAACAGATTCAACTCCTCATTGGTCAGAAATGTAGGGAGAAAACTAGTGATTTGTGGAATACCTTAAGATATAGCTTATACACAGCATAATTTCCAAAGCAAAAAGCTACAAAGTAGTAAGAAAGATTTTAAATTTTTTTTTTAACATTCATTTTTCCTACACGGCATAACAACTAGTTATTATTACTGAAATAAAATGGAAAAAAAAAAAGGAAAGAAAAACAAGGAAGTGAAGGGAGGAAAAAGATGCTGCCTGCATTTAACTGGTATGCTTACACCAGTTTTCAACTCTTCTTGAAAACAGTGTGGTAAAGATACAGCACAGAGAATAAAGGCTGAAGAGAAATTCTAATTAAGGGCAGAGAAACTTTGCTCTGTAAGCGAGGAGGAATAGATGAGATGTGGACATGGACCAAGGGGTTTCATCGAGGCAGTTTACATGATGCAGCAGCAGCTCTCTTGTCAAGGAATGGAGCAATACTATCTCTCAGAGTCACAAAATGTACACCTGCCCATGGATGGTAGGGGCTAGTGCTGGAAAAGATGCACTAGAATTGTTATTAGAAACCCTCCATTCTATTGCTTGAAAACTGGTCAGAAATACAGATTTTAGGTCAGGCAAATTATTGCATGCATGACCTAAAGTGGAAACTGCTCAATCTGCCAACTTAGATGATAGAAAAGAGTATCCCAATCTGTTTTCCTTCCCACCACAGTGTATTTCCTCTTGCCTGAGTGTTGCATCTAATAGTGAAATGCCCCTATAAAACCAGATTGACATTAATCTTGCTTGATTAAAGTTGGGGTTGGCTACAAAAATAAAAAGGTAAGGATTTGGCAGATAAGGGCTCTTTTTCTTTCAATTTCCAGACAATTTCCCTGATGGTGCGGTTTTATGAACAGCTGCATTAGTATCTCCAGGGAGGCAGGAATCAGCAGGGTGGCTGAGCCCTAGCAGGAGGGAACATCTCAAGCAGGGTTTGTCATCAGAAACATTGAAACAGGGAACCATTCCTCTACTGAGGCTGACATTTTCAAACCCAGGAGCCTGCACTTTGGTGAAAACAAACTTATGTTTAAAGGATTCTTGGCAATTGGATTTCCTGCAGATTTCTGCATCCAACAGATGCAAGCATTGATCCAGCTTCACTTGGGCAATGATATGTACAATGAGACATTTGGCTTCAGGAGAGTATGACTGAGGATGTTGCTGTCTCCTCTGTCTCCATCTGTACTGCTTGCTTTACAGACATAATTGCTAATAAATTAACATTTGTATACTGCCTTGAAAATCGTGAGCTTAAATATAGGTTTTTATTAGCTCATATCCTGGCAAATTATTTCTTTCATACAAATTACTTTTTGTAATTGAATTATCCCTTGCGATTTTTAAAACTTAGAAAGTGGTTGGACTCTGCTATTTATCATTCTTCTCTGCAAGAGTTTGCCAAGGTAGGAAGGAAATTGGTAGAAAATTTATTGCAAAAAAGTAGATAAGCATTTTACTTTAGGGGTCTTTTATGTCCATGATTCCAGCAAGCCTAATAATCTTTGCAAATCATTAGCATGTTATAGCCCAGAATCCATCCTGAAACTGTATGATCTCACCTCATAAGTTTCTTGTTAGACTCCTAGACTCCCTCGGACATCTTCTTAATAGTGATATGTCTCATAAATTATTTATTGAAATGACATGCTTAAAAGCATCAAAAAAGACCTTTTACTTGGCTGTGAAACAGCTGGAGAATGGTTATATCTGTTTCTCATAAAATGGGCCCAAAAGGTTAAATGCCTTCTCCAGGATCACACAATAAATTAGTGGTACAGCAGGGCATAGGAGAAATTAGTGCTGTTTCCCAGAGTCTTGCTTCTCAGCAGTGGAATAACTATCTCTTCATCTCAGGAACTGTAGCATGGCCCAAAATGAAGACGGTTTACTTGCTACTGAAACCCATGGTTTCCATCTCTTAAATTCTCTATTCTTTTGACATCGGTGGAGCTGGCAAAAGCTGGTGCTTTGGGTGGGCTTTGGTTTTGTTTTTTATCATTTCCCAAAACACTGGCTTTCCAGAGATAGACAGTCACCTATTGACTTTACATGTAACACTCAGGATTCAGAGAGAGCCACTGAGTAAGACTCGTGTTTTCCTAAATGTAATCTGATAGGTCTCAGCCAAATGATGGAGCCTCTTACTGAGTTTTGCTTTATTGTCTTTTTAATTCCTAAGGCATATAAAAGATTGTGGGTTTTGCATCTATTTGAAACAAATAGTAATAATTAACATTTATATAGCACTTCCTGCTTTTTAAGCACTGCACAAACACTAATAGCTCTTGGTTTAGTGTAAACTAATGTAATCTCACTCTGTTTTGCAATCTACTTGCATCTTTTGTTGACTGAGAGCTAGTTCAATTGCTTCTAATCTTTGGTCTAGCTAGTCATTATAGGTATGACTAAGAAGAGCTATTTACATCTTCAATTGCTTTCTCCCTTCCCCAGCTCCTTCATTTGCTTTTTCCTTTTCTTCTTGCAATGTCTTTTTGCTGAATATTCTTTCAGATGGATTCCTTAGTATGGCAACAAAGCTTTTCTTCAGGAAAAGAGTGGGCCTTTCCACTCATTTTGTTAAATATTATAAAAACTTATAAGAAAGATTTAATAAGTCGTTCTGTTTTGCCACAGAAAGTCAAATGTTTTCCTATGGCAAACCAGAAGATTCATCACTTAGTCACTAACTAGTGATCTTGATACCAACAATGCAGAATTTATTTTTCAGTTTGGACTTGGATAAACCACTTAATTTCTTATCTAGCATTTTATCAACTGAAAGTTGATTGAATTTCATTATTACTGGCATGAATCCAAGAACTCCAGTAAACAGGCTTCTGATGTGCAAACAGGAGCTGGGGTTTGTGTAGTCTGTGCCACTGACTTCCTGCATTATTTGGTCAGGTCACTTTCTTTCTGCCAGTCCGTTCTACCTGTAACGTAGGAGAAATGAAAATGGACTTCCTTAAAGGCTAAATCAGTAAGAAACCTGAGCTTTTGCCACATGTCTAACACAAAAAAAAAAAAAAAAAAAAAAAAAAAGAGAGAGAGATAAGAGAGAAAAGTAAAAATAAACCCTGCTGTTACTCTGTTAATAGAATAAATGTAGTGTTTTAATTTTTTTTACCTGAACTACAGTGTCAGTTATCCTTACCTTATTAAGATCCCTCTTTAATACACCTTTCAGTTGAGCGGCATTTGTACATCTGGAAGAGTGTATTGATGTCTGTTTTGGAAGGTTACTGAATCATAGAATCATGGAAAGGTTTGGCTTGGAAGGGACCTTAAAGATCATCTGATGAGTAGGGACACCTTCCACTAGATTAGGTTGCTCAGAGCCCCATCCAACCTTGAATACCTCCAGGGACGGGGCAGGCACAGCTTCTCTGGGCAACCTGTGCCAGTGCCTCACCACCCTCACAGGGAAGAATTTCTTCCTTGTATCTAATCTAACCCTACCCTCTGTCAGTCTGAAATTATTCCCCGTTGTCCATGCCCTTGTCAAATTACGCTCCCCAGCTCTCTTGTAGCCCCTTCAGCCACTGGAAGGTGCTCTAAGGTCTCCCTAGAGCCTTTCCTCCATATCCCTGTACATGCAGTGCTAAGCTGCAAGCCTGCAATCAGGTGTAAATCCTCTTGCATGTACTTAAAATTTCTTTCTAGAGGTGATGCCATTATTTTTCCAGTGAAGGGGCCCTTTGTTTCAGAAAAAACCCCAAACACTTCCTATTTCTAATTTACTATTTTTACCTCTATTTTTTTCCCTATAGACATTTTACCTAAGAAAAATACACTTCTACTACATAAGCTTATTGTGCCATTTTTGTGTGAAAGTGAAGCTCTGGACACAGTAGGGGTCACACTGATTAATCAATCCCTAGCATCTCTCAATGCACTCTGATTATCTCACAGAGAAGTCCTAAAATGAATCAATTCACGAGCCCTTGTGGTCTTTTTTACAGATAATTTTAATAAACTTAGTTTGAAGTTCAACCCTTTAGGGAATGTTATCAGAACAAGAAAACAGGTTGGTTTCTCCCCCTGCTGAAGGAAGGGAAGGAGAGATTACCCAGTACCACAGCATCTGTGACAAGAGCAGGAACATTTTTACATGTGATGTTGTAGTAAGACAAGGACAGGTTGGCCTTGTGACTAATCCTGCAGGAGTTTCCTGCGTTACTTACTTGAATTCAAGTAACTGGATAAGATAGTTGCCTTTGCCTGCAGAAGAGGGATGATAATACTTTTTCCCTATGCTGTGCATCCTACCTGATTAGTTGAGTTTCCCTTTGCTGCAGGAAGTTTTACATCTTATTGTTCTGCAGAGTGTCTATATAATTAATCTTAATAAACAGGCAGATACAAAATAAATCTGCCCTTACCAATACTTTTTGAGCATAATTCTGAGTATATTCCTCCAAATTCAGTTGAACCTATGGCATTCTCTGCTATTCAATGGCAGTAGTGAAAGCCAGTGCTGGCCAAAACTACTTTTCTATTGTTTTCACAGTCAAGCCAATGACAAAAAGGAGAAAAAATGCAGATCTTGCAAGTTTTATATTACAGGTCTCCTTCAATTCCAGCTGTCACCCTGTGAGCTGCTCACACTCCAGGCTGCATCTGAAAGGTGTAGAACAGAGCATGCTCTGAAACTGTTTCAAACACAAGGTGCACATCAATGTGATAAGTTTACTGAGGAATATGGATACAAGGTGGTGGCTGCAGGCAGAAAAGGCACACATGCTTTCTTTCCTAACAGAGTCGCAGCCTTCATTCAGCTCTTTTCAGAAATAATACACAATAGCAAAAAAGATACATCTGAGAGTGGGTATGAGTTCAAGGCCTCTTTTCTTATGGAAAAGGCTGAGAGCTCATCAATATTTCCATAAAGAAGACTGTAAACGGTGACTTCAAATGAGACAAGGACTTCTTCACACCACACACAGTCACACTGGGGCACTGCACACAGGATGTTGTGAAGGCCAAAAGTATTTAAGAGTCCAGTGGGATTAGGCAAACTCTCAGAGGACAGGTTAATGAGGGACTGTCACACTCGGTGGTCTTGCAGAGAAATTTGCTGAAGTGGATAGAGGGGAAGGACCAACCTTGATTCTTAAATCACTGTTCACAACCACTGTCCCCTTCTTCTCTTCCAAATTGACTGCATCCAATCCATACAGGGGTAATAAAGATGGATAGTTTCCTTGTTCAGTTTATTGACAGAGAAGTAGGGATACAGAGCTAGTGTATCTAAGCATGGGAATGCACTTACCTAATTGTGTAATAAAGAGGTTGAATGGCAGAAGGTGTGTATGGGAATTGCCTTGGGATTCTTGCTACATTTTCATTTGGGTCATAATTCAATTACAAAGGCTCCCTTAAAGGCCACAACAGAACACTGAGAATTAGACACAAAGCTTACCCAGGAGTGGATATAGGGCTTAACAGCCTAAGTGAGTCCTATACCAGCCTTTTCTAATTGTCTAAGAGATGAGACACTAGCACAGGATACCCAGGGGATTTGTAGGTGCCCCATCCCTGGAAGTGTTCATGGACAGGTTGGAAAGGGTTTTGAATAACCTGGTCTAGGGAAAGGTGTCCCTGTCCATGACAGGGAATTAAAACTAGGTGCTCTTTAAGGTCCCTTCCAATGCAAAGACATCTTACTTGTTGTCATAGAGTCCATTCTACTACTAGTTCTAGTACTAGAAATTATAATTTTTTTCTTTTTGTTAAAAACAAACAAACAAAAACCAAACCCCGGACTATGTTTTTCTTTTCTGAAAGAAAAAGGAAAAATTCTCCCAAACAGATTGAGAAAGGCTACGCCAAGGGCTTTCACCTAGCATGTTTGAGACACCTTCAAAAGTTCATCTTGTCTGACTCAGATTAAAGACATAAATTTTAGCTTCGTGTATCCCAGGTAAGAGCCCAAATTAGCAAAAGGTGGGTGATGGAGAAAGAATGGGAATACTTTCAGTACCTACCTGCATTTTATGTCACCAGTTTTTTGTCACTCCGAGATTTGCTGATAAATGGTCTAGTCTCACATGGGATTTGGATGTGTGGCACATCACACACCCAAACATTGAGTCTGAGATAGAGAGTCGGGAAAAATTTGTAGGCTGACCATAAAGCAGTGTACATGGTCAGACTGTGTCTTTTGGCATTTATTATTTAAATGCCATTATGCATTGTCTATTAAAACGAGGTTCTGAAAAAAGCCCACTTCATCCAAGAATGGCTAATAGACTCATAATGAGAATTTCAATATAAAATTACTATTTTTTCCAAAGTAATTTCCATTTTGGCATAAGCCAGAGGAGGGTTCTGATGGCTGCAACTGCAGACTGCTTATCCTTGTCAAAAATGATTCAAAAGAATTTTTAACTTTGGGCCCTAAAACCTTCCTCTAGCACAGGTTAAATGTTCCAGCCCATGACAGAAGACTTAGGGAGTTGCAAACCAGAAATAATTGAGATAATTGCATTCCAGCCTCCTTCATGTTTTCCCACCACTACTGTTTCAAGCTTTCCCGGGCCTCCAGCTTGATGCTGTTTTAGATTTATTCATTAAAAGGTCACAAACCACATCTTTTGGACAAGGCATTACCAACTGCCTAGCAAGTCTCTTACCAGTAGAAGAAAGGCTTAGTGGTTCAGACCAGAAAAGGGAGGTTTTGTTACTTTCTTTGAGTACTGGGTTGAAGCCAAGCAGTATTAATTCAACTCTTCATTCTCCTCTCTTGTGCCTGCTTCTTTCCTAAGTCTTTGCCAAAAATGTGAGAGGATGTTATACCTATAGCTTAATTTATTTCCTACAAAGACCTTATGGGATTTGAACCTCTGTTATAAATCTGAAGCTTAAAGTTTAATAAAAGACACAAGAATCCTTTATGTTATAGAAGAATCTCCCGGAAACCTGGTAAATGGCATCACACTGTTTAAGCCACAATAGTGTATTTGCTAAGATCAGATCATTGCTGACTCTGATCACTAGGCAATACAAATTTGGTTTGAATAACCCCTGAGTACATGTCTAAGTATTTGTTGAAAGCATTTATGCCAGGTTTGTGCTTTAGATGAGGTGGAATGGGAGGCAATATCTTAGACAATTTTTGACAAATGAAAATGACCAAGTAAGATTTGTCAGGTTCAATATTTTGTGTAAAGAAAGCCAGGTTTTTTCAAAGTCAGGCTGGATGGGGCTCTAAACAATCTGAACTAGTGCATGACATCCCTGCCTGTGGCAGTGAGGTTGGAAGTAGATGATCTTTAAAGTTCCCTCCAGCCCAAGCCTTTTCATGAGCCTATGAAATCACAATAGGGAGACTTGAACAAGCATTTACATCCTCATGGAAGTGGTAGGATTGTCGCAGTGGACTGCCTTCTTTCAAATATGATGTAAAATACCAAGTGATGACTTAATTTGTTGTAGGATATTATTAATCAAGACACAAAGTCATTTAATCATCTGAACTCACAACTTCTTTGGTTGCAGCTTAGGATCCTGAGTTGGAGCTAATTTCCCAAATAACATCACTGGTTTTCCCCCAATATCTGTTGGTGTCTTTGAGAAGATTAATATACAAGCTGAAAATCTGTCTCCCTTTTGACTCTGAGTGGGGTTTTCATCACTCACCATAGGATTTCACAGGTCAGATATAACTGCAATTGTCCATGCTCCACATTCCTTCTGACTGAAGGACACTACGGAACATGAAAGAGCATCTTGTTAATAGTACCTGAGGTTTGTGCTACTGTTCTCCAACAAAGATCTCAGACATGCATTGGCCACAGTTTTTAAAATTAATTATTCTACTATGCTTATGCAACTTGGTTCTCGAAATATCCAGGGCTCTTCTCCAGACTCAGCCTTAGAGATCAAGTTGCTGTCCTCAGTTGTGTTGTTGTCTTCTTGTACCACCTTAAGCAATTCACTTTGACTTCCTGTGGCTCATCTCTTCCTCTATAAAGTGAAATAAAGGATACTTGCTCGCTACTTACCAGCTTTAGGTCTTAGTTAATGATTCGATTTGTGGAACCCAAAGGAGGGAATATAAAATTAAGCTTGCTGCTCAGCATCCTATGGTTCTGCTCATTCTAGAAAGGGCAGCAGCAATAAAAAATAGGGAAAAATATTGCCCTAAGGTGTGAAATGAGATGGAGTTCAAGAAGACAAAAAGCATGCCCTACACAGTAAAATGATGCCATTTCTGAATAGGCAGTTCTGCAGAGGACACCACTGACCGTGGGAAATAGTGTTTCTGCTTCCTTCACCACAAAGGTGGAGGTAGAATCAACCCACCAGAGCTCATGCTCACATTTCCTTGCAGACAAGATATTTCACTCTTCCAGCTTTCTCATCACCCTGCTGCCATAACTATATGGCAAGTATGTAAAGCTGTCTGTACTGTTTAAACCCTCACATTTTGACAGAAAATTGGATGATATGACATGCTGCTTCCCAGAACAGGCGCTGTCTATCACCTTGCTGCTAATCTCTGTGATTAGTGACCTGCAATGTAAGTCAGCTATCAAAGACCACCTGTCCTTTTTGCTGTAAGCGCCTGCTAGCATATCGCTTTGTGGTGTCACACTGCCTTGTCTGGTTTCTGATTGATGCAAGTTTGTCTTTTGAGCAGTGACTCAGAAAATAAATCATACTCCTTGCCATTCGTTGAGTGCGATTCTGCAGCACAAAACTGGTGTGGTTAATCAAAGCTCCAAAGAGCAACAAAAACCAGCAGAACTGAGAGTGAGGATGAGAGATATAAAGGATAAAACATCATAAAAAGGTTTATTTGAGAGCCAACCAAACCAAAAGCAAAATAAAAAGAGCTGCAAATTAGCATTATGTTTGCTGCGCTACTGCGCCAGAACCAGAAAGCTAATTCTTTTGCTCCACTCCCTGATATATATGCAAGGATGTGAGAAGAGTACCACACTTCTGAAAAATATAACTATATCAAGGAATCTGATTTTATAGGCTTTTACTTCTAATTAACCCTTTCTGGGGTCAGTGGGATCTTTCTGAGTAGAATAAGTAAATACAGAAAGATGCTTCTGTTGAGAACTGTACTCCAGACCAGTTTGTGGTCCAGCTGCAATTGGACCCCCATTCACAGAGGGCTGCCAAAAATAGGAATGACTCTTGCAACTAATTGGCTGTAAAATAAAATGTAAAAAAAAAAAAAAAAAAAAAAGTGAAATTTTATATGTTATGCAGACAGCAGTATGATGAAAGAATCAAACAGAACTAGAAACACTGCATTATAGGACAAGAAAACCCTATTCAAATATAAATGATTCAGAGCAGGAGGGTTTTGTGCTTTTATGAAGGAAAAATGAACACAGAGATGGAAAGATCTATATTTAAAAGTCTGTGTTTTTTTACATCCATCCAGCAAGTTTATGGAAGCTTTTAAAATTATGAGGAGCAATCATGAGCTAAACACAGAAAGAAACTGGTCGTTGACTATGTAACTGAGATGAGTGTGATTCTTTGTGTTTGTCATGTGCCAGAGAAGTCAAGAAAAACATGAGGTGTTGATGGCACTGATGAAATTGTAGCAGAAGTAAAATCTAGACACAAGGAGTAGCAGATAAAAAAATAATAATCTACCACAGAAAAACTATGAGGCAAATTCTCTGACAATACAGCTCCGTTGAAAGTAAGTTATCTAAACCATCTGGGAATTGGGCCATAAAACTGAGATGACCATGGAGAAGTGCTGGAAACTTACTTAAGTCAGGTAAATGCAACAGTTCACTCTTTAAAAATAACTTTTAAAAAGTCTTCATTATGTTTTATGGAGGTAACCTTTCTATTTTGAAAGTCAAACTAAGTTGTAAGGGAGAGAGAAATAAAAAGTTGAGAAGAGTTACATTTATAAATACATGAATGAGTTGGGAGTAGAAACACTGTTACAGAGGAATGTGCATATGGATGGTGCAAATTTACAGGGCTATTTTTGATGAACTGTAGGAGACTTTTCAGTTTTTCAGCACCTTTCCTTACAAAAAGAAAACCCTTCATCTGGTGGGAATTCAGTCAATTTCCTCATGTTTTTTTTGTCATTTCCTAAGTTGCAAGGTTACTAATGATAATTACAGACCCTGTTTGTACCTTGTGGCTCTAGCAGTGCAAAAAGGTTTTCCTGGCACATGTTCCTCTCCTGCTAGAGGGTTTTTAAATGACCAGCCCTAGGCAGGAATTGCTACAATGCCTGGGAGCAGACAGAAGTCACCTTTGCTCATTTCTTTCTTAGAGAGTAACCACTTCTCACTCACGTTCCACTAACTCCATCCCCCATAATAATTAACCACAATTTCAGTTCATTCTAGCGGCTCTCAGTATTGGGCTTTTGTGAAGGAGACTGTTTTAAGATGTTATATTCAAAAGTATAAAAACCCTTCTCCTTCTAAGGTTTTCAAACATAGATGTTAAATGAGACAAATGGATTCAATAATAATTGTTAAAAAGTCACAATTTTTCATGCCAAAAAAAGCTTTTTTAAAAAAAAACAAAAGGGGGGATATGACAGTGCACTAAAAGGCAATCAGATGTTCTATTACTTTTATTTCTTTCCAGTGTGAAAGCACCGATACGTTTGATTCAATGAAAAAAAAAAAATTCCACCAATATTTGGTAGCCCTCTTACGTGCTGCTATTGTTCCTTAGCACAACACAGATTCCTTCACTACTGCCTCTACATTCAGACCTTAGTTTTGTACCCTTACTCTGCAATACATTTAATGTGTCAGTTTTGGTCGGTGAGTAATCCATTTGCATTCACTATATTGCATTTACCTGAATGAATTTAAGTCAATGCGTTTGGTGGGTTTAAAAACATGTTTAAAACCGAAGTGGTGCTCAGATCTCTGTGGATGACTGAGGTAAAACTCCCTATAAGACACTCCTCCTTTCCCCTCTCCCTCCCTAAGTGTTCAGTAGTTTCTATGCATTTTGCTGACAAACAGAATGTATGGTCTGCCACCGTCTCTGGAATTGACTGGGAGACAATGGAATTTTTTTATTATTTTTTTTAATAGTAGTGTCTTAATTTACTGGAAGAATGCTGCAGAAGCTATACAAGGTTTTGGAATTGGGGGTCTGTCATTGCAAAGTTGGTTTTGAGGGTTAAAGGGACAAAACCCAGTGAGCAGTTTTCGCACAATCAGAATTGCAGAAATAGGAGCGTGTCATGGTTTAACCCCACGAGAGTCCCAAGAGTGTAACCCTGTTCTTCTTTGCCTGCCAGTTTATCTCACAGCCTTCCTGTAGTTATTGCTTCCTCCTGCAGTCTCTCTTCAACTCCAGTATTTTTTTTAGCTGTGCTTGTGCCAGACAGCTTTTCAAGTAAGAAATTAATAATGAAACATTGTCTTCAGGCTTCAGTATTACTATTATGATTTGTAGGTTATCAGAACCTGTGCTAAGAGTCTTCCATCCTTCACACACTCAGTTTTAAAACTCACACATGCTATGTTACAGCACATCCCTTTAAACTGACCTACAAAGCTCACAGCACATCCATCCTCAGCTACTGCACCATAGCTATGTGAGGGCAGGTGTAGGTGAGGTATTAGGAAGAAATTCTTCACTGTGAGGGTGGTGAGGCACTGGCACAGGTTGCCCAGAGAAGTTGTGGATGCTCCATCCCTGGCAGTGTTCAAGGCCAGATTAGATGGGGCTTTGAGCAACCTGGTCTAGTGGAAGGTGTCCCTGTCCATGGCAGGGGGGTGGAACTAGATGATCTTCAAAGTCCTTTTTAAACCATTCTAGGATTCTATGATTCTCTGAAATCCAGGGCACAGTATCTGAAGCAGGGCTAGGGTCTGAGTCATGGACGAGTAAGATTTCATTAGTACATTCAGGCTTTAGCTTTTCAAGAAAGAAATGCCAACAGAAAGTGATTCAGTCCTTGCCATATATTTCCATATGTATTTGCTGTGCAAAAGACCAGGAATTGATAGGTGCTTTTTGAACCTTTTGCTTTGTGTTTTTAAGTGCTGATGGTAAACAACAATATCCTGGGGTGACATTTAAAGACTCAGCTTCTGTTCTTTAGCAGTCAGGAGGATTCCGTTTCTGAGAAGCTCAGCCCGTAATTACAGATTTTCCATGTGTGGTTTGTGGATTTTATCATTATTTTTCCTCATAAACCAGTTTAGATATTAAAAATCATGTTTTTCCATCTTGGTGCAAGTTATTACTCTTATTTTTTCAGTGACTTTTGTCATGTTTAATAAATTTGAAGTAAAAATATAATTTATTAATTATTTTGACAATACTTTTAATACATTTTATTTCTGATATCCATTTTCGCTGTGTGCTTGCATTGCACTGCATATGTACATTCGTTTTCCCACAGAAATAAATCCCAGGCCATGTTGTTACATGAAGTAGAACGCTATCATTTATTTACACTTTCTCAGCTCTGCTTAAGTTCTAAGGTATTTCCAGCTGAGTAAAGATGAGCCCTCTGAAAAGAAAGACATTTTTATGCAATTTCCATCTACATCTTACTCCTTCATTCTTCCTTTCTCCCTCTCGCTTCTCACTTGCCTTCTTATACCATCTCAGTCTTTTGTCCATACATTCTAACCTCATGGTTTACAGAAACATTTTTAAAACCACAGGACAGAACTTTTCCAAAGGCTTCCAGTTGCCCAAATAGAGACATTTCATAATCTCTGGTTTCCCATAGATTAGGTGACTGATGAATACATGCCTCCTCGAGGTGTCTGAATCACTTCCTATGGAAAGAAGACACAATATCACAATCAGTTTCAAATTCCCAAGTGCACGCCTAGTTCAGAGAGATGCAGGTTGCTGCGTATATGTATCCTGTTAGCAGTGGCAATTATTAAATGAGTCACGTATAATTGAGACTTTCTTTTTATTGGTAATTGTTCTAAGAGGGTTTTTCTGCAATCCATTAAGTAACATCCCTTTTCTTCAGTGTGAGAATGTATAAAGAAGGCATATTAGCCGTTGAGTGCCCAAAGGCGTGAATTTTTTATTGTCTCTTTCAGGTTATTCCAATCTGACCACCCCACAGACGTCATTATTTTAATGTTGAATACTCAGACAAAGGTGCCATGGATGTAAAAGAAAGGAAACCGTATCGATCTCTGACTCGGCGCCGTGACACTGAGCGCCGCTACACAAGCTCTTCAGCCGAGAGTGAGGACAGCAAGGCACCCCAGAAGTCCTACAGCTCCAGCGAGACCCTAAAGGCTTATGATCAAGACTCCAGGCTGACCTACAGCAATCGGGTCAAAGACATGGTGCACCAGGAGGCCGATGAATTCTGCCGAGCAGGTGGGTACTTCCCTCCAGATGCAGCTGTAAGCAGCGTGATGGAGTCAGCTGAGAGCTGGAGCTGGGTGGGGGGGGCTACCTTTGAAAGACTCTGAGGCTGAAAGCAAGATGTAAGAGAGAGATTTAAAGAGAACAGCCGAGATCATCTTCATTATATTGCACAGACACTGTGTGCAGCCCAGTATCTTTAAGTAGCACACACATATCCCATGTTCCTTAGCACTTACTAAGACACATTTTCTGTGTCTTAGTCTTTCTGTCTGCAGCAGCACATTGCCACTTCCCACCATGCGGCTAGAACTCCTGTGCACACGCTGTACGGTACTGACGTGGCAATGGAAAATTCCTGCCTGCTCAGGAGACCTTTCACTGTGTCATGTGTCAGCTCTGTCATGAAGGAAGTCAATGAGGATGCTGAGGCAGAAGGCAACAAGGAAAGAATGTCACTGTCCACTGTCCATCTGGTCTACAGCAAAACCCAAGAACCCTGGAAGAAAGGAGGCAACTGAGTTCCAGATGGGATGAACCTTCTTGGCTTTGTAGATGGTCTGCAGGCTTTAGTTTTGCCTTAGGGACATGCTCCAATATTAGAGGAGTAAGGAACCACTTTAGGACTTACAGGAACACGTTTTGTGAATCTGAGTCACAGTATCTGTGAAGGTGTGGAGTTTCAAGTCACCACAGACTTCACAGTTCTAACAGAGATTGCAGATATTCTCTTTTTTTATTGCTACCCTGAAGTCAGTGCAGTTACATTTTCTCTGCTGTTATTGCCTATATAGAGGTAGATTTCTGGCCCCTACTATAAAATTCATCTTCATTTTTCTGTAGAGATGTAGTTCAGATTCCAACCAGGATTTCACATAAATTGTTTTTAGAAGTCCATCAAGAAAAGCATAAAATGGCAAAGTGAGTCAAATAGAGTAAGGCAGCATTCCAGAAAATGAACATAAACTGGCCAACCCACAGTACACTGTGCACATCCTCTGCAATTTAGAGAAGCTGATTCCCCAAAAGGAATGCATATAATTACACTCATTAAACTTGAGGGATGCTTAATTTCACTCCTCAAAAATCATGCACTTGTGGTTTTGGTGCAAGACTCATCTTCAAGGCACACACAAGTAAAATTATTTGCAGAAGTATCTTCATGCATGTGGCTTTAGTGTTTGAGTTTTAAGATAGCTACAACAGGCAATAATCAACAAAAGGGCCAATAGTTGTTGTTAGTAACAATCTGACATCATAAAAGCAGTTTTCCTCTTAGCAACTCTGAAGTACTTCATCCCCTCTAAGGAATATATGACAAAAATGTCTTACGTGTTTTCTTTATAAAAAGAAAAGGAAACTTTTTAGGTCATTGCATTTGTTTACTTCATACAATATATTCACCATGCAGGATAGATGTGAATTAGTCCAGGTCAGTGGTTTTCAACTTGGAGGTCCATGAGGCCATGAAGGTCCATGGACTTCTCCTAAGAAGCCCACAAAAGATTACTTTCCTTGAAAATCCAGTCTGTTGACAGAGTGTGTAAATTTTCTATACACAAGCTCATACTTCCCTAGGAAAATTTTGAAGGATACTGAGAAATAGTAAAAATAACTGGTCTAATTACTTGAAATGCATTGAGAAGTTAAGACTAACCACATCAGAGCACCAGTTCTGTTTCTGATATAACCCTCACAAATGGCTCAACTTAAAGCTTTCTTCCAGTTTATCCTGAGGGTCCCAAACTGGCCTGAATAGTGTTAACAATAATACCAGACTTTCTGTGCCACATTTTCCACTGGCAGTAAGCCATGAATGGACCTCTCTTTGTGATGTTGCTTGGCTTTGGGCCAGCTGAAACCAAGCCTTATTAGCCTGCTTGACATCAACAAGGCAAAGTGAATTTCTCTCCTGCATTGGTTTGGAAGGCAGAGGAGGGAAACATTTCAAATTGACCAAATAAATTCAGTAAATAAACAAGTCAGCATTTAAATGGTTTTAGCTAGAGTGAGTGTCAGCAAATGTGCAAGTCAGCACAGGAGAAAATAGACCAGATCTGAATTAAAAAGTCTTGGATATTTATTATCTTCCTTTTATTGACTTGAGTTCTTCCAGCTTAAAAGGCAACAGTGAGCATAGAATATGAAAATCAATGCATCTGCTGCTGTTTGTTGCAAATAAATTTGATTTTCAGTTAATTGTAGCAGTCATTTTTCATAATTTATGAGCTGCTGTTACTGGAGAACATTGGTCATGCTGCACATTGATGTGCCTGATGATGCTGAGTGTGGCTTCTTTCAGGTGAAGGTGGAACTCACCATCAGTGACTCAAACATGCAAGGAAAACCAAAAGACATTTTTCGGTACTCCACAAGGGATGGTTTAGTAAACCATGGCCTTACACATAAGTCAAAACTAGAAAAGAGCACTGTCTCTGGGGAGATACTGCTTCCTAGCATTTATAACTTAGGTCAGGTTTATTTGCTTCCTCATACCACTAGACTGTAGAGGACAATTTCTCAAACCACTTTGCAATCATGTTAAATGGATTACTTTGCCACAAGCTTGCATTGTGCTTCCCAAGCAAGGCTCTAGGGTTGGACAGAGGTGTGAGCCCCAAGCAACCTTTTCTGTCCACTCTGTCTGAAAGCTTTAACCTTGTTTGGTCAATTAAAAAGGTGTGAAGTTAATGAATCCTTTATGCAATTTGAGTATTGTCAGCTGCAGATCCGTAAACAGCTGAACCAGAGTTTTCTTTTGCCATCAAACAGCTCCTTCTCTGAGCTATACATGAAAATGTTGTCCAGTCCCATTATTCACCTTGAATTCAGATATCTCCTCTCTGTTCGCTATGAGCTGTAAAGCCAACTGAATGAATAGCATCTACTAATAGTAAAATAGCATCTACTTTTGGCCACCTGTCATCTGATGCATGTGTGCTCTAATATGAGAGATTTTCCCCAAGCAGCAGGGTTCAAGGATAAGTTAGGCTGTTTCCACAAGTGTGAAACCATACTCTGGAAAAGTAGAAAACTATTTCTATTAGATACACGTTTTCTACTGTATGATATTTGACATCAACAAATAGAAATCTGAGAAAAACTACACGATTGTAGGGTCTTGAGAAAGGAGAAAATGGTCATTCAGCTTTGGATACAACCTTGAGATCCAGACTTGATGAACAGATTTCAGTAATGAATAGTTACGAACTTCAGTGTTCAAAGGAAGGTTTGTGCCTGAAATTTCCTGGAGATCATGCATTCAGATTTATCTTGTTGAAATACGCCTGAGCTGCAAACTGCGCCATTCCTTAATCCATCTAAGGCATAACATAACAGAAGCAGGGGTGCATTGAGCTGTATAAATGCACTGTGCAGCTAAAGGCACTCATGGGTGGCCAAAATCTTTTCAAGATATTCAGGATTGAAAAATAAATGCATGCATTAATAAATAAATGTGGATTAAAATTGCTCTCCCCAGCCTCTTTGTGGAACTTTCTAAACAAAGTATGCTAATATTTGAAGCCTTATTCACATCAATTCAGCATGATTTTGAAGCTCTGCAGGTAACTGGACATGGAGTCAAGAGTCACTTTTCAGGTCGTATTTTTAGTCAGCTAAACAATTGCATCTATTTGCAGCCAAATAACCTCTGCTGTGTCTCAGAATGAATAGCTAAACTGAGTCAAGGTGTAAGTGGTCAGCAAGGGGAAAGTGAAATCACCAAAGGAAATTTAAATCCCCAGTATGTAATTTCAGGGATTTCAATGAGCAGAACTCACTCAAATTGCCTATTGTAGGGAAGTTGTCAGGTATATGGTAGGACTTTTGATCATTGCACGCCTCATTTTGCTTTCCTCACGAGAAGATTACTTTTTGCCTCTCCTAAAGAATTGCATCATTTCTACATTCGTTTTTGCTTTCAAACTTGATGATTTCACTGAACATGCCCTGAGTTTTTGTCAGGTTCCAGAAGCAGGAATCCAGCCACTTTTTAATCTTGGCATATTTGAAAAGAGGTTGTCGTGAGGTAGGGACTGGTGTCTTCTCCCAAGTAAACAAGGAATAGGATAACAGGGAATGGCCTCAAGTGACATTAGGGGAAGTTGAGGTTGGATATTAGGAAAATAAGTGGAAGAGTGGTCAAGGATTGGAACAGGCTGCCTACAGAAGTGGAGGAATCACTGTCTCTGAAATTGTTATTAAAAAAAAGTGTAGATGAAGTTCTTAGAGGTATTGTCTCGTGGTGGACTCAGATGTGGTGAGTAATGGTTGGACACGATGATCTTAAAACCTTAGTGATTCTCTGATTCTGTGGTCTCTTGGTCTCACAATGAGCAAGACCACAGAAGACATATATCTTTGGTATGATGTTACTGTGGGTTACTGTGAATCTGCTGTGCCCCACGTGAAGGTAGAGGATGAACACTCCTGCTCTTGACTTGTGCTAGATGGCACCGTGCCCTATTAGAGAATAACCAGGCCAATGTGTGTTTCTCACAGGAGCCAACTTCTCTTTGCGAGAACTGGGACTTGAAGATGTGACACCCACACACGGGACTTTGTACCGGACCGACATTGGGCTGCCTCACTGCGGCTACTCCATCAGCGCCGGCTCGGATGCCGACACGGAAGCAGACGTGGTCATGTCACCCGAGCACCCAGTCAGGCTCTGGGGACGCAACACCAAGTCCGGACGCAGCTCCTGCTTGTCGAGCCGGGCCAACTCCAACCTCACCCTCACCGACACAGAGCATGAGAATACTGAAACCGGTAAGTGGTGACAGCGCAGGCAAGTGTCAGCCTCCAGCTTTCTCAGGAATGTCTCTTCCTACTACTCCACCTTAATCTTCCTTAGGTTTTGTGATGGGGTTTTTTATCAGACTCCATGGAAACACTTTTCTAACAGCCCCATGCAGTGGCCTTTTGTACTGTCCTACAGAGTATTTGTTAATGAACTGCTGGAGAAGCTCCTACTTATTTATCACTGCGACAGAGATCATTAAATAGCTGTAATACTCTCCCTGCTTTTTGCAGCAGGCTTTCAGAGGGAAGGCATTTAAATCTCCCCTCCTCTGGCCGATGCTACTCTTATCTTTGCCCAGATTTTCTGGGCAGATAATTTTCTTCTCTTCCTTGCTGGTTCCTTGACAGGGGCTGTTTCATTTATGTAAATTGTCTGACTGCTCTCTGAAGGAAAACGATGGTGAAATATTTTTAGAGTCTTTTTCTTTGTGCAAAATAAAAGCTGAAGGTCACAGATTTTTTTATCTCTGTAACTTTGTGTCCCCAGCTGCAGGGATTCCTGCATCCCTTTTGTAGGTCTGCGAACCTTTTGGTCAGCAGTTCTGCCTAGCAGTGTAGGAGAAGGAGAGGGGATTTTGATTCAATTGCAGCTTGACCCAGGAGTTCATCCAGTCTTATATGCCTTTGCACCTTTAATTCAATTATAGCACAGCCTGCTTCTTAATATAGCTGCTGCATACAAGTCATCGGGCACTTGTGCTCAGTGCAGAAAGCTCACGTGAAATGACTGTATCACTTGTTTTTTTCATGCTTTTTGCCATAGTATTATAGTGACAAATGATGATAAGTTTTCCTCTTGAAGCCATGACATAGTGAGACATACACCACCCACATGATTTTATGTTTAACTCCAACAAAATTACAGTTGAAGCTTATTAAGTTTCTGCTCGGAGATAATGATATATTAGGCAGAGTTCAAAGATAAATGGCCTTCTGTTCAAAGGATGTACAGAAGAATCCTTATAAATTATCTTTACCATACTTTTTTTAAGATTCCTAGTGTAGTATCTTACAAACGGACACACAGTGCCAGGTTACATTACTTTCCTTGTGATCCTTGTATTTTGATGAAAAATGAGAGGGATCATCAGAGTCAACTAAAGGTTTGCACACTCAAAAGAAATTGCTAGAAAACAGAAAAAAGTAAGCACTTTGTGCTTCCATCTCATTCTCCTCTATCCAAGCTCTCTTTTGTGCTTTCCATGTGGTACGTGAACAGCTGCGATCCTATCCCGTACATTTTTTCTTTCCATGCCTACTAAGCAGTATATAGAATTTTATGGGTTTTTTTCCTTTGGTCTTAACAGAGAAGAATTGCATTATCTGCTGGAGTCTTTTTCCCTGCTTTCTGTAATGCTGTCTCTACACCTGCAAATGAACTTTGTGCCTGCAGATAACTTACAAATGAAATTATATTAGAAACAGCACATTAGCACTTTCACATGCCTGGAAAGGCTTTACTGAAAGTAATCACAGAGGGTATAGGACTCATATCAGGGTGGAGACAACCTTCAGTTCCTCTTTCTTTAAGTTTAATGACACACTAACCATTCGTTGAACCATCATTTCACAGCAACTACAAAAAGGGAAACGAGAAGTGGAGAACACACAGTGCTGTATAAATGTAGGAGTTTCTTTGGAGCCTAGGCATTTGCCATCTTAGATGTTGGGTGTTTTAAATGAGGGAGGCTGTATCATAATAAAAAAGTCTGTGTAGCACAAATAAAACCTAGATTGCTGTGGTGTCCAGTATGTAATAATGGATGACAAAATGACAAAAAAGAGGTGATGGAACTTGAAAGAAAATATTAAGATCCAAACTGTGCTGATGGTGAGCTGATGCTTAGATTTTTCTGGGAAGATGTCATAGATATCAGACCATGTTCAGGTCAGAAAAACTGATCCAGAACTGAGAAAAAGTTTGCTTTAACCTAGGGACTGCAGTGGAATTGATAGTATAAACATATCCAAACAAATGTTGCAACGTAGAAAGAAAAGGTTAAGGAAAAGTCTTTGAAGTAGGCAGAATCTGAGCATTTTCTTTTTGTAATTGCCTGGCACAGATAAGGGTATGAGAAACCTTTGTGTACAAGCTCCTCACAGCCTGAGACCTGCTGTAGGAAAAAATGAAGCCTGAGATCTTCTTAGAAGCTTTGCCTGCCAAACATAAAGGCATTTCCTCCCTCCTCACTCTACATAAGTAATATTTCTCTGGGCTGCTAGCTATCACACAGGCTATTTTGAGAAATCCCAGATTTACAGGAGAAACATTTTCAAGAAGACATGAAATTCTGCTAATGGCAATGTAAAGTAACATAATGCTATGACTTAGTTTACAGGATACCTTTATGAGCCAATATTAATTGTTGACAGTATTGATAGAAGTTATAGCCTTCAGCTGAAGTCAATATGGACTTTATGAACCTGCCATCAATAGAAGAGTTTATGGGGCCCATTAAACCAATTTTTCCAATGAGGGTCAAAGTCAGCAGTTTTTATGCTGTTCATTATTTATCCAAAATAAATAATAAGAATTTACTTCTGATGTTTGTAAATCTGAAGTTGTCGAAGCATGATTCTGCCAAAACATTTATTGTGCTCCTAGAAAGGGAAAGGTCTGGCTTCCTTGAAAACTAGGGTTTTTTTTTATTTCAGGAATGGTGTTGCCTTGAAGGAACAGATATGCTGCTCAAAAAGTGCAGTCACAATCCACCACTGTCATTAAGGAAACCTATGAAGTGCTCTGGTTTCATGGCATATTGTAATCCATAGATCTCTTGCACGGGGAGCTGGCATGGAAAGCCATTCGTAGCTTTATCTAAACTGTTAGGAGGTTTTCACAGATTTCCAGAATAGTTTGGATGGGAAGGAAACATCTAGTTCCAAGCCCCTGCCTTGAGCGGGGACACCTTCATTATGTTGAATGCTTCCAGGAGGCCAAATGCATTTACTCAGTTAAGAGTTTGTTTTCACTAAAGAGTTGAGTTATAACTCTGGCATTGTCCTGACCTCACATCCTGCACACTCAAACAGCCACGATGGCTTCCCCTCCAGTGGGGAGTGCATTTCACTTGACCTGGACTCTCACTTTGCAAAGTGAGGGGACAGAGGCACAGCTCAAGTTGCTGCCCCTCGTCTGGGGACAGTGCCATCATTCTGTATTGCTGATGTAGCAGGCAGTTTATATGGCTCAAGGGGTTTTCTGCAGCATGACCATGATCTGAACTGGAACTGTGAACTCCCATTAACAGTTCAGAACCAAACACAGAAGGAGTCTGGTTCCTGGAATTCTAGCAATGATGTTTGGAGAACTTCTTTCCAGTAGTAGATTGCACTGTTTCTCAGCAAGAGTGATTCAAGCAAAAGAAGTTCCTGAAGTGGTCATTTGGACTGAAGCCTGGAGTTTCCTGGCGGTACCTTAGCTAACCCTGAACAGAATTTGTACTGAGGCAGCAATTGTTTACCACAGAGAAGAGCACACTGAAGAAGAACAAGGTAACAGTCTTCCAGAAATTGGCTTATTTTGCAGCAATTTAGTCACATACAACAAAAAACTCAACAAAACAAACAAAAAACCAAACAAAAAACAAACAAAATAAAGCCAAAAAAACTTCTAATCATAAGAACATTGCCATAAAAATACAGTACCACAGGATAGTTTATACTGAAAGGCATTGCTGGAAGTTTCTGGTCCCTCTCCTTCTTAAAGTGGGGCTAAGTTGGAGGTCAGATTGGGTCACTCAGGGCTTTTTTCAAGTGCACTTTGAGTATTTACCAGAATGGAGAGGCCACAGCCTCTATATCCTGGTTCTGCAGCTGACCACACTTGCTATGCACAACTCTTCTTCTAAGAGCTGGTATGGATTTCTACTGCAGTTCATGTCCATTGCTCCCACTGAGCATCTCCAAGAACAGTGTGACTCCATCTTCTGAACATCACCCATAACAGTTAAAAGACAGCAACTAGAGTCTCCTCTCCTCATAAACAATTGGAAGGCAGTTTGGCACTGGAGGAGATCAGAGGAGTCAGAGGAACTCCAGTGCTAAAAGCTTTTAAGTGTAAACTAGACAAAGAGCTGATGAGAAAGGTCTAGACCAGATGCTGTCTTGGTTAGAGTGGCTTTTGAGCTGGCCTCTCAAGCATCCCTCTTTTTCCAGTTCCAATTCTTGCAGCATTGCTGTGCCTTATTCCTCTGGGGCTGTGCAGGACTGCTCAGGCTGGGCTTTTGTACTGCCTAGGGGACTCCTAATGTATGTGGACATGGACAGTGCTTGTGTGCAAGCATCCATGAACTGCGCTGCATATTTCCTCTGGGTCTGTAATGGAGATCTTAACCTGGATCCACCCAAAGGGTTATGAATCATACTGGTAATCTCTGGACAGATTTGAATTTGAGAGATGGGCAGAAAATGGGTAGATATTCCAATACAAAATCCCTTCCCTGCCCCGCCCCCCCAAGAAAAGGCAAAACAAAACCAACCAACCACAAAAACTCTGCCACCAACAACACAATCAAGCCACTTTTTCCCTCTGCCTTCAGTGTGATAATGAACTTACTGGTTTGCTCAGTATAGTCATTGCAATGTTACTGTACGCCTGGGTCAACAGCATTTTTAAAATTTGTCTTTGTGAAACTGGAGTTGCAGCTCTTTAAAAACAAACAAACAGACAGACAGTCCAGTTTAACTTTCAACTATTCCAAAGAAGCTGTTTTAAACTATTCCAAAGTAAGGATTTACTTTAGTTTTAATCTGGTCTCAGTGTTCATATCAACCAAGGCAAGTAGTTTGCTAAATATGAGAAAGAACAGGAGACAGAGAAAACGTTTTTTTTTCATTAGCAGGACAAGTCAGCCATGATTAATGCTGTGAGGAGTGGCCTGATGTTTCTCTCTGTCATCATCTCTTCCTTGGAAGAATGTAGGCAGTGTCAAACGGCCAGGATGATTAACATCAGATGGCTCAAGACACTTCAACTGAGTTGAAGATGCTCAACTGTGATCTATCATGTAAAGAAATTTTTGCAGCAGACGTGTAGCTGAAGTGTGACTTCAGCACACTAAGATATTAGTAGACATGAACTAAAATACAGATATAATCACTCTAGAAGCCAAAATTCAAGCTGCAGGACCTTTACTGTCAAATTGCCCAGTGCAACTTCTTTCCATCTTCACAGTTCAAAACCATGTGGAAACATCATCCTGCAAAAATTTCTGCACACCTTCTATGTTTGCTAAAGGGTTCACTGCTGGACTCCAGTCACCCATTTAATGATAAACTGGATGTAGTTTGATCACTCCTACACTTCCACTACACATCTGTTGATCATCTCTGTTTAGGAAGAACAGTTTCATCTTAGGTTCATATGTCTTTAGCTTCACCTCTGAAAGCACCGGTCAGTGCCAAAGGTGATATAGTGACTGTAGTAATACAGACATTTACTGGTGAAAAGATAAAGAGCACTAATTCATTTTGGACCCACATCCTACAAAGAGGAATAATTTCCCCTTCTGTCTCATCCCTGGATGCCACTGTGAGCAACCTGGTCTAGTAGGTGTCCCTGCCTTCCCAGGGCAACCCAGGGATTGGAGCTAGATGGCCTTCAAGATTCCTTCCAATCCAAATCGTGCTGTGATTTTTTTCCTTTAGTCACTACTGTTCTGGAATGCATTTAAGTGAATTTTAAAATTGTCAAGCAAACAAGCAGCTCAATATCCAAACATGCTCTCCAAGCCTTACCAACTTAACCGGAAAGATAAAAAAGTTAACTTTTGCTTTCTCATCAAATAAATTGCCTTTCTGAAAAATTCTCCTAGGCTTTTGTAAAACTGAAGTATAGTGACAATCAGGAGCTCTAAAGCTCACATGATAGCTCTGCCTTCTCTGCTATCTCATGCTCAAATATCTTAGCCATGTTAATTGACATAATACCTGATTTCTTCAGTAACCACCACATTCTCTGCTTCCACTGCTTGAGCCATTGCTCTTGCTGGAAAGAGTGCTTAAGAAACTGTGTAGGATTTCAGGACTCAACATAACTGACTGCTTATAGAACATGTTAGAAACAGGGTACATTAAAGCCAGAAAGAACTAATGACTAGTATTTAAAACAAGGAACACCAAAGAAATGCTACAACTTTATTTCTCCAGGGTAGTTAATAAATGTTACTGATGCTTTCATTTATTCAGTGGTGACTGATACAGAACTCACCAAAGCCTTTGAAGGCTCCAGTTGCCATCAGCAGTGTTACACCAGGTCCTAGGTGCATGGTGGTAACAATCTGTTTTTTGAAAACAGCATGCCTGAGTGGTATAAATCCCAATACTTTTGGTTAAATACACCACAATATGCTGTTCACTGCTAGTTTTCTGATAGCCATTTTGACTTCTTATAAAATCAGAAAGCTGTTCCAATGATGAAGCCACATTTCATCAGCTTTTAAAAAATATTTTCTCCTCATAGTTGTTTTACAACAGCTAAGAGAGCTTTAGACAAACAGTAATTATTTCTGTGTGTTTTCCTTGTTCCCTTTGGTTGTTGAGAGCTCTTCTCCTAATGTTGTCTCTATTTGCTACCGGGTGCCTTGCAAATAATAATAGCTCTGACTCTCTGCAGAGGAAGGATTTTTATTCAGTTTTCTTCACATTCACCTTCCTGTTTCCCAAATCATGTTGACCCAGATCACTGGCCCAAAGTACAGTTCAGTATATCAGTGAAATTAGCAGTGCCAGAATTACTGTGTAATCTCTGCATTACAAATTATTTATTAATACCCCAGTTGATAATCCATGGTGACTTTTCTTTTTATTACTGTGTTTTGCTGAGTAATTTCCTTTCAGGTTTCATCCACTCTATTGTTAATATTGTTACCGTGGTTGCAGCAACATCATCTCTTTCTTTTGTCCTTTGAATTAAACAGTGCATTATAAAGTACTTCCAGTAAATGAGTGTGTGTTTCAGACATGCTTCTTCTGCAAACCATGTAGGCAAAAATGTGATACTCATATTCTGGAGAATTCAGAAAGAAATTTTTTGTAAAAACAAAATATTTTTCAGAATAAATAATAATTTTAAAAGGATGTGCTATGAGCTATACTTTATTAAGTTTCCCTTATGACTTTTTAGTAAGGGAAAACAAGAATAAATTAGAATTACCCAGGCAAGATCAGACATCTGCTGCCTGTCATCTTTCACTTGTCTCCCATCAGTTGCAACTTTAATATTAAAAATGTGTTTCAACCGGAAATAAAAATTAGCCAGAGCCCTTACTACTAAAGATCCATCATCGATTGCAGAAGTTAGTGAAGAACTACATAAAGTAGTAGCACATCTAGAAGGGAATTTTTACTAATACTCTTCCTTATTTCAGCTTCTCAAAACTCTCACACTGCCCCTTTCCATGTAAGATTTGCCAAAAAATCTCCATTTTAACGGTGTGTAGATATTGTTGGGATATGGCAATTTACTGAAGCCACCTCACAGAGATATTTAGAGATTTGGTGATCACTTGAAATGTGAAGGTCAGGAGAAGAAATGTGCCTTCAGGCTCTCCAACCATAAAGATACTAATATTCCTATGAAGACTGTTAGTCCTAAAAAGGAGACTGTTAACTGAATGACCATCAAACGGTACATTTTCCACTGAAAAATGGCTCCCTTGAAGGCTGTTACGTCTTCCTTACTTGTGATCCAACCTTCTAATCACTGGCATTTTTTATAATAGATTCCTGATATTTTCTTTCCTTTTTTGTCTTTTTTGGATATTAGTCCTGAGATACTTCTTGAAAGTGAATAGATGAGTCACCACCTCGCTACTTCACAAGAGTCTCAGAGAAAGTTTCACTTGGATGGGACAGTGAATTGATGGGGTTTAGGACAACAGATCCTTATCTCCTTCCGAATTCAACCAACTCCCTGCCCACTGGGTGTAAAACAGCCTTTCAAAATGAGGATGTCACTGTTTCTCAGACAGGATTTAACCCACTTGAGAGCTCATTGTCCCTTTGGTAGCACCACAAAGGGAACCAGCAGCATCTTTGCTCTCCATTTAAGAGCCAAAGGCACCTGAGATTAATCTGAGTTTAGCACTCCAGTGCAGCATTAATGGTCAGTATCTTGATTCTGTTTCACAGTGAAGAAATTCCCACTAATTTGTAGGTCTAATTTATCTCATTGCTAGCCTCTTTGTCCCTGGAGGAAGTTTTTCCATTTACTTTTTTTTGTTAATTTTATTCCTGTAGAGAATATACTTTCGGCATTACTGTGATCTGCATCTGAAAGGATGCTGACATTAAAGTCCTTCACAATGTTATTCTGCAGTAATGAACTGCAGTTCAATATAGGTTAGTGTGTAGGCTTCACGTTGTTATTATTATTGTGATGATGGTGAAGCCATGAGGCAGGGAAAAAAGCTTTAAACTCTAAAAGCTCATTATTAGCCTGAATATTGGGGGAGAGGGCATGTAGAAGCAACATTAACAGGTAAGAATTTACTGTTCTTTGTAATTGCGCCATTAATTTCTGTCCTTTCCTTTGCGACTTTAAACTGCCTTGTCATGGAGATTTTTTAAAGGAAAATAATTGTATTTATTAATGTTGCAGGCAAGCTGCCAAGTATTTTGGAAGCAAATCTGTGCATTTTTTACACTGTTTCTGAGTGTCATAAATAATTTCTTTTGGTGTGATACACCCTAAGGGGAATAAACCTATGTTCAGCAGCGTGAAACCTTCTACTCTTTTGATAGTAGCACTTTGATTCCAGCCTGGTTTTGGGGTGGGATTTGTGCATCATTGCCAATCAGGAATGGCTGCTGCCACAGACTGAGGATTATGGTCAGGACTCTGAGGGCCATCAGAGCTGGCATGGCATTGGACATTAGTACTAGAGTCAGGGTGGACCTACACCTCACTTACGACTTGGAGCAGAATTTTATTTTTAGGGCCAGGATTTTATTTTTTTTATTCTAGGCAAATGATTGATCTATCTGGAATAGATGAAAGAGAAGCAGCATGGAGAAAAGTGAAGAATTACGAGAGACAGTAAATATCCCATCAACAAGGATGGGGTGATGGTTGAGAAATATCCATCAAAATGGCTGGATATCTACCTGTGTAGCCCACAGACTTCTGCCTCCAGAGTTACCCAGGTGGTTAAGCATGGAACAGGGAGCCAAAGCTTGAAATAGCATTTTCTCCACTTTTTTCCTTCATCCTGGATCTTTTGGGGGTCATATCGAGCTGCAATGGGCAGCACATGTCCATTCACTATCCAAGCCTTTCAAAGACAGAAAGCACTATTCCCTGATGAGTATAAGAAATTGGGAAGAAAGCCTGATGCACCTTTCTATACCCACCATTACCTCTTCAGATGTCCTTCCCAACTGGGCATTTCCAGATGCTAATATCTGTATTTCTGAATTCCCATTTGGCCCACTGGATCTGCTTCTGAGTTCAGCACACAATGTTAGTCCACATCTGGTTCAGTCTCCTACAATGCCCCTTGAGGTATCCGGCTTTGTTTCTTTCAGTGAAGATATGTCTCCATCTATAAGCAGAACAAAGTGAGAGGAAAGAGCACGTTATTTTTGGTTTACCCATGCCCAGAGGTGCACACTGAGCTCCAAATAAAGGAAAGCATATCTTCTGCCATGAGAATTTATTCATTAAAATCTCATTGTTTTATTTCTCAGAGGATTTTGATTAACTTTTAGGAACTTTATTCAATCAAGGGCAGTGATTGAAAATGCATTACTGCCCTAATTCTGCAAAGTTTTTAGTGTTTCTTTGGACTGTCCCTAAAAACTTCAATTATAAGCTCTAGGGCAGGTTGTTGTTTAGTTTTCTTCACCACAGCAAAGATCTTATTGAATCATGTATATAAAAAGAAAACAATAGTTCATAGCTTTTTACACAGGCAGATAGTGACAGGACAAGGGGGAATGGTTTTAAGCTAACAGACAAGAGATATAGATTAGATGATATAAGGAAATTCTTTACTGTGGGGATGCTGAAGCACTGCCACAGGTTGCCCAGGGAAGTTCTGGATCACACATCCCATGAAGTGTTAAGGCAAGGTTAGATGGCATTCTAAAAAACTTGATCCAGTAAAAAGTGTCCCTCTCTATGG
The DNA here is from genome assembly GCA_037013685.1 of Acridotheres tristis. Classification (NCBI taxonomy): domain Eukaryota; kingdom Metazoa; phylum Chordata; class Aves; order Passeriformes; family Sturnidae; genus Acridotheres; species Acridotheres tristis. Next base: position 30,777,243 of record CM072884.1, on the reverse strand, counting down.
CAGGGGGCTTGAACTCAATGATCTGAAGGGTCCCTCCTAACTGAAAATTGTGATTTTATGATTACATCTGAGAGACGAACTTGTTTAAGAGGTTGCCACCCAGGTACCCATCCCCATGTCCTTTCTGGGGTTCTCCATCCCCATGGTCATGATAGTGCAACTGCTCATGGAGTCCAGCTCTGACTTATCCCCCAAAACCACGTGCTTTAAAGCCTTTCCTCAAGGGTGCCAGCACACAGCGCTCTTGATTTCAGTTTCCACTCAGTTCTGGTGCCAGAGAGATCAGTTAGATGCAGGGTAGAGCAGCAGAAATCCCACCCAACAGAAGATCCTCCTGATTCGAGACAAATAAGGGACAATGACTGAGGGTGGCGTAACAAAAACATCTGGGGGCTATTTAAACCAGCATTGCCAGCAAGGCAGGAACATTGCCAAACTCTCTTGGAAATGCACCCCTGCTCCAGCTCCCCAGCAACAATGGTCACTGCATTGGTTCTCACCAATGCATTTTCTGTACAAGACTTATTTTCCTCTCTATCTTCAGCATGATGAAGTACTTTTATTCCCCCTAGTTTGGTAGGAGGGAGCGAAATTACGACCATATTCCCGTATCCATTTAAACACAGTTTTGACATGAATTTCAAATAAATGTAAGACAACAAAAAATACTAAAAAAGCCAGTAATCATCTACTGAATAAGAAATCTGTTGTTCACCATTTTATCTTCGTAAAAAATGTAAAAAAGTAAGAATCTGAATAAATGCATGCTAAACTATATAATTGCTGAAATAAATATGTATAGATATAGGATACTTTTTGATTTAGCATAAAGAAGCAGCAAATTATACCAATCAGTGAGAATCAACCGGTTTTAAAAGAAAATAACTGAAAAGCACACATGCAAAACAAGATTAAACCTGATTATTTAAATCAGGATTCTCTGCATCCTGGTTTAAACCATGATTATAATTTAAATCAAACCACCCTGCCACAAATAGTTTAGAGACAATGATTTCTCCCACTTATATAATGTGCAGATTTTATAGCTGGGAGAGAGTCATGTTGCTTGTGTGGAACATTTATGCACTGAGCCTTCACCTCCAGCCACTTTCTTAGTTTGCTTCTAGTCTGGTTTAGGTGTTTGAAGAAGGCAAATGGTAATCTTCACCCCAATGAGTGGGAATCTGGTATCCCACAAAAAAATTCAAGATGATTTTCCTTTGGGAGACTTGCTTCTTTCTTAGAATGGAACACTGCAGCCTCAGAGTCAGGCTAGGATGCTGACTCCCCAGTAACACAGGGACTGGAAAAGTAGCTGTAACCCCAGATTAGAGTATGAAGGGAAATGCCTCCCTCTCTCTGCTTTGGACATTTACATTCCTCTTAACAAAATTTCCTTTTGCTCCTGTAGTTGGAAGGGATGTTTGTCCTTCATTAATTGCTCTGGCTTGCTGCTGTGCTCTACCAAGCAGCTGTTAATGTTCCACCCCAGAGGAGTCTGCAGTTCAGTGATGGGTGAAATGATTAAGGCTCACAAAGCACTTGATCATTTGGAATGAAAGGTGTGACATAAACATACCCCATTAGTTTCATTAGTGCTCAACAAAGCAAACTTTACCTGTAGCTGGTTCCACTCCTTGGAATTTAATACAAGGTGTTCCCTCTGGAACATATGCAATTTGCTGGATGCATTCTTCACCTGTCCTGAAAGAAGCCTGTTACCCAGACTGGTGATTTGACCCATAATATATTGGGGGACTGCCATGAAATGAGTGTTATGTTTGCAGAAGTTTGAAGAAGTGTTAATCCTGGCTCAGTTCTCAGGAAAAGAATGGTAATGACTTTGGATATTACTGATGTTTACTCCTGGTGTCAGGAAAGTAGAAATTTTGGCATGGGATCAGTCTACAAAGGAAAATAAAGAAAGAGCTTAAAGAAATGCTACCTGATGGAGCTGTAGAGAAGCATGTTAGAAGTTTGGTTGATAAAGATGGTTAGGTTGGTAAAAGTTCACTTAAACATTTATGCAAATAGAATATAGATGTATGTATTTGTGAATTATATGCGTAAACTAGACTTGCTGTGATACACAGGAGCAGGGGGAATGTGCTCTCCTTGTCCCTTGTCAGGACACAGTGTCCCTCAACCCCACCTGAATATTTTTGGCTGTTGAGTGTTCATCAAGTGTGGTTCCCCCTGAGGGGAGTCCTTGCCATTCCATTTGCACAGGTCTCCTTCCACTAGTATGCTGGCTGCTCTCAAATCAGGACAAATTTGCCCTCTTTGGTCATTTTCCTTCTATGAATGGAGCAAGCAGAAAGCAGAGATCAACTCACAAAAACTCCATGGGTCCTAAGGCTGAATGGGACATTTTCATAGCTCCCTTCAATGGGGGTCATTTGTGTGAGCTGTTAGACCTTGTGATTTGTGTGAACTGAAGTTGAAACCTGGAAAAAAGTCAGTGAACAGTCTTATTTTCTTCACTGCAAACAGATAAACCCTCTCATTATTTGGTCAAAAATTACCAAAGTTCTGACAGGAAAAAAAAAAAAGAAAAAGATATTGCTATGTTAATTGTTGGATTGTTGGATAGAGAACTTCCAGGGCTAAAAGGGTAAATATTGAGGCCGTAGGTTCTGGAACTCAAGTTTGATGCTTCTCAGCATTTTACTGGATATCTAGAGGCAAACTTAAACAAAAGAGTTCAGACAACTTCTCTCTGTAAGCTGCATGATTAAGGAGGAGATCAGTTCCCAAAGGAATGTTTTGGAAGGTAGCAGTGCTTTTTCTAGGGAGATATTTTACCACCTCACAGCAGAAGATTTTTTTAAGACCTTTAGAAAGAGCCACAGTCTGAACTCTCAAGCAAATGCAGCCCCCAATCATTTTCGTCTCAATCATTGGCACTAGTGCTTTGCATTGTCTGCATGAGATTATGTTAGTCCCACATAGGCACAAAAAGTAAGAGAAGATAATCAGGAAGAGTTCCCAAAGACACCATAGACCTGGAACATCTATTACTGCCCCTGAACAGTACTGCAGTAGATTCATTCCCCATAGACAGTGATGAACCTAGTCCTTAACCTTCTCTTAGTTCTTTTCTTCTGGAGTTTCTCACTGTAAGTAATGTTTTCCAAACCTTTAATGCTCTCATGAGCCATGTACTGTTTATCAATGTCCTCCCTGTATTGGATTTGGCTAATTCATTCTTGGCTTTGTCTAAAGTTCTTGCCAATATATTTCGTCCTTCCAGAGAAGAATGTCCAGACCAGATAAGAGACGGGGAGAGGTCAATACCCCTTTTCCCCAGCAGGCACAGACAGCAGATAGATTCTGCAGAGGAGTCACTAGCATGCTTTCCTGGAGAAACTACTAAAAAATCTCTCCCAGAGTTACTTCACAGATTGATGTCTTATCGATGGTGGCATGTGGGGGTTGAGAGGATAGGAGGGACAGATGGTCCATAAGGCTCCTTTGAGATACAGCCAGACTCAAAGAAGAAAAAGGAAGATTGGTGAATTTCTGGAAGAGCTTATTTCCTCCTTGGACTTGAACAGGGTGTTGAAATTCATCCAACAGACTCTGTAAAGCCTTTTGGATTCTAAGAAGACGACATAGATCTACAGCCTCATTATTGCCTATTGGGCTGTAAAACAAGGCTGTAACGAAGGAGGGAGACAATAGGGTTTGCTTCTTTCCTGTTTATACCAGTTCCTCTCCAATTGGAAATGTACTAATACAGCTTCTATGAAATAATTATTTCAGCATTGTTTCCTTTGGCACAAGTATCTGATCATTCACATTCCACATAGGGAGTTACTTTGAAATGAATAATTCCAAATAATTTTCCAAGAATAATTATATTAATACATTTTCAAGTCTAGATAAGCCTATGAATAGCATTCCAGACTAGGATGAAAAAAAAATCAGATTCTTTACTTGCATGTTTTTGGAAATATGCAGACATACTTTCCCTTGCAAAAATACTGTCTGAAAACTGGTTAGTGACTCCTGGTTAGTGACTCTAGTTTCTAATATTTTAAAGTAAGAGTGTTATAAATTACAGGGAATTCAGAAGGTCACTAGCAGGGAGTGTTTTGAAAATATCATTGTGCTAGGAAAGTTGTTATGGGAAGAGCAAGAATTAGGTTATTTTGAGGTTCTATGTATCCCTGCAGTTAGGGAGTTAGGAGGCAGGCAGTAACTACCTTTATCATGATGTGCCATAAAATCTCCAAGATGCTGCTCAAAACCATTGAGATCCCAGTCCACTTGGGCAAGAGAGAGAAGAACAGGAGAGCTGGTTCTGTCCATCTGTTGAAGACATGACCTTGCCCCGGGGTCAGTTTTTCTGTAACGATTGCATGAAAGGTTTCTGAGGTGGGTTGTTGCAGCCTCTGTTTTACACAGCTCTCGGGCGCGGGTGGGGGGAGGGGGGGAGTGGAAATCTGTTGCATGACTCAGACTCATCCAGCTTCTTCTCAGCATTTACTATTTCTTCCACTCAGATTTTGCATTCAGCATCCTCACTCAAACAACTCCATTTCCTCCCTCCCTTTCTTCACCTTTATTTCTTCCTGATGAGCAATTCAAACGGCAAACTGTTCCTCTCCTTCATTCCCATCAGTGGCTCCATTCAAAGTCCTGCCCATGTTCTTATTTTCTTGGCAGAGCTGTATTCAGTGAATGCATTTGTTTCTTTAGCTAAAGAACAAAAATATCTGCAAGCAAGCTCATTTCCCTCCCAAATTGCTTAGGAAAGTAGTGCTGGGAAGGGGGGCAAAGTGCTTTGTCAAGTGTTAGAGGAACAAGAGAGACATCTTCTCCCCCCTGACATCTCTCTTTTATTATCATTTGGAAGACTCTGTTAGTCTTTCACTTCCTTGGGGACTAGAAACATCTTGAAAAGATCTTTCATGCAGGCAGATAACAAACTCACTGTAGAGCTGCATCAGAAAAGGAAAAATTACTTGCTAGTAATGATGTTTATCACAATCTTTCCTCCTTTCCCAATGCTACAAAGGAAGCTATCTCTCAAATAAAGGCCAATTCTTGTCCCTGGTTTTTTTTTTTTTTTTTGGCAAACTACCCATTGTGAAAATTCAGTGCATATAAGCTTGGCTGATGGAAGTTTTACAAAAAAGTGGGTGGAAGGAGATGACAGTGTGGGCTGATATGATTTATTTGAGATAGACCTGATCTGATAATACACAACATGAAAAAAGCCACGTTGTTTCCGCTTAATAAAGTGGTGCGAGGGCTGTTCCTGTGGCTGAGCAACATCAGTAAAGCCTGGGCCAGATGTTGGGAAACTCACACTCCCACTGGACTGAACTCATCAGCCTAGTCTGCTTGGCTTTTCATCACACTAGGACAGGAAAACACAGCCATGTGGCACTGTGGGTCATTTCTTTGAAGGAGACTTTGATTTCATCTGCTCTGCAGGGATGTTAAAAATCTCAGAGTACTTTAATGGAAAGGGTGACCCAGGTTTCTGTGCTAAGGTGTCTTTCTCATCAGTGTTGTATAGTTAGGACTGAAACAACTGGCTACCATCCTCAACACTACAGGCATCCACATCCTAGACTAATAACTCCCTATTGCTAAAAGTTAAAGGAGGTAAACCTCATGACACTGCTATAAAATGGCAATGTACAAGTCCGCAAATTGATGATGTGCAAGCCTGCCAAGTGTGTGTGCACATGGGCAGCTGCAAAGCAAGGTAATTCCTTGGGATGTATTTCCATCCAATTTAATTATATCTGCTTGATGTTGCATTCTCTGTCTTTGGCAAGACTGGGACTAGACCCCAGGACTCTGACACTCAGTCCTATGAGTCTACCCAGAATGTTACTGAGATCTTCAGAGAATAGGAATTGATCTGCTGCTACTGACTCCAGCCCTCTGAAACACTCAAGAAATGATGGTATACACCTCTAGCATGGTCAGTCCACTGAATTTATGGTACTAAAAAAAAAGCTTTCTCACCTTAAGACATGGTATTATTTATTAAATTCAGCAGGAAAGTATCTGTATATCAATTCTCTTTTTCACAGAGGTAAAAAGAAAAAGTACTCCAAAGTGGCTATTAATTGCTTAATGCCCAAGTAAGTGACAGCTCACCTAGTAATATTTCACTTAATGTCTCATTATATAATGATTGAAATACCAAGGTTAGTCAAGTTCAAGATGTTGAAGACCTTGTCAACATGATGAGAATGAAATGTAGTTTTCCTGGAGATGTGCTCAAAACCAAATAAAATTATTTAGATATAAAATCATAAAATAGTTTGGGTTGGAAAAGCCCTCTAAGGTCATTGAGTCCAATGGAGCACTGTCAATCCCACCACTAAACCATGTCCCCAAGTGCCACATCTGCACATCTTTTAAATCACTCCTGGGATGCTGACTCCACTACTGACTGTCCTGGGCAGTCTGCTCCAATGTCTGACAACCGTGTTGGTCAAGAAGCTTTTCCAAATATCCAGTCTGAACCCCCTGGTGCCACTTGAGGCCATTTCCTGTTGTCCTGTTTCTTACTACTTGGAAGAACAGACTGACTCCAACCTCACTGCAACCTCCTTTCAGGCAGTTGAGAGAGCAATATGTGGGGTATATGTATATGAAAACAACCTAACCAGATGCAGAGAACAAATTTCTGGAGGATCACAATTCAGTCATCAGTATCCTCCTGTCTTGATTTCTTAATTAACATCTGTAAGTAGCTGTAAAGAAGGAGAAGGCACACAACTGAGGTACCAGTTTGAAAAGGTCATCTTTCCTGTTTTTAACAGACAGCTCCCTTTTTCAAAAGAAAGATGTTCCTGCTAGAAATGTACATAAATATATGACTTTTTAATAAGGGCATGTAGCTCATTACCCTCTGCAAATTAACCATACCTAATCATATATTTCCTAAAAAATAAAATAGCACATTGCATCTGTTAGTCTTCATTCAAATACAAACCAAATATGCATGAGTACTGTAGTATAAACTGTTCCATCTGTTTCCGTGAATATACAGTCACACTGGTCACCCCCACACACATAACAGAAGGGTCTTTTGCTCTTGGCATGTGTCCCCACTGAAGAACTGTGTTTCAACTGGAAGAAGTTGAGCTGGAGTAAGAGTAGTACTACTGTAAAACACCTCATATCCTGTTGCCTATGCTGCCATGGTCATCATACATGCACAGCCTCAGGAGTACTAGGGGAAAATCTTTTGGGTTTTACCACTACCACAGAACTGATCTTCACCCTAAATTCTTAAAGAAATGGTAAAAGAAATGTCTGGTTTTTCTGGAGATACAGAGGGAATTGTGGGAAGGTATGAGATGACAGGCATTACTTGAGTGGCACAAATGGACAACATCAGAATTTGGTCAGTAATACTGCTCTGGGTTTCATCCCATATATACTTCGAGCAGATTGCTTCCAATTTATTGCATTGCCATCATGTAATCAGGAGGTTTGGTGTGTGACCAAGAGGAGATTTACAAGCAAATCTGAAGCTGCAGTGCAGGTTAGTGTTGTGACAAAGGCAAGTTACTATTTTTAGAAAACACGAATTTGTCATTCAGCGTGTCGCAAGGTTGTCACCATTCTCGCTTCCTCTTGCTCTTTCCCTCTGGACTGCACATCTCAGCCACTTGCATCCACATCAGTGCAAGATGCTAACAGGCAATGGCTGGCCAAGGTTCAGTTCCTAGTAATGGATCACAAACCACTCCAATATAGCCACTTCCTCTACTGGAAGAGGAAATTACAGTCCATGGCGACCATTGTGTCTGTACTGGAGACTGCGCTGGTACAACCTCAGCACTGAAAAAAGCCAACCTTGTTCCTCATGCAGTTGTTCACTGCTGTCATTGTTTCACCTTAATTCCCCTCCTTGCTCATCAGGCTTCAGGATCTGTCTCCTAGCACATCTTGCTTTTTTGCATTTGAGAAAATCGAAGATCTGCCTGGGGCTTTGGTCCTGGGCTAGAGAGCTGCTTCACCCCGTGCCTGTGAGCTTACTCTGGTGTCACCAGAGCCATTCAGCAGAATAACAGACACAAGTAGTGCTCAGATCAGCTAGTTTTGCTTTTAAGATTTCAGATAATATCTTGCTAGGACACTGTGCTATATTGTATGTGTGTGTTTTGGCCCAGTTCCCATAGGCGTCCCAAGTTCAGCTGTGCTAAGCAAAGCAGATACATTCAGACTTTCTAGCTACTTCTTTGAGTTACATTTTACCCTCCAAAATCACATACCTTTTTCTCTGGTTTCCATCTTCTTTTACACTTCCAGTGATACAGCTATTGCAGTTGCCACATTTGCAACTTATTTCTGGGCAAACATGATCCTTCCTCCTATGACTTGCACTTGGGTTGCTGAAAATACATCAGATCAGATAGAGAGGTGGCAACTTCATAAAACACAGCCAAATTCTCAAATTGTGTGCAGACAGATGCCCTCAGTCATCACGAGACTACAAAAATCATGTTCTGAAACAGCAGCAATGGTGAGTACTCCTTGGTGACCAGCCTGGGAAGGTGAGGGGCTGATGAAGAAAGGTGCTGTGGAAAGAGATCTGTCCCAGCTGGTCAGTGGTTCCAGAGCTGTCATTTTAATTAGCTGTATGTATATATACGCTTGTATAATACACACTGTACATCTTTATCAGCAGGATGGGTTCACTAAATATAGGTCAACTGAAATTACTTTAGAAGGAGCCTCAGCACTCAGCTTTCCACCTGTTTCTCTTCAACAGCTGCCCAGACTCTGCAAAACACATGAGATGAAAGGCACTGTAGAGCTCCAGTGCAATACTATTATTACATCTAACAGATGAGCAATCAGATCTGAACTGACCAGGGACTGAGCATATGAGGCAAGAGGAGAATCCTTTGGGGAGAGCGTTACCATGAAAGTAATACAATTCCGTATTTGTACCAGTGACTCTGAAATTCAACAGCAGTCAACCTAGTACTAGCATCCTTTTAAATATCATCTTTCATTTCTTAGCAAACAGCAATATCCTGTAACAGCATTAGGGCAGGAGAGGGAGGGGAGCTGCACAGCAACCAAACACACATGCAGGAGGCAAAATGGGCAGGCAGGAGCATGAAAAGCGAAGTATTGGTGAATTTGTGGGTGTTCTGAAAAACAAAGTACAGGGACGTACTTGTGTTCCTGAAGTGAATTTTAAGAAAAGGGCAAGAAACAGAGACCACCAGTGAGATGGCTGGGGGAAGCAGCATTCAGACAGAGGTCACAGCCCTACTGATACCACGAGCTCATGATTCTGTTTTCATTCCTGGGGCCCAGCAAGCTAAAAGACAGTGTAGCAATATGCAGGGAACAAATCCAAGTGTGTCAATTATCTGAATATCTGTGCAGTGGGCATTTGTTTTGTCTTCACGAGAAATGAAAAACAAAAAAAAAGAAGAAGAAAGAATGAAACCTGCTTTGACCATTTAAGACAGCTTTAGGGAAAAAACAGTGTAAAAATAAAATAAAACAGAGGCCCAAGGATTTTCAAAGCTTTGACTTGGCAGTGGGAAGACACTGAAATTCTCTTTTAAAAATGTATTTTACTCTGTAAGGTTATCTTTTTAAAATGCATAAAGATCAGCAGGCTATCAATGAGCCTAATGTTGTTCTGCACTGATTTCCTGGACAAGCTCAATATCAATAATCTGGGAATCAATAATTTGGGAATAAACCAATATATGTGGATGGCAGCTGACCTTAAGTGTAACCTTCACACTGCCTTTTTGGCAAAAGGGAAAAGCAAGGAAGATGATAATGAAGGCTCTAGTTTTAGCTGATATTAATAGGCAGAGACAGCAGACCCTTCCTGATAGATTTTCATTTCATGAAATGATGAGATGATACTTAGATGATCACAGGGTGAAATGCTGAGTTTGAGAGCCAGGTGTCTCACACCTTAATAACCCTTTTCTATGATGAAGGTATGCCATGAATAGCAGTGTTTGAAGGTAGTGAGCTTGGCATCAGGAGACTCAAAATCTCCTCTTGCTTTAGTCACTTCTTGTGTCAACTTATTCAAATCTCTTTTTCTCTCTGGACTTTCATTTTCTTCACAGTAATACTGACTATAACACTTTTCCCCCCTTCCTCCCACCTATATTCTGTTGTGAACATGTTCAAGAAAGAATTTAAACTGCAACCAAAAAATTGGCAATTTGGATGGCTGCAGTGTGGGGAGGTTTGGGGTTACTGCAAAGCCAATGTAGGTTTCATTTCTCACAGGAACGGTTGGAGGAGGAGGTCAGGGAAATGATACAATTGCAGACTCTAAATATATCCACCAGGTAAATACTAGGGAGGGAGTAGAGGTCTTTAAGCTAAAAGATGCTGCTGGCACATGAACAGATGACTGCAAATATGCCAAAAATAAATTTAGGCAGGAAGCTAGAAATTTTCTAACTGTTAGAGAATGAGTTCTGGAATTCCTTCCAGATTAGAAGATTAGAGAAGAAAAGAAGCAATTTTTAGACAGTCCTGAGCAGGCTTGCATGGGACGATGCTTATTATATTTGGGGGTAGTGTTGGTGACCTTGAACATCCCTCTTAATCCCACATTTGTATTTCATTTCTGTGTCATCCAATGCCTGCAGTGTCCTGTATAATGTGGCAGAGAGAGCTGTGTCAGGCAGGTCACTTCTAAACACCAGTAACCCCTGCTGTAATGCACTGCCAGTTCTCAGGGCTGAGAGCCATGGCAATGGGAGTGGATCACAGACAAGCCATATTTGAAGGCTTGCTTCCCATGCAGGAGAACATAGGGCTTTTTTAATTGCAAACTGTCCTAGGCAGAAATGATATCTCTGCATTCACCACATGAATGGAAGGACAAGGGAAATTTGAGAGTAGCTTGAAATTAACCTACCCAAGTACTGTTATTCTTTCAGTTTGTGTATTTTTGCCTTGCTGCAAATTCAAGCCGTTCAACGAAAAGTCAGAACCCTGCTGGGCAAAGGGCTGCTCAGTGCACATTAAGGAACAATCCGTGTCCTAAAGGAATTGCAACACTTGCCAGCGAAAGAGGTTATTGTCCCCACCTCACACCTAGGAAAATGCAACAGGGGCTTCATTAGGGCTTTATATTTCTAAAAATGGCCTCAGCTTGAGCCCCTACAGGCTCGATATTACTTTCAGCTCCTCTGAAAATAGGAGCAATTGAGGATGAAGCCTGACACTAGAACAGCTAATTTTTTTAAAGTAAACGTATTGCTGTCATTGCTGTTCTGCTTCTTGTACTTTTTGACTCTTGAGCCAAACTGTCATCCCTGATGTAGTGTGTTTTTTCTTGTGTTTGGTGGCTGTTGAAACCACTTTCAACCTACTCCACTACTGAAGCAAGTAAAGGATTCCAGTGTGCCTCCATGGGGCAGAGCTGCCTGGCCATGGATAACTACCCAAAAGGAGGCTGTAGTGAGATCGAGGTTGGTCTCTTCTCCCAGGTAACATGCAATAGGACAGGAGGAGATTACATCAATTTGTGCCACAGGACATCAAGATTGGATATTAGGCAGAATTTCTCCACAAAAAAAAGGATTGTTATACATTGGAACAGACTGCCCAGGGAAGTGGTGGAGTCACTGTCACTGGAAGTGTTTAAAAGACACAGAGACATGGCACTTAAAGACGTGGTTCAGTGGTGGGCTTGGCAGTGCTGGGTTGATGGTTTGACTTGATGATCCTAGAGGTCTTTTTCAACCTAAATAATTGTGTGGTTTTATGTTCTTTAATAACTAAGGCAAAAACGTGTCTCTTGGCTTACCTATTTAATAAGAGATTAAACTAAACACTTGCTATGTTGTATTTTTTCTCTATTACTTCAAGCTATCCATCTCTATATTTTTGTCTTATCCCTTCATCTTTGATGCACCCAGTTTAACAGAATTATCATCACCCCTAAAGACCACTTTGTTCAGCAGTGATGGCTTAGTATTTATACCTTACATTTGCCCTCAAAACTTTTGACATGGGATAAGAGAGCAAAACAATTGAAACATAATATTCTGCTACATGATGATAATTTTCCTTCATTGGTGAAGATTAGGGAATGGCATTATTGTAAAGATCCAATTACCTTTTTTATGAGCATTGTATATTTGGAAAGTAATAAAACAGAGTTATAAAACTCAGATGATTAGGAATCTCAGAGATGCTCTGCATTTTAAGAGGGGGTGTGGAATATTCTTTTAATTGCATCTAAGCACAGCCCAGCCAATGATTAGTTACTTCCAAAGCAATAAACATTACCTGGGAAGCAATAAAAGGAAATGCAGGAAAGTTATTTGATGGATGATTCCCAGAAGACATAAGGCAAGAGAAGAGAATGTGGTTTAGTGGTTAGAATAACAGCAGAGGAGTCAGGACTCCTGCCGTCTCATCCAAGCTGGGAAGCTGACTTACTAAATGTTCTGGAGTTAATTTTATTTTATTCAGTGTTAAATTTGGTCTAATAATACCCAAAGAATCGATGAGAAGCTAAATATGCAAGTGTTTGTCAAGGCTTTGAAAGGTAGGATGAAAGAAGTCATTATAAATGCAAAGAAAGAGCTGAAAAACGAGGAAGGTATTTTTTGAAGTCAGACTCTGTAAATGCTAACACAAGTGAAAATGGACTAAAGGAAGTTCCTGTCATATATAGAGGTCAGAGATCGGCTCCTTATTTTTATCTAGGAAAGCACAAATATCCTTGATTTCAGTTCTTTGAGAGTTCAGTGGAATTTCATTTCATTTCCATAGTAATTTCCATAGTGTCAGCTTTGACCCTACAGCCTAAACCTGTTTTACACAATCCCATGCCCTCCATGACCTAGAAATACTGGTTTCTTTGCTAAAATAATCGGTCAGGGTGCTGGCAGAACATAAGAGCAGAAAGCACAAAAGAGAGATATACATGAGTTCCTAAGACAGAGCAATCTTCCAGAGCATCCTAGAAAACCAAAATCAAAACAAGAACCACCCATGACTCATGACAGTCCACAAATTGCACTGCAATGATTTTCAGTTCCAGTTAGAGCAATAAAAAAGAGAGACTGATGAAAGAGAAAAAAAATTCTTATGTTCTTCCACTCCTTTGGAAATTATTCTGTTACCTTATCCTTTAAGGCTGAGAGATAATGTGACACAGTGGTTGTCACTTCATCAGTCATCTCCATTCCTAGAACTCTTGGAAGCCTTGATGAACAAAAATAAGGAAATGAGGATTTAGACGCATTAATTGAGTGATAAAGATAAATGTATTGAGAAATTTGAAAGAAAGAAAGAGGTAGAAGCAGCCAGAGACTAGTCCATCCCTTATCCTGGATTCTCATGTGCTTGTCAAACTTCAAGTCTGTTTTTGCCAACAGTACTAGAAAAATGTGGCCTCTGGCTGCCCTTTTTGAGCACATGGAGGCTGTTTAAAAGTGCAGAACTGAGTTGCTGAGTCCCCCCAAGAACACATATCCAAAAAGAGGTATGTATTATCTTTTGCTAAACACAAAAAAAAAAGAGTATTAGGGGACTGGTTACTTTTTCATCTATAAAAGTCCCTATGCAAACCTGGAAAAAACCCTATTTTTAGAGTCTTTGGGGCTGTTTGTCCTCATTTGCTCTGCCATAGCTAGGTTTTGGGCACCTATCAGCCTTGGTAAGCATTATTTTTACTTTGCATAACTCATTTCACTGATACCAGAGCTCACTCAGTATATTAAAAACATGAGCTGCTTCAGGTAGACTTTTTTTTCCCCAAGTTCCAGGCTGTGGTCTTCAGGGACAAAAACTGTCCATAAACTAATTAGATCATTTCCTTCCACTGATATGAATAACCTGCCAGAAAAATGAGATTGCATGCATGCTTCAGTTTCTGGTTTTTCTGTTTCTGTGCCAAAATATTTCTTTTCCTTAATTACAAAGAGTTTTGACTGTGTTTATGCCAGATTGATACAATCTCTTTGAATGTAGCTACCTGACACTGCAGTATTTTATTCTGTAATGCTGATGCAACTTCCCAAGTTCTTGATATATTGGTGTCTGTATGTGCTTTGGGATCTAATGCTTGTACAACAGCAGAGGGAGGAAAGTTCTGTTTAAGTACCCTGAGAGGTTGTTGGAGATCATCTGGGTTTGTACTTTTACTGTCATCATTTTTTATAAGTATTCACACCATGTAAAGCACTTAAATAGCTGTAATGCCTAAACAGAGAAAACATCCAGGAGCTGCCTGTGCTTCTCCAGTGAGGCTGAGGACCACTTCTCTGAGATCTTCTCTGCTTCAGTGAAGTGTCTCTAGTTAGATGGCATGAATCTGGAACAAAAACCTCTTGGTGTCATTGGATATAAGCAATACCTTAAAATGAAGCATAGCTGAAGCTCTCTGCAAGATCAGGATTTCAAAGCATGATGCTAAAAGGTGCCAAAGACGTTTATGGTTCATTTAATCATCAAGAGCATAGGATATTCAGCATTCTGCCAAGCTGGCCTCTCCAGCTGTGTTACATTGGGTTTGATTGCTTTTAGTTCACTCGTGTTCGTGTCTCGTTCAATTTGATTTGAACGGAAACCAAGCCTCCAAAGGGACTCTGCTGAGAGCTCCACAACCTATTCAGTTCTGTCTGTAAATGTGGCAAAATAATATATTAGCTGCATTTTTAAAGGACAAAATCACAACTGTTCCTATTGAACCACTGGTTCTGAATGTGGGGTTTTGATGGCACAAAACTTGAAGGGAAAAGAAGTACAGAAAATCAGGGAAAAGTCATTTGAATAAAGATAATGAGAAGCTTAGGAACCGAGTGGAGGGGAGAGAAGAAAGCATATAGTCTGATGGTTTGCTCATTACAGTCAGTGATAAAAATCCTATTGACTTTAATGGCACATGATCAGGCTTCCCATGTGTAAAGTTAACATTGAATAGAAAGCAGTCTTGTTTCTGAAGGATTCTTCTGCTGCTATCAGCTGGAACCTAAAAAAAAAACATATAGGAGCAAACTTTTCATTACCATGTACTTTAACAAGCTGCATATTAGTAAAAATCAGGTTCAGAGTTGTTATAAAAAGTTCAGTTTCCTACAGGAGAGCATTCTTTTACCATATTAGCTCTCTTTATACCAATATAAATGATATCTCATGTTGCAAAAAAGCAGATAATCAAGTCTGACTGTTTTTTATTTTTAAATCAACGGCTCTTGGGATACTTCATGTCCTGCCAAATTAGCTGAGGATCTGGCTCAAGTTGTACAGAATATGGGGGAGAAAAGGGAGGATTCGCAAATTCAGACTTGTTTTGCAGACCCAGGGTGGTGTGGAAGGAAAAATCATGTATCAAATTTGCAGTCATTTAGCTTCCATGAGGTTAAACTACCTTTTGTTGAAATAAGATGAAAACATCCATTTGAATTATTTGCCTCCATAGCCACAGACACTGACTTAGTCCAGATTCTGTCTGCATTCTTAAACCTCTGAGCAATTGTTGGCAAGCCCCATATGAATACTGGGGTTGCAACTAAACGTTTTCACAAACATCTGCTAGGTCTGTCTGATAATCACCTTTTCCTGTATTTTTTGGTGTGCATGAGGTTTTTAGAGTCAGAAATCTATTTTAAAAGCTTCAGAACAATCGGATTCAAGCCATGGCACTGTCTCTAGGAGCTGGTATCTCTCATTGCTTAATTGCAAGAAGCATTTGAGCCTTGGACACCATCCCAGTTCATAATGTTGTTAAGTTGATAGGGGAGCTGTAAACTAGGCTTATTATATCCACATTCTGCTATCCTTTGCATCTGACATTCCTGGAGACAACTCGTGAACAAACAATGCTGGATATTTCTTGTGTTCTGCAGTAAAGTCCAGATGACAATAGATGAAATAAGCTAAATGAGAATGAAGATGGCATTTCCTTATGTCATTTCAGTGTTTCTTCATTTCCTTTCCAGTGAGCAAACATTTTTCTTGACTTTTCATTCTAATCTTGGGCGTGACTTATTCTAGACTTTGTCCAACTCCAGAAGTAGCTGCATAGGTAATGATTTGTCTTTAGACACTCCTATGTCACTTTAAAGAGGCTCTTTCAGAGCATTCAATCGTATGTGAAGAGATTTAATGACCCTACCTTCAACCTGCTCAGACTCCAGCATGAGTCAGTAAATGACAAGGAATGCAAAAAATTTGCTGCTGCAGAAGATGTAAGCAATTGTTGAGTTCATTCAGTTAATGCAAATAATTTTCCTGTGTCTTCATGAACGTTATTCCAGTGAGCAGCCATAAACAGAAGAGAGATTATTGCCAGTATCTGTCTAACTCTTAAGATCATGGAGCAATAATGGTTATTATGAACAAGGTTATGAATTTTTATATACACACATACAGGCAAATATTCAAAGTCCTTCAAAAGGCTTGAATATTTCTAACTCATCAGAGGCTCTTCCCTCATTATTTAGAGTTTTCTGGACTGTTAATTTTAATTTTCTCATTCATTTTGTTTAAATTGTTCATTATCTCACTGCCAGAGTAAGTTGAAGCTTGATGAAAGCATTCACTGTGAAGTTGTCTAACATCTGAGGCTTTGAAAAGTTTAAGGCACTTCGAGAACTATTAAGAATTACATTTTCTAAGTTACTTGACATGGCCAAGAAACTCACACTCCTCCCCATCCAAATACCGTTGTGAGGATGATGAAGAAATACAGAGAAAAAATACCTTCAGGTCTGTACTGATTTCACAGAGTTAGCTGTGAAATGCTGTGCTTCAAATGTCCTGGCATTTGCATAACTGTGCAACATGACAGATAAGAACAGTGAAGCAGAATTTATTTATGGCCTTTTTTCATTATTACAGAGGAAACTGATTTTCCTATGTCATTGAAAATAGACTTTTTTTTTGTACTACAAAACTTGTCTCTTCCAGAGCATATTGAAAATTCATCATATTAGCATATGTAAACTGGTAAGTCTGCCAGGCATTTTTCAGTTGTGCTGGAGCAAGGTCCAGGCAAGAACTGAAGATGGTTTCACACCCCAAGACAAGAAAAGAAAAGAAGCATTATTTTAAGTAAAAAAATGTCACAGTTACATCAAGATCAGTGTTGTCTACTGAACATATTTAGATTGTGTCTGAAGGAGAGCAGAAACACACCGTTTGTTCCCATTTTTGCTGATGCTGCAGAGCTGAGTCACCTCTGAAAACCCAGGCTCACACACATCCAAACCTGCTTCCTTGCCTCAGGACACACTTTGTTCCAGTTCCAGTTTCCCCAGCCTACATTAAACCTGGCTGCCCTTCAGGTGGGGAAATCCTACACTGCTATCCCAACTCCAAAATCCTTTCACTTCCTTTCAGAGGACTGCAAGATGCCTCTAGCTTTAGACCTGTTGTTTTGCGTACCCCATTGTTCAACAACCCTTCTTGTGCAGTATCTTTCCTTCTCCCTATGTACAAAGAGGAATTTAGATCCCCTTTTGCCCTTTCCTAGGAAGTAAGAGGATTTATATCTAGCTAGGTTTTGAAAGACATATCAGGAATTCTCAGTTGTTTCCTTGCTTTGCTCCTGCGTCATGGCATGACCCTGTAAAAATCACTTGCATCCAGATCTAGATGCACTAAAGCTGCACACAGTATGGATGAGGGGCTGCAGGGCTGCTCCCGCCAGACAGGACCAGCATGGTAATAGAAAAAGGGGACTTTTTATAAAGGACTAAAGCAAAAGCAACTGTTAAATTTCTCCTTTTGCAGCAGTCTCCCTGTGCATTTCTCGAGGGTTGGTACAAGAAGTCACAAGAGAACAACACCAAAATTATTTAAAATGGGTTTGCCCATGCAAACTGATGTGGCTGATGTGGTCCCTTGCACAGGGCTATTTCCCTGTTCTGGCTCTTTGATCTGTAATTTTCAGAAGAAAAACCAAAAAAAGGGTAAAATGCAATTCAGAGGAGAGAAAATAAATAACCTAGTTTTCTTTGTGCCCACACACAGCAGGGCAGGCTGGGCAACGGGCGTGCAAGGCAGGTCCTCGTGGCAAACTGTGGCAGAAGGCTCACAGCAGGACAGTGGAGGGACTGAACACTGAAGCCTTTTAGCAGCATTGTGCCTCCATGAAGATGTGGAAGGAGAAAGCATCACAGATCACGTCTCACATTGTTCAGGCCAATTGGTGTTGGGATCGCTCCAGTATGGAAGGAGAACTGGTACATCAACAGACTTCTAAAATCTCAGGCTTAATTAAATAAAAAAATTAAAATCAACATATTTAGGCATTTTTTCTTTTTCAGACATCAACTAGTTAGTGGCTGTTAATTAAGAAATGATCCCAGTGAAAGCTGCTGCCTAATAAATCATTCATTAACAGGCCATTTCAGTGGGGCTGTTGTTTCCAAGCACTCTATTTAGCTGTTTGAAACAACCTTCCCATACTTCAGGGGAATGAAGCAGTTACGATTTGGTCATTACCTGATGGTTAATGATGCAGAGCTCTATGAGCTGGGCTCGGAAATGATGGTTGTGCTCTTAGGTTTTTTTTGCAGATCTGGATGGTTCCAAGGGAGTGTTAGGGGATTTGTGGGGTTACTATGGTGATTGGTGCCCGATAAAACCACAGATGGATGATGGACGTGTGTTGCAAACACAGATATGTAGACCTTGCTTCTCTCTATGCTTGCAAATGCTCAGAAGATTTTGATATCACTAGACTGTCAATTAGGGTGAGATTACTTCTTGTGCTGCTCCCCCAGATCAACAGCCCTTGAAATGTAAACAGCTGAATGCTTTTCACTGCACAGTTACCCTGAACTGCTGTTGGGGTTTTTCCACTCTACTTCTTTAGTAGGGGCTTAGAAATGGCAACACACTGATTAAAAATCCTTGGACCTTCCTTACATTCTTGCTTTTGCTCTTTCAGTTGCGGTTTTGTTTTCTTGTTCAAAGGTCAGAGGCTGAATACAGAGATGCTAGTTCAATGTTTTCAGCCTGTGGGATAGAGGGATCCTCTCCACTCTCATTGCAGGGAGAACTTGTATAATTTTCTGCCCTAACAGTATTGATGTGACTCTAAATGCTAATCACTAATTTCCTTGTACATTAATTCCATTTCAAATTTGAATTCCAATTTCAGCTGACATGGGAAGCTATTCCATGGATGCAGCATTTCCACTCTACAAAGAATTCTGTTTCAGAATGTTATACCAAGCAGATTATGAGTATATGGATGGATGCATATGGATAGCCCACCTGTAGTCCATAAATAATTCAAATGTTAATTGTTGTGTTTGGCACTTCAGTGATGGCTTTTCCTTCAGTAACACCTCAAGCCCTCAAGCAATTATCAGGATCCTGCTGAGTCTGATACACTTTGTTAGAAAGGGCAGTCCACAGCTACGAGAGTTTGCTCTCTAGTTACATTATCTAGGCTTCCAAGAAAATATCATTAAACAAACCAAAAAGGAACAAGATTCCTTAAATCCTGATCATCATGTCAATTAGCCATGATCCCCTTGTGCTGATTAAAAGATTTGAATTCAGTGCATTGCTGGGCTGATAAAGAAGTGCCTAATGTATTGCACCACAGAGACAAACTTCCATAAATTCCCTTATCATGAAAAATGTGGCAAATAAGGATTCTGTCTTGCGTGATGCTCCAGCTCACAGTATTTCTGGGAACAGCAAAGATCAATCCAGGTCATACAGTGTTTAAGACCCAGGAAGTTCTCCTCAGCCTAGCTGCTTGTTTTAGGGTGGGGTTTTTTTGTTTATTTTTAGCCACTGATGTGATTAAACACTTTATAAAAAATGTAGCATCTACACTTATCTGTGCGAGGAGAAAGAATACACAGTCCTAAAGTGAAAACACAGGACTAGTTAATTTATTTCCGGTTCTTCCTGAAAGAAATGGGATTGTTCAGTCTGGAGAAGAAAAGGCTTCAGGGAGACCTTAGAACTCCTTCCAGTACTTCAATAATTCCAGTCTTTTTATATGGGCAAATAGTGATAGGAAAGGAGGAATGGCTTTAAACTAGAGGAGGAGATATTTAGATTATACATTAGGAATAAATTCTTTACTCAGTGTGCAGTGAAGCAAAGCATTCCCAGAGCAACTGTGGATACCCCATCCGTGGAGATGGTTAAGATCAGCTTGGATGAGGCTTAGACCAGCTTGGTCTAGTGGAAGGTGTCCCTGCCCAAGGCAGGGGTGTTGGAACTGGTTGATCTTTAAGGTCCCTTCCAACCCAAACCATTTTGTGATTCTTCCAGTAACTCCACAGTTGTCTCTTGCTGTTAGCAGCACTGCCTTGGTTCCCTATCTGCTTTGCAAGGTCTGTGTGCAGGCGTCTGCCTGCTGCAGGAGGTGCTGCACAAGCACAGTTATCCTGACAAAACTCATCAGATATCATGGGGATGAGTTCTTAGAATATTCCTATATAAGATCTTATTCTTCTCTTTCAGTCAAGTCTAACATGAAGGTGAAAGAGTCACTACTGTCCTTCACTGTATTTTCTTGGTTTACTCGCCAGCCTTTCAACGTCCTTGAGAAATACTGCTGGAATGTGCTTTCCTTTGTCCTGTGTGTGTGTGGCTCGGGAGCTCTTCTCGTCTAAATCATCTTTATTCCATGATGCCAGATTTCCTGGGCTGTATTCAGGGCTTTCTAACTAAAACATGTGGGTCTCTACAGGCCATTTTACCTTCTTTTCTAGCCTCACAAAACACATGCAGAGGCTGGTGCTTCCTTTTGTTAGCACCACTGTTACTACTGAATAAAATCTTCATGCTTGTATTTATTATATATATATATCTATATATATGTATTTCTATTTATATATATATATATATAACTCTCCCATCAACTTTACCCTGCAATACCAGAGCCTTTCTCTACAACAGTGAATTATTTATATCTTGTTGTGGGTAGTGGGGTTTTTTTTCAATGCTGGATTGCACCGTGGTGTTTTCTTAACTCATGAGTGGTTTGCCACTCAAAAAAAGGACTTAAAAGCATAGCACTGTTACAAAGAGAGGATCAAAGCCTTATCCCAGCATCCTGGTTGGTTTGTCCTTTTCAAAACACTTGAAAACAGAGACAATATGCTGTCTGTGATTTGATCCTACCTACTCTGGGGCTTTGTTTACTTTTCTTGTTCACATATCGTATTTCAATGATGCCAGCCCAGCATTTTATTTATAAAGCTATTCAATCACCTTTCTTTAAAAGGTGCATTTTAATAGATGTCAGCATCAGACCAGCTGAGCCCAGGCAATCCTATTGATGCCAAGTGCAGGAACAAATTAAAAAATAGATCTTGTTTTAAGTATATATTAAATATATAAGCATTTATTATCTATTTAATGTATTTCTATATTAAGATGTATCTATATGATATATCAATGCATAATACAATATGGATATATTTAATATATAAATATATGAAATATTAAATGTTCTCTATGAACATTAAGAGAAGCTTTTTCATCAATCTCAGAGAACCAACTTAGGGTCTTTGGGTCACTACATTTTCTTCCCTGTTTCCACATGGAAGATATGTGGGAGATTTGGCACAGAGAACTTACTTTCCTTAACAATGTGCAGACTTTTACAAACCATATGTTGCTAACTTTTCTGAGTCAGAAGAATTAATTTATATTCCACTTAGGAATATTTATTGCACTTCCTAAATTACCTCAGAATCCGTAGAATGCTCATGTATATATACATGCACATGTACATGAATATATATATATATGTGTGTACGTGTATATATATATATATATACCTACACATATAATTGAGAAAGTCTCATGGTTGAAAAGTTGCAGCAAGTTGCAGGGGAGGGCAGAAACATACAACACGCAGTGACATAAAATATATCCACCTTTTCTTTAGAGCAGGAAAACCACAAGAGGGAGAATTTCCCATCAATTTCCATTCTGCTCTGGTATTTTGAGCTACCTTCTTGTGGAGGGTTTCTTTTTTTTCCCCTCCTTTTCCTCCCTCACATCCTTGGCCTTTTTAACCTTACCAGCCAAAATTCAGAGCTCACCACCTGTGCACTGAGCAAGCAATAAGGTACTCAGTAGCACAAAGGTGGATACCAGTTGTTTCTAAAGATTCATGATCAAGAGGATGATTCCATTTTGGTTCCTATTTAAATGGAAATCTGCTCTGTCAACATCAAAATCAGGCTTTAAATGGATGTTTGTCATTCAAGCTTGATTGTTGCAACAGCACAAGAGAAAAGTGGATGAAAAGCCAGAAATCATTATTTAGTCCCTGGGTATGCAATAGCTCTGTGTGACCCAACAATCCATCCTGCAGCTGAAACCCCTGTTAGAGGTAGCACTTCCCAAATTCTGTGAACAATACACTCTGAGCAGTCACTGTGTAGCAGAGAATTCTAACTCAAGATAAAGAAATCTTAGTGAAATTACCATTTAGGATGGAAAGGGGAGAAAGGAGCTCTTAAGATCACCAGGTCCAAACACTAATGCAACACTACCAAGCCCACCACTAAACCATGTACCCAGGTGCCACGTCTATATGTCCTTTAAATACCTCCAGGGATGGTGACTCCTTCACTTTTATGGGCAGCTTGTTCCAAAGATTAACAACCATCCATGAAGAAATTTTTCCTCATCTCCAATCTAAAGCTCCCCTGGTACAACTTGAGGACATTTCACCTTGTCCTATCAGATGTTGCTTGTGTGCACCTGGCTACAAGCTCCTTTCAGGCAATTGTAGAGAGAGATAAGGTCTCTCCTAAACTTTCTTTTCTCCAGGCTAAATACCCCTCATCAGACTTGTGCTCCAGACCTTTCACCACCTCCAATGCCCTCACCTGGACACACTCCAGCCCCTCAGTGTCTTTCCTGTAGTGAGGAGCCCAAAACTGAACACAAGATTCGAGGTGCAGCCTCACCAGTGCCCAGTACAGGGTGAATACCAAGGACAGAAGAACCAGGTGGCCACATCCTGATCTGATGCTGATCTCTGTGGCCACATTTGTAATGAGTCAAAAATAGTTTGTGCCATTGGAAAATCTGGTTCTATGTCTTTGAAGAATAATTTGGCCACTCTAAAGAAGAGGCACATTGCATCATTTTCGTTCAGGACTTTGTTTCCAAGAGTCACTGCCAGCTAACCAGAGGGAGGGTGACAAGAGCTACTAAGGTCATTTGTCTCCCTCCTCCCTAGACAGCACATATGGCATCTTAAGGAGCGCAGCCCTTGGCTCCTGGAGAAGACAAACTGCAGGCTCATTCTACAGAGGAAAACTTCTTGAATCATTACAGAAAAATAGATAAAATAATCCCATTAACCATGCAGGAGTAAACAAGTATACTTCTCTCAGTCTTCACTGTATAACTGCCATCCTACAACACACTTTCCTGGCATGCCAGATCACATCTTGTAGTAGATGGAGCTTTATGTTAAATTATGCACTGCAAAGGAAGAAGATCAGAGCCCTGAACATAGCCGTAGGCAGTATTAGATTTACTTTATTGCATATTGTATAGATTGGAAATAGCTTAGAAGCTCTTAAATCCTCAAACAGAGGAAATTTTGCCACCCACAGGTTGAAAATTTTGGTGAGAATCTTGCTTTCATTTCACAAACAAGTGGTTAATATGTCTATTGTCTGCATTGCCAAAGACCAGCATGCAGAGATATTGAATAACCTATAAAAAATAATGAAATTCACTTTGCAATAATGAGACTTGAACACAACGAGAATACAGATTTCTTGTTTCTCTTTACCTTTTGCTTTTGGGCTTGCCAAACATGTATTTTATGACTTTCATCTGTAAACCAGTTAAATACCCCTTCCAAGTCAGGCAACTGACGGCAGTTCCAAAGTTTTAAGAAATTCACCTAAACCAAGATTTTCAGCACAACTGTGAAGTTTACAGCACTGTCTCATCTCATGCACAGGGAGCTGGCCTGGAGCAGGAGAGTGACAGGGACACAGAAAAGGGGTGCATTAGCTGCCAAAAATTACTTCTCTGTGTTACTGATGGTAAAATATCAATATGGTGCTAGTTGTAAGGCACTAGCAGAAGCAGAGAAATTACTCCTTTTAATCCTGGGCCATTAGGAAAGTTATGGGAGGGGAAGGGAGAAAAGTCTTCTGTCTACCCTAAAATGTATGAGCTAAAGCCAGCATTGGATACAAAATACTGAATAATTTTTAAAAGCTCTAATTCCCTAAGTAGGAAAAACATGTTCTTATGGGTACACATGCAAGCACACACACTTTTTTTTTTAAAGTTGGTTGGAAAAGGTATGTCTTGATTTACATCAAGTGGAGATTTGGCTCCATGGCTAGGATCACACGTGCTCACACATGCTCAGCTCTCCTCCATGTCAGATTGTCTGAAACCCAGTTGAACTTTTCAATGATATTTCATATTTGAAATAATAAATATAATAATATCATAAATGTCTAATGTGTATAATCTCAGCATGAGTGAAGCCAAACTGACCAGTCCAGTATAATTTTCTTACATACCAGGGCCTAATTCTGCCTCTTACTGATGGCAAGAGGCTCAGAGCAGGATCCTGCTTGAGAATGCTGTGCTTCTGCTGTGCAGCTCATGCTGCCAGGGCATCACAAACTATTTATATTTACAGCTAAAGACAGATATGTAATTGTGCCTTGATGTATAGAAGCAAAGCTTTCTGTTTCGGTTAGTTTTGGGGCTCACTGTTTGGTTCAGGTTCTGTTATTACAAAAAGTTAAGTCTTGCAGACAAGGTATTTACTCGATCGTTGACAGTGGGCATTAGCGGTTTAGGCACTGCCTACAGGTTTAGGTAGCTCACAGCTCGAGGAACTGCAAAGCCTTGAAGAGATGAAAAACCCACTGCCAAGCACAGAGCCAAACTGCTGGTGTTTTGTTTCTTATCATCAGATAACTTGCTTATCCATTTGATTTGGCTCTGTGCATATTCTGTGAATAATGAAGAGAAGCAAATTGTGTGCATGGGCATCGGTAAATTCCCAGCTTCACCATTGCTAATCTACCTGTTTGCTCCAGGACATTTTAGTCCTTGGCCAATCTCAAACAAAGGCTGCAGAGAGGGGATAGAGGATAATAACAGAGCCTAATTTTTTATCATTTTCAGCAACTTACCTCTCCTTTACTTGTTTAGTTGATTGGTTTTTGCCAAGGAAAACACACTGCTTTTCCCATTCTTTCAAGGTGAAATATATCGTAGAATCAGAGAATCATAGAATGTTTTTTGTTGGAAAAGCACCTTAAAGATCATCTCATTCCAGAGGTGCTGCCAGGGGCAGGGATACTCATTAGACCAGGTTGCTCAAAGCCCCATCCAACCTGGCCTTTCAACACTTCCAGGGATGGAGCATCCAGTTTCTCTGGGCAACCTGTGCCAGTACCTAACATACTCTAATATTTAATCTGAATTTATCCTCTGTCGGTATAAAGCTATTCCTCGTGTCCTTTCACTACCTGCCCTTGTAAAAAGCTCCTCTCCCGCTTTCCTATGGGATCCCTTCAGGTACTGAAATATCAAACACATCCACATAATTCCTGACCTGGGCTGCAATGCACAGGCATAACCCAAGTGTCTGGTAATGATGAGCTGTGCATTAAGCCAGAAATAAAAACAAAACAACAAAAACCCCACCAGAAATTCTGCTCTACAGCTGAGACTTAGAGGCTCACGCTGGTTTTGCCATTTAATTTGCCACTGGATAATTAGAGCCTCCCATGACGATTTTCACTTTGTAGAGAAGGAGATGCAGACCCTTCAGCACAGTCTCCCTCCATGCATAAGGCATTTCTCTCCTGCAGCTCTTTTTTTGCCAGCATGGGGTGCAGGGGCTGGCAATTGACCACAGCAGGTTGAGAGAACATTTTTACTCATGGATATAACAGTGTTTATGCCTTTTATTTTTCCGAGTAAGATAACCTTATTGGTTTTGTTAGTGCATTAGAAAAATATATTAAATACATTTGAAGTGACTGGAGAAGGAAGGGGTCTATGTTGTTTGTGGCCCAATAAGACTTCATACCCATTGCAGTGAAGGCTCATTTTCTCCTATAGGCTTCTTGAAACGTCTTGAAATTAGCCCTATGTGGGGCTAATTTTTCTGTGGGGCTATGACACCTCCCTGGAATGAAAATAAGCATATTTTCCCATTCTGTGACATGTTTCAAAGATTGTTCTTTTTCCCTTGGGAATTTGTCTCTTTACTCTGGTGAATGGCAGTTTTAATTAAAAAAAAAAATTCTATGCAATGAAGGACATAGAGATGATGACCTAGGCATGAATATAGACATGGACCAGAGCAATGCTACCAGCTTCTATGCCTCTGCATGTAGAAATATCTTTTTGCAAGACGGGGTAATTTTTGTAGCCTACTTTGTGTTGGACACAAGCAAGAGATAGCTAAACTGAAATCTGTGCATGCAGTATGCTGAAGCATCTTTGCTCTTCACTTGTGGTTATTGTACTCTTTCCAATCCTGTTCAATATATTTCATCAAATACTCATATTCACTTCTGTTTCCTTAATGAACTGACTAACGTTATTATTTTCAGAGAAAGCCTTTAGATTTCATGAGCCCTACGGCTCTCTTCTCTAGTACTGTTATACAATTTATATTGGACTTGATTTGCCCATCTCATGCTTGCACTTACATTACAAAATCTAAATTACATTATCCAGCCTTGCAACCACCACACATCTCACCTTGTGTTTTACAACAAGCTAATTCTTCCTGGTGACTCGCAATTTCACTATGGATGCAAATGAAAAATAGTTAAAAAGAAATGTATTTAAATCCCAAATGATATGTGAAGATGATGCTTGCATTTTTCTGTCTGATAAACCTCTGCATTTTTCTGTAGCTTTGTATAAGTCTCAAATATTCCGCACTTATAAAGTGGAATAATCTGTATGTGTGTGTTTTGGAAGTATGGTGATACAGAAGGTGTTACAGAGTTTTTAAGTCTATGCCAGTAATGGATTAAACACAGGTTTTATACTTAAATCTGAGGATTAGCTTTCCCTTGTAAAACTTGGCACAGACATCTTATGACTTCTCAAAGACATGTTTTGGTCTAGTCATGGCATATCCAAATTCTGACTCTGGCCAGATGTTGATAAAAGATTCTTGGACCCCAGGTTCCTCACAGACAAACTCAGGGGAGAAACCTGCACTATATTAGACACTGAGAAAGGAGCTTTCCTTTCAAATATTTCTTTGAAAGCAACTTTCTGGAAGGAGAAACAACTCCAGGCTACTTAACTTAAAAGGGACAGCCTGTGGATCTGATCTGAATCTGGGAGTGAAGAGAACACAACAGTCTTAGAATCATAGGATCATTTAGGTTGGAAAACACCTCTTAAGATCGTCAAGTCCAACCATTAATCCGGCATTGTCATGCCCACCACCGCCAAGCTGACAGTGCCAGGTGAGCACGAGAAGCCAAGGTATGTGCCAGTCAACAGCAGTGTGGACTAGGATATAGGCATCCCTTAGAGGCTGAGGGAGACAGGCCAGTCACAGTGGGGTGTCAGCTGGAGCAGATCATAGAATCACAGAATGGTTTGGATTGGAAGGCATCTGAAAGATCATCCAATTCCAGCCCCCCTGTCATGACACCTTCCTCTAGGGAAGGTTTCTCAAAGCCCCATCTGACCCAGTCTTGAACACTCATGGGGTAGGACATCCACAGCTCCTCTGGCCAACCTCTGCCTGTGCCTTACCACCCTCACAGTGAAGAACTTCTTCCTAATATCTAATCTAACTGTACCCTCTGTCAGTTTAAAGCCATTCCCTCTTGTTCTATCACTACACACCCTTGCTAAAAGTCCCTCTTTGGCTCTCTTGCTATAGCTGTATAGATTTTCTCAATATGGTTTTGCTCAGGAGTCCAGGCATCTGAAATTCTGGATGCTGCCTGTCCCCCAAAGTAGGAGCTGCAAGCTGTCTACATCTTTGCCAAGTTCCATCCAGCCATCCAGATACCAGTGTTTAACAATTTTGCCTCACCTGCTTACCCTGTGCTTCCTGTTTTATTTTTATATCTAGAATTTAAAGTTTCACCCTGCAGCACCCACAGAAGTGCACAAACACATAAGAAGGAATCACATTCACTGCAGCAGCACTAACTCCAGTAAATGCAGATGACAACTGCCTTTCCTCCCCCTGGCTGTTCATCTCCGGCAAGGGAAAGAAAAGACAACCCATAAAGAGAGACTGAAAAAGAAAGAGAAAGTCACATGAATCAACACAAATAGGAGCATCTCACACAAAGAACAGACTCAATCAGCTGGGCAAGGGACCTGGTGGGAGTGACATACCCACCACGCTGCCAATTACAATGGAACCTGACTGCATTGTGATGGAAAAGACACTTTTTTTCTTATTCCTTATAGCTACTTTGGTAATAGGCAATTTATCTTAATAACAGTGGGAAAGAAAATACTCTAGTGGAAGTGGTGTATAGCAGCTAACTGAGAAGTAGGCAGAAAGAAATGCAGAAAAGAAAACTTTGCTGCAGCCTCCATCTCTCTTGTGTACCATACAGTATTTCCTTAAAAATAAAACGGGGGCTTTTTTATCTTCTTCTGTGTTTGCTCTCCCCAGAATCTAATGCTACTGCCTGGGCACCTAAGGCAGAAATTCAGATAGCTGAATCTCACCCACAATTTTTGCAGCTCCATTTGCAGCACCACGGCAGCACCTCCAAACCCAGCAGCACCCAGCAGGCCACTTCCATCTACCTTGAGCTGCCATTCTTCTGGTGATTTCTATGTGCTGTTTTGCTCTGCAGTGCAATCCTCAGGTATATTCTGGCCTTAGAGAGTGTTTTCATTATTTGACCTGCCTAATCAGAACCAGTTTTCAAACTCCATTTTTATTAACTTGGGGGGGAAAAAAAAAGAGGTTTCAGACAAAGCTGATGGTAAACAGATGCTATTCAGTGGTTGGTCCTCTAGGTACTCAAACACAGGGATGGGTCTGAAAAGAACAAAACCTTCCCAGCACTTGTTTTAATGAGTAGGCTTTCTAGCATTTGATCATCTGTTTTCTCAGAGGAAAATGTTAAGAAGGCTTGTGATTAGCCAGAGGCAATTCACTACCCAATATAACACAGACGTGGGGGAGTGAACTGCTGATGCTTCATGTCACACACAGTCCCCTTCCCCCTCCCTCCCCATTCTCAGCTACTGTTGCAGCCAAAGCCAAGCCACTGGATGTACAACCTGGAATCATAGGATCAAAATAATTGCAAAACAATAACTTCTGTAGCTGAGCAAACTAAGGCAGCTTGCAGAGACTCTCAATCCCCACACTTACAAGCCACAATCTATTTTCACCACCGTAGGCTGCCAGGTTAATTAAATGGGACTCCTCGTGGTGTCAGGAAGGAAGTCAAGCAGCAAGTGTTTGCAGAAACAGGCTTTAAAAGGAGCAGCATAAAAGAAAGGAAAAAATTTCCTGGGAACACATGCTTTTGTACATTTGTTGGGAGATGTAATATGCCTTGGCTGCTGCAGAGGGTTCCTTCCTAACTGGTGTCCTAGTTAGTCCTGGTGCAGTAATGCCTCTGTTCCTCACTTCTTAGGGATGTTGGGATGAATCCTCAGCTCAAAGTATTTTGTCATCAATGCTATTCCCTGACAAAAAGCCAGTCCAGAGAGCTACTGGAGACCTCCAGCTTTTAAGTTTTTCAGGATTCGCCCTGAAAGTCTTCACATCACATTTTTCTTTCTTCCCTCTTTTTATTTTCCGTTACATCCAGTGAGTGAATGTTCCTGTGTTTCCTTCTCTTTTATGACTCATAAAACTCACTCTCCCTTTAATGTAGAAGCAGCATCCTCCTTCTTCTTTGTACTGAAAAATGCACGATTGCCACAATTAAGATGTATAACATCTGACTGCTTTATTTTTCACTTTATGGTGAGAATGCTGCAGGAACTTCCTAGACTTGATAGCAGGACTAGAAAATGACCATTTCCAGGAGTTTCCATTTCCTTATCCAGTATTTCTTCACCTTGACTCCTTTAGGAATTTAAAGCACTAAAGTCTCAAAGTCACACAAGTAGTAGTCTATTACTGTAAATCACGTCAATTTTAACTGTTAACTGTTCAGTGCAACTGTTAACACTTACCCAGCTTGTGTCATCCATTGATTATATTTCCTCCTAATTAAGGTGTATCCATCCTTCTTCCTTGACTGTTTTTCACACCAGGCTCATGTAATGAGAAAAAAAGGCATGAATACAAGGTTATATAGGATATATTTCAATCCACATCACCGGTTTTGTATATTCAACCCAGAGAGCTATGTAAAAGGGCTGTGGATTAGCTGTGGCATCACTAAAGTTGCCCTATAAGTTCAAAATTGTGATAGGGAAAGGGACCAGCCAGATGTCAGACCAGAGCCAAACAGCAGGAGTGGCTGCTGAGGTGGGAGATAAATCTGCTGACTGAATTGAGCAGTTTAAGTGTCAATGAGCCTAAACTATTTCTGTTCTTCTTTAGTACAGAATAATTCTGGTGGACTTACTGTTGCCTAGATAGACAGTATTGCATTGCAGAGCTGAACCTAACTTAATAAATCATTATTTCCACATTATCCTTTAATGGTCACTTGTCCATTCAGTTAAAAATTCTGAGGGTGCATCTTGAAGAGCTATCTTGATTCTTAGCATGTTTTAGGTAGATTCCTTGTATCCTCCCATAAATTCTATCTCTGGCTTTCCTAGAACAATCTCTTTTCTATATTATTATTTAGACTATTTGTCTGGGTATGAATATCCACTCTTCTCATTTATGTGCAGATCCGGGTTTTATTACTAAGCAGACTGTAAACAAAATCAATTCTTTCTTCTCATATGAAAAAATAAAGAATTTAATGGAAAAAGATAGATTATCTATAGGTTTCGAAGAAGTCTTACTCAATTTAGAAGAGAAAAATACCTAATTCTCTGTCATGTTTTATGTGAGTTCAGAATTATTCCTGTGAAACCCTTTGGCATAATTTCTCTTTGGCATAAATGTAGAAAATGTTCGCCCATTTTACACTTTCTGTAAGAGCTGTAAGACTGTATATGTGCAAGAAAGAAAACCTTGGCTGTTTTTAATACTTAATTCCTTTCAAAATAAGTATAGAGCTCAGCAAAAATTACTATCAGACCCCAAGTATCAATGACCATTCTTTATGCTAATCTTTCCATTTCCTGCTATTACTAGTTCCAGGGTCAACAGCTAAAAAAAAATACTGAACTATTGTAAAATCATCTGTCATTTTATTTTCTCCCCTCAGTCTCTTAAAGAGTGCCTGCAATGAATTACCTCCATGTCTGAAATGAATTACTACTCCATCCCACACAAACACACCATCATTACCTGCCCCAAGCAAGGTCTGGAACTATATTGCTCTTGTATGTTAAACAATAGTCAAGCAATGGTGAGATGCAATTGATTATGTGAAACATTAGAAAGCTTTAGTAAATCAACTTCTCTGAAGTCATCTGGGCTTAGGTGTAGCTGGTTTTGTTTTAAAAGGTTATTAGGTTCTTACACCTTCTCCTTTTTTTTTCTTTCTTTCTTTCTTTCTTTCTTTCTTTCTTTCTTTCTTTCTTTCTTTCTTTCTTTCTTTCTTTCTTTCTTTCTTTCTTTCTTTCTTTCTTTCTTTCTTTCTTTCTTTCTTTCTTTCTTTCTTTCTTTCTTTCTTTCTTTCTCTTTCTTTTTCTTTTTTCCTCTGCTCTCTCGTCTATTTTTTAATTTTCTTTTGCTTTTTCTTTTGTTTTCTTTCAATTCCTTCCTTCCTTCCTTCCTTCCTTCCTTCCTTCCTTCCTTCCTTCCTTCCTTCCTTCCTTCCTTCCTTCCTTCCTTCCTTCCTTCCTTCCTTCCTTCCTTCCCTCTATTATTTCCTTCTTATTTTTCTCTTTGAAAATTATATTGATGCTGGCACTGCAGAAAGTAAATTGTCCAAATCTTTGAGAAACAGGCCCTGCCATTCCCAAGACCCGACTCTCTCATCAAATCCCAGTTCACACTATAGACAGAGATAAACTTCTCATCTTGAAGCCAGATTGGTGCCTTGCTCTGATCTCTTTTACTGTAAACTTCTACTCCATTCTTCAGATGCTTATGAGTGTTTGTCTCATTTTCTGTCTGGAATTATTCACACTATTTTATACTACCTCAGTTGTTTTTTCTCTCTTGCGTTTACCTGCTTGAAATACTGCATATTGTATATTGCCTACCTGCTTTTGTTTTCCTGTATTAGGTAAGACAAGTCAGTTTAACAGGTAGTTCTCTGCCTTTGTTTTTTGTTTGTTTGTTTAGGAATGTCCTATTGTAATTCAATTTTATTTCTTCAGGGGCAAATTTTCCTAAATCAGAAGAAGCCTCCTATTGCTGTTTGTCATTCAGGTAACACCACAGTAATGAAACTGTGATCTAGAGGCAGTGTTCCCCACTACATTGCAATTAAAATCCCCCTAAACCACTAATTGCAATTAGAATGCCACTTTCCTATAACAACAGGCAGCCTGTTAAGAGTTAAGACAGAGTTTGGAAGGAAGACAAACCAGCACATCTCTTCAATTTTTAGCACAAAACTGACTAAAGTTTGTGTTCAGATTTATGTCTCATTTCAAACGAAACTTCAATCTAACTAGCTTCCTAGCACCATTATAGAAGACATAAACAACATCCATACATTTCTGGTTTTTAATCAAAACCCATGTATACTGATGTCAGTGCAGTGAGATTCCACAGACATAGTGTGTGTACCCTTTACAAGGTTTACAGTGGAAACGGGGTTACTGTGAGATTCAGTTTTAATGCCATGGTGCCCAGGCATTTGTTTCTCCCTGTTTCAACTCTTGGTTTCATTCCCCCGCTCAGGTGCTGCTTCTATTTAAAGGTATCGAGTTAGTTTGAGGAGAAAATATGCTGGAGCCCAGTAAAAATAAGAGCAAGCTCTAGTAAAGCTGCTGCATGATGCACATAATTCATGCCAAGAAGAGGTGAGGGCTGAACTGTGCCAGTGTTACTCCCACTCTGATATCAGGCAAGAAATGCACGGAAATGAAAGGCAAATGCATGGCAGGGCAGCAGCTTGTGCTGCAGCACCTTTCTGGATGGCACAAATAAGAAAGTGAGTGGAGCTGCTGCATTGTATCACTATAATGGGGGTCAGGATCCAGAGCAGCAGCACTGTATCTATTATTGAGAAATAACAGATTCACACAAAAGAATAATCAGGAAGTGTTTTGCCCTGCAGATCTCTTACTGCTTTTTGTGTATATTGGGATCAAGGGGCAGAACCTTCTTTTCAAGTGGTGTGCTGGGTAATATATTGGGTAAGACATTTGGATCTGATGCGCACTGAGATCTCAAAGACAGATTTCAAAAGCCTGTATGATGAGCGCTGAAGGCATGGGAAATAAAAAGATTTGTAGCGTGGTCCCAAACATTCTAGTTGTATGTCAAGTCCACATCCAGAAATTGCTTGCAGCGTTGTGTCATCTGTTACTTGACCAGCTGAAATTCAAATAGGTGAAGATCCTGCCACAAACACAAGTCCTTAATTATTTTGAATGCTTAAAAATTTTTCATGGAATTTGTCCTCAGCCCACACCTGCAAGGGAAAGAAGTCATGGAACCATAGAACCATAAAATAGTTTGGGTTGGAAGGGACCTTAAAGATCAAGCAATTCCAAACCCCCTGCCTTGGACAAGGACACCTTCCACTAGACCAGGTTGCTCCAAGCCCCATCCAATCTGGCCTTGAACATTTCCAGGGGTGGAGCATCCACAGCTTCTTTGGGCAACCTGTGCCAGTGCCTCACCACCTTCATAGTAAAGAATTTCTTCTTAAATCTAATCTAAACTTCCTTTCTATCAGTTTAAAGTCATTCCTCCTTGTCCTATCACTGGCCATCACCATCTCCATATCTAAAACATACTGTCCAGTGAAATGAGGGGACTTGCCAAGGTTTTGAACAGAAAACGGTGAAAATTTACTGCTTTTGGGGCATCACTTGAAGAAAAAATACCAAGAACTCCTGAAACATCCTAACTGCCAGCTATCCAGCATCCATCCACTCATCTATGCTATGCAAAGGAGGAGATGGTACAGGCAGTGTTGAAAATACAAAATGTTCCTGTTAAAAGGGAGAATCTCATTGCTGAGTTTAACTGCTTTGCTGTGTGCATAACAGAGCTGAGAGTTGGTTGAGGATAGGACATGGCTGGCTGGGCATGGTAACAACTCTGCCATCGTTAGGAGCAATAATTATGCTTTAAGAATAAAAACCTGAAACAAAGCCTGAGCAGTGCAGAGGTTTTGCAGGGGTTTCATCATATTGAGTACCTTCACTGGTGTATTTCTAAGCTAAGGGAAAGCCTTTTATACAACTGTGGCTGAGCCCTCACTTTATAACTGAACTTTAGATTTCATCAGTAATTTATCAGTGATAAATCGAGTGTCTCACAGAAAGTTCTGTTAAACCACTAAGCACTAGGAATTGCATCAGATCAGCAAACACAAACAAGTCGCAGAGTCTGTCCAAAGAGCTGTGAATTACTTGGCAAGGGCTCAATGGCTTGAGGTGATTCCAGTGTTTTTAACAGCAGAGGAGCAGTGATGTTCCTGGCTTCCAGTCTACACACCCCGTGTATGCTCAGCACCTTTCCCTTTCTGATCAGTCCAAACACTGCTTCAGTGCCCTTCACCCAGCTACAAAACCTGCCTTCATTATTTACTGTTGGCAAGAGAAAAACAATTCTCTGTAAAATAGCCAGTAGGGAGTGGGAATTTTTAAGGCTGACTGCAGAATTTTTTTTATTCTCCTTATCATCCCTATTGTCACCTCTTCACACCAGTCTGGAGTCTGTCTGTTTGTCTCTCTGTTTACTTTAGGTATATGCATTGTGCACCAAATAGATGTGCATTTACCAAGGGGTGAGTCACAAACCATCTTCCTTGGCTGGCATTTATGGGGACCTGGCGCCTATCCAAAACATCCGTCCTGGCCCATTTACAGCATTGTGTGGCTGGCATTCAGATGCTCTGCAGGGCCCTTAATGCTGTTGGCCATGGCACTGAGCAGCTCTCATCTCAATATTGCAGCCAAGCAGTGAGTCAAGAGGCCGCCGACACGGTCTGTGCCTATCGTGAAGTTTTTTGGAGGACGTGGGCACACAGTCAAACCTCGCTGAATTGCTGTACTTTGGTGAGTTATGGCTGTGCAGCTGGGCCAGCATGTTCTGAGCTCCCTCTCTGCAAAACAGAAGAATTTAGAGTAAGGAAAGAACAGGAAAGCTATATTTTCCATCTTAAAATTAGGAACCTGCCTCAGGACAGGAGCAGATTTACCATGTGGAGATCACAAGTGCATTTGTGTGCTTCTCAGCATCAGCCAGTGTGGAATGCACCTCTGCATCACACAACATTGTCCCCTCCAGACACAGGGGACCTGCACCCACGCTGCTAAGGTACAGCAGCACAACTGGTGGCATGTTATTAGGCCTCCATAATTCAGCTGCATTTGTCTGTGTGTCCTTCCTAGAGAGAGAGTTCTACAGTCACTGTGGATTCCGCAAAGCAGTCATTTTTTTCTTTATGTCATTAGGGCTTCTAGCTCTCAAAAGAGACTCTAGTCCTCATTCCCTCATGCAAACATCTGACAGATGTTCAGGACAGGAACAGGATGGTTCAGGAAGTCTTTGAGAAGAACAGAGGAGGGTTTGCACTTAGCAAATTTTTGGAAAAAAGAAGGC
Organism: Acridotheres tristis; assembly: GCA_037013685.1. Taxonomy (NCBI): domain Eukaryota; kingdom Metazoa; phylum Chordata; class Aves; order Passeriformes; family Sturnidae; genus Acridotheres; species Acridotheres tristis. The sequence goes on along the minus strand of CM072884.1, from coordinate 30,741,476 downwards.
ATATTTCAGAAAAGGTGATGGGAGAACTACTCTCAGGCTCAGCAAATAACTCACTGGAACAGAGGGCTGCAGTTGCTCCAATGGCAGTTCTACAGATACTGAGCTTGGGGCATCCTCACTAAGCCTATTTAAGAATACAGTAACGTGGTGGTACTTCCAGTTGTTCTGTACAACAGCAATACCCTCAGAGTTGTCTGCTGTTTCTGACTTAATCAATAAAGGCCATTAGAAGCTCACTTTTCTGCTAATACTACTCTGAGTACATCTTGTTGGGAGGGTTTTTTTATGACATTAAACGACAGTGCATTGATTTCTTGTGAGAGATACAGCTTAGGGTTTTTGTCATCCCATCACACAACACAATTTCCTTGCTACATTTCTAACTGCTGGAACTTAATATTCACTGTCAATGAAATACATTACAAAGTTTTAATATTTTTTTAAGAGAAGTGAAAGCAAATGTCTTTAAAATATTTATATAGATATAGATTCAGCTGGTACAAGAATGTCTAGTCACCTTACTTATATAGGCATATATGTATATATAAACATATATATTTATATAGCAAATACCACCATCATTCAAGTATTATTTTTTAAAGGAAGTAAGTCCTAAATGTTTTCCTGAAAAGCATCCAACATAGATTCCTGAAGTTAAGTTCTCTGACTGACTATATACTGCATACAGTAAAGCACGGTACTTTTAAAATCTTTGTCTTTCCCCAGCAAGTTGGACAGCATTTCTGAGATGAAAACTATGACCTCAGGACTCAAACAAACTATGCCAATGAGGCTTTTGGCTCTGAAGTTGAGCTGGCAGGTCCTTAACATCTTTGTTCCTTTTCTGGGGTTGACAAACTAGTCCACAAACCAGTGCAATATTCTTAGGCCATCCCAAACTGAGTTTACTTCAAAATCATGGAATGAAAAAATGGTTGATGTTGGAAGGGACCTATGCAGATCATCTGGTCCAAGCCCCCTGCTCAAGCTGGACCACCTAAAGTCAGTTGCCCAGGATTGTGACCATATGACTTTTGAATATCGCTAAGGATGGAGACTCCATAAACTGTCTGGGCAACATGTGCCAGCTCTTGGTCAGCCTCCCAGTAAAAAAAAAGCCTTTTTTCTTAGCAGTTTCCACAGCCTATTGTCAGTCTGCTGAGCTATGCAGCACCTCACGTACTTAAAAACAGCAACAGAGTTGAATTTAAATGCCAGAGAAGACCATAAAAAAAGCATTATGTTAAAGATTCTCAGGTCACTTAGAGAAGGATTCATCTCAGGCAATTTTAGTTCAGGCAGAACAGAGCCATTAGTTCCAAGCTAGTCCTCTAGGCAGTCCTGGTATTCAGCAGAAAGAGACCAGGATCTCTAGAGCATTATGACTGCCACCAAAACAAGTGCCTCAGGGAACAGCTTGCACTTCAGAGGTGCTACACACTATTTCTATTCTCATCATTACAGAAAGTGCCCTGCTGCTGAAACAAGACTGCTGAAATCAAGTGCATTGGATGCCTCTCCTGGTTCAGAGGTGCTCATTCTCTGGCAGCTGCTGGGAATAGCACTGGTGCTGGCCACAAAGAGGGAAGGTACCAACTCATGCACTAGAGGACTGAGCATCTTCTGCTTGCTTCTTTAAAAAGAAACTGAAATCTCTGGATGATGGCCAGTGAAGAATTTGCTGAAATGGAAAATAATATTAAAACAGTGTTAGATTACAAAAAGCCATATGTACACGATGAAGCGGATGCAAGCATGCTTTTTCTCTCTGTTAGTTTTGTTTAGTTTTAGTTAGGCTACTTTGAACTTCATTGCAACAGTGGATAAAAAGACAGTTGATTGTATTTGACATGGACTTCATATAAAGGTCATTAGCAGAAGAGATTTAGGAAAAAATGTATGATTAAAATATATTTAATACACCCTTTTCGGACTTGAAAAAGCAATGATGAGGGAAGGGGCAACACTGGCAGATGATATAAAAGCAGTGACAGGGCCCGAAGAGTCTAAGGAGGAAATCCAGTGCCACCTTCCAAAGCAGAGGAACTACTGAACACTTGTCTGGAAAAACACAGAGGAGAAAAATCAGAGGTGAGAATACACAGATTGGACACTCCAGTATATTGATAGATTCTGAAGGGTTTTAGGAGAGAACTGGTTGGTCCAACAGTTCAGGGAAATCATACACTCAGTGCAGAACTGTGTTTAGGAAAATGTATAAATTGCTAGAATATTAAAATTGGATTTTAAGAATAATACCACAAATAGCCTAGTGTCACATGCCTATGGTGGCAGGAGTTTGGTACAAATGCAATAATGGTTCAGGGAATTCCAAATCAGATCTTCAGAAGTTAGATTTCAATGCCAAAGTCATTGTTGGTTTTTAATTAAATAGAGCATAATAATGGGGAAGAAAGGAACAGATCTAAATAAACAACTCATTTTATATTTAGAGAAATAGATGGATTTCAGAGTGGAAGAAGTCTTGCACAGCATAAAAAATATTAGGAAAAATGCAAAGGTGAGAGAGAGAGGAGCAGTTACTTTAAAGAAAAGGTGAATAGAAAGGTGTTTCATGGAAGGATATTACTTCCTGAATACTACAGAGATGGTAAATTGGCAGCCTTATTTACTCCCACTCATAAAATCAAAACAAGAGCTATCCTTTGCAACAGAAGGGCAGTAAGTATTGAAGTGATAAAAGGCAGACTTCTAAAGATAATTTAACCTGTAAAATTCACTGCAACACAGTAATGTTAAGTTAAACTTAATCAAATTTGAAAAAGGAATGGATATGTATATTAATAGCAAATATAACCAGAGTCGTGTTGGACAGGAGCTAAAAGAAATCCTTCAGACGCTAAGCAAAAAAAAAGCTTTATTTTTTGCCAGAAGTTAGGATAAGCCTTCTTTCTATGGGAAATTTTTCCATAATTGGTCATGAAAGGTTTCTTACATTTTCCCATGATTTACCAAAACGTATAGTATTAGTCACTGTTGGAGAAAGACGACTGGATTATATGGACCATTGATCTGACCCAGCATGGCAATTTTTATGGTCCTGTGAGCAAAATCCAATGGATTTGCAAGGAAACCTTACAGAACAGCAGCTTCAGTTTGAATTTTTTTTACTGCTACAGAGGTCACAGAAACAGCAACTAAATTCCTGGCAATGACATATCTTTGCAGGCAGGCATGGTAGCAGTACAGGTATCTAATGCTTTTATGCCATTTGCTAGGGATTATACAGCAGTAATCTCTCCCATTAACACTTTGTCTCATTCTGTGTTGAAGATCCCATAATCTTTTCCTTCCCTCCACCCTCTCAAAATGTACCAAAACAAAAAATAAATACTACGTGCATGGACTAAAACTTGTTAACTGAGAATAATTATCAAAGCACAGACCTACTGCTTATTAATCTCTCAGAAATTTTCAAATGGGCCTATCCTCACAGAATTACATCAATTGCGGTTTTCTTTTCTTTTCTTTTCTTTTCTTTTCTTTTCTTTTCTTTTCTTTTCTTTTCTTTTCTTTTCTTTTCTTTTCTTTTCTTTTCTTTTCTTTTCTTTTCTTTTCTTTTCTTTTCTTTTCTTTTCTTTTCTTTTCTTTTTTCTTTTCTTTTCTTTTCTTTTCTTTTCTTTTCTTTTTTTCTTTTCTTTTCTTTTTTTTTTTCTTTTTCTTTTCTTCTTTCTTTTCTTTTCCTTCCTTCCTTCCTTCCTTCCTTCCTTCCTTCCTTCCTTCCTTCCTTCCTTCCTTCCTTCCTTCCTTCCTTCCTTCCTTCCTTCCTTCCTTCCTTCCTTCCTTCCTTCCTTCCTTCCTTCCTTCCTTCCTTCCTTCCTTCCTTCCTTCCTCCCTATTACTGATTATCTACTCCAGAATAATGCATGTCTTTTTCACTTCCAAGTCCCCAGCTGTTACACTGCTGGTCAGTGACCCTCTGTAGTGTTCATGAGGTGTGAGATGAAATACTTATTCTTTTCCCATTACATTTTTTTCCATATTAAGGAGACACTTGTTTGACAAAACAGCATTTCTGAATGCATCCTCACAAAAGGCAAAAGCCAGCAGCTTTTAATTTTTCTTCAGATTTTAAACTAAGCAAAGCTGAGTTCCGATCTCTATTCTTGGCACAAGGGTGTCAAGAATCAAGCAATTTGGTGACAATTCCACTAGGGATAGTATATGCTTGCCTTTTGTTAACCAAGCAGTGCCTACCAACTTTCAGAACAAGTATCAGCAGCTATGATGGGCCAGATCCAACTTAATTAGAAATGTGGGCACACACTGGGAATCAAGAAAAACAAGGAAACTTCTCCTGGAAAGCTGCATGGATGAAGGAGGATGGATTTGGCCCCAGACACAGGGGCAGGCTGACACAGTGGGGTCAAACCATGAGCACTGTGAGCCCAGCAACATTAAGCAGGAAATTCATGTGAACTGGAGCTTGAGCCCTCTTTTACTTTCCATATAAGCATAGTCACAGCATGTTTATACTGAAACTTGGTAGAGATTCCTTCAAATTATACGTACTAGAGGTGAAGTTAATCCAGCCAATATATTGCTTGCAGCATTTCATTTTTTCTAAGTATCAGCTTTCCTTTTACAGGATCTCATAAAAACAAAACAATATGTTGCTCTCTTACAGATAACCTACAAGCAGCAGTCGGTGAAGTAGTCCCAGTGTCCAGAGCTACATTATATCTTTGATGTCTGGTACTGCAGTACAAATATTTCTGCAGAGCAAGACATAATGAAAGTTTATGAGCTTGTTAAGGAACTGACTATTACAAAGAGCCATGCTCATTTTGACTCTATTAGAAACACAAGAAAAATAATTTGTCACTTTCCTGTGACTAGAGGGATCTCAGGGTGAATCTCAGATAAGACATCAACACTGTTGGTGATTACTCAGCCTTTTTTCATTACAGTTTAGAAAGCCCTGAATAAGAAACTCTTTTATACTGGCATTCCAATCCTGAAAATGCAACTTCACAAGACCCAGCTGTGGAAAGGACATTTATTTCCTACTTTAGAGATGAGGCAAGTGAATCATGGGTGACAGGTGACTTGCACAAGTTCAGGGTAAAGGGGTTTTGGCTCATTGTGAATGACAACATAACAAAACCAATAATAATTCTAGTTAATAGAAATACTGTGTTCCCTTTCTGGGCTATAGCTTGGAGATTTCTGCTATTGTTTCTCAGCTTTTCTATTTGGTTTCTCTTTTATTTTCCTAAACTGAGCATAATGTAGGTAAAAAAAAAAAGTCTTCTTTCCTTGGAATCTAAAAGCTTTTCAGAAGTACACAGCTACTGGATGATGTTCCTCTCTGACTGATATTTAACACATATTTTTCTGTAATTGAGAACACAGTTGTGCTGGAGGATAAATTCCTGTGATGACATTGCAACAGTTTGAGTGTTTTCTCCATTATGTGTCTTTACAACAAAGATAACCTTTTGCTTCTTGAAATATAATTGCATAGGGAGATAGTTGTTTTAAAAAAGAATTAGCAATATTGGCAAATATCTTGCAGGGATTTTCCATAACAACCTGGTTTTATATCAGCTTCTCTAGAGCACAGCATCATTTATGGTATAAAATTAATTGAAAATCAAAACCTGAACAACAGGAGATCTTTACTTTTCTTATAGCACATTCCTGGAATTATCTGCAGTATAGAAACTCTATAGAAATATCAGTGATTCCTTTGTCAGCAATTATCCCACATCAGTATTATGATTCTCTCACACTCACTCCACTCCATTTATTGACATAGGAAGATATTGATATAGCTGTGATAATTGTGTATCAATAGATGTGGTGTTGTGCATTGATAGATAATCAGAATGATCATAATATAGGCAGGGTGTGCCACTGCAATTATTTGTTTTCAACCAATCCTCTCCCCAAGTATATTATTAAATTAAATGAAGTATTACTATATTATTACACTGAAACAGTGGTGTAAGGTTGTTTTACTTTACTACATTGGAGACCAGATCATTCCATTTCATGTTCCTCATTTCAAAGGCAGTTTGCACTCTACTACTGCTAAATTTTGGCAAAATTCTATTCAGAACTGGACATGTAGCACTTCTGATCACTGAGGCTGCCTTCAGGAGTAAACCTGTGTGCTACACTGAGAGCAAATCTGCAACCACAGCCACGGGCACAGTGTCCTTTTGGGTGTGCAGGATGCGTGCATCGTGCTGACTTCAGTCTGCCAGCAGGGAAGTCCAGGACAGACATGCATTTGGCTTGGGTACACTGAAGGAGCCTCTCCATGGAGTGTAAGGATGGGGCCAGAGCAACATGGTCCAAGGGAATGTTGTGGTAATGGGGGGAGAGGATGGCTGCCTGCACCCTCTTGCCTAGGGGAGTTTAGCTGTGATTCAGCTGACAGATAGGCCAGAGCTGCTGACTGTACCATGGCATGACTGAGTTGTAACAGCACTCACAAGGTCCACTTCTGAGTTCCCCGAAAAGACCTGGTCCTGGTGCCTGACCTTCTGAAGACTCATCCTTTCATGGAGAGACCCTTCAATTTCTAGCCTGAGCTCTGTCGTCATTTTTCTCCAGCCACCCCTTCAGTCAAGGTTCCAGCCACCATCCTCCTCGTGAACTGCTCCCCTTGCACTGTGTCCTGCCCCTCTGCTCACTGTGGTGCTGCCAGTCCCAGTCTGCCAGGCCAGCAGCAATTCCTCCTCTTCCTCTGGTAAGGAGCCTTAGCCAAGATCTCTCTGCTGACAGCAGCAGTGCTGCTTACAAGTTCTGTTTGGTAGAAAAGATCCCAAGGGACAGGTAATAGTTAATTTTTTTTTTTTTAATGATTTGGAGCTGACCTATTTCAGTAATGTAGGGAATATCCCTATTCCACAGAGCGTGTCTGCTGCCACCAGCAACCAGTGAACCACAAATGCTTTACTATGCAGGAACTGAGGCACTGGCACAGGTTGCCCAAATAAGCTGTGGATCCCCATCCCTGGAAGCGTTCCAGGCCCCACTGGATGGGGCTTTGAACAGCCTGGTCTGTGGAAGAGATGACTGCCCATAGGGAGTTTTGGTCAGGGGTGGAACTAGATGGAACTCAGGGTTTGGAACTAGATAGTCTTAGGATCCCTTCCAACCCAAACCATTCTGTGATTCTCTGATGCAGAAGCAGAACCCAGGGGGAGCTCAGCCATGCCTTGGCAAAGCCTCTTCTGCTACCAAAACCATATACTGCAGCTTCACCTTCAGGCTGTTCACATGAGGCACCAGTCACCACAAGAGGAAGAGGTTTCTTACATGGCCACTGTTCATTCTGCTCACTGAGGGTATTTGACAGGGATAGGTCCCAATCCTTTGCAGCAGTGGTTTCCTCTCCTGGTCTAACATTATTCAGGATTGGAGATCAGCTGTCAGGAGGTTGTTCTGGGAGTTTGTTTTCTTTTGAGTCAGGCATCACTAATCAGACCTAGCATTTCCTCCCAGGCTTTATGGAACAGAAATCTCTAATCCAGAAAACATTTTGAATTTTAAGGCTAATTAAGTGTCATAATGTCAGCTAGGGTAAATAAAGCACAAAAGGAAAAAGACATAAGCTCTGGGAGTGAAATGTGCTTTATTGAACATGCATCCAGTACTCCGACCATCGCTGTCACTCAGGAAGACATCATCCAGTCAACCTAATCACAAAAATCCCCACTGAACTGATAAGGCTGAGCAACTCTTCAGGTGGCTTAGCTGTCACTTGAAAACCAGCTTGCAAGCCTGTGGGCTGACACTAGTGCTGGGAGGCAGTGAGGGTTTGAAGCTCACAGATACAGTCTTCTCTGGACTTCAGAAGGATCAACATCAGATCTTGAGAGCTCTCTGCTGCTCCCTTGTTTTCCCTTGCAAAGGAAAAGAAGCCTTTCAGGTGTATTTCTTCACTTTTTAAAAAATTTGCAGAAAATTCAGGCATAGCGAGTGATTTTCATCCTAGTTACGTTTGCTGTGTCATTTCAGTCACTATGGAGCTGGGGTTTCAAAACTCTGCCAATACAAGAGTTGTATTGTAGTGTGTATAAATATCCTGTTTATTAAATTCCTTTATATTTTGGTTACCTGTTTGGTCTTAAAAAGAGGAAAAAAAACTTGCAAGAAGTAAATAGGTTGAGAAATGTTATTTAGTCATTCTTAGCTACAGAAACTACAGCTCTGTGTATCTTCGATCTGGCTTTTTCTGCCTCTCCTCATCTTAAAAATATCTTATGTGGTACTATAAATAATGAGCAGAAGGGAAAGTGATGCTTCATGCAGGAGGGGAAAAGCAGCAGTTTAATCATGTTCAAACACAACTCTGGAGAATGAATGAATGTTCCTCCATGCATTTCCAGGCTTGAACAGGATAGACTGAGTCAATGGGGATTTGTGTTTCAGACCTTGGTGTCAATATGCATTACTGTGGGCTTTGAAAGATGCTCTTAAAATGTTTCTAAATAACCAAATATAGCAACCGTCTCCAGTGTGATAATTTGTGCAGTTACTACTGCAAACTCCAGCAGCAGGGAAAGAGGGAAGGGAGCAGAACTCTCCCAGCCGTGTCCCAGAAATCCTTTGCCGTAGTAAGCAATTAACATTGGGTTTAATCTTTCACTTCAGGGAAGGTGAAAGTATCAGGAAGGTAGACGATGGTGTAACATCTGCACGTAGTTTAGACATACAGTGCCTGCACTTTTTGCATCCAAAGAAGAGGCATAACTTCTTTTTGAAGTCAGTGGCCAAAACAAATGGCATTAATGTATTGTGCAGGATTTCTCTGTGCCTGGATGACACAGTGGAAAGGGTCCCTGACACAGCTCAGTAGCTGAAGAATGTGCTCAGGCTTTGTTTAAACAACATAGGAAGACGGGTTTACTCTTCCCTGTAATGAGGCCTTAGGCATGTGGCACTAGATTCTGCTGCTGTTGTGCAAAAGGCACAGCCCTTGGAAGTAAAAAATCACGGAGAGGCAGTACAAGGTATGATGTAAACTTTAATAAACTCTTCTGAAAACTCCATTTTTGTCTGCCTGCTTTTCAGTGACAGCATTTAAACTAATGTTCTAGGGCCCTTTTATGCATAAAAAAGCCTTATTCCTAGGATGGCTCTTGAAAAATTCATAGCTGGTACGATTCCATGCCCTTATGACATGACAGTAACATCCATTTGTATCTGTTTGGCACCATGTAAGTAGGTCACACGATTACGATGAAGTTAAAATTAATTTTGCCTTTCTTTAAACGGTAATGGAACAGTTACCAGCTGATTAAGGAAAACATTAGCGAGTACCATTTTAATTGATTTGAATGCATGTGTGTTTTGTATTGGTTTAGTTTGAGGGCATTTTTAAACAAATAGCACTGTCATTGTGAGCCTTAATTAGATAATAAATTAATAGATAAATGGATTAGAAAGTTCAGTATGGCTTTCACAATTGCTGCTAGCGGCATAAAAATGAGGTGCTTGGTATTAGCAATGCTAATAAATGGCCTAAGGAATGCACTTGGGAAGAATGATGATGTGGCAGCTGAGTGAAGTGTGAGGACCATGGTCTTTCCTTTGCCCACATCTATTTTGAAAACAAAAGTGCTGCTGTGCTTTCTTAGGAAAGATAACAGTGGTGCTGATCTGGAAGTGTAAATATGTCAGTTCCCTTAGTGCACCTCAAAGCCTGCAGATTTAATGTGGGATTCATGAAAAATTCACTAAGCACACAGGACATCTTCCAGGGGTTAGGCTGCACAGCGATCAGTTCAGAGATCTGACGAGAAAAAAGGCTCAATATGTGCCAAGTGTATTCAGTAATGGGAAAACTGCCTAGCAGGGAGGGAAGTCTGGATCAGTTGGGCTGGATACCAAGTTCACGAGAATCATTAGGATCTTTCTGAAGAAGAGCGATTTGGTGGATGTTGTGCTGCTTATTTAATTCCACGAGGCAGTAAATCAAGACATATGTGTCTTGGTGCTGTTCAAAGAGGTAGTGACAGTAACTCAGATAATAGACACAATGTGCTGCACGTTGGAAAGTGATGCAGATAATCACTGGCATGAGTTCAGGCTCCACGTCAAATACCTGAAATTAGGAAGTTGGAAGACCACTTTGGTATGGATTGAATGTTATACAGCTTGCCTGAAGACACAGGGTAACTTAGACTTTTTATTTTTGAGTTGATTGCCCCTCAGATATAACTGCCTACTTCAGGGGTGGCATTAGCCTGAAGTACTTGGTCACCATAATTAGTGCAAGTTGGCAGAAAGGGTTTGAAGCCTCAATTATATTAAAGTCACTTTTAGATTCTCAATAGAGTATCAAAGAATGGGAACCTTCTGCAGTAATCTGTACTAGATGGCCAGTATGACAGAAACGTGAATATTACTGAAATATCTTCAACATAAAGAAAAAAACAAGACTTTATTCCTATTTTTTAATACTTTCGATGTAATCTCTTCTGCTGGTCACCTGAAGCTTGACTTTTTATGCTGATGATTTTCAAGGCAAAGTGAACTTCTTTAGCAGTCAGATCACCCTTTGGTAGAAATTAGCTGTGGTGACAAACATCTTTTGTTATTCAGATATTTCAGGAGCGTTCAGATAGATGCCTACTTTAATTGTAATAATAGGTTTATTTTTTTTTACTTTGTGTAAAACATTCTGTTGCTTTTGTTAATGAGGATTACAGTTCTATCTCACTAAAGGTCATCTTGATAAAAAGTGAGTAGTGTTTTACCACCTCAGCTACATAATTTTTCTTATCAGTCTACCTAGAATATAAATCTTCATTTAAAAAATACCACAAATACTGTGCAGCATATGCATGGTCTATAGACCTTATCATTTGGGTAATTTAAAGTCTATCAGAGTAAAGTACGTGATAATATATGAGCATAGTGCCACACCTGATCTTAGGAAGAGGTAAACAGGATGCAAATGATGTTTTTCACCTCTAGTTTTCAATGCTGGAGACATTTGTCATGTTAGGTTGTTTAGCAAGTTTCTAATTATTATCTTTTTCAAATTTCTTTCCCACTCAAAGGGCTCCCATTCAAAGAAAATCTAAAGAGGTTCAGAGATAGTAAATACCTTACACTGGGTTGTTGCATAATTTCACATAACCCCAGTTCTTTGCCAGCTCCTTGCACGTCTGTTGTAAACCTTGAAGTCCTGCAGCCATATACAGCAGTGCTGAGGCCAACCATTAAACCATGGGAAAAGAGTCCTTGACAGAACTGCTTCTGATGGACTTGGTGGACAGGCAGACAAGCCCAGGTCTCACTGCAAAGGCTATGTATGCCTTGTATTTATTGACATATTTATCCTCAGATTGCCAGAACGGCAGGGACAGTTCTTAGCCTCAGGACCCACTAGCAAAGCCAGTTTTTTTTAGGAAGCAATGTGAGTTTAAGCCAGGCTAAGAAGGAAAAAGAAGAGTCAGCAGGAAGAATGCAGCTGCCATTACACATTCAGCATATGGAGAAATGTGGAAATCACAGAATCATAGAATGGATTGCATTGGAAAAAACCTTTAAAGCTCATCTAGTCCAATTTGATCAGGTTGCTTGGAGCCCCATCCAACCTGATGTTGAATGTTTCCAGGAATGGGGGGGGCATCCACCACCTCTCTTGGCAACCTGTACCAGTGTTTACCTCCGTCAGTGTTAAAAATTTCTGTGTTCTGGTTTTGGATTTTACTTAATTTCTTTCTGTTTCAAGTGTGTAGCTGGGATGGTCATTCATTTAGGCCAACTCTCCATCTTTGTCCTTCTGCTCCTATCTTGCACCTTCACTTCTGAGAGTGTTGAACTGCTGCCAGGCGAGGAGGCTGTGGCTTGCCTTCCTGCAGGCTGCTGCAAACTATTACATAAAGCAACTGAGCTGGAAGAAAGGGGACTTGTCAAAAAGGAGGAAAGCTGAGGAAAACTTTGATCAGAGCTTAGTCTCCAGAATCAAAATGACAGCAAGCTTCATGGGCTTTTTAAAAGGCAACAGAAACAACACTGGACCTCTTGCTAGCCCTGTTTCACATATAGCAATCACTTTTGTGACTCCTGTGGAAATTTACCTTCAGTTTGGCAATTATGTTGCCTTGAAGTGCCATAAGGAATATGTTGGGATAGGCGCTGTTCTCTTGCTATGTTTCAGACCTAAGTTCTCTTGCAGAGTGTGTAAATCAGCACATATAATATAGCCACATAATGAGCTTATGAGTGCCACACATGGCCACAAGCTGAAATTTTTCAGAAATTATCTTCACATACCTCTGCAATTCCTTCCTCCCTCCTCTCTGTCCGTGATTCCAGAAGGATGACTTGGAGCAATTTCCTGTTCTTGTAAGATCTCACCTTTTTTTCTACATACCTCTCTTTCTACCACTAAAAATCATGTCCTGGGGGAAGGATTTGCACTTTGCATTCAGCTGGTAAAACAGCCAGTTTTGTTTAGCAGATTTTTGTTCAGTGTGAATCCCTGCATTGTATGTACCTGTTTCAACACTGTGGAAAGAAAATGTTTCCCTTCTGGATAGGAATATTTGTTAGGCCTTGCAGACAGTTTAATACATGCTGGTATTCAGAACCTATTAAAAAGAAAAAATAGAAGAGGGAAGAGGAAGGGGAAACGAACAACAAACAAACCAAAACCCCCTTCTTGTTTTTTTTAAATCCTTGTTCATGCTTTGCAGTTTAATATTCTTTCTACAAGAGATTGACTCAGGACCCTAAATCAAGCTGATTTTACAATACACATATTAAAATCTACATTTGGGTCAGAGAAGTCTGTGTCTGCACAGGACAGAGCACTGAAGCAGAATAATCATGATTCCCCCTGTAGGTCTTTTCCATTCCTAATGCCTCCAGCTCTATGAACCATTGACTAAGTATTCATGTTTAGGCCATTCATACAGTTGTTGCTCTTTCAAACCTTCCCTCTTTGCTACAGGGGTCAACAACATTGTGCAATTCACTGATCTTAAAACATGCTTTGTGCTTCAGGACCTGGCTTATGCTTAAGTTCACAATATTCCCCCCATGCCAGCAGTGCAGCATCCCCAACACTGCCATTTCTTTACAAGAATCCACTCCTTCAGTGGGCTGCCATCATAGGTTTTGATAGGTTTTGTTGAAGATGAAAACATCACGTTCTGTGACTTAATTGAATTGCAAAACCCTGAGTGTTAGGAATCAATTGGCTTGAGATATCCGAATTGATCCTTTCAGATTTGGAGACTTGATCTAAGTTTTGGATGCATTAGGTGTATATATCCATATCCCTGTGAACTGTTTGGTACAGAAGTCAGGAAAATAAACTGCAGAAGTGAGTGTTGTCTTCAAGAAAGTAGGAAACTTTTTTGCTCCATATTTATAGTAAGAAAGCCAAACAAATGCTTAAGAAAGCAATTGTTAAACTTGTGTCTAAACCTGGACAACAGTTTAGTTCCTGGCACTCTTTATCCATGTCTGTTACAGTGCTTACTGGGAATCTGCACTCACTGAACCAGAACTATTTAAACATCTTCCTGCAAACATCCCATTCCCTCATTTAACCCTAATAGCAGACCTCACCTATTCTGCAAATAAACACAGGTCTCAGTTCTCTAAGGGAACCTTTACACCTAGTATGATCATTTGCCATGTGGACATTTGTCTCATATTGGAATGTGCTCGGGTTTGGAACAGAAGCAGGATGGCTGTTTCCTGTGCAGCAAACACAGGTCTGGGAACTGAGCTGACAGCTCTGAAAATTGATGATTTGCCTTAATACACAAAACAGGACAGGTTTTGACATGATATAGTGATGGACTAGGAGACACCATCTTAATCTTTTGGGTCCCATGGAGAGGTGATAATTTCTGGTCATGCTCCCTGGACACAGATTTGCAGATGGGGATCAGGAACGGGTTCAGGTCCTACAAGGCTGTTACCATTCCCATCATGTTGTGATGTGTGTTCTAATTCAGTCGTCCCAACCAGCTAACCAAACCTCCTAGGAACAACAGTATGGGCACACAGCTCCCCTGACTCCCCAAAAGTGCCCTGGGGATGTGGGTGTCCTGCCCTGTATGTCTCATATCATGTCCTTCCAGAAGGATTAGTTGCTGTATTATTTTGATAAATGAGGCAGAGCAGGGTGATGGCATGGGCTTTTTCAAGTTGAGATGTGACTAGAAAGGGGAAAGATAAACTTGGAGCTCTTACGGATTAACTTCTGGTTTCTAAGAATAACATAGATAAGGCAGTCTCAATTAGATGGAGCTTAAAATCACATATAACGAATCTGAGATGGAAGAGATTGCTGTATTTGAAAGAGAAGTCACCACTGTTCTTTAGATAAGCTCCCAGATTTTCAGAGGAGAAAAAATAAATATTGCAAAAAAAGGGTTTCCCTACTTAACCTTTCCAGACAAACCCAAATTGCCTACCATCAAAAAAACAAGGCAGCCCAAACACAGGGATGGTTTCACCACAAATCCTTCTACTTCTTCTCCTGTGTGGTTTTTTTTTTAAACCTATGTTAAAAAGTTGCCCTTCTTATTATTTGTGGGACAGCTTTGGAATGGTTTCCTTTTTTTTTTAACAAAAGTAAAGGTTCAACCAAAAGTTTGCAAGTGAGGCAATCTGGTAACAGAAACAAGCAGAGATGTCTCACCCCAAACAGTCTGCACAAAAACTACGTCTGCTTTTTATCTGTCACAGACGTAGTTTATTTTTATAAATGCTAGAATTCACCCACAAAAATAAAGCAGGGCAGCATTTCATCATGATTCTGTTTCCTCAAAGGTATTTCCTACAAGGTGTTGGATTCACTTTCTATGTGATAAGCAGCTATGGCTGTGCAATTACTAGTGAGCAGGTACCAGTTCTGAAGGTCATGCTGACAGACTGCATGTCCCTTGCACAGCTGCTTCTGTTTAACATCCCTAATAAAGGGAGGGAGACATTTGATTTTCATCAAGGTTTTAAGGAACACCATATCTACAGAGGCCGGACATTTTCCTTCACACTTCATCAGGAAACGTTTCGAGATGGAAATGCAGGACTGAGCAGTTTATCACAGAGATGACCTGATTTTGGCAAGCCTTGAAGAGGTCACAGGCTTCCCACTGCCACTACAGGAAAGGTCTTTCATTCTCAAATACAGCAGAAGTCAGCTGCATACATCTTCTGGGCTATATTTTGAGTCAGCTATAGGTTGTTCTATTCTTTTCATAGTTCTTTCTACAAGTTTAAGACAAAAGTGTGTATGTTTGTGAAGAGATGGCTCATTTCTTTCTTTTTTTTTTTTTTTTAAATTTAAACTGCTCCTTTGTAAAGGTCACCTAAGTCCAGAGTAAAAAAGGATTAATTACTAACAGCCATAATTTAGAGACAAATTACCCTGTTGATATTTTGGCTGTCCAGGATGCACCGTGTAAAAACCATCTATCTGACAGAATGACACAAGTGACTGCAACCTACAGTCATGTTGAGCATTGCTGTGCTTCATCTCCCCTGAAGAATGATGAGGAATTTAATATATTAATAGGAAAGGGCATGAAAATAATGCTATACCTTTATGCAACTTTTCTCATCCAAAGAAGCCAGGCTGTTTTTCTCTTAATCCAACTAGTGAAAGAGTTATTCTACAGGGATCACACTGATTTCAGCAGAGTTGTTCACAGAATAAATGCACTATGCATGAACACAGCCAACAGGAGCTGAGATACTTTCCTCTTTCTCTGGATCTCGTTAAATAGTGCCTTATACTCTTATGTAGTTTTTCAATATTGTTATATAGTTATATAGTAATTATAATTTTTGCTATAAAATGATCATATATTTTATGTAAATACAGTATAGTGTATATACTAAAAATACAATCTATTTTTACTATAAAAATTATAGTAATTATAATATTATACATTATATATATAATGTTATATAGTTAATAGTATATAATAATATATTATTATATAGTAATTCAATTAATATCAGTAAGAATAGTCCATATGTAAAATGACCTTTGATAATCAGCTCTGTCAAGGCATGATACACATTTTGCTCAGATGCTCACACTTGTCAGTGCTGGACTTCAAACTAAGAATTGCAGAAATGTGCCTCCCTCCCAAGCCTTTATCCTGAAAAGTAGGTAGGTACCTTGAAAGATCCGAATCTTTAGAGACCTAACGAACCTGAGGGCTCATATGTGTCATGCAGCAGTGCCTCAGGGTTTTATGATGGCTCTAGTCTGTGCTGGCAAGTCTCTTTAGTCTTTGGCAATCCTAAAGAGGCTTTTTAAGGTCAGGGACACACCATGGAAGGGTAGCTGTGAGGAAGCAGCTCATTTGTATCTGTGCAACTTCTTCATTTCCAGAGCTGATATGTATCAAGCCAGCTGTGTGTTTCTCCATCTCCTTAGAGTCTCACAGACAATTTCTAAGCCTACTCCATCAATCTTACATCGTAGCGACACATTTTTGTCATGTGGCTTATAAATGCGTATGGATTTCCTATAGTGGACTTTTCTACCTACAAGTCTTTTTATAAAGACCATGTTTTTGTAACACAGTTATCAGATACTATCTCTCTTTAGAGGTCAGTTATAAATATACTCATTCCACTTTATTGTTCATAGTGGCTTCTGCTTGATTTCTGGTAAGTTCGGACTCTGGGACAATCTCAGATGCCCACTGTACTACTGCTTCACTCTCCTGGGACCCCACCTGAAATGCTGCATCCATCTCTGGGCCTCTCAATATAAAAAGTGTGTGGGTCTGTTGGAGCAGGTCCAGAGGTGGCCAGGAAGATGCTCAGAGGGTTGGACCTCTGCTATGGAGACAGGATTAGAGAGTTGTGGTTATTCAGCCTGAAGAAGAGAAGGCTCCAGGAGACCTTAGAGCACCTTCCAATGCCTAAAGGGGCCTCAAAAGGACTGGAGGGGGACTTTTGACAAGGACGTGGTGTGACAGGACAAGGGGAAATGGCTTAAACTGACAGAGGGCAGCTTTAGGCAAGATATTACAAAGCAATTCGTCACAGTGAGGGTGGTGAGGCACTGGCACAGGTTGCCCAGAGAAGCTGTGGATGCCCCATCACAACTGGGAAGCATTCAAGGCCAGGCTGGATGGGTCCCTGTGCAACCTGGTCTAGTGGGAGATGTCCCTGCCCGTGGCAGAGGAAACTAGATGATCTTTAAGGTCCCTTCCAACTCAAACCATTCTGTAATTTTATTATTCTATTGCCAACTAGCAATATTGTAAGAAAGAACTAAAGTAGCTTTTGAAACAGTTCATATGAGTCTTTTATGAAAAAGAAAAATAACAGGAAAAATTTGTCAGATAGGAAGAGTTTGGGTATACAAAACACCTGGCTAGACATTAATCAATGTGGCATCTTCTTTAACACTTTCCATGCTTTCATTTGGGAGTAATATACATTCTGCTTGCTATTGCAAGATGGTTAATTAGCAGTCATAGATTTATAAATAGGATTTTACCAAGTAGCAGATAAGCTGGTATTATTAGTGTTCATTTCACTATAGTTCTAGTCCCTTTTGAGATGAAGGCAGGGTTTATTAGAACAGACCTCTCACGAAACACATCTATTCATTGCAGATTTCTATTAAACACCAAGGTGTGAGGGGCCGATTGGTTTAATTTGCTTTCTTTTCAATCTTGATACCACTTTTTTTACTTAAGTAATACTTAAGTTTCTTAAGCAAATGGGATGATCAAGTGGATAGAGCCCTATGGTGGAAATCAAGGGAAGTGCTGTGCTCTTATCTGACACACTGGAAGATTTTGGCCTGGTAGCTTTATTGCTCATCCCTTTTTCTCCTCTAAGAAGAAAACTTGCTTCTGTCAGTCAGTTTGTCAGATATATTGTGCTGCTGGACAGATTTGGAAATTGAGTTTGGATTTTTAGTTTCTTCCAGTGATTCCTAAGGCCTTGGTGAACAGGTGGCAGAAGAAGATGCTATTATTCAAAAACTCTTCTAATCAGTTCTAGAGATTTGCATAATGCAACAGGGATTAAAAAAAAAGAAACCTCAGGCTCAAGGGCATGTGCTTATCACTTGCCAGGGATCTGAAGGGAGCAATTTCTGCCTACACAGCAATGTGCAATTTGCTGGATGTATCATTGCTATATGAATTTTAGTACTGGCTGTGGTAAAAGAGACAGCTGAATTAATGAACAAATGAGATTGGGAAAATGGAATGGTTTGAAAAGCACTGTTCCAAAAACTATAACCCAGCTTCAGTTTTCCATTACATGGTTTAACAACCATCTTTTACCATTGGGAAGGATAAAATGGGAAGTGTAAAGAAGACATTCACTAATCCATCTCTTGGCTGACTCCACAGCATCCCAGCAACAACAAGTAAGAAAGAAGAATGGATCATAAAACCTTCTCTGTTCCTTCAGCTGACCTTTGCCCACAACAAAAGCAGACCTTGAATTTTATTTACTTTTTTAAAAAGAAATAATTTTTACAATGGCTGGCCACGGAATTTTGGACTTATTTTAAATATAGCTATTTCTTGAGTAAACACAGAAGCTAATGGCTTAAAGAGCTGTTTTCACAGTTAGGGAAAATCCATACTTATTTGAGCTTTAAACTAGCATTTGTATATAATCAGACACAACTGCTTTCTCTACATAAAATGTTACCCCTTCCATTTTCCACCTAGCACTAACAAAAGCAGCAGATACGCCCGTTGCTGTGGAGATTTTGAGCCACAGACCAAACTCAGTTCTTCTACCTGACTTAACTCGCAAGTTACAGCAGCTGAAGGGTTTTTCCCATGAAACATTTTCTGAACATACATACGTTTTATTGAGTAAACCAGATGGAAAATCATTTGCACAGCTATGCTTTCTCATTCTGTGGGTCCAATGGCCAAGTTCGTCACCATTATTTCATCATTATTTCATTCTCTTTCTGGGTATCTTACTTTGCCGTGCCATACAAATCCCTCACATCTTTTTGTCTCTTCCCCATATTCTGTAAGTTTTCTCTATTAGCTCCTGATGGTCTTCCCCACTCTGCTCACATCAGATTTAACTTCTAGTGACACTGTGCAATTTGTGTTTTCAGACTTCAGTTCATCATTTGTTCTAAGTAGTTCAGTCTTTGCTCCTGTTGTCTATGTTTACATGCTCACGTGGATGGCATCAGTGACAAGGTACAGCAAAGCTTAGAAATTAAATCTACATATAAAGTATAGATCTGTCCATAAATGGACACATTCAGATTGCTGACCTTTTCTTTTTTCTGTGCTGCTTGAGACCTGTGCTAGACTTTCTTATGTTTTCAATAATAGGTTTCTTTCATGTAATTCACATGAAGTTTTCACATCTTTGGATTACTGGATGTCAGTGTCCCCCACCAAAACTGGAATGATGTAGAGAAATCTGTTTGGTGCTCTACTACCAGAAGAGCTTTAAATTATTATGTTACCAATACAGTTATAAAACCCATATTGTAGTAGAAAGTTATTTCTCAAAATAAGCCTTCAAAATCTGTATGCCATTTCAGATCTTGAAATATCAGCCTAGTGGCATATATTTGTAGGAGTGATAGTCTGACGAGTTAGTCAAGAAAACGCAGGGACAGGTAGAATCTTTTATTAGAAGTGATATACTTGGAAAAAGTAGACAAGCTTTCTTCAAATCTGAAATAGAAGCAGCAGACTATGCAGCTAAGTACAAATTTAAAGAAATTGCTAAGAATTTATAAAAGTGTATATATTTTTGCAGGGTAAATGGCACAGAACTATGGCTATCTGAACCATTTTGTCTGTGTGTGTGCATGTGTGTGTGAGAGAGAACTTCTTTTAATATTCATACCAGAGTGACCATTTTGATTCTGAAGTAGCTTTATTGCTCCCTGGTTCCAGAGACTCTTCTTTCATTGACTAGAAGGCAGAAACACTCAAGTAGCACCAAGTTCTGGTTAAGCTGCCTTTGGGGACACACATAATAAAAGTCATGGGCTTCTAACAAAAAGGAAATGTCATGCCTTTTCACATTTATCTTTGCATCAGCTTCAGCGTATAAGAAAACATAAAGGGAAAGGAAAAGATAAAAAAAGAAAAAACAGAAGGCAGTACAGTTATTGTGGATCAGCTGACAGATCCAAGCAGAACTGGCTTTGAAATAGCCTTAGATAAGGAATGCCTTCAGGAACCTTCAGATGCAGAACAGTTTGTCAGCAGCACCTTTACCTGTCCATGGCTGGAATCCCAAACATAAATGAGTTTTACTGTAGCTTCTGTATAAACTGAGCTGTGACAGGGAGCAATGAGCTTTTGTTTTTCTTAAAGCATCTCCAAATGTGTGTTGTTTTTCCATGAGCGTGTGATGGGTTAGTTTATGCCCAAAGGCACAGGGATAGACAGTAGCTTTTTTCAGCCAAGAACACAGAAAATACAATGCATCCTTTCTGTACAAAGTCTGTGTGCAGGTAACTCTTGATAGTTTGAGATATATTTGGAAATATTCTCTATTTATGATTATGTCAGTAAAAAATTTCAAGTATTGCCTCTTAAGCATCCTATTGTTTGTTTGATTATAGAAATAAAAACTCCAAAATCTACTTACTGTCGTCACCATAAGCTCTTGGTTCTCTGCAACTATGAAAAAAATCAACTCCAAAATAACAAAAAAAACCCTGATGTGCTCTTGTGTCAAGGCCTCTCACTTGATGACGTCAGCATTTCAGTTTAAGAAAGAAAAGGTGAATTTTGGTTCTTTCTGCTAAGGACTAAGTTCTGCAAATTGTGGTTTTTATGCATTCTTAATCACACATAACTGAGGAGTCCTAGAAATCTAGTGAGTTTGGGAAGTCGGGTCCTGAACAGTTCAGGAGAAATCCTGTCTATACACTAAAAGCTATCCCAATTTAGCTTTTTGTGTGTGGAAATAGAAGTGGAAGAAAGTAGATGGCCTTGAAGATAAGCAGAGGAAGTTCTAATCGACTTATCATATGGAATCCCTTCCCACCTGGACAGGGCACCGGAAGCTTGAGTGTCTCCTATGTGTTTTCCTACATGAATTTCTTTAAGTCTTCCAGTGCAACTAATAGGAAACATTTGAGTGTCAGTCCTTCAGGCCATGATGATATGTGATGATAACACTGATCTCTTCTAAATTAAGGAATTGGAACCTTTCCCCAGGAAGTGGGAAGTCTTGATTCTAGGCCCCACTCTGTTTGGGTGATATTAGTGGCTTTTCAGTCTTTTGAGAATTTAAGGGGGCTCTTTATCTCAGCAGGGTTGTGCAATAGACAGGCTCCTCTCTCCAATGATACTCTTTTTAATGTTAAAAATCAGGGAACCAGCAGGTTAAGTAGCAAGATACTTAGTGAGCACAGAAGTCACCACAACTGGGTAGCTCTTAGAAGTGATCAAGTTTACTGACCATCCAGGACCTCAGGAATCTCCCCAGAATCATTTACATTTATTTTGCTGTTTCCTTTGATTTTCACGTTTTATGAACCCAAGGCAACTGATCATATATAGAATCAAAAAGTCATACATCTTGAAAAGATTTTTCTACTTCTAGACTTTTCAAGGTTTTGGGGGTTATTTATGTTTGTTCTTGTGTTGTTTGTTTGGATTTTTTTTGTAAATTAAAAACATCACTTGAAAAATTGTCCAAGAGAAAAAAGAGCCTTCTTTCTGCGCATGTAAGTGCTGCTCAACCAAAATTTAGAAGATTATGGGGAAAACATAGCTTATATAAATGCATACACAGATAGCCAAAAGGTAGAAATTAGGAGAAAGCTGAAGCCAGAGTAGCTCATAAAGGGTGGTGGAACTGCTGTAATATCTGCAGAAGTGCCTCAAGTGCTGTTTAGTCAGAGCTTCTATACTTGTAGGCATTTGGCTGACACATATGTGGAATGATAAAAGGCAGCTGGGTCTGCATGCTGCTTGCAGATCAGGGTCTTTAGTTCTAAAGGAATCATAAGAAAGAAAATAACTGTATAAACTGTTGATCAGTGTACAGAAGGTCAAGTCTGCCAAAGAGGTCAGGCAGGTAATCATCAAAATTAGTGATAAAAGAGACCATGATGTTACATAGTCTGGTCACCAGCCTACTGATGAGTGTTCAGTGCAGTATAACAGAAGCCCATCTGAGAGTGGGCATTGTTAGACCTCCAAAACTCTGGATCAGGCTGGCCAGACTAGTTGATCAGGAATTTAAAGTTAGACTTGTTATAGCAGGGATTCTATGTTATAGTGAATAACCACTTCAGAGATGGACAAAATCAATTAGGGCTATGTGTCACCCAAAACTTAAGGATTCTCTTCTCTCATTAGCATTTTAGAAGATTAAAACCATTACATTTTAAAAAGAAAAGCAGGGAATATTTCATCAAAAGCATGCAAAGCTACCTGGTACACGTTAGTTTTGGGGCAGATAGACTGAGGGAAATAATTACCAGTGATTTGGAATACATAGCACATACTGTTTCAACAGTCAGGGAGAATTAAGGTGTCTTAGCCATCTTGCTTCCTTGCCTAGCTTTGGTTACTGTGCAGCATCAGAAAGAGCTTTCCCTCGTACCTCTGGGTGTAATAAACTGTTTTATGGGAGCACTGCATGGCTGCAATTAGGGATAAATGTGTGAGGTGGACCAGTAGTGTGTTCCGTTCTGGCAAAACCAGCAGCACATTTTCACATGGACTCAGATGCCTTACTTCCAAGAACAGAATTATTTTCTAATACTGCTCTCATATTTTTAATTTTTTTTTTCTGGAATATTAATTAATTCCTTTATCAATTCCTTTAACTATCCCTCTGGAAAACAGACAGAGGCTGGGAGAAATGAGAGATATAGAGACCATTCAGTGAATGAGACCAGGCATTCTTTTCTCTGTATTTAGCCTCTCTTCTCTAAACTATTGGGATTTTTAAATAATTCTGATGTGCCTGCAATGTATTTTGAATTATTATTACCTTCCTTCTACCCAGAAAATCATCATTTGGGTCCAATCTTTTTATAGTCACTTGAAAAATTTAATCTTTTCCACTGAGCAGGGAACTGAAAAAAAGTCAAAGTTTCTTATAGGGCAAAAGTCAGTAAAACCATGATTGAGGTATTTAAATTGCAGCTTTAAAGATATCAATGCTTTGGAGAAAAAAGTAACAATAACATCAATGGTGTCTCAAACTTTCTGAATTTTTGATATTGCATTGCAAATTGTTCTGTTGTCTGCTGAAATACAGAAATTATTTTGGAGGAAAAGGATTGTTCCTATGTTTTGGGACTTGAAATTTCAGTCAATAACCTGAAAATTTCTCTCAATCCATTTCTTTTCTTCTTGTGAGTGGCTGTTAGTGTTTAGTTTCTAAGTTGTTGTAAGACTGAAACAAATGTAAAGCACATCGCAACTTTTGGTCAAACACTATTTTTTTCCTGGGTCAATATTGTCGTATTCCTGCATTAACTTCTTGGCCAATACCATAAAATGGCAATCTTTGCCAGGAGAGAAGAGCATCCCCTATAGATGCATAGCCTCAGATTCAGAGACATTTGCATCAGCAAAAATTCAGAAAGTTTTTTGGGAAGACAAAGCTGAAGTACAAGTCTATAAGGTGAAATTTTGGAATAGAGAAGTGAGGGGTGCACATGTTCCTAGCAGCTTTCTCAGTAAGTGTGTAATCTCCACTCGGACCTCACTGGAAACACAGCACTTGTCTGCCTGCAGATTGTAGCAAGGGGACACTCTCAGCCTCTCCCTGCCTACAGAACACTGTGAACTGCTCTCTTCCACAGCAATTACAGGTACTTTAGCACAAACAGCTTCTTTAAGAGTTTGTATTGTAAGAACACCTAATGGCTAAACACAAGATCAAAGTCCTGCAGTTTTGCATGCTCACATGCACACAAGGAGAAGGAGTCCATGTCTTGAAAGCCTGCAGAATAAATAGACAAAACTGGTTGAAATTGCTGGAAGATGCAGGATAAGTCTGGTTTTTAATGAGCTGTACAAGGCACAGGGTATGTGCAATCTTCAAATGCATTTGGGAGCATGAGGTGGATGCCAAATGAGAGTCTGACACATAAGGATCAGATCAGACAGGTCTGAAGAGTTCTTCCCCAGGTTACAGAGTGGGAGTTACTCTCAGAGTAAGCTGGAAAGGATTAACAGCCACTGTCAACCTGGGTGCAGACATCCAGCCATAGAGGTGCTGCAGGCTGCACATGGCAGCACAGCAGTGAGCACAAGTGTTATCAGGGGTGCTGCCCCTTGAGCACAGCACCATGCTCTGCTGCTGGTGTCTGGAGCACATGGACCAAGTCTCAGCATCGTCCTGGAGCAGTCATCCTGCTTCCCCTTCTGCAGAAACCTTTCCACTGTCTTCAACTCCAGATCCCAGGGCTAGCTCACACACAGTACGATGGAAAATAACCTTTCTTCTTAATCAGATCCCTTTCAAAGTTCATCTGAGAAGAGTCTTTTAGCACAAATTGCCTTGATCTCTTTCTCAGCTGAAGAAAGAAAGTGATCTTCTGAACCATGACTCTTAGATGTTGCAGGGCGAGCTGTTTGCTTTCTTTGAAATTATGCACTACAAAAAAAGTCCTCCAAAACTTAGGGAGCTTGTCTAGAATATAAGAATTAACAGTGACTGGAAAACAGTTCCCATACAACTTTAAGGATGCAAGCCTCCAACCTTCATGGTGCTAAAGACAGATTGGGAGTAAGAGGCTGAGCAAGTTTAGTTTATGCAGTGCAGAAATTCAAAGTCAACAGTAATCAAAACAGATACAGTCTCTTTGTTCAGACAACGTTCCTGTCACTCCAAATTTCCTCCCCAGAACACTTGTGCATAGACAGGTAGGATCCCACTGCAGTATACCTTTATTGCCCCTTTGCCAGACTCCTGAGACCTGCAGCCGTTACGTTTTCTTTGGACTGTACTTACTCAGGCAGAAGAGAGAGTTTTTTCCCAAGAGAAGCACAAAATATCCCTGCATCAGAGCTCTCCTTCCTGAAACTTTTATCTCCAGCTGCCTGTGTGTTTAATCTCCAATTCCATTGCTACTGTACAGCACCTTTGTCTATGAGCTTGGGAGGGAAGTGTCAAGTCTGCACATATGATGGGGCAATTACGGATTTGTATTATGGAGCAACTCAAAGTGTCACTGCCAAAAGCACCTCAGCGAGATTGCTTTACCTTCAGGCAGGTTTTAGACATTAAGCCCAGGGCTCATGACACTTTCAGTTGTGCACAAGTAAGGATCACGAAGGCTCCATGTATAGCCAATGAAGAGAAATGAGAAATTCCAACTCAAACTAGAGACAGAAAAAGTGGCCTCTGGAAGATAAAGGTTGTATTTCCCCTGACTGTAGGGAGAGACTATAGTGACTATGCTGCACGATGTCATATTATTCTCCTGTTTCCCCAAGCAAGTCCTGGATTTCTCTTAACAACTGTAACCTTCACTCCTTTCAAGAGATGCTTATTTGTGATTATCTAATTAAGAGGTAGAAATACAGATTTTCTTCCTTACCAGCACAGTTTGCCTCATCATGTACTGTTTTACACATGTGTGTTAGAACCCATCCCCAGGGGGCAAAGCAAAGTGTATCACTGATCATGAGCTGAACTTGTGGATTTTTTGGTGCTTTGGCTGCAGGATGAATTAGTTTTTCTGTCTGGTAAGTGGGCTCTAACATTATGTGATTTTGGTTAGTTTCTAGCGCTCCATAATTTTGTCTCCTCTGGCATTATTTTAAAGTTAATTTTAGAAAATTGCTGCCAACTACCCAGCAAGACATTCCTGTAAATCTTATTTGCTAGAGCAGGTGAAAAAGCCTTGCAGTGGCCCGTGTATAATAACTCTTTCCTGCTGGGGTAGCAGGAGCATGAACAAGTTCTTTGCCTGGACCAAGCCTATCAGGAAGAGTTCTGCAAGGCTAGTGTAAACCATTTTGTTAGCACTAAGCTTAGAGAAAGCGATTTCTATAAAGCCTATAGTTTGGTGATCAAATACAGGTAAATGGACCTTTTAGAAGATTTGCATGTAATCATTTGCAGAGGACTTCATACTTTATATTGGGTGTTTGGATCAGATAGAACATTAGTGTCAGACTGAGAGAGGCCACTTCACGGGCAGCTCATCAGACTGCCTACTGATTACATTATTCTTTTACAAGTTGGGTTTGAGTAAAGCTGCAGAAGCTTTTGTAATGCTGAGCCATAATTAGGGGGTCACATTTTCCTTAAAACTTAAGAAGATGTGAATTACTTGCATAAATATTTCATGCAAGGCATGATATAAATATTCTGTGGTGATTAGGATTGTTTATACTGTCTCTACCAGAAGAAAGTCTTTCTTTCTTGATCCTTACTTCTTTGATTTTGAAAAAGATTCAAGAAATCTCACATATTTGGACATTAAGTTACCTGTTTGTGCTTTTAAATAGCAGCACAATTTGAGCCTTGGAGATGGTTGTTGTAGAAAATGGTGTAGCTAACTTACACAGTCTGTTTCTACTGTTGTGCCTAAAAATGGATAAGCTGAGTATCCGGCTCGGGCAATTGCCCATGTAATTTTCTGAAAATCTGCTGTATTATTTTCTTCTGTTGGCAAAAAATTCTAAGTGCGGCTGTGCTGCTCCAGAGCCCTGGAGGAACTGCACTTCAGAAGGGAACAATTTTCTCCCTTCTCCTCTCCATCTTGCTCAATTAATAATTGTTTTCTGCTGTTTTGGGTCAGGTTAGTAACCTCAGGAGCTGGGGGAAAGGAGATCTGAGGTCTGCCTTGTTTCTTGTCCCTTTCTATCTTCTGCTTCATTTGGGGATTGCATAAGACCCAAATGCTTGCTCCAGATCTGTGCTGGGACAGAGGCAGGTAACAGGCATTCAGCTGTGATGGTTTTATATATCCCTGCCAATCTAGAGGTTTTCCACCCAGAGGAGGGTCTACCCAAGGTCTGCTCTGTACAAACAAGAATGTTTCCAAGCCCTGCTGACTTTTTGACTTTCTCAATAGAAAATGCACTATCCTGGTAAATGGCTAAAGAAAATCATTGCCTATCTTCACAGCATAGTGGAGGGGAAAAACACAATTTGGAAGAGTAGCACAAATCACCCACAAGGCAGGTGAAGTCCATGTAACATGTGTTCTTCATACTCCACTTCAGCCCAGGTGAATTTATTCATTCTTTCTTAACCTCACGCGGCCCTTTTTCTCCAAGTATGCCAGTCTTCATACAGGGCATGTGACTATTTCTCATTTTCTAGGCACAACTACTCATTTCTTAATTTTAGTGACATGGCAACTGCCCAGGTTTTTCTTGTTAAGATGATATTCATTTGTCCCCTTTGTTTCATTCATTTTCCCCTCTGGCTTTAAAGCTGTAAATCAAATACACAAAATTAAATTAAGTAAAATAAACATAAGTGCAGGTGGAAATTCAGGAAATATAAATTACTAAGAGTAGTTTTCCAAGACTGCTTTTTTAATCAATTCTAAACACAAGATATATATTGCCTGTTAAACTAAGAATGTTGTGACCATCTATTGTTAAAGAGCAGCAATAAATCTGTGCAACAATTCCTTACTCCTATGATTCACTGACACATTTATTCGGACAGCTAGTTCACCTCGATCTTTTTCTAGAGGTGTATTATGCTGTCCACTGGAAAGGCTTGATATGCTGCCATGAGAAAGATATGAATGCTGTTAGGAAAATTCCTTCTTTCTCCATCTCTGAAGGAGAGACACTCCTGGGTGCTAAACCAGTCTTCCAGCATGTGATAATCAGGGCTCACCTTCATATATATTTCCCTTCACCGTGAAAGGCAAAATGGCAGATGCTCTGCCACTCTCCTCCTCAATCCAGCAGGATCTCTGATGCCCCAGAATACCAGTGGAGCAAATCATTGCCTTTTATATTCTGCAGGGAACCAAACACCGCTGTGCAGGCAGGGTGCTGTCCTTTCCACTTCGTCCTATGTGCCATCAATATAGGGATGTCCTGGTGCCCACCCTGCTTGCTACTTTACAAGGATAGCTCTCACACAGGATCTCAGCTCCACAGGAATGCTTCATGCTTGTGAGGTTTTAATCAATCAGATACACTCTGAGATGAGATTGCCTGAGTTTCAGACTTAATTATTAATTTATTTCCTTTATCATACCAAGGTACCTAAGGGTTATTTAGACGGTTTTCTCCAGTGCAAGACTAGCTGCAAATTAATATTGATCAATAAGATTTCATGTCAGTGTCAATACAGATCACTCAAAACTCCTGTGTAAAGTGAGGAGAAAACATTAAAAAAAGTTAAAAGAAGTTCATCTGTTTACACTCTCTTTGCTTTGACAGGATAATAAACTCATCCAGCACACTACAGAATACACTGTGCTATCATTTACACAGCCTTTCTGTGAACCCACAAAGCAAAGCCTCGTTTAAAAGGCCAGAGCTGTACTGTGATGTCTTTTGTTTGTAGTGGTGCTTAACATCATTGGTGCACCAGTTCTAACCTTGGTTAAAGACTTTCCTATTTTAAGGTGGTACAAAGGCAATGCCAGTGATAGGACTTAATGCAAACGTTCTTATGTGCGAACTACTACAGTTGTTGTACTGAGATAATCACAATCACGGTACATCTGCCCACGCCTGCTGTTCCTTTATGGTGGGAATTCTGCTAATTAAAAATACTTTGAGTGTGACAAGTGGCCTTTTAGACTCTTTCAGTAGCTAGAGATACAGCGTGCAGGTACAGGAAATGACAGAATTTTGAATCAAACTATTACTCATATCTGTGCCTCAGTTTCCTTATCTATCGGAAATGTAAGTCTGTTCCCCAGAATGGTTTAGGCTATAAGGGATCTTAGAGATCATCTAGTTCCATACTCCAGGCCCTGGGCAGGGACATCTTCCACTAGAACCAGTTGTTCAAAATTCTGTCCAGCCTGGCCTGGAACATTTCCAGGGATGGAGCATCCACAGCTGGACACAGCTTCTCTGGGCTACCTGTGCTAGTGCCTCACCACCCTCACAGGGGAAAAATTTCTTCCCAGTATCTAAACTAAATCTCTTCACTTCCTAAATCTCTTCCTTCTTGTCCTGTCACTATCTGCCTGTGTAAAAAGTTGCACTCCCTCTTTTCTACAAGTTTCCTTTAAGTCCTGGAAGGCTGCTGGAAGGTCTCCATAGAGTCTTCTTTTCTCCCTGCTTAACAACTCCAACTCTCTCAGCCTGTCTTCACAGCAGAAGCATTCCAGCCCTCTGACCATTCTATCAGCCAATCTGATAACAGATCCCAACAGATCTGATAAAAGTATTTCAGTTTACATACTCAATGCTTGTAAAGCTCTTAAAGGTTCTTGGATGAAGCTTGGTGGAAGAAGTTACCAGGTGAAAAAAGCTGATACTACTTATTTATTGATCACAGATAATACCCCTCTGGGTATATTGAACTCTCTTAAATCCTGTTGCCTTGTCATTTCAGCTCTTTGAGAAGTCAGCCTTTGTATATATCTACTTTTTGTCACCTCTCTTGGGACGAATTATAAACATATGAGTATAATCCACTGAATATAGTCCATGAAACAAGTTAGAAGTATCTCTGTGAATGTTCTGTATGTCTGGCAGCCCTTCTATTCACACTAGCATGAATACACCCTATTTAAATCAGCTCTTGATCTCTGAACACCAAATCCTGTGAGCTATAAAGTAATTCTTAAATATTACAGCCAAATGTGCAGCATAAAATGAAGGCGTGTTTACTGTTTGTCTTACTTTCCCCTGCTCTGCTTGTCTCCTCCCTAAATTTAAAGCAGTTGCCTGAATATTGCAGAGTTCCTCAGTTAAGCTGAGAAACAGATTCTTTGTACTAACCTATTTCTAAAGTTCGTTTTTCCTAAGTACTTTCATAAATCTACCAGACACTGCAACATATCTTCCCTGATTTTTTTTAAACTTTTAATCTGAAATACTGGCACATAGATAAAATAGAAGGTTCTGTTCTGTTTTCCTCTGAATATGTGCTAGTATCACATCATTCATACAGAGACATTCAGCGACTGTTATTCCTGCCTCAAGTCCAAAGAACATAATTTTGACTGTTCACTGCAAGCGGATATATAAGATTGTTACAAATTGATGCCAAGGGGCCCATACTTGGAATCCATTTTGTTTTTCTTTAACTTCCAAATTGCAAGAGTGTGCATAATGAATGTGTTATCTAGTCCTTCTGTTTTGTATTTTTGAAGGAGAAACAGCACATTCGGCAAAGTAGCTTGTCCTACTTGCTCAGGTTCCATGGCAACCCAGTAGTGCTACAAATTCATTTTGCTCTAATCAATCAGATATTTTGTTCTGGCAGCTGGAATGAAAGTTTATGGGCCAAATCCTGCTTTTTTTACTTGGTCCTGCAGTTGCAGTAAATTCAATGAGATACTTGTCTGAGAAGGAAACAAAACTTGTAGCTTTTGTCTCTCCCTTGGTTTAATTTTTGTGAAAAGGTCAGATTTAATTCTTGGTTTTCTGTCCAAGCAGAAAAAAAAGGAGGTAATTCTCTTAAAGGATCCACAACTTACCACATGCTTGCCTTACAGCCTTGTTGACTTGTTAGAAAGGAAGGTATTGCTTTGCTTCCTGTGCATTTTAATTTGATGTTGTCAGCAGAGCTGCCTAGTGCACACCTTCCATCCAGCAGCTGGCAAAATCTCCTGTTGAATCCACCCCGTCATTCATGCCCAAAAGGCATTTTTCCAGGGAGCACGGTGGTGTGTGCTGGTGCCCTTCATAGCAGCACAGCCCTGAGTGGTTAGTATGCACAATTCCTAGGGAATCTTCCCTTGTAAAGGTCAACTCATTCACTGCTGGAAGTGCACGTAATGACCGTGAAAGCCCACAGGATCTTCTCATGTGCACTCTGCAATGGTGTAGTTGATTAAAACCCAAAGTCGCCATTAAAAAGGTTTTAGTTATGTTTTTATTTATATTTTTTTTTCTTTTATCATTTCCAAAACTGCAATACTGGGAGATGGGGAAAGCTCCTACCAAAAACAAAAACAAAATCAAAAAAACCCAGCAACTTGCAACCATGTGGAAATGGCAGAAACTTTCTGATGTGGGCTGACAAAAGCAGTGACATTTTGCTTTTAGGGTTACAGTTCCAAATTCAGCTCGTTCTGCTCTGGCTCTTTATGTCCAGAGTACAGATTTCAGGTATAGTTATGCCAAGCATGCTGTCTAAACAAAACACAGGGAGGGCTTTGGGGCTCTACTGTAATTGTCTATACTTTTTTTTTTGTCAGATAGCCACACCATTAAGCTCCCTTTTATGCATTTCACTGGTGTTTGTGTTAATGAATCAAAGGCTTGAAATAATTTTTAAATCTAGGTAGTCTTTCTCAATGGCTGGAAAAATGTGTCCTCTCCTTACAAAGTACACCAAAAAACTCTATGGATTTATAGGAAGACATTGATTTTACACTGTTTTTCCATTTCAGTCATCATCATCCCACTAAAATTCAGCCTCTGACTACACAGGATTAGAAATACGTGTCACTCTGTTTTGTAATGAAAGCACAGCAAATCAAAGTCCTGATTTAAACTTTGTTACATGTCAGAGCTCATCAAATCTCTATTGCCACAAAGAGGGTGACAGAGAGTAGACTTTGCTTCTTCAAAAGCAGATCAGAATTAGAGCTGAATCTCAGTTTTCATGTCAGGGACTGTGACAAGGAAAGCAGTGCTCATCCACTTGCATGTGCTCCTTTTTCTTCCTGTCTGTCTCCAGCTCCTACCAGTAGTTAGCACAATGGGAAGGTTACAGCCTTGGCACCATAAAAAGGGTCAGGGAGTGTGAAGTGGGTTGCAGATTCCTTAAAAGCTGCATTCCTAAAGGAAGAACTTCTCTGTCTGGAGGGTTGTCAGAAAGAAGGTGACCCAGACAACTCCAATGCTGGTCATAACAAAACACACAGGGCTTAATTTTACCTCTTGGTCTTCATGCTGCACAGGCTGCTGTTCACACGTAGTCTCTCAACCAACGCTGGCTTTCCTCCTTTGGGTGACAAGTGTCTGTAAGCACAGGTACAGTCCTGTATTCTCCTTGGATCCCAGGGTTTGCCTCTGATGCCACAATTTTTTCTCTGATTATAATTAGCAATTTATAAGACTGGCATATGCCAAGGAGGTGACATCCAAGGGCTTATGATGAGAAAAACTGATGACCAAGGTGGAAGGAAATATAGCAGAACCAGCTTTGGGACATTTAAATGTTAAACCCACTTTATTGTTTTGGGTCTGTGGCCTTTTCTAAAGTGTTCATGTTGTGTTTAGTGAGAAATATTGTACAGCTATGTTGTGAGCTATGCTATATTCAAAATGTGGAGTTTTTTTTAGAAACAGATGATTTTTTAAGCTTGCTGGTTTTCTTGTGCTGACTGTTCTTTTGTTTTGATGGATTTTGCATGATAACATTTCAGTATTTGGGAAAATGTGGGAGATTAATCATTATGACTTTCAGATTAAATGTAGCAAGGGGGAAAGTTAATGTTTAAATGCATTGTCCTGTATTATATGTCTATGTTCATATTCCCCCTGTTTTTATTGATGTACTGCACATATCTGACCTCCACATTTGCCTGATAGATTTTTTGCCAGTCTGGCACTTCTGACTTCCCAGTTTTGTTTAAAAATATGATTGGAATAAGACCCTGATAACCATTAATCGCTTAAGTATGCTTTTCCGATTGGATCTACTTAACCTACACGTACTTAATTCAATTTCCTTGCAGTAGGTAGAAGCTCTTCCTCAGTCAGACACAGCTCTATGTGAAATATAATCTTAGAACCCGATTTGTTGTGGTTTTTATCATTTAATCAACGAAATGACGCTGGTCTGAGCTGTGCTCCTGCCCTGTTATCAGTATTTGCTGCGTTGTTCTACCCCACACAGCAGTGTCCGCACCTTTCCTCCACCTCTCTCCTGCATGGTGCAGGTCTTTCACCGTTTGCTTTATAAACTATAGGGGAGGGAATTGTTAAACCAATCCCCAAAAGGACTTTACACTTTTCACATAGAATCTGAAATAATTCACCTCACAATACGTCGGGCAAAGCTTTCCCGTTAGCAAAGACGGAGCGCGGCCGCATCAATGAGTCCGACTCATTGACAGTGAGCGCCCGTGTCGTGGGAAACAAAGCGCATCTCGGACCAGGGGCTCTCGCCAGTGTCAAAATCTTTAAAAAAACAAACCAAACCTAAAAATCCCCAACAAATAAACTGACGGATGCGAGTTTTAAAGTATCGCTATTAGGAGGATAGGCGTTTTAAAGGGCAGTGACAGCCCGAAGTTACAGCAGGTAACGGGGTCAGATAGGTGCAGTCGGCCGCCCCTCAGGCAGGGCTGCCCCGCTGGGGCAGGCGGCGGGTTGGGGGGCGGCCTTCCCTCGTGCCCCGGCTCGACTTTTATTGTCTCTCTGTCCGTGTTTTGCCGTGTGTTTTTTGTTCATTTTATTTCTTTCTGTGTTTTTTTTCCCCCCCCTCCCTTCTCTGTGTGTGTGTCTGTGGCCCGCAGGTCCCCCCCTGCCCTGTTCGTCCGCCTCCTCCACCCCCCGCTCGCAGTCCCCCTCCCCTCTCCCCTCGCCGCCGGCCAATGAGGGCCCGGGGCGGTCGCTGGGCGACGGCGCGGCCCGGGCGGCCGCGGGCTCGGACTCTGAGGAAGAGTTTGTCCCTCAGTCATTCTTAGTTCAAAGTGGCTCTGGAAACCTCTGTGTCGCCGCCAACGGTGAGTGACTCTCGCTCTCTCTTTCTTTCTCTCTCTCGCTCTCTATGCCTACTTTTTCACGCCCGTCTTGACAGCTATGCGCGGGGATGTGTGTTGGTTGGGGGAGCGGGTGTGCTCTTTGGTTTGGGAGTTTTATTAAAAAAGTTAAAAGTCGCTGGCCAAGGGTGGGAAGCGGAGCTTTGGGCAGGTCCGTGCCGGGTGCTGGTGGCGGCGGTGCGGGACGCGCAGCCCCGCGGGGTACCCGGGCAGCGCTCACGGACTTGGCGGGACTTGAAAGCTGGAACCCGCTCCCACGCTCCGAGGTGGAATTTCGGGGTGGTTTGACTTTTTCATTTTATTAACTCCTGGCTGAAAAACTGGCTAAAGAGCCTCTCGCTTCGCTGTGAGGGCGGCAAGGTGCAGCCTGAGGGCTGGCGAGGCCGGAACTTGTGAAGAACCTGTCACCCAAGGGCAATATGGATAGGAAAGGGGATGACAAATACGAAGAGTTCCTTTCATGTTCTTTGTGACAGTGGCATAAGCACCATCCCAGAGGAGGGTGTCTGTGCCCAGTGTCCTTCCGAGGCGCTGAGATATGCCCTCGGGGCAGTATGTGAGGAGCAGCAGCAGAATCACATCTATTGGGATGCTCTGAGACTCCCCAGTGGGTTTGCTGAGTGTGCTCAGCACTGCCGGATGGTCCGTGATGCTTAAACAAATTACAAGGAGAGGAATGAAATTCACAGTTCTCTGCTGCAAAGACAGTGAGTCATAAATGGAGAGGTAACACTCATTGGCAAAGAAATGTGAAATTTCATCAAGGGTAGTGTAACCTGACGAAGTGCAGATTACAGCAGTGGAATAGCAGTGGCCACTCAGGCCGCTGCCAT
Organism: Acridotheres tristis; assembly: GCA_037013685.1. Classification (NCBI taxonomy): domain Eukaryota; kingdom Metazoa; phylum Chordata; class Aves; order Passeriformes; family Sturnidae; genus Acridotheres; species Acridotheres tristis. Next base: position 30,706,847 of record CM072884.1, on the reverse strand, counting down.
CCGGCTTGAGTGATAATTGCTCACAGGTCTGATTTATGATGAAGGAGAAGGCATTCAAAGATATCTTGAAAGAGAGAAAGAAAGGTGAGAGAGAGGTTTACTGCAGCTGGCAACAGCTTAACTGCATTTATATTAAGCTTCTAAGAAGGTTTCCTAGTATGCTGTTATCTTCAAGTAAGGAGAGAAAGTTTGACATTTAATTTGTCTGCCCTCTCCCTTTCCCAGCTTCCCTCTTCTTTTGTTGCATTTGTTATGGTAAAAACAAACTTTCCCTTCAAGGTTTTTCAAAGGAGAAGGTTATCTCCTCTGAATTGTCATCCTAAGGAGAGTAGGGGGAAATACAGTGTTGTATTCATTCAGGAAACTGATTAAAATTCATATCCTCTGTTCCGCTTCCCCCTTCCCCTCCCACCCTGTAACACACACACACACACACACACACACACACACACACACACATCTGACTGCTTACAGTCACAGAACATGGAAATCTGAAATAATATCGATGACCCTCTTGTTGGAAATAAAACTGAACTCACACTCTACCTCATGTTTTCCACATTGTAATGTATATGTATGTACTTTCTCTTTGCTCATTTAGGAAATACACATGTAGACATACATGCACACCCTCCAGGTAAAAAGAGGGAAGAAAGAGCAAGCGAGATTGAAAACCTTAATCTCTTTTACTAATTAGCTGAAAAACAGAAAAAAAGCCTTGTTCAGAGTCCACAGCGGGTTGACCACATTATTGTATTATCAATGTGCTGGTGAGTTAGTTAGACTTCAGGCTTTTCAGCTGCCTGCTTATTTATCCTCTTTTTTTTTTTTTTTTCAGTGCTTTTTGCTTCAGCTTGTAGACATACTACATTCCCTGAGGCCTTCTTTGTGTGCAGAATTCAGTAGGTTGGTAATAAATATGTCCCACACAAAGACAGGGCGTCTGGGGTCTCATTTGCCTATTTATTTTAGTTGTTCAGTAATCAGAAGTGCAGGTAATGCCAGGGCACTGGTGACCTGCTAGGATCAGCTCAGCGTCACTGTTATCAAGAGGAAGACAAAGGTGACTTATTTTGCCACCTATCAACCCATAATCTGAAAGTTCACGTAAATGACAAGCACAGACCCTACAAGCCCATCATGTCTAAAACCCAGAGACTCTTCTGACCTCTGTAAATGGATTTAATTGCTTTAGTTCTTTAACGTTCTGTTTCTATGAGGCTTAGTCAGCTTAAATTTTAAATGACAAAGGCAGGTCTTTATGTTCCTTAAATGGTGAAAATTAGTAAAAGCTTATTTTGGTTAGGACTAAGTTTAATATAGTTAGAGCACTCATTCTCAGAGAATAGTAGCTGTCTCAACAGCAGGACAGCCTGAGAATGCTGTCTAAAGGATTTGTGTTGCACTTTTAATTGATTGTGGCTAGGTTTTCCTACCACAGCTGTGTAAACTCAGCCTTAGAGAAGTCCATCCAAAGTAAGTAACACCCAGGGAGCAGCACTGCTGCTACAAATCCCCATGTAAATTGCAAATATAATGCACATGGAACTTAAGAAACATGCTACTTTTTGAAGATACAGTAGGCTATTCTTTATCTAAGTTCCTTTCATTCCACAAAGGTAATATTGCCCGTAATATTGATTTTACACTTCCAGAAAAATGTCCACCTAAACTTTCAAATGCAGGCTGGACCCAGCTAATATGTATATAAATACATGGGCATTTTTAGGGCTTTGAGTTTTGTGTTAGATGCATTTCAAACCATTGTTTGATTTTCGTTATTTCTAAGTAATTTAGAACATTAAAAATCCAAATTTTTATTGTACCTATAATATCAGCAGTTACATAATTTTAAGGAAAAAGGGATTTTTCAGACTTGAACCTTTTCTTTTTTTCTTTTTATATATGTCAAATCTAGAAGGCTTTTTACTTTACCTAAAATTACCCAAAGTAACTAAAGTGTGGATGCCTCCATTTCATAGAATCCTAGAATGCTTTGGATTGGAAAGGCCTTTAATCATCACCTTGTTCCAACCCCCAGCCATGGGCAGAGACATTTTCTACTAGACCAGGTTGCTCCAAGCCACATCCAGCCTGGCCTTGAATACTGCCAGGGATGGAGCAGCCACAGCTTCTCTGGGCAACCTGTTTCAGTGCTTTATCACTCTCACAGTAAATAATTCCTTCCTTATATGAAATTTAAATCTATCCCCTTTTAGTTAAAAACCATTATCCCGTGCCCTGTGAATACAAGCACTTGTAAGAAGTCTCTCTCCATCTTCCTCATAATCCCCCTTTAAGCATCAAAAGGTCACATGCCTTCCCTTCTGCAGACTAAACAGCCTTGTCTCTCTGAAACATCTCAGGATGTTTCTGTTCAGAAACCTTAAAATTTCCTGATTTTAGAATTTCAGCACTATTTGAAAAGTCAGCTGACTTGTGGTATCTTGGTGAACATTAAGAAACACTAATTAGTTTTTCAGGTTTCTTATGTATACTGGTGTGTAGGTATATATGTATAGGACTCAGGAGAAGCCAGAGCTGTCTGAAGGCATCCAGTCTTTAATCTGGTTGTGCTAAGAAACTTAACAACTGTTGTGCTGGATCAGAACATGCAGTCCCTGACAAGAGTATAGGAGAAGAAGCATCAGCAAGTGGAGCTGTAAGGGGGATATTGGCCAGCTGGGAGAGGTTGAGCACTAGCCAAGGAGGGCTGTAGATGTGGGTGATTAGCTCATTAGTGGCAGCTTTCTTCCATTTGAACCAGTAAATGACATGAAAAGCACATTTAACAAATCAAGCTTCCTTAGGCAATGGTGTTCAGGAGAAGCACATCAGCCTGAACCTTCAGCATCCACAATCCCTTCAGCATCCACAGCTGTGGCACTGGGGACATTAGCAGGTATATCTCTGCCCAGCACAGGTCTCAGGTAGGGAAGTGGCTGTTGTACAGAGTGACAAAGAACAGATTTGGAAAGATATATGAAATCTGTGGAAAGCTGACATCCAAATTCCCTTGAGAACACTGGCTGTGTTGCCTCAGTCAAAGTCAAAATGTGTGACTTCTTCCAGCTCCTCCATCAGTGAGCAGGCACTCTATAAGAAGTGTGCTTCTGTTGTTTGGTGGGGTCTGGTGTGTTTCTGTAACCTGATTGTATCAGGCAAGACAGGAAGGCTGGATGTAGTCACTTGAAACAGCCTCTGTGCATGGGAGCCACAAAATCCCAAATCACCTCTGGTTTGGGGCATTTTAGTATTCTCAAATATTAACACAATTTTTAAGAATAGAGCGTGGATTTTATTTAATTCTAACAGAAGTAAAGCAATACCAGAAAATTGTAAGAATATCCAACAACTGACTCTCTGGTCCTAGAAACGACTTGACTTTGGTGACACTGGACATAATATCTACTAAAGTCTCTCTGGGAAGGATCTAATAGAGTTTGGAGTCTTATCACCCACCTCTGAATATATGTACCCCAGTTTCTTTAGTTTCTCCATTAAATACATTCCTGTTACAAAAACTTGTTGCTCACCACTGCTTAACCAGTTTTGCACCTTTTCTACCACTGAGGGCATTTTTCACAGAAGCAGCAGCAGTGGAGGGTCATGATGCCAGTCACCCGGAGTGATAATGCTGCTGGAGAGGGAGGGAGAGGGGGAAGGCAGGCATGATTCTCAGTATTATTACACTTTGAATTGCAAGAGGAGGGTTAAAAGTTGTGCAAAGCAATGGGTGGTGCAGCCCTTACCTCGGCACAGGTTACGTTGGCAGTGGACGAGGAGGGAAATGCATGTACGTATGTAAATATTCTAAGGTTAGATTCTGGGAGATGAGTGTGATTTCTCGACGATCTGTGATTTTGGTGGAAAATAGACCACGTCAGGATCAGTTTGCCCCCAGCAGCCACACCATGCTTCTTTTGCATAGTGGCCTCTGCATGAATGAGCTGCTTGACCAACAAAATCCACGGTCACAAAGTTAATGAAGGTTCTTGTATTGCTTTTGCCACCTTTTCTTGTTTGGAGTGCTGAACAATTCAAAGAAGTAAATCCCCCTAAGATTTTCATTTTCATTTCTGACGAAATCTGGGCCTCCTGATTGATAACCTGTTTCCTTTAAAGTTTTTTTTACATCTCTAAAAAGCAGCTTTGAGTTGTTAAATGCAATCACTGTTTGTAATTTACCTCCCTTTCCTATCCTTCAGTAAGAACTTTCCACTTTTTTATTCGATGACTTGGCCCAGATTTAAGAAGATAAATCCTTCATGAGTAGGCTGCTGCGGACTCTTACGGCCTTATCTGGTTTTTGTCAGGTAGTTCAATAGTAGTTATATAAATGGTGCATTTCTCGCAATTTACAGTAATTGACCAGATCATCTGCCACTGCTGCTGCTATGGCTGGATTTCCTCAGGATCTAGAGGGAAGTCATCTTCTAGAAACACAGGGCACTTTCTGCTGAAAGTTTTTAATCTGTCTGTGAGTGCTCAGTGTTTATTTCTTCTGTATCCGTGATGTGGTTGGTGCTGCAGAGTGCCACACAGCGACGGCTGCTCTCAGACTCATTCAGCAGCCCGGTGCCAGCAGCTGAATGCAAGGCTGAATGCAGCATCAGCCTGCTTTGCATCAGGCAGCGCTCCTCTGATCTTTGGGTCCAAATCCAGACACAGCAGTTGTCCTGTAGGAGTCCTGCTCAAGCACAGAGTTAGGTGTTTACAGCACCAGGATAGAAACTACAGAGAGATCAGACTGCAGCAGGGAGGCCAAAAGACACTGAAATATTAAAGGGTTTTGAAGAAGGAATAGTATAATGTGAGGCGTCTTAGAAGTGGAGAATTTTCAGGAATCTGACTGAGGAAAGCGAAAGAACCTTTGATAATGTAATCTGAATAATTGATATTTTTCTCATCTAAAAACCAACAATAAATTCCAATTAAATTCAGTTTTCTTTTATGGAAGGCTTTCATTTTTCTTTCCAAAAAAGCTTGTGAACAGAAGATCTATTCTCTTGCTGTGTTTTGTCCTTGCACAGTGCTTTCTATTGCTTCTTTTTTACTACTCAAGCAAGTGTGTTAAGTAAGAACAGCAATTAGTCTCAGCATCCTTTATCAGAGATTTGCAGAGTCCATTAGCAGTCAGTGTTACTCATAATGGTAATTCATAATTGCAGAAGGGAAACAAGAATTGGAAAATATAGCCAATCAATTTCCAAGTGTCTTAAAAAAGTTTTAAATCGTCTTTGTTATTGCATTTTCTCTTAAAACTTTTTTAACATCATCACTCTCCTCCCCCCCTTCCCTCCCAAACACTACAGAAATTTAGTAAAAAACATCCTAAGGAGAGGAAGGGTTTAAAAGCTGTTCAGTTTGGCAATACTTTTAAATATATTCTTTATTAAAAGAATATTTTTTTTAAATAGTAGTGATAATTAGTTGAGATACTTTGAAAAAAAGTATTTCGAAAAAAAGTTTTACGTAATTTTCCAATTAATTTATCCTCTAATTTGGGAACGTGCTCAGAATTCAGCCTGAGAAACTGCAACCTTAATTCCTCTCTTAATTTTAGTCAGAAAACTAAACAAGGAACTTATTAACCATAAGCTTTCAATTTAGATAGAGACATTTCAAGCCACCAGGGTTTGAGTCATCCTGAGATTCCTCATTTTCCACTCATTGTGGCTAGAGCTGTGTCTGACTCTGGATCCCCAGAAGCCTGAGAGGGGTTATTGGGAAGATGACCATTTTGGCTTGATTTTCATGGTTGGCATCTACTCGAACTCACTGAAACCTTCCAAAAATTAACTGATATATTTGAAAATTTGTCCTCACATCATCCCTCTGAATTTATCTCTGATGTAAAGGTGACATCAAGGTTCAGGTTTAGAGTTTCCAAGCATCAGCTATTGCCTCTTAGACCCTGAAGATCAAGTAAGAAGCTGTTAACTGGCAGCTGTGGGGAGGATCAGATCATGAATTATTCCTGTTCTTACTCACTGAGCAGTGGAGCCGTCCTGTTGAGTTTTTGTTCCTCCTGTTTCACTCTTCCTTCTAGGAGGAAAGATCAGAAAGATGTCAGTGAGGGAGCTGCAGATCTTTCAGAAGACGTGAGGCTCTAGAAGTGCCCACTTACCTTGCTGTCCCTGAAGCTCTGGCTTCATGAATTCACTTTGCATTCTGAGAATATTTGTTTAACCTGGCAGTTGTTTGGCTTCAGGATGAGCCAAAGGTGAGAAGCAAATCATTTGCTATAGGACTAGATTCTTATCACTGGTATTGGTGGGAGGCATTTGGTTTAGATTCTAGCATAGCCAGGGGCAAATCTTGACCCAACTCAAATCCTTTTGGCTCAAACAGGGACGTTTGGTCAGGAGAGGATAATATGAATACTCAGAGAGGCAGGTTGGAGGCTTTTGGGAAGCTTTTTTGCAAGGAATAAATATCTCAGAAAGGATAAAGTTATGATTGTCACGTTCAGTGAAGAGCAGCAGTGAAACAAGTCACCTTTCCAGGCCAGGGAACACACTGAATCAGTTAAAGCAGATTTATAGCTTTTTAGCTGTGATAAAGCCATATCAGTGTGTATATGAATTTACATAGGAGTAGGAGTGGTTTTTTTCTTTCTTTTAATGCAAGCCACATTGGGAAGTGTGCACAAAGGAGCCCCAATCCGAGGAAAGACAACTGGAACAAATTATATGCATTCAGACTTGTTAAATGGAATTGGCAGCAGAAATATTCGTGGTAACCTGAGCATTACGGCGGCATTGGTATAGTTAAGGTTATGTCAGCATTTCCATTAGAAACCCCTACTTTCAGGAGTTTACATCTGCAAAAAAAATTCACTGTGGGTTGAAACTTGACAAGCTGTGCAAGGTCTCATCTGAGGCGGATTTTTTTTTACTTTTTTGAAAAAATGGGGAGAAAAAACTGAAGAGTCAAGCTACAAGAACACAAACAAAAATAGCAGTGTTCTGGCTTTGATCCTTTCTGCCATTTAAAAGACCCTGTTTCTTACTTTATAGTGTAACTATCAAATGTACAACAAAATCTTGCTCTGAAGAAGGAATTAATCATTACACTATTAAAGGAAATGAAACATTAATTTATGGCCCATTAGATGCTTTTTCACTGCAGGACTGCCAGTGTTTTGGTCTACCTCAGGTTATATGGAGAGATTTGTGACTAACATGAAACAAAGCCCCCAAAGCAGTAGATTCTGTGTGGAAAAAATGCTTTCAGGGCAGCTTTAGAAGAACAAAACATTGAAGGCAGAGTTGTCCAGAGACTGGAGTGAGTACTAGGAATTCAGCCTTCTGCTTTCTGCCACAGGCTTCTCAGATATAAAACTTAACCTCAGTTTTTTCAGTTGCAAATGAGAGCTATGGCAAACCTTAGGATTGGGTATCTTTCTGAACTTTTTCCCTATCTGTATGATATTACTGCAGCTAAGCATTGTTTACACTATGGTGAGCAAGTAGACAAGAAGGGACCTGTGACTCCAAACTTGCAGACATCAGGTTTCAGAGAGTAAGTTAATCTGTTTTCTGAGTCTTTTCAGATTTTTTTGGTGCACAACGTTGAACTTTTTGTTTCTGGGTATGTATCATCTCTGAGCTGAAGCCTGTATGGCTGAGGGTCTCTGTATGTTCTCAGTTCCCACAGTGCCTTCTACACTTTGAAAAGTCGTAACTGATGTTCATCAGAACTTTTTCCATTCACAAGATAAAAGCTGCTGTGGAAGTGCAGAGTATTATAAAGTACAGGAAGGAAGTCTGAAGCTCGTGTACTCATGGCTGTGTTGTTATTACTGTGAAATGGATCTCTCAGTTGGGAATGAGCTCAAACTTTGAGAAGGCTTGTTCCATTAGCTGTTTGCAAGCCATATGTCTCCATTTTTAAATGAGGACCTGGGGGCTTTGAACTTTATTTATAAGCTGAAATTTGCTGGTCACTGTGAACCGGTGATTAATTTGCAAGGGAGAAGATGCCAGAAGTCTCACTCTGACCTGTGTGTTCTTTCAAACTAAACATCCAATAACTGCATAGCCTCAGAAGATGTATCCCCCCACTTCCTCCTCCATCGTTTCTGTGCTTTGCATTATTCGCTGTGTTTATTGTAACACACTGTTAATCTCGACCACAGCTTTCAAATCATCATGTGACCCCAGCAAATTCTTCAGCTAAATCAGTGATAGCTTTAGGTATTTTGGGTGGTAGCTTTTGAGGCTCTGAGTAGAAAGGAAAGGATCAGGTTAAAAAATATTTGAGGCAGTAATTCAGAGAAAAAAGTGTTTTCTGTGGATCCAGCGTGATTTTTCTGAAAAATGATAGTTGAAATATGACATGAGAGAATCGTGCAGCTTCTTGCTCTGTGTATATGAGCCATGGTCTATCCTTTGAAGTTGCTTCCCATGTGCACCTGGGTGCAAAGCACTAAGGTATTTGTTCAAGGGAGGGCAGTCCTTAACCATGTGTCTTAACAGCAGGACCAAGCCCATAAGTGCCCATGCTTGGTAGTAAAGCTGATGTGACAGGCAGTTATGGCACAGAAGAAACCTTTGCTATGAGGAGTTTTAGATGAAAGACTGTCACAGTTCTTTAAGAGTCAATTGGGTTAAGCCTTTGAGGACTACAAGCCCCAGTGTACACACCCAACATAAAAATTCATTTTGGTGACAGTTCAGAAAACACCAGAATCTGAAGGATTAAAGGTTTTATTTAAGTCCTGCCGTATGAATTGAGTAAAAAGCCCCCAAGAAAGATAGAATAGCTGGCACAGTGCCTTAAATGCATGATTGGCATTAGCTCAAAATCTACAACTGCAAGGTCTATATTTTGTAGCAAGTAGTGCTTGAAAATCTGGAGTCAACACCAGTCAGTGGGAGTCAACACCAGTCAAAAAACTGGTGACTGGTGACAGTGGGTGACCTTGGCCAAGTGACCTAAATGCTGGTGCTTGACTCTTACATAAATAAATCACCACTGTTTGCTCCTTAGAAGTTTTGGAGATTTTCATATTCTTAATTTCAGATTGGAACTCAAAAGTACTGGTGTATTCCCTCTCTGTTCAGCTGATAAATCCACAGTGTCTCAGGGCTTTACTGCTGGCCTTTAATATGTTCTCTATCTCTGGAGATAAGGGGTGGTGATGCTGCAAAGTTTAGGCAGCCTTTTAGTAACACATCTTCACAGTCTGCCTTCACTTTTAACAGGAAAGATTTAATAGATGGGGTTTTTTTTCTCTTTCCGTGTAATAATTAGGTCTGTTAATGGCAGCCTATAGGCCTTTTCCATATAAAGCAGAGAAAGTGTAGCAAAAATATAAAACGTAATATTGTATGACAGAAGGTGATAAAATTCAGATGTAGTGTATGATAATTCTGTTTACAAGAGATCAGCTAATACTGACATGTCAAAGTAGCATGAAAATATGCAGCCATCCACTAAAGACAACAATGGTGAGCCGAAAGACCCATGTTACACATGGGCAATGTGACATCATAGTACTTCATTGTATCAGAGAATCATTAAGGCTGGAGATAACTCTAAGGTCAGAGTCCAACCATTAACCTACCACCATCATGTTCTCCACTAAACTATGTCCCCACATACCACATGCAGGTACCTTCTGAACACTTCCAGGGATGATGATGCCAGAAAATCTCTGCCAAATGATGGGCATTTATATCTTAATCTTCTACTTTCTACCACTAAAACACAAATGCATGTGGAAAACAATTGGTAGCAGAATGATGGTTGATGCATTTCTCCCCAGCTCACATGCCATTTAAAATTCTAAAACAAGCAAAGCTACTGAGACTCAAATCTGCCCCTTGTGCACATCAAGGGTGTCCGACCCCAAGAAGCCTTATTAGTAGCAGTGGTCAAAATAAGAAGGCTGGACTGGCCCTCATTAATTACCTCCTAGTGTTCCTGTTCTTTTACATCTTAGGACATCAACATTACTCAGAAATTAACCCTACAAAATGTAGCAAGCGTGATTGAGATGCCTTTCAAGGTAACCTAAAAGTTGCTACTGTAACCCCTTGTCGTTCTTACCTTTCCTAACTGACGTCCTGGCAAGGCAGTAAATTCATAGAAATCATGAAATATCTGGAGTTGGAAGGGATTCATACCTGCAGGTTACAGAATATATCGGTCCTTTCTGGAGGATCTGAGCCTTTTTCTGTTGTGCTAAATTTCTTTAGGTTTTCAGGGTATTTCTAGGTGTCCTGCCAATTTAGTCTCTTACTCATGCTGTCTTTCACTTTCTTTCAGTCTAAATAAGACCCCTATTATAGAGATAAAAATTGGCCTATCAGAAGTATTGAGATTAAGCAGGTTATAATTTCAGTATTTTGGACACCTCAGAATATTAGGTGTTTGGTAAGTACAGTATGTTGCAAATGGGAAAAAGCATTCTGAAACCATAAGTGGCTATATTTCTTTCAGCATTTGGGAGGGAAGGGGTGCTGCGGTGGCCAGGCCAGTAAGATGAGAGCCTGTGTCATCATATGCACTATTCAAAATCAGCCAGCCATGAAGGCTCAGGAATTGGACTCTAGGTTCTCCCACATGAGGGGAGAATTGAGCTTTGTGACCTGCTTCAGAAAAATTAAAGTAGTGACACATGGCTCATTAGCATGACAGCTCTGGGAGTGGGCATGGGGTGTAATAAAGTGCTGCAGGACCTTGGAGTGCTCCGGCAGGAAAGCTGGCAAGTGTAAAATCGATGCTTTTGATACATTAGGTGGTAATGGAAGAAGCACAGCACAGAAGTGGTATGATCGGATGATTTAGTTAGAGCCATAAATCTAGCGGCAGTATCGTGGCAACGTGATAGGACACAGCATTTCATAAGGAGCACAGCATAAAGATTCATGCATTAGTCAGGTCTAGGGTTGAAGCACATGTGGGTGGGAGTTGCATTACTGATACAAGTGATAGAGTGGTTCATCCTTGCAAACACACTGAGTAAAACAAGGGCACTTGATGGTAAATGAGCACTTTAGACAGAGGTGCCAGTATTTACATTCTGAATGGATATTTCTGGTGTAAAATTGTTCTGGTGAAGTAGAAATCAGCATGGATTACTCCAGGTTAAAACGAATACTTTCACACTGGCCCCTTTCTTGCCTTACCCTGCCTGGCCAAGTGTGGAGATTTTGTGAAAATTCTCCAGAGTCACATTTCAGCAGTAAAACTACTGCTACTTGATGGTTGCTTGTGCTATGTTTTAATGTAAATCATGTCTCTTTCTTGCTACTCAGTTTACATAAATCCTGCCCAAATCACCTTAAACGTCTTCTCTCCCTAAACTGAATGGCTACATGAAACTATCAGAAGGATCTACATTCTACCTCAATTTATGTATCTTGTTTTAAAATCAGTCTTCCTCTTAAATTACCATAATTTTTAATGTTCATCTTAGCATTGCAGTCCGTTTTTCTACACCTCTTTAATAGTGAGAGACAGTTGAGCTTAGTATAGCTTCACATATACAGTGAGTACCCAAAGACAGGTCAGATAAACCAAAAAGAAGTGACATTGCTTCCTGTCATTAACTTATACTTGATTAGGAAAAATATCATTAGGACTACTACAGAGTAGCATGTCAGAGGAGATAAAACAGATTCGAGTGTTTTTGTAGCATGAATTACAGAAACCCTTACAGTTGCTGCCTGTAACTTTTCTGATACACCAATGAAACTTGAAACAAGAGGTCATCTGAAAGGGTAATAGCTTCCAGCCAAAATGTGCTTCAATCTACCAGACCACCCATCCTTTCTTTATCAATGAGGTCAAAATAATAGAAGTACTTGACACTTTTACACAGATGGGTAAAATCTATTGTGTCACCAGTAGATATATCCAGAAACTTAAGCCATGTATATTGTGCCTTTTCCATATACATCTCTAAACAATTAGGAAACAGTAGGTCTCCTGGTACCCCCGTGAATCAGATAAGTGTGATCTCCGTTTTACAGAGGTCACAGCTGACTAGCCTGAGGTCACCCAGGCATTCTGCAATACTCTCCCATTTCTTTAACAACCAGTACACCCTGTTTTCTGCCCAAAGCTACACAGACACACCCAACACAACTGGAATGAGAACTAAATGGTTTTTAAACATAGTAGTGGAATTTATAAAGGCAGTTTACTTATCTATTTGAAAATTACATCCCAGCGTTTAGTCACGTGAGTTTTGGAACAGAGAATTTCGGCTTCTGCCAAAATTGTGGTAGCTTCAGTTTAAAACAGTTTGCTTTGTCTTCCATTTCATCTCTGTAAAAACTCTTGAACTGTTTATGTCAGTGTCACTGCACGCCAGAAGTTCCTCCAGCCCATCTTGGGATAAAACGCAAACATTTCTCTGACTGAGCTGTGGGTTGGTTGCTATCACATGGAAAGCTGACTAAAGCCCTTTTATTTATGAAATACTACATAGTCCTCAAGAGCTTGCCTAAATATTTTACTGCATGTCAATTTTTGTTGGAAACCAGAACCCGTATTTGCTGTGCCGTCCATTAAGTAGAGCTTCTTCAAATTACTTCTGCTTCTAAATGGGAATTTGCATGTGATAACTTTTATCCGAGGACTTCAAACGTGTCTCAGGGTTCTTGCATCTTTTTCACTATTTGTCACCATCTTGGCTTAGCATAGTATTTCTGTGCAGAATTTAGAGGTGATCTTGAAACTTTATTTTTTTCCCAAATTGTTCTTTGCTGGGCAAAGAAGTAGTGGTTAAGATACTTTCAAAGAATGTGAGTAACTTTTGTCTGCTGAGATGCTGAGAGAGTGGGATGTAGCCTTGTAGTATGATATAATGTAATATGATTGATAAATTGTTGTGTACAGGAGGTAATGATAGTGTTTGAAGTTTGACAAAATAATTTCCCTGGAAGAGTTTTGGCACAGTAGCCATGGAAAACTTACTTCATATAAACCAAGAAACAGAAGGAAAGAGAAAGGCTCTTTAGAGATTGGCATGAGTGATTTCCATGGCAGAAGGATAATCCCTGAACACACCTGTGCAGCAGAAACACAACGTGTGGATTAGTTTTGTACTTCATCTGTCACTCTCGCATTCCCCCTGTGAGCTGCCCGAGTGGTTTGTGCTCCCCAGCTCAAGTGTCACTGCAGCTTCAACAGAAGCCCTGTGAGCGTGGTGGGTTTGGATAGTGAACAATGCATGTTTGTTTGTTCACTTTTGAGTCTGGTGTCCGAGGTGGAATTTCAATGGTGTGAAAAACGAGAGGAGGAAAGAGAAAATAATAACCTGAGCACTGAAACACAGCACTCAATACAATTTCTCAACCTTTGCATTCACATCTGCCCCTCTCATAAGCACCATCCCTTATCCCAGTTAAGTGGAATTCCGCTGTTAGTGTTGTTCTGCCAGAGAGTGGAGCATGAGGGGAGTCTAAAGTGCCCAGTCCTGACTTACAGTCCTTCCAGCTTGCTTTTGCACTTGCTGAACCACAGTTTCTCTTGTATTACAAGTTTTCTTGTGTTTTCCATTTTGTGCTCTGAGAGTTGAAAGTCTTGAACTGAGTGACTGCATGTCTGTAAAAAATGAGTTTTGTAATTTCAGAAGAGTTCTTCTTGACTCTCATAATGCTCCATACAAAAGGAGGGAAGCAAGAAACAGAGAAAAGATGATAATGATCTGTCTGTGATTTCTGCCACTGCTGTGCATTTTGGAGGAAATGGCACACTTGGATGAAGTTATTTGTTGCAAAGGCCAAACTTTTGGCAGAAAAAAAGAGCACTAAATTCCAACCTGCAAACATTAAAGACAAAAGGAAAAAGAGTGTAGAAAAAGACCTAAAGGCATGGAAGAAAGCTTTGTTTCAAATATATTTGAGTTTCAGATTGGCTTGGTATACTTCCTGTGGTGTTGGAGTGCTATAAATTGGAAGCGCTCAGGTTGGAAACAGGTCTGAAGCACTGATTTCTGAGCCCAAACAGAGTTGTGCTTACTGCCAGACTGGTTTATTCAGCTTGCTGGATGGGAGCCAGAGGAACTGACCGCCCTGTGAGCTGAAACCAATGCCAGCCAGCCAAAGAATAACATTGCTTTGACTGAAATGGCAACTGTTTGTTTGTTCTTCCAGCAAAAGGGGATAAAAAAAGCAGCTTTTAGTGCTGGTGGTGACAGAAAAGGTTAAAAATCGAAGAGAAAAAAAAAATTATTGTGAAAGAGGATGCAAGGTTAGGGGCAAATTTTTCTCCTTGGTTACACTTCTCTAGTTTTAGGCCTTCACTGGTTTGTTATTAAAAATAAAGACTCTTCATTACTTTTAACATAGAGATATTTTCCTTTCTTCTGCTAAAATACGGTAATTTTTATTATATGATAAATTGCCCTTACTGGTAGTGGTTATAATGTACAAAAGGCACTACGCTGTGACAGTGTAGGCACTGTCAGAGCAGCATGTAGTACTTGTGGACGTTACAAGGGATAGTTTTCCATGTGTTAGCCGGAGAATGCTTCTCTGAGTAAATCACCAGTCGAAGGAGAGTTAGGGTTCAATCTCAGTAACTTTAGCAGGAGCTTAAGGTGAGCAAAATACACAAGCTGAGTTTATTTTCAGGTCTCTTTATCAAGTGCCTTGTGGAAAGACTGGCTTTCCTCCTGATGATGCTGTGGGCTGTCACACAGTGAGTTTGGGGCGTTTCCCTTGTTCTCAGTCTGTAGTGTACAGCAGCTCCCAAAATGCTGTATTGCAGAGCCATTTGAGTGCTGAAACTGCCCGGGCTGGAGGACTTGCTTACTGCTGCCATTTCACTGTTTGAGTTGGTCTTCTGGTTTATCTATCCTGAGAGCTTTCACACCATTTGGATGCTAAAAGCTGGCCCCATTGCACACGAGAGGCACTGGCAGAGAGCTGGCAGAGTCGTGCAGTGGGAATCGCTGCCTCCTGGATTGTAGCTGGTCTAAGGTCAGGCTGGCAGCACCCAGCAAGCTCAGCTGGAGCCAAGTTACTGACTGCTCTCTGTTTGTGCCACACTCCTCCTCAGGGAGCATCCCCCTTGACGTTTTCTCGTTGCCGTGCAACTGCCAAAGCTGATTTATTTCCCGCCAGCCTCTAATGTTTCTGGTAAGACAAACAGTACCAGTTAGGAGATATTACTGGTGATATTGGTATAACTTTTTTTATGCATGTGTCAGGGCAAATCCTGAATTTGTTTTTGCTGCCTTTAGAAATGTTTGGTGTTTATTTTGTTATGCTAGCCTCATGAACTTTCCAATTACCCATTAACTTTAGTGCAACTAAAAGAAGAGTAAAATAAAGTTTCTAGTGCTCTTTATTTTATTTTAAAAGGTTTGTATATGGGACAGGTACAGAGAAACAAACAAAGAAGGAAAAAATCCAAAATATGCTATTAAAATAGATATTAATAATAATTTTAATAATGAAAAATATTTAAATATTATTTTTAGAAGTCCAAGTTGTTTGGTCCTTCCAACCTCACCATATTATCAGCTTTCCTTCTATTTCCCAGAGGGACTTTGGGCCTGCTCCCACCATGTGTGACACTCCAAAGTTAAATTTGAGTCAAAGGTTGCCTGTTGGGAGATGCTGTGGTTTGTCACACTTCCTCCCTGGCAAGCATGAATGGGCTCCCACAATGCCATAAGCACCACTTCACACTCCATTAAGGGTTAAATTATATCTCTGTGTGGTGGTGAACTGCAGCACAGCTCACCTTTACTCCAGGTGAGTGGAAGGACAAAGATTTGGCCCATTGAATTTATGCCGCTCCTTTTCAGTGATGTGTCAAAAGGAGAAATTCCTCCTTGGACCAGATGTGCTCTGCTTTGGAATTGCCATTCTGGGTATTTAGAGAGGCGCCAGAATGACAGGCTAAGCACCAGCATTGCTAATACCTCAAATAAATGTTTTTCTGATTAATTAAAATAAATTGGCATAACAAGAAACACAGTATGCGTCCTCAAAAGTGCGAAGTTGTTTTCTAATGCAGCTTCCTGTTAGAGCAAGTGTTTTAATTACCTCTGTTTGTGCTCAAAACCAAATTTGGATTTTGTTTTTCTTAGAAGTTAACATTGCTTGATTCCCATTGCTGCTTAAAAAGGCAGCAGTGTAAAAGGCGTTTGTCTTAAGCTATGAAATGTGTTTTCCCCTTTGCACACAGACTATTCCCTTCAACTTCTCTTGGGAATGACCTAAGCACAGTTCTAGGTAAAGAACTTTAATCTGTGTTTGTACAGAATCACTCTCTTGGTTTCCATTATTTTATTATTTAAACATAATAAGCTTCAGTAGTTCATGAGCAGCACATTGAAAGACAAAGAGCTTTGATAGTAGAAAAAGCAGCAGATTTTCCTCATTCAGGATAGAGCCTAAAAAAAGAATGAAAGGACTTACTGAACATGTCTGTCATAAAGTAGTCCCATCACTATCAGTAGGAATCGGAAGAATTGTGTTCTTATAGTAGTTCCTATAGATATTTGCCAATTCCTTACACAAAACAAGACATTAATACACAAATATATTTCTTAATATTTCTAGATTTCAAATCTGGATGAAAATCAATATGCTAATTGCCTTTTTGTGTGTGGAGTGTTAGGCAAATTTCTAAATGCTGCCTTATTCACCATAAGCAGCAATGTTTATCTATTTGAGTTACATTAGGCTGCCCTAATAAACTGGTCATGTGTTACCTTGTTTGATGGTATCAGGTTTTGGACTGGGTGCATCCTTGAATTGGAAACCTCCCAGGAACTCTTGTGGGTCTTGCTTGGATTGTTGCTGGTACTTCCTGAATGATCAGTTTTTGTAAGCACTCAGTGCTTTGGCACCATATCGAGTCCTTTCTTTGACTGAGACACAAACCAAAACCTTGACCACTTCTTTGTGGTCCCTTAAAGATCTCTTGTCATCTTTGTAGTATATGGATATTGACTTCTCTGTTTTAATTAAATTCCAATTTCAGTAATTCTACTCCACCCCTCCAGATTTTCTCTGTCTTTGCAATGGATTTAAGTGGTCTTTTTTTTTTCTTTCCCCAATTTGTATTCAAAACTTTTGGTTTACAGTTCAGTGGAGTGAAACATAGTGGACTGGGTTACCCAGGAGATGAGACTAGGAAGCCAGGTGGTTCCTTTTTATCTTGCAGTGCTGTATCTTAGGCATCTGCGATGGATTTCACTGCAGAGGCACTCAAATGCTGGTGATGTGTCTCTAGTGTCTCTTTACCTACTGCATAACAGGGTGGGGAGGAGCAATTAATTCCATTGTCACAAAACACTCTATCATCATAATCTCTAACCAAATGCAAAGCAGTGTTATCTTAATGGTTGAAAAGCACCTGGCCACTATGTGACAGTCACTGCTTTTCAGACAGCCTCAAAACCCAGTCCCACTGCAGCTAAGCTGCCTTTAAAATCTTTGCAGATTTGCAGTAGAAGTTAGTGGTTATACTGTATATTGAAAGAACAAATGCCAGAATAGGAAAGTTTCTGTTGTATAAATTTTTTTAATGCTCTTGATTATGCATCCCAGCTGTCCTTATTTTGCAAGTCCAATGATTTGAGTTTTTGTAAAAATGTTTGTTTATTGGTTTTTTCCTTCTCCTGCCTCGTACACACACCAGGAATTCTTTCTGTATGATAGCTCAGCTTTTATTTCCAGCAAAATAAAAGAAAACAAACCATAGCTAATTGGCTCTTTGTTCTCAATTTTTTGACAAGTGACAAACACTGTGATCAGATTGTAGTGCATATCCTGCAGCGGTCATATGGAGCCTGAGTTAGGGAATCACGAATTCTCCATAATAGACTCCCACTTGCCATCACACTGCCTATGTTTGGGGTATTTGTGTTTATACGTGCTGTGCCCCAGATACTTCCTCTCACAGCTAAAGGGATAACCTATGGCCTCCCAACATGATATGGAAAACAGCATTCAGTATTTAGACTTAGTTCCTATTTTATGATTTTTTTCTTTGCTTTATTTCAGAGCTTTTGAGACATGGAGCATGTGAACCATTTGCTAGGAAATGGTGAGGGTTTGAGTAGTACTTCTAAGGCTCGACCCAGAACACCCACCAATATATGACCTGCTGTTGTCTGAGAGCTGTCTATGACTACATCAGCATTTTTCCAGTGCTTGCTGTTCTAGAGAGTCTGTTCTACTCAAGTTTATGTCAAAAGTGGAACTCCTTCTGTCTTCATTAAGAATGGACAAGGCCCAAACTGGGCAATCAGAGAAGGAAGACATTTCCCTCCATGGATTGGGGCAGTTACTGTTAAAAAATTGCCTCTGCTCTTGTAAAACTCAATGGATATTTTGCTGCAGGGGAGAACATCGCATTGATAGACTGTGTAATTAAGAAGTTATCCACTACATTCGTTCTCCTTTGTGCAGGACAATATGCCTCAGCTATATATATCTTAAAACAGTGGAACCAGAGCTGAAAACTCCAGTGGAACCAGTGGTGAAATTCCACAAGGGATTATTTGAAGTTGTGCCCCACCATTTTATCTACTTGATTATTTCTTTATCATAAATAGTCTTCATCAGCAACATATTTGTACTAAGATGACATAATTTTCTTGTTTAATTTACAGATGACCAGCTTTCTGCCAGTGTGCAGTTTACATGACCATGTGAATGAACAGGAGTGGATCATGTGAATTTAATTTGCAGATCCTTTCCCCCTCCACCTCAGAACTGAAGCCAGCACTGGCTATTCCATAAAAAAACATGGTTATTATTTTAAATAACCATTTGTCTGCCTCCATAATTCTCTCTCACTCACTTCCTAGGGCATGTCTGTAAGCAGAGGGGCAGCTCTGAGGGCTGAACGGCACTTCCTGGGAACAGCCAGCACTTCCTTTGCCAGCACATTCACCTGCCTATCTCTTTGTTTAGGTGGGTACCAGGCAAAGGAAGAGGATGCTGGCATTTATTTTGTCAATTCATAGCAAACATCGTGCTGCAATTGGAGACTGCAGCTCCTCTCAGGGGAGTTTTCTTGACCTCCACATTTGCTGCTTGAAGTCACATACTTAAGTGTCAGAAGCCCCACAAAAAAAGACCAAGGGACTAAGGAGGCTTTAACTGGGTGATTTTTCTTTTAAGGGAAAGCTGATGGGATATGTGAGAAGTTCCCCTTCCCCCTGCTACCTGCTCTGTTCTCTCTAAACTATGCAGGGATTGTAAATCTTCATTTGCTGAAGAAATAGCAGGTACGGCCTGCCGGTAGGTAGCTGGCAAGTGGAAAGCAAAAAATTTTTCCATGTTGTTGAATATTGACATTTAATTTTCAGTGTTCAGAAATTTTTTTCCTTTATTTCTAGTCAATTTTTGGAATTTCTAGATTTTAGGGACAACAGGCCTGTGGTCAAACAATCTGAGATAAGGAGGGACAAGGTTTCTGGTCAGTTCGTTTTGGCTGTAGAGGCGTGGAAATCTCAGGAAGATTGAGTAACATGGGGAGTTTCTGTGGTGGGAATGCCTATACCAGAGAGACACTGTCCTCATAGCGCCTTTGCTTCTCCAGTTTTGCGCCCAGAAAATAAAATCTGAAGACTTCCTTGGACACCACGAGTGACAATTAGTGCTTATATCCTTATTTTTTGTCATCCATTGAACATCAAGAGGAATGTGGTCATTGGAATTGGGAGAGCTATCGGCTGGCCAGGGTGTCTCCATTGGCAGAGCTGTTTTCATCTTCTGTTTTGATCTTTGCAGATCATCACCCATATGATCTGTCTGTGTCCTTTGCTTTAGGTAAGACTTGTAGGTCAGATTGGGCCGTTGAGTCTGGTAGGCTGTGTCTGAGCTGGCATTGCTCCAGCCTGAGCAGTAATTCCATATCGGTAATCACTGTGAGATTTGATTATCAGGGATTTATTGATACACATACAGTGACTTTGTGTGTAAGTTGTCCTGTTGCTTTTAAAGAACACTAGAGGACAAGGTGAGATTTATTTACACACATAAAAATGTGGGAAGATTCCCAGGGGATTTATAAAGAGTGCCTAGCAGGCAAGCAGCCTCACTCTCCTGACACTTAAAGAGAGGTACCTTGCTGCTACAGGCACTTTTGTACATTTACTAAAGGTGTGCTCTTCAGAAGTGCCCAAGTGATGTATGAGCCTAAGTCACAGTAACTTTTGGGAACACTCAGACTCTAAAATGCATGGCATACTTTTGAAAATGAAGCCTCACTTGGGCCTAAGGCTTTCTAGAAAATGCACCTCTAATGCTTTCAGAGGTATTGACCTCATCATTTCTCTCTTGCACTTTCACACACCTAAATATCCCTATAGATTCAGCCCTATGCCCTATCAAACCTTATATTTTACCACTATGACAATAAGGAGCTTCAGCACTTCCTACTCATAAACTGCAAGGCACTGCTTTAAAGCAAATGAAGAAGAATGAGGAACTGTGTCCCTACAAGTGTACCTTAGGTCACAAATCACAGTAATAGGGGAGCTGATCGTTTTGGGATAGTTTTGTCCATTCTGTAACACTGACTGTGTGCCTTTGAGAGGGAGGATTGGCACACAGTAGGGGTTTGCTTGAAGCTGTCACAATGATGAAGTGAAATTTAAAATTACATTAGATGTTTGCTTAAGAGGCAGCAGATGAGGCCCTGCAGATTCTCAAATCCTCCTTGCTACACTGTAAAATGAAACCATAACCATTTGTTACTCTTCTAGTGATGACAAGGAAGTCAAGGCAGGAAGGAATGACCCTTTAATGATGCTTTCTGACTTTTAAAGGGTTTGAATGTGTTGCTTTTTCTGGTTCTAGCCAAGGTTCTGGTTGTAATATGAAACTACTTTTTCTTCTCTTGAAAGTTTGAAATATTCTTAGTATTCTACCAGTGACATCTTTAAAGGCATTTTAGTTGTCCTTCCCAGATTTTGCATGGCTTTATCAAGTCATTTGAGGTAATATGGTGAGAGCTTAATTTAAAGTCATTCAAAGTGGCAAGGGAATTAGTAATTTGGAAACACCTCTGGTCTCTGAAACTCTTAGCTGATGTGCTGAGCTACTGGGCCTTCCCTCTTTGAAGGAATATCTCTTTTTTACATAGTTTACATTGCAAAATATAAATTAGGGCTCTAAAGGATTTGAATGATTTAAATACAGGTTCGCACTTACCCAATGATTGCAGTATAGTTTTTCCTATCACAAGGCTAATTTTAATTAGTCTTGGAAATGAAGACTCCTCAAACTCCTCAGTATAATAGGAGGGCCTTTGTCTTCTCAGTGTTATGACTAAAAATGGCACATTTTGCTTAAAATTAATGTTTGAAAAAGCTAGGATTTTCTAGGTTGTGAACTTTGGACACCAATGAGAATAATTTTGACAAACAAAAATCCATTGTGGTTCAGATTCCTCACATGACTGTATTAATGCAAATGTTCCTCATAGTCCAGTATGGAGTGGTGTCTTACAAACCATTGTAACACAGTCATCCTTTTTTCTCAGTTTCAAATCATTAGCATAGGTCCAAGAGTATAGAGGACCAATTTCCATGATAAAGGAAGTCCTCTCCCATTTAATCACTTACCACCAAATGAACCATTTAATGCCACATTCAGACACTCTGTTTGAGGATTTCCCAAGGCTCCCCTTGATCCACTTACACTCCCTTATCTGCCTTTTGTCTCTTATTAACCTGCTTACTTATTACAAGGTGGGGGGGGAGGGGCGGGGAGGAAAAATCAAATCCATTGCAAGAGGTCTGCAGCTGTTAACTTATTTTTTCTCACTTCAAAAGTTGCTTGAGATTTCGTGGAGCTTCTTCTTAGCAGTGCCTAATCACTGTAGTTTAACAGATTCTGTAATTACCTGCCTCATATGAAAATTACTTGATTGCTACCTCTTTGTCCAATCTAGTTCAACTTTAAATGGCAGCTGAATTTATTCTAGATGAGTAGCTTGTGCTGTAGGAGCCCGGCGGGGTGGTTTTGATTTTTTTGCAGCCTTAAAAGTTTCTAAAACAAGAGGAAAACTTAGTTCTAAATTCACAGAAGAGTGGAGGTGTAAGGCTTCTGTGTTTATATACCGAGGACTAGCCCCTCTAATCTTTGCTTTGAGCAGAGCATATATGGCACTCATTTGGGAGTACATGGGTAGGTAAATTCTATTCCACAGAAAGAAAAAGCTGTGTAATATGCTTCAGGTGGTGTACAAAATCTACCAGCACTTAGAGTAATGATTCCACATTCTGCCAGGAAATTGAGCATTTGACTCCAACTGAATTTGACTTCGCTCTGGCTGTGCCTAAATAATGCTGTCTGTGTTCAAAGAGCCACAGTTGCCATGAGGATGTTCATGCAGCACTGCAGTGGTTCCAGTCTGGCTGTATCTGTATTTGGAACTGAAGCCTTGGAACTTGGAACATGGAATCTGGGTGTCAAGGAACAACCCACACCCATTCAAGTAAATCTGCTAACCTAGAAAACAGCAAGGCTGTGTGTGCACAGGCCAGTGGGCCTGGCTCCTGGAATCTGGTATCTCTTGGATGATGTGTTGCCAAAGCCATGGCAGGAAATGCTGGTGGTGTTGTCCAGCCCACTCCCAGGAGTGCTGTGCCAGTGTGTGTGCAGAGCCAAGATCAGATTGGTTAGCACTGGACTGGGTGATGGGTTTGTAAAGTGTGCTCCTTTCAGTGATACTGAAAGAATAGGAAATGCTTTTGTGAATGCTAAGTGAATGGAACATTGTTTTCTCCAGTGTATATTGTTTGTAAGGTAGGAATGGTAGAGCAGAGAGTAAGCATTCAGGAAAGAAAGATGAACTAGAGCAACTGGTTCCTTCAGCTTCCATTGCAGGATTGCTTCCTGCAGTCTGATTTTATATACTTTCTACTCTTTTGCTTTCAATGTTGAAAGCAATGAAGTTTCCTTTAAACATAATGTGGAATTAGGTAACATTTAAAACACATCCAGAGATGCAGAAAAATGATAGTCCGTGCTTATAAACTAATGCATAAAATAATATTTCTTTAAACACTGTGCTCCCTAGGACAGCCTCATTTCCTAAGGGTCTCAAGAGGAGAGTAATCATACGGTATAATCTTGTTAATTTAATATACGTCTGTGCAATGCAAACAATAAATACAGAACGTTCAGACTAGAAATTGCAGTAACTATATTAAGCAGCCACAATTTTAGTTCATTATGCACTTACAAGCTTCTTAAGATAAAGATACATTATTTTATTTAATTCAAACAATATGTCACATTTTTAGTAATAATAATATTTAGCAATCACATAGCATGATTCATCTTCAAAGTACTTTAAAATAATAATAATACTATTTTAATCCCAAAGACTTGAGTAGGTAAATATTATTAACCTATTGCACAGATGGAAAGATATATGTGGGTTAAATAGCTTGTCTTGGACCACAAGGATAGTCACAGTCAGTGGTGGGATGAGGACTCATGTTGCTCTGTTTTATGTTTACAACTTTTTTGTCTGGTAAATTGCTTGAGGGGTCTCTGGAGACAATCTTCCCCTTCCACAATGTGTCTCCAAACTCTATACATTCCTGAAGCTGTTCCCATTCTTCACTAATGTTTTTTGGTTGTTTTTTTTTTCAGCTGATTTTGCCTGTATATCTTCCTTTTTATGCAAACATGTGTCTTCCTGGAAGGCAAATAATTTCTTGACTTTACATTAAAGTAGCTGGTTAGATAAGAGGAGAGATAATTCCCCTGATTAGTATCTTTGGATTTATTTTTCTTATAACCTTGTAAGAAAATCCAGTCAGATCCCTGTCTCTCTTTTTCTCTCTCTCTCCCCCCTGCATGTCTTGAGATACAAATTCAGGATTAACATTTCTCTTCATCTTTCCTTTATCAAATGTTTATTCAAGCAAGGGAAACAAAGAGGCATGGTTGTAAGCTTCAGGACACCTACTGAACCTTAGACCTACTCCTGCAGACTTGCAGAAATGATTATGTGGGAGATTATTCTTTATTTGGAGCTCTCACTGAGTGAATTTTACTTTCTTAATAGCAACACATCCAGTTTTCAGACACTGCCGAGAAAAAAAACGTAGTAAAATTAGCTGCCTCCTGGTATTCCCAGGAATCCTTTTGACAAAAGGATTAGTCCAAATGGGATAATGGATTTACATGGTAAGAAGGTGGATTGCTCAAGGACCAAAGCTTTCTAAAAATCAAGCAGAGCTGGTGCTGGTATTGCAGTTGTGAAGTCTGTATGAAAAAGGATAGCTTCATTTCATATATTTACAGGATTGTTGATCTGTATTTACTGTGTATTGAGTAAGCACTGAATAAAGAGTATGAAAAATAACATTTCAGCTCAAGAAATGCTATTAAAAACACTCCATGAGCACACTTTATACATTTTTTAAGTTTTTACAATCGCATTCCATCAATTTTTTCTTTTTTATTTTTCTTTTGACGCACAAATGCTTGATTTTGGGAACTGATCAGCATCCTGTTTCTCAGAAATTTCAGTATGAGTTGATTTGTCCTGTACTTCAGTATGGGAGACCCAGTTTGTGAGAGGCTTAGTTATGTAATTAAACTGAGGTTGTGTTGTGTGTTTTTGGTCTGGTGCCACTGAAATTTAATGAAGATAGTAAATATTTCCTTCAAAAGCAAACTGAATGCGTGGTAGTCATGAAAAAGTGCTTAGATGGCACTTTCTTCTTCTAGTTATTCATGAAGTATTAAGAGAGTTACTTACATCAAAAATAGTAAATAAGGATGGTGATTTAGTTTGATGACTATAGAACTTTGAAAGCCTGCTTCAGATGCCCTGCGCAGCAAGGCCTTTTCTGTCTATTCATCTTTGTGTTGGCATTGAGAGCTGCTGGGGACAGTTAAAGAAATATTACCTTTAGCCTCTGGAACAAGACATTTATATATGGGTTGAAAGACAGCAGAATTAGAGGACTGTGATACTGAATTTAGGAGTGGTTGTTTGCAGGTAATAGGATAGAGGAACATTGTCTGGCCTATGATAGAAAGATAGTATGTAAGATAAAGTTGATGAAGTATAGCTGAGGAATAAGTCTGTGATTTACAGAAATATCTATACTATTATTTGAAGTGTTCCCTTCAAAACAAGTTCTTTATCTTCCAAAAGTGTGGGAATCTGGCAATGCAGATGTCAGAGCTGATGGTTGCCTGTGGTTACACGTGCACAGCTTTCATGAACTCTTCAGTGTCCCTGACCAAATGCACCATCTGGGTTTTCCAGTGTATGCTACTTTGCTTTACTCATGTTCCTCTTCTGTTTTCTTTTAGCCTTCTTTTGTTTGGACTCCTCAACCTACAGAGAATTTTGTTTGCCTGCTCAGAGCTCTGTGGCTGATACTGTTTAACACTGGCTCTTCATTAACTCCTTCCATTGTATTTTCTTTGCTTACTTTTCAAGCCAAGTATTGCTCAGACCCTTGTCCTTTGCCTTGTTCCCTGTAAGCCGTCAGTCTGCTAGTAATGCCACCTGCAATGCCACCTCCCCCTGCAGGCTTTCCCATCTTCGTGATGGCTGCGGGGTACCCCCCCGGTTTGCCTTTTTTACTAACCCACCTCCTTGACATCCTTGCTGGAAAAACATTTCATTCGTCTGTCCCCTGTAAGCTAATGAATGTTACCATGGCTCTTCCCATCGGGTCCAGAGGAGAGCAGAAAGGTGAGGGGTTTGGAACACAAGCCCTATGAGGAACAACTGAGGGAGCTGGGGTTGTTTAGCCTGGAGAAAAGGAGACTCACGGGTGACCTTATCACTCTCTACAACTTCCTGAAAGGTGGTTGTAGTCAGGTGAGGGTTGGTCTCCAGGCAGCAACTGACAGAACAAGAGGACACACAAGAGTCTTAAACTGTGCCAAGGGAAATAAGTTGGATATTAGGAAGAAGTTTTTTACTGAAAGAGTGATAAAGTACTGGAATTGTCTGCATGAGGAGGTGGTGGAGTCACCATCTCTGGATGTGTTTTAAGACTGGATGTGGCACTCAGTGCGATAGTTTAGGTGTTTGGCTGGGTGGGACTCGATAATCTTGGAGGTCTCTTCCAACCCTGTGATTCTGTGATTCCCTGGCTTGTCAATTGGTGATTCCAACTTTTACTTCAAATTTAACTAGGAGTCCCATGGAACCGCAGCAGTGATTTTTTTTTGTGACTCAAGAGGGGGTGCAGCTTGAGTATCTTCACAGTGCTTTGCAAGCCAGGGGAAGCAAGAGCTCAGCCAGGAGCATCCCACAGCCATGGTCTTTGTACCTGAGCAGCTGCTGTGAGCGCTATGTGCCTGAGGTACCGAGCGAGCACAACCCCAGAGCACAGCCCAGTGTCACAGTATGGCTGAGCCTCTTGCTTTCTACAGGGATGGCTCTGTGGCCCCTGTGAACCAGAGGTGTCTGAGCACCTCACATGAGTAAGTTCATCTTCCCATTAGCTGGCTGAGACAGGACACTACTGGCAGTATAGTATGACTGCTACTGGTGTGGGCTCTGTGATGTGTAATGAATGAGCAGGTGTGATCCCCTCCAGCAGGGAGTGGTTTTATGGATACACAGCGTGGATCTGACTCACATCTGAATTACACCAGCACGAGTCTGCTGAAGTTAACAAGTTTATTCTATACTAACATTAAATGAACCACAGATCAGATTCTCTCACATACAGAATTCATTATACCATCAAGTTCTCCTCTGGTCAGATTCAGTAATAACTGTGCAAGTTGCTGTACAATATGATGCAGTATGTGAAATATCTTCACAGTGGAAATTGCTACAATAACATACGATTAGTCTGTGCATTGACACTGAAAAGCAAAAGGATGCTGAAACAAAATCTAAACTCTGTAGGAAGGGAGAGGTTTAACATCTCCGAGAAGTACTTTGCAGCAGCACTTACACAAATTCCTTTTCAGTTGTAGGTTCCCCTGTGCATGCATGCTGTAGTAGTTTTCTTTAGGAAAAACTGTTGCACAGAAGCCTACCTTTTAAAGTGTCTTTCAGTGGTTACTAAAATAATTCTGTCATTGTCATCAGAGACTTGGAGCGCTGAATCAAAAATATATTAAAATATTTAGTGTCATAGAGATAATTTTCTACAATCTAAAATTGTTGATCTAGGTAGTAGTCCTCATTATTGAAACTTTTTGAACCTTGATACATTCTCAAACACTTTGTCTTAGTTTAAATGGAAATCTTAAATTTCTTTGCAGTTATTTCAGTGCAAACAGGTATCTCTCACAGAGACAGGAGAAGGATTTCAAGGTTCTGAGAGCAGCTTCAGCTGCTATCACCAGCTAGTGATAAAAAAAAAAAAAAGAAGAAGATAAGAGGGAAGGGATGACGTCTCAAGGCTTCTGCAGATTCTGTTCTGTCTTGGGATACCTCAGTAGAATAATTAACCAGATTGCTTTCACATACATTTCTGTAGACCCAGTAAAGTTAATTAATTGTCTTTACATCAATTTAGCTTCAGATATTTCATTAGTGGTAATACCTGAGGTTCAAACAAGTCAGTTTACCTCTTATTGTCTGGGTTATGTCAGCTGGTTTGCAAAGTTTGCAAACGGGCCATTCATGATGTGAAACTATAAAACACAGTGTTACTTTCTACCTGAACACTGTTGCAAATATTCCAAAATAGCAGTTTAAAGCAATTCAATGAAAGGATTTCCAAATCCAGGAGAACATAAACATAATGTATAGGGCAATACATTTTCATTTTCTTAACTGTGTATATGCACTTCCATTTTCTACACCAAATGCATCTGACTTTGGTGAAAAGTAAATAGTTCCATGTGTGCTAGTGATACAAAGTCGTGGCATATCCATGCTCTCATTTTGTAAAGGCTCTTGCATTTTCTCAGATAGGAATCTTCACAGAAAGAGATGGTAATTATACTTGTCATCTTCTCACTTGGCTACAGCTGCAAAGATATAATACAGTAGCAGGCTCATGTTTAAAATGGCATTGACTCAACTGTAAGTCCCAAAGGTCACCATCATTAAAATCTAGGGCATGAGTTTTACACGTCACTAAGATCATTCAGATGAAGAAAATAATCTATGGAAAGAGATTTTAGGAGCCTTTAATTCTCCTAGATTTTAAAGCACTGGTTATATAATGCCTAAGCTAGTGGGGCTGCAGAAAAATAAAAGTATATTAAAAAGAAAGCAAAAAATTATGTGTGGGGTCAGTCAAGGCAAATAACACTTGGGTTGTAAAGCCAAGACTGCCCCCAGTCTTCAGTACCTGGACTTTCTCATGTTTTCCTTCATCCACCAGGACAATATTGAGCATGACATGCTCATGAACTAGGCATAAGAGGAAACTGGCGGGTGAAGTTGCTCAGCTTCTCTCCATCATATTTGTAAAGTCGTGGCAGTCAAACAAAGTTTCCAGTGACTAGAAGAAGGGAGATATCACACCTGATTTTAAAAAGGGTTAAAATAGGATCCTGGGAACCAACAACCAGTCAGATATTTCAGTGTCTGCTAAGATTATGGATCATATCCTCCTGGAAGCCATGTCTAGGCACGTGGATGACAGGGAAGTGATTAGAGCCAGCCACATGGCTTCACAAAGGGCAAATCACACCTGACTGATCCGGTGTCCTTCTGTGCTGCAGCAACCATGTTGGTGGAGAAGGGAAGAGCAGCTGAATATAATATATCTTGGTTTCTTTAAGTCCTTTGATGTGGTCCCTCACAGCATCTCTTGCTTAGCTGGGGAGCTGTGAGTTTGGTGGTGTGGTGGGCTGACCTTTGCTGGCTGTCAGGTACCCACCAATCCACTCTGTCACTCCCCTCCTTGACAGGACAGGGTGAGAAAATACAATGAAAAGTTCATGGGTTGAGGTGAGGACAAGGTCATCATTGAGACTCAGCATTTGCAGTCTCAGGCAACACAGACTCAGCTTGAGTAAATTATCTTATTGCCAATTTAGCAGAGTAGGATAGAAACAAGAAGAAATACAAAACTACAGTCTGCTTCTGTGATGAAAATAAAAGTCCTCGAACAAGTGTTTATCCAGGCAGTGACATTCACTCCCAGCAGCCTGAGTATAATGTATGCACTTCTGTAAGAGTACAAAGGATTTAGCACACTTCAGCATCTTGGAGTTCCAATCATTTGTCTCCTCGCTATGTATTGACTATCAGATCTCTTTCTTGTCATTTTCTATATGTTCTGTGCAATATTCAGATAAGCTTTTGTTGTGCCTCTCCACCCCTGTCCCTCCAAATCCTTCAGCATGCTGCCACCACTTCTGATACTGCCTGTTTTGTGTCAGGTTACAGCATGATGAGCCACTTCATCAGTTCATTTAAATCCCTACTTGACTATTCATTTTCATTGTAGTGTCCTTGTTTTTCATGGATTTTTTGATTGTGTTTGCATCTGCATTATAACTAAATGAGAAAATGTAAAATTTTCAAATTTTAATGGATTAATAGTAGCTATTCCACAAGAAAATGTAGACCATGACTGTCTGTGCAAATAATAGAGCCAGGAATTAAGAAGTATTTTGTCACTGTTTACAAAATGGCAAGGGTGGCACAGAACGATCTGTGCCTGCCTGGAGAGAGGGCTTAAAGAGGAGGGGAATGGAAAACAAAAGACAGAATGGTGATTGCTATACTAGCATCTAAATGATGAAGCAGATAATCTGACAAATGGTCAGGAAATTTTCTTTAAGATCTTTCTCTCAGATTGACCTCACAATAAGCAGGTCGGGCAAAAGTTCCATACCGGTGGATGAGATACAATCTTGTGTGAGTAGAGGGAGAGGTTGACTGTTCAGAAGAACCTGATAGAAATTTTGGCACTGATTTAATTATGATCAGATTTGGGTGTAATGTGTTACCATGGCAATTGTTTCCGAATTACTGAGTTCTCACAGGGATAGTACAAACGAAAAACAAACAAAAAGTTAGCAGAAATGTTTGGTCTTTTCTACCACAATTGCAAAGGACTGGGTCTGATGTAGAAACAAGGGGGAGATATTTTATGACCCATAGCATATGAGTTTCATTTAGATGATCCTCATGGTCCTCACAGCACAACTGGAGGGTCTGTAAGAGGAAAAGGAGGAGACAGATAAGAAGACTATGCCTAAGAATGGAATAATGTATGATTTACCAAACCAGATTCTAATCTAATTCCCTGGCTTCAGTGGAATTTAGCTTGGATTTACATTGGTGTAAACAGGATCATATCTGATCCAGATCTGGATCACTGAACCTTATATAGCCACAGGAAATATATCTGGCATTTCATTTAATGTATGGTATATATACCACTGTAGTATTTGCTAAGTCACATCACTTGAAC
Source organism: Acridotheres tristis (assembly GCA_037013685.1). Taxonomy (NCBI): domain Eukaryota; kingdom Metazoa; phylum Chordata; class Aves; order Passeriformes; family Sturnidae; genus Acridotheres; species Acridotheres tristis. Next base: position 30,676,522 of record CM072884.1, on the reverse strand, counting down.
CTTAGCCTAATTTGGAAGGGCGGTTAATAAGAAAATAGGATTTTTTTTAAAATGTCATGTTTGATGTCTTTCTTTCAAGATAACTTCCAACCTCCATCACACTGCTGTTTCGTTTTAATTTAAATCATTAGATATAGGGGAGGACAAGATAATCTATCCCGAAGAAAAAAAATAATCAATGCAAGTAGGTGTAATTAGTAGTACTTTCCTCTGGTGAGTCAATGGTGTAGAAAGAGCTGAAAAACCACTGCAGACTGCATTTGTTCTTCCTAATGTGTTGTGACTCCCTCACAGCTTTCATAATGAAGTTGTTTAGATCTCCCCTAGGACAGATATGTCTTTTTTTCTAGTTAAACAGACTGAAAAGCTCTAATATGCCATGAATAATTTTATCTATGAAGAAAGATCCAGACATATAGACTCATGTGGGCAGCAGGAGTTTTAATTTTCTTATTTGTTGAAAACCAAAATAAGCTTTTGATGAAGTGCTTACTTCACACTTCATGTTTTTACTGAGTTTATTAAATGTATTTAAGGGTGTAAATCCTTGGGGATATTCTATCTAAACCTGAATGTGCCTCAAGTCCCTGGGAGGCTAGGTACAAAGATTTATATGTTGTTGATTGCTCCTTTGCATTCATTCAGATTTGCCAAGAGAATCTTCTCTTCTTGACAAGTTTAGTAACATAAATTAGAAAAAGGAAAGAGTATGCCAAAAGATGAGAACATGACTACTTCTTGTGTTTAAACTTCTCCACCAGTCAGGTTATTTGTTTTGTACACCTGAGCTAGTGGAAATACACGTAGAATAAATCAGTATTTGAAAGAAAAATAAAGAAACAAACCCTACATCTCCTCTGGATGTTGGTGTAGAAGCAGATGCTTGACCAGTAATATCTTACACAGTTTGGCACGGATTTTGCCTGATGGTTTTGTGCACTCTTACTGGTTTAGAATATTTTGTGCAGGATGCCTGGCATTTTTTTGGATGCTCCACCCACGTCATTTTCTTCCCTCTTCCCATCGTGCTGGAATCTTCCTTCCGGTTGTATCTTGTCCAGCCTAGAGTGTTGCCTCTATAAATTGTATCAGAGCAGTATCTGGGCAGGTCTTCAGAAATGCCAGGGTCACGTGCTTAAGGAAAAGCATAAGAACATGGTGTGTACATGTATATAGAAGCCTTCACAGCTGCAAGAATAAGGAACAACCTAAGTGCCCTCCCTGGGGTTTTTTTCTGTGTAAAGAAGCACAATTTTCCTTCTTGCTGCTGATCAAAGGTGCCTGTGGCTCAAGCTGTGTTTTTGTTAGATCTGTGAGGAATCCCATTGGCATAACTCTGACCCTGGCTCAGAACTAAACCACAGTTGCTTCTGGTGCTGAGATCTGAGCAGTAGACACCAGTGCAGCACCACACCCCACACCAGACACCAGCTGTCATGGCACTGACCCCTCAGAAGCCATCTCTCTTGTCCAGGTGAGTGTATTTGCCACCAGGTCAGTCAGACAGCCTGTACACTTGCATGCCACCACTTGGAACATTCTGTATTTTTGTGTTAGAAATGTACAGCAGATGAAAGCTTATGAAAGGCTGTTCAGATCACTACTGAGATGGAGTCTTTGCTAATTTTCCAGCAGAAAACCGCTCTATTCCCTTTGCTGTGCCAGGTGCTGAGTTTCTGGACAAATATTTCTTAAGAAAATAAGGTCTAAATAATTCTATTGCCTGTCTGCCTGACTCCCTGTTACCTGTATTTTTCAGCTCTTCACCAGTTTTGGCTGCTTAATGGGAAGCAGAGGTCTCAAAGTTACCAAATTCGTACAAGTTTTTTTGGAAATTGACACCTTTGTGAAAGGAAAGATAAGGAGAATTACACCAATGCCTGCTCCTTTTGTCAGCAGCCAGCAGGGTAGCCAAACATACAAATTCCTAGATGGAAGCAGGATTGAGAAATGAAATACATACAGTCATGTTTGCTTAGACAGAAATCTTTATGCTCAACTTCGATTTCATTACTTCAGAGTTCTGAGTACAAACTTCAGCGTTTGTACACTACTTTTGTGTACAAATTGAGCTCTGTTCCTTTCATCATTCAATACCTTTAATTATAGCCATAATCATCTAACATGCAGTCCTGTTATTAGATGCTCTTAACAAATTAATGCTGTAAATTACTGTAAAAATGCAGGGTAAAAGTTTCTATGCAATAACAATTGTTATTTGTGTTTCTGGTTCTCAGTGTATACCAGATAGATTATTTTAAAACCGCCACGTCCCAAACAGGGAGACAATCACTTCACTCCTCCAGTAAACACTGTGCAATTAATTACACAGAAGCTTGGGGTGTTGTAACTGTCAACATTACTACTGTGAATTTAAAGAAAAGGAGAGTGTACATTCCCTGCTGCCAGAGCTTTTGTAGGGGTCAGGCCACCTCTTGGCCCTGAAGATCCCCACGGAGTTGGTTGGGTCTGTGGGTTCACTTCAGTGAGCAGTCTGGTGCTTTGCCTGCGAATCTTCAGTAGATACAGATGGGACTGGGTAGGAGAGGGGCTGCAGGGAAATTTGAGCATCTACATCCAGCCCTTCTGGTGTATATGGCTTATGAGATCTTGTTTTAAGGATAGCTTGGCAGAGGTTGTGAATTTCAGATTTGTCTGATGGGTGATAATCAGAGATGGACCAGATGAAAGTTGATAATTTAGAAAAAAAGCTGCAGAAGAGGACAATCTGGTCCATCACTGATCCTTCTTCAGGGCTAATGGTTCCTTCCCTTACTCTTGCTCTTCTTCACTGGCTACATTTGTAATTCTTCTGGCTACTTTCTGGCTGCAGTTGCATTTTCTTCAGTCACTGTATCTACAAACCCTGCTCATTTGTTTTTCTCCAGTGAGGTATCAAATGCTGGTTAATCTCAATGAATCCTCACCGTCTAAAACTTTCCTTAGGAGCCAGATACTGCCCACACTGTGCACAAAACTGCTGCTGACATCAAGAGTTACGTTGCAGATCAAGGCAAGTATTGACAATACAGGAGTTTTGCTGCAGATCAAGGGCAGTGGATCTCTGTGGGAGTTTCTGCATGTTTCTTTCCAAATGGCTACGCTGGCAGGGAAGTAGGCTGCTGGATTCATAACAGCAGACACAGATCTGTCCCTGTCATAGTTTGATCACTGGAAATGAAAAATAAAGAGAGCCCTGCCTGGTTCCCATTACGAAAGTTACCCTCAAGTATTAAGGTATTTTTTTCAGAAAATGAGTTGTAAAATTCCAACCTTACTAAAGTCCTAAAGTATTTGACAATTGTTTTCAGTGGAGTCAGGGCTTCATCCTTCATGCAACAGTTTTCTTGTTCTTTGGCAGGTGTGGTGGCTGTCCAGTGATGAGTTAAATTATTCTTTCCTGTAGTTTTGATGACAATTTGGTAAATATGTGAAGTGCTTTAGTTTAAAAGTGAGCAATACAAAGTTCTGTGCATAAACAAATTCAGTGAAATTTAAGCCTGAAAGTTTAAAGTATCCAGTCATTATGTATTTAAATAGTGTTATTAAGTAATTTTATTTCTGCTACAGAAATATATATTTGGAAGCAGTTCCCTCGCAGTAGACTGAATAGGATGTGTTCCATTAGCATTTGTAAAACCCTGTAGCCAGTTATTCATCCCACTGTTTAATTTACAACTTGTGGTTTGGGATGGGTCCATTCCAAACTCTACGTCATTCATCTAAAGGGTTGAGGAAGCTCTGGGACTTTGAAGAGAACAAAAATAAACTCTCTTTATCTCATGTAATTCGTGAAATATATCTTAATGATCATCTGTTTAATTAAACCAAAAAATTTTGTCACCCTCCTGGAGTTGTGCCACGTGGTGCCAGTGGCATATTAAACTAACTTTAACAAGATTGTCCCTAAAAAAATCAAGGCAGTGTTTTAATAACTGCATTCTGAACTCCATTTGTTTTGTTTAAAAAGAGATAGAAGGGGTATACATTTTATAGCAAATGTTTTCAGCACAAAGCTGGTATAAATTGTTTGCTCAGAGAATAACTAGCAATGTTTGAAACAAAGTTTCCTGTATAGCTGAAATATATATTGTCAGGATACTTGGAAGTCATAAAAAATCCCCTTTCTACCCTGAACAGTTGTTCTAGTTCTCTGACATTGCCTATATGAAATTATTGTTTATTGTTTTGATCATACCAAAGCCCTTGATAATATAGAGATGTGTGCATGTTTGCACCATCTTCATAAGTCACTGATCTTTTCTAAACCATGCCATGCTCACATTTGTTGAACAATATTATAAGAAAATTGTTGCTTTATTTTGACATTTTTCCTGGGAAGCTCTCCTAAACTGCTTCAAAGAATGTCAAGAGCACTTACAGGAAGTAATGAAAAGAACCTTACAAAACTCATCTTTCGTGATAATCTGTACTTTAAAGTCGCACGCTTTGCGCCGAAGTGTTATCTGAGTGTACTGTCACTCTCTGGAACTGCAACATGCTGAGGGAACCTGCAGCTCATATCGGACTCTGTATTCCCAAAGAACATTATTAAACAACCTAGGCACGTGGCTCTGGGATCTGCTCTAATATCAATAATTTGGGGCTTGATTTTAAAATTTTCAGGTGAACTTTTCAAGGCAACAGGTATCACTGAGTGGCAGAAATGGGGGCGCATACCTTGCTTCTCTTAGGGCACCTGAAAATCTCTCTCCTGGCATATGTAGAGATACCAGTAATAATGCAGTGATGGTTTCACACATGGACAGTTTGCAGGCTTGTGTCGATGAAGAATGACTTGCAGAAATAGATTTGCCTCTCTCAAACATTTTCTGCCTTGTGCACAGGACAAGTAACTGCTGAATAGCCTGGTATCCTGGCTTTTCTCTATTTCCCCTGCTCTGAAGAAAACCATAATAAGCACTAGGATTATAAATAATAATTTTGATGCTTCTTTTTTTGCAGAAAAGCTAGGGCAGTCTTTTTGTTCTAACAGAAGCCTTTTCATGTGTTCATTTTAAATTAGCCTATTTTCCAAGATGAAAGTTGAAGGGCAGCAATCATCACTGCCAGTAAAGGCAATAGCTCATGGAAGGGAAACAAAAGTTAAGAGGAGGAATTAAGAAAAGATCAAAAATCTTTTAACCATAACATGTTTTTTCTGTCTCTGTAGCACAGTATACATTCATACACATTTCCTTAGCTGCAACAAGACAGAGATATACAAAGGTACATTCAGAATATTAGGGTGAAATATTAACATCAGAACATGTATAAATGTCTTTATGATCTGTTAATATATAAGTGTAGTATTATAGTGTATATTTATAGTTTTGTTGATGTAATTTAGGTGCTGCAGGTTTATAACATAAAGTGTAGAAGTAAAAGAAAAAAGGAAGGTGATAAATGAGACTCATCCTGAATATTTCCTCTCAGACATATGTTGTCAAAGGGCCTGTATCAGTTATTACTGAGATTTTTAGGGGTGGAGGCATTATGAATAGTCAGAAAACTATACACACTGGATAAGCTGCATTGCCATTCCATCTTCGTACTTTTGTGAACAAAGTGCAGCATTGCTAAGGGGTGTCTTGACAGATTCATAGTTTTGATTTTCTTTTAGTGGCCACTTCAAGTGTTAATAAAAACATAAAAGTTTTATGTCTGTTTCAGAATTATTTGGAGTGCAGCTGTCTGCCATAGTGCTTCCAAGAATGTAAAATAGAACCTGAAGGGAAAGGTCATGGAGCCCAGCTCTCACAAATCAGATTCCTATGCCAAAGGGAATAAGGTTTTCCACCTGTGCAGTGAGATTTTACACTCATCTGCCCCGTGGTTTTCACCAAAGGAAGTCAGTCAGCTTTGTGGATGTGGTGGGGGATATAGGTATTAATCCCTGTGACAGACATTATGTCAGTCACAGCTGTCAGATGGAGTTGTCACCAGCTTATGTTGTCCTTTGGAGGTGTTTAATACAATTTTCTTCGTTACAACTTTAAAGGCAGGGCAGGAAAAACATTAAAAGGAGGATGGGGGCAAGGAGTGGGTAACAAAGGAAAAACTGGAGAACTAGGTCTTTACTGTGCAGTGCCTCCGTTTGGTAGCACCTGGGGGGAAGCATGAAAAGAAGTTGATCCAAAGTAATGAAAAAAAATCTCTATTTGCCTGCAAAGACTTGGATTAGTTTATTTCAGTTGCTGCCAATAATGAAATCTCCCCATTTCTTTCTCAAGACTGAGTAATTAAAGTCATTAGTGCTTGTTAACATTGTGCTGGACAACACCATGTTGCATTCCATAAGCACTTTGCCGTGAAATAATGATGGAATTGTGTGTTTCCAGAGACTTACTCATTCACAAGCCTGAGTGACATACAAATGAAAAAAAAGAAAGGGACAAAACCCTACCTCAGATGTTTGTACTGTGCAGCTCCCTGGTGGCTCTGGGATTTACATGCCATTTGAGATGGAAATCCAGACCCAGAGCTTGCAAGTTAACATTGAATACAGAAAATTTTAAAAAAATTTTTGCAGGATAATTATCTTTCACCCTGACCACTATGAGCACATACCTGGTCTTGACACATGGTCAAACTGCATGGAATTTGTGTGCTTCCTATTTGCAAAAGGATGGGCTCTGGGTTGTCATGGCTAAGAACATTGTAAAAAAATACATAAACAGACTATTTCCTCAGCTGCTATTAATAGTCAGCTTTGCTGATGGAGGTGGGGATCTGTCAGTCCTGTCTGTTTGTGTACAGGTAAGTCACAACAGTGCTGCAGTTTAGACAGGAGTTTTAAAGGGCGTAAGCAAAATAGAGACTGTTTGTTCATTTTATTTTTATGGAGAAACAGACAAAAATCAGGTCTATATTTCAAAGCTTTTCCTAATACAGGTATATGAAAAAAACCAAAAAGCCAACAATATCTGAGAGCTGTGCTGGCAAAATCCTGAGTTTATTTGCTATTACCGCAGCCAGAGGCACCTTTTGCTGATGTACTTCTGTTTCAGGAACTGCTTTACACAAACAATTCAGAAATTTGCTTGTGTAACTATACAGGTAATCTGGTTTGGACAAGGGTGAACTGGGTGGTTATCTGTTTCATATACATATATATATTTGTCTTCATATGTTACTGTATGAAAGGATCACAAAGCAGACACAGGAAGAGAGTGTATAGAGGGAAATGAATGAAACTCTCTCTGTATCAAAGAGTTCCTTGGGGCCTCAAGTCAATAGACTGCAGACATCAGAGAAATGCGCTACATTTCTTTTAGGAAGAACAATCTTAGGTGTAATAACAGTTGTGTTTCTTAAATGTGCAGTGGAGGGGGCAACAAATCAGAATTTTTCTGTTTCTCCAGGCCTTTTATGCATGAGGAATGGCATCCAGCTGCTGTTGCCAAGTCTGTGCAAGTTGGACACTTCAGACAGGAGACTAGCAATCATCTCAAGTGGCATAGTTGGCTAAACCACAGCTAATGGTATATCATGGGCGACTACAAAGTAGTTTTAGGGTTTGCGTGCAATGTGGAAAATATGGGGAATTGAATACACCTTTCTAACAATTCAAAAAAGGCACATAGCTTCAGAAGTACTGACTTTGTACATCTCTTACGTAGAAAAGAGAAAGCTGCAGGATCCCAGTTGTTCAGGAGGTAGGTTTTGAAGTTTTAGACACACATGTTTAGAAACATTCAATGAGTGTAAGTTGTAGCAACTCAAAATCAGAGCACGGATGCACCATCCTTTGCTCCAGGCCTGTGGATTTTCTTGCCTCACATTAAGGTGCTATATCCCGCTAAGATGCAGTGCAGGTGGGTAATCCTCAGTCATTTAGCTGGAAGAGAGCTTACAGGAGCCATCAGTGCTGTCAGAATGGCACAGCAAACTCGTTTGAGCTTCCCATGAAAATTAGGAGAGTGGCAGTTATGGGTTTCCTTCCACACATGAGAACCCAATCCTAAGGGGCTGAGAGCAGTGTGGTTGACTGCAGCATCTCACCTGAGTGGTGAGACTCATGGTCGGTTTTTATGTGTGGAGCATTTCTGAGAGGAAAGGAACTCTAATGAAGCATTGTTTATTTGTTTATTTATATGCTTAGGCCAGAAAGTCCAGTAGCTCAACAGCTTGAGACTTCAAAGGCTACTATTGCCTCCAGTGTGTGGTATCAGAGTAGTTAAAGATGTTCCTTTTCAGTAAGTCCAGCAGAAAATTCAGAGTCTCCAGGGCTGCAGGAAAATTTGCTTAGCTGGGCAGTGTAGAAACTGCTTTCCTGTGTTTCCCATAAATTATTTCACAACTTATATATGTTATTTGAATTTACACTCTGCCAGATACTCTGGGTTTTTTCCACTTTCCTGTGTGCTGAAGACAATGATTCTTCATAAACTGTCAGAGACTAAACAGTAATACTCTGCCTTGATTTTATTAGACTGTGACTCCCTTTTATTGAGTAATGAACACCATGAGTTAAAAGTCTGCATATTATCCTTTGATGAGGACCTGGACCTTTTTAAAACCATTACTTGTAGGGCATTCAATCCAGTCAGATGCATACTGATGAAAAAACAACCACCCAGAGCTCCTGCTGACTATGTACAGGCAAAGCTTGACAGCCCAGCATCAAACAAAAAATTGATTTCAAACTCAGAAGTCAATATCTTGCTTTTGCAAAGGCACTTTGGCACTTGAGAGGAAAGTTTGCATGTAATGTACACATTTGATGAAGAAAATACAGAGGAGATGGCTTGTTTGGACTTGATTTGGTGCACCCATGGTTTTCTATAAACAGGAAAGCCAATGAAGTGTTGATCTGTGCAGCTGGAGGGGGGCTTCAACTCATTTTACACATGCACAGATAGCATCTAAATGGGCTTGATTTTTGATGTAATTGATCTAAACAAATGAAGTTTCTTAAGTACAGCTATGACCTGGTAATGTTTCAGAATTGAAGTCTTACTAGGTTTATAAAGTCTAGTCTTACCAGTCAGTAACAAAGTGCCATTTTATCTGCTGCCTGATTTTGAGGTCCCTCATTTCCACTTGCTACTTGTTATGGTCAGTTTGTAAGATGAAGAATGATTGCCTCTTTTACATGTGGTATACTGCTGGAAGTCAAGTTTAGATTTTGATAGGTACAGATAACTTTCTGCACTGGTCCTGATATGTGTAGCTTTACTTGCAATATCTAAAATAGCTATGGTATCTGGAGACATTCACAGGGACACTGAGTAATGTTGTCATGAAAATAGACTGCAGGTTTTATATTCTGCAGCTTTTTTTTTGGTGCTCACTCTTTGTAGCACATGCTATTGCAAATTAAATGTCCAAACTGCACATTTAGAGGGATACTCAAAGCTGTTTATATCTGTATGGCTGATGTTCCTCTAGTAAGTAGTTTCCAATGTTTGTGGACTTCTCTGACCAAAAGACTGCACCAAAGTTGCGTAGGAAAACCCTTCTTTAGGCTTTAGTCATCCACAGTCAGTTGTGTGTTTATACACATGGTGTCATAAAGTACAGGCGAGATACAAGGCTGTGAAGATTGCAACTCAAGGAGTTCAGCTTAAAAAAGACTCTGTACCAGAATATTTTCTAGAACCAGGACACAGACGATTCTAACTGTGTGATGACTGTGCTTTTCTCTAGTGAGAGTCCTTAATGGAGCAGCGGCTCCCTATTATTCTGTTACTTAAAATAAAACAAAGGAAAAAACATCAAGGTAGCTGTCCTATTGTTGTTTTGTTACTTAATGGAGATTATACATCAGCGCATTGCTTTTCTTTTATATTTCAGTGTCATTTTGAAAACCAGGGACACAAGATGTTGCTACAGGGAAAGATGTGTTTCACAGTCTGTTGAAAACACTCCACTTGATAGTAGGAGAAGCTAGTCTTAAGTGAAATTCAGTGGATGTACTTCTTAAGGAGAGATACAGGTCACTCAAGTTGTAACGCTGATTCTAAGTTTTAAGTGTTAGTGAGGGAAAACACTTTTGAGAACACTTTATCTCTGCTCAGATAAATCATCTGACTGCTGAGTGACCTATTTCACTCCATCTCTTTTCACCCTCCTGTGCTGTGGCTTCCTCACTGGGCTTTCCCATGGAGACAGACACTGTTGTCAGACAGTCCTTGAAGGAGGAAATTCTCCTGTAGGTTGCAGAATATCGGTGCCAGCCATGAGATGGACCAGCTTGGTACAAAAGAGGTGCCGTTGCACACTGCTTCAGCTCAGTCTAGATGTTACATGTTCAGCTGGATTGTCTGCAGATCGGAGAAAAACTGTCTGCAATTCGTCCTGGCTGTCATTAAAAGCCACTAAGGTACCCTCCAAGCAGGCAGCTCCTCCCTCTTTGATCTTCCTCCTAATATTTTTCCATAATCTGCCAAACTGGGGGTTAAATACTCTGCTCGCTTTTCACTTTGTAGACACCATCATTGGCTTGGCATGTGTCTGATAGGGAACCTGCTTCTGGCAAGCAGTCTCACTTTTAGTAGCAAACTTTCTGTGCCCCCTACAAAGGTGATGGAAAAGACCCACTTCAGTTTTTCCTGGTCTACCTGACCTTAAGTGCTTCATCACATTCATGAGAGAAGCACCTCAGCTCCCATACCCAGCGACACCCAACAGGACAGGGAGCCCTGTGATTTCAGCTGGCTGATGCAAGTGCTGTGAGTGTACATCTGCAGCAGATTGAAGTTGGTCCTGTAGCTGAAGCATGGCTCTTTGCTGTTTTGTCAATTGAATACAGAGTACATTGTTTAAAAAAAAAATTGTTTCCTCTGCAAGGGGTGGCAGGATGGAGGCTGGGGGTGTTTTTCCTTGGGAGTGTGCACAAGCACGATTGCCCAAAGTCCCACTAGCAAGTTCATCATCACAGCTACTGTGGAGCTGAAGTTCAAGGGAGCATGGGTGATTCATTCCACCTGGCAACATATCCAGTGACTAAAGAGAAATATTTCCTGTACCTAATCCAGACAGCAGTTAGGCATCAGTCTGTCTGAATGTGAGCAGACGTACAAATGGCAAATGCGTGAAGGAACAGAATAAACTGGGAAAAAATGAGAATGTATTTTTCACTCAGAGGTTAACACATTTGCCCTGAACACAATCCCAAAACCTAATGAATCAGAAAGTGTAATTGTTACATAGACTAATTTCAAAACAGTACTACTCATTAAAGATTAAGGGAGAGAAAAGGAACATGAGGCTCAGACCTTTTATTGAAATTTTGTCATACTAGGTCCTCATTGGTAATTTTTTTATGGGTCACATTTATTCAGCTCTTCATTCACAACCTTCTGTCGAGGCTCTCTAATATGTACCAAGTACAAGCTTCATTAACTGAATTATCTTTCAGCTCTGCTTTATCTGTGGTTACCAAGCCACTGTTTCTCAATGATATTTTAATGTTAGACAGCAAGTTAAAAAAAACCACAACCCAACATAAGAGAAGCTTGATTTCTGTCAGTGTTTTTTGCATTCAGATTTCCAAAGTTTCCTTACATTTGAATACAGACGTGTCAAATACACTTTGGATACTCATTAGAGAAAATTAGGCTTATGGGGAGTTCTTTTAAGTTCTGGCTATAGAGACTTCCACAGTTGCCAGTCTGTCATCTAGAAATCTTGAACTTTATCTCTGGGATGCTCTTTCATTAGCACCTGGTATCTAAGACTGGGACTGCTGTCTAAGACTCCTTTGCTATTGACAAGTCTCTTCTGTTCTCCCTTCAAGGCACAAATCAACCTTTAAACTGTTTTGCTTGACTCTGAGACTATTAGAAATTTGGATTGGTAGAGGAGAGGTGTTTTACAAGGTGTTTGTTTTATTCCTTGGTATTTTGTTAGCTCAGCTGATCCCTCTGAGTAGCGTATGTCAGGTTTTTCATTCTAACAAGACAGGGAATAAGTAGAGAGGGAATGATAAAGTCTGTCTTTCTAGAACCAAAGACGAAAATTGCAAAAAGGAAAATGTTGAAAATTCTCTCTTTTGGAATAAACAAAGATAACGTACAGATAGTCAGTCACATTTGGCTGTCTTATACTTGGTTAAGAGAGGTCTTGGGGAATCTTGTACAATTTGTGCACTGGCCATGATGTCCTGCTCCTCTGTAAAGTCTTCTGAATTCCTGTGGTGCTTTTATCCCAGTAAAGGCTTGCTGGTAGATGTAGAGAGCTGTATTAGACTTCCCCTGTATCCCACCTGCATGGTGGAATCTGTAAAACTTCAATTCTGTTAAAATTCAGTTCTGTAAAAATTCAATTCTGTAAAAATTCAGTTCTGTATAATAGACAGCAGATGATCCAAGCATCTTCCTGCTGTGTAAGATGTACACACATACCTGATGTAAGAGAGCCATTGCAGCCAGCTTTAAGTTCTCCTTCCTGTAGGGAAATATAGCCACACAGTTTGTATCATTCAGACATTGTGAGTTTAGTTAATAATCATAGAATCACAGGTTTGGGTTGGAAGGAACTTTAAAGACCCTTTAGTTCCAACCCCTTGCCATGGGAAGGAACATCTTTTACTAGACTGGGTTGCTCAAAGCCCCATCCAGCCTGTCCTTGAATATTTCCAGCAGTAGAACATCATCTGCAGCTTCTCCAAGCTTACTCAGGGGGCAGTTGAAATTTTAGGAAATCAAGAAAGATGGTTTGTTTGTTTGTTTGTTTTTGTTGGCTTTCGTGATCTGTTGCAAATCCCATAGGAGTTTTGGTCACAGCAGAGGGTAAGAACCTTAACAGGGTTTTTTTTTTGCGTCAAGAAAATCCTGCACAGCTGCAGTAATTTTCAGTAGAAAGATTTCCTGGCTTGTGCTTTTGTCTATACTTTATTTCTAATGTTCCCTTAATTTGAGAAGAAGACAATAAAAAAAAGGATCATAAGGCAAGGGAAATAATTACTAGTTCTAGTCAAGGTGTATTAAATTCCATAGTGCTCAGACATGACATAAGTGTTCGTAATTTGTATATGAATGAAATAAAAAAACATTCTGGAAGGAAAAGCTACCTAAATGTCAGAAAAAACTTAATACAAGCTATAAAATCCTGTGAAAAATCACATAGACCAGAGTAAGATAGATGTGCTGTCTTTACTTAGCAAAGAAATCACGAAGGATATGAAAATAGAGAATGAAAATAACACATTCTTACTTGATTCGAAAGCATTATCCATAATAGCATCTGCAATGTGTCCATAATAATATGGTGTAAATTGGAATTTACATAACAGATCTTTGAAAACAGGCTCTGACTCACAATGTGAAAATGGTGCCTCCAGATGGAAAAGTCAACCAATAACAGGAGAACTTTGCAGAAGGCCTATTGCTTATTCCAAGATCCACCCATTTAGGCCCTTGTAGATAGCAGAGTATTCATCTCAGGCATGAGCTATGCTGAAAACTTGAATAGCTGGTCTTGGAAACTTCTGGTATGTTTCTCCTGAATAGACAAGTCATTTTCTCTGGGCTGAATTAAGTTCTTATTAATGGTTATAGATTGACAGTCCTGAAAGCTGGAAACCCTCTATTTGTGTTCATCTCTCTCAGCTGGATTTAATACACTGTTCCTATCTTGATTCCTGTGTGTTGAGTAGGAGAAGAGTCATTAATTTAAGTAAACCAGGAGTAGAATTCCTTCACTGTTGTTTTTATTGCCTCAATGGTCAGGACTTCAACTAAACAACAGTACCCAGTAATATCCAGTCCAAGAATGGTTGGACACTTCGAATCACATGGTGCTGCAGAGCTGAGGTCAGACCTGGTTTAGTTCTGATATTTCTTATCTATACAGTCCATGCTCATTGCTCTTCCCTTTCATTTGCTGACTGATGTGAAGTCAGAGGCCAGTTATTGGCATTATAGGCTTTTTAAAACTTGGTTGAGCTTTGCTAAGTCAGATTTTTTAATATTTCCTTAGATTCCCATGAAAAGTTTGTCTGCCCAAATGCAGATGACCAGCATAGACCTCTTTTTGAACTTGTTTTCAGACCGACCAGTAGGTATGTGTCTGACCTTTCTGGGGGTTTAGGGTAAAATGGATTGGGACCCTAAAACCACTCAGTTCTCCCTGTGGAATATATACCCGTCAGAGGTAAATATATGTTCAGTCAGAATAATGGCACCCCTGTAGTTAACATGTATTTTTTTGCTAGACCACCTCAAGCACCATAAGGTTCTGGTAAAACCAGCCATAGTTAATGATGAGGCAGTGTGAGTCAACACAGGGTGAGGAGAGGTAGGATGGCTGTCTCTCATATCTCCATGTTTTAGCTAATGTGTTCAACTATCTGAGAAGGTACAGAGATACTGTGAATACTTTTTGTGTTGCTCTCCTAAATCCAGGTCCTAATTCAAATTTCAAAAGTATCATTAAATGCTGCTACCATTCATCGTAATTTACAACTACGTACAGTTCATTCAGTTCTGAGGCCTCTAATTAGAGAATAAATGGGTGTTACTTACTCATGATACAGAAGTCTGGTAAGTATGAGATTGATAGGATAGACATTCTTTTCAGATAAGGCATCACAAAAGTATTGTGCACTACAGAGTCACAGAGTGGGTCAGGTTTGAAGGGACCACAGTGGTCATCTGGGCCAACCTGCCTGCTCCAGCCAGCCATCCCAGAGCACAGGGCACAGGGTTGTGTCCAGTCACCTCTCAAATATCTCCGGAGAGGAAGACTGCACAACTTTTCTGAGCAATCTGTCCTAGTACACAGTATTAATGACTTTTGAGCATGAACCCACTAAAGGCAGAGAGATATATGTGTCCTGGTTCTCATATGGAGTGTGCTGAACTGTAAATCTCCCTCTAGTTCATCAAATACTTCAGTTTTCTTCATTTCAAAAAAAAAAAAAAAAACATGAAGAAAATGCTTTATGGCTAGCTAAAAAAAGTCAAAATACAGATATAATTAACACTAGATTCATATTTCCTAGATGTTTGTCGTCCTCAGTCTGCCTTCCTCAGTCTCTTGGCTAAGAAATACTTTGAGTTTTACTCCAAGTAGCCATATCACTGATCTTTACATCTTTCTTCACTGCATGTTGTTTCATTTTCCTGACACCTCAGATTTTATGCCACATGCATTTTTTACTCAGTTTGAGTACATTTCTAACAGTACAAACTATTGGATTTTGTTAAACTGTATAACCCTGACATGCTTTTATGGCTTTCCCTAAACCCAGTCTATGATTAAATGTATTCTCAGTCTTTTTGTTGACTTAACTATTGAAAGATCTTGGGCAAAACGGGCAGAACAAACTTCTCTGGGAGCTGTATATCCATCATAAACTGGCTCTAACATGTTATCTATCCAGACTGGTTGTGTTTTTCATCCTCAATCACAAATCAGTGCCACAGGTAGATTGCAGTTTGCAACCTGCAGTTGTTCATCGGAGTTAACTTGACTGTCAGGACAGCCTTTCTGCAGTGCTTTAAACTTGCATAACTTTTATGCACAAGACTGGACTGTTTTTCTAGCTGGCTCAGGGATCAATGCTGTCTCATTAGAACATATGGAACAAGGCTGTGTTACCCTTTTGAGTTTCATTTAGGATGTGTGGCACCCCAGCCTTCTTTTAGAAGTGTCTGCACATAAATGAACACAGTATGGAACTACTCAAATCATGAACCTTAAAAGTATTTTACTTATGTTTTAGATCATCCTCCAAATATTCAAAATCACTCAAGACTTCGAACTCCTCCACCTCCAATATCACATGCTCACACCCCAAATCAGCATCATGCAGCCTCCATCAATTCCCTGAACAGAGGGAACTTCACTCCACGCAGCAACCCCAGCCCAGCTCCTACGGACCACTCTCTCTCTGGAGAACAACCAGCCACTACTCAAGAGCCAGCCCATGCTCAGGACAACTGGTTACTCAACAGTAACATCCCATTGGAGACAAGGTAGGTCACTTTCTTTAGTATTTGCAGAGTTCTGACTGTGTGTGCTCAGGGTGCTATGGAAAATACATCTGCATAGCCAGCCACCTAGTTTGTGAACTGGTGTTTGACTTACGCATTTTGTGTTGTATTTATTATTCCTTGTGTCTTTTTATTTGGACTAAGAGAAGAGGAAATAGCTCTTCTTTCATAAACTAAAAATGTTGTCTTTAACAGCTGCTCGTAAGGTTATTTTCCTCATTTAAAATTGGAATCAGGATCATAGATTAAAATGTTCTTGGTTTGCTTTCTTTTATTTTCCTTTAATGCCTTTTCTTCCTATGTGGTAGGATAAATCAATATCCTATTTAGAAAACTGAAATCAGTCAGTATATTGAAAAGATTCAGCCTTGTAGCTGTGCCTCATCAAGCAGTACTTTTCGTAGTACATAATTCAGGAAAGGTTGATCTTGTTTCAGCTAATGAGGAGAGGTCAGCTGCTGCCTTTTTCAACATTGCTCCAGCAAGCATGAAACACTGGATAGCCCAGAATCAGTCATTTAATGGTGTTTCCATTTAGCTCTCAAATTATTTTCCACCTATGCAACACCTGAAGGGTGTACCAAGTTGTTTTAGCTCATAGCTTTTTTCAGGGTCTGTGTAGGTTCTGGAAAAGAGAGCTCCCACACTCCCTCAGTCCTCCTATCTGATGGTGAGTGCATCTGCTTGGGGTCCCAGTTGCTTTCTCCAGGGGTTTTGCTTCACCATTTCCATTGCTACCTAGCAGCCACTGGGGATGCTGGAGTCATTAGCTCCCATACATGGTGTCTTTTTCAGTCTGCAGAGAAGTCTTCCAAGCCTAAAACACGGTGCACTTGCTCAACTGTCTTTGTTCCTTCATTTGTTTAATCTTCTCAAATCAACAAGATTTTAGAGAGCACAAATCATACAATAACTGAAAACTGAGACAGGGCCCACATTTGTCACATCATTGCCTGTAGGAATCTCACTGAGAGCAGCAGCAGCTGTAGCTGTATCATGGGAGAAATTGTACCCAGTTTTGCCAACTTCTGCTAAGAGAAAGTTTTTCTAAAAATTAGCACATCTATCAATCTTTTTGAGACTGAACTATATCTGCTGGCCCCCAGAAACTTCCCAGACAACCTCAATATCACATTTTGTGCCATTTAAAGATAATTAATTTCTCTGTGAGTGCTTGATTAAAAAGACTCAACTAAGAAGCTGGATCCAAAAGATTAAGACAAAATTATAAGCAAGTAATACAAGTGTGATTTGGCAACAGTTTCAGTAATTATATTGTGTTAGTAATTCTCAAGCACAATACCAAAGCAATGAGTTTTATGTGATAATTCTTATTGAAATTACATTTAAAAATACTTAGGCCCCACTCCTGCAGCTCTTTCATGATAATCTTCTATACTTCTGAAAGAAGCCCTGTGTCTTTTTCTAGCCAGGTGGTGAATTCTTTATAGAAGAGATA
Organism: Acridotheres tristis; assembly: GCA_037013685.1. Classification (NCBI taxonomy): domain Eukaryota; kingdom Metazoa; phylum Chordata; class Aves; order Passeriformes; family Sturnidae; genus Acridotheres; species Acridotheres tristis. The sequence continues at coordinate 30,659,119 of CM072884.1, read as the reverse complement.
ATACACTGTTTTAGTAGTGCAAAACTTAAGGGCTGTCCTCATTTCTTCTCTGTGAAACCATGGTGGATGAAAATCGTTCAAGATCTGAAGCAGACTGCTCTTCTTGCAGGTTGGATTGGTCACATTGCTGTTAATCAGACTGGCAGTTGGAGGTCTACCTGCATGGAGAGCTCTTTCTGCACCATTTGATGATTTTACTCTAGCATCACAGATCAGTCACATTTGTACTTGGTCCTCAATCCAACCATTTTATTAATCTGGTAGAAAACAGGTCACTTCAAAACTGATGGTGAAGCTTTTGACACACTGGTTGAAATGGCATAATTTCACCCAGTGTTCCTTTTGACAACAAGCATATTGGAAAATATGTAATTTTGTGCCAACAGCAAATGAGCACTGCTGACTGTTCCTTCACTTACCCAACATTAAGACAATATAATGTGTTATAATGGTATCAATAAAGAGAGAAGGCTGAGCTGCATAGATGATCAGTATATCTGTGACTCTCCACTCTGACAGTCAGCTCTTCTGGCACACAGAGGTCTTCCTTTTCCTTCAGTGGGATTTGTGTAGGTATAAAAGATCAGGCTTCACAGCAGTTTAGCAAACTTGGATGCCCAATTCAGCTTCTTCCATAAGACTGATATTCCCCGTCTTCTCCACTGCAAAGATTTTTAGAACCAAAAAGACAGCAGTCACCTAAGAGAATAAAATGTCCAATATGTAGAAATGTAAATCCTGGCCAAGAGACATTAATCCAACAGTAAAGGCTTTTGAAGTTAGGCGATTATAGTAATCTCATGTTGAAAATGGAATTGTATTTCCGTTGGTTTTTTTTTTAATCCCGCATTAGTCAACAGAGAGAGAACACAAGAAAAAAAAGCTGCATCTTTTAAACGAGGATTGTCACAGGCTGTGAACTGTGCCTGCAGTTACAGAATTTAACCAGTGTTTGAAGTGGCTTGATTTTGACTGCCATAGACTCCAGGCAGTTTTCAGAACTGGAAATTCAGACTGGTTTGTCACTGCCTGGAAATTTCCAAACAATAATGGTTGCAAGGGCAAGCAGAGATGTGTAGCACGAATATACAACTGACAGGAAAAGCATATCTGAGAATTTTGTGTGTTGCAAGAGGAAGAGCCCCTCCTCTTCTCTCTCTCCTTTTCATTAGTTTTCCTTTACTCCCTCTTCTCTGTTTCTCCTTTCTCCTCTTTCTTTTCTTGTCTGCTCCCTTTTTTGTTGCTTTAAAAGCCATGTATTAATAAGGTTGTGATGAGAAGATCTTTGCTCAGCAGTCACTCCTGACAGGTGAGTTCCCCCCCATATTTATTCCTCAGTCTTCTTTCTTCTGTGGCCTCCTTTCAGTTCCTTTACATTTGACCTTGTGGGAGTAAATAAATGCCAAGTAGAGGACGTTTAGTTGACTAACCAACAGTTTTCAGGAGACTTCCATTCCCAGGAAATTTCATGTGATAATCATGTAAGGTCAGTTTTCTGCTACCAGTACTGCTAATGAGAAAGGAGAGTGTTTTGTAACTAGCCAGCGATTTACAGGTAATCTCCAAGGGAGCAGACTCTGTAAGCCTTCGGAGAGGAGGACAGGCACGCATCAGTCCCTCAGGTGACCCAGCGACCTCTCTGTTACAAATGCATACATTATGAGATTATGTAACCCTCCCCTCTTTTATTGACAATCCACAGCTGAAATTCATGGAACCAATTTGACATGGATTTTAACTAACGATGAACTTTTATTGATTGGTGTGTTGCCAGGTGCCTTGCCTCTTACCCATTAAATGCTCAGTGCATGCACATATGCTGCTTCTTTTTGCATTGAACTCAACATCTAATCTTTCCTGCATTCCCAGGGAATGTGAGGAAACCACAAACACTTGGGGATGGATTGGTGTCTCAAGTGCTATGGCACACAGCTCATGCATGTTGATCCACTTTACTCCAAAGCTATGAATAGGAGTCACTTCACTTTCATTCAGATCAAGGAGTAGAGATGTTCTGTCAAAGCAGCCCAAAGGCCTCCAAAAGCAGGGAGTTGAGCTAAACAAATGTTGGCATTAGCAGCAGGAAGAGGAGGAAGTAGAAATGAAAATTAGATTTGAGAATATTTTAGAAGAAATGGTATCAAGGTTTGTATAATGTGACAGGGCTGGTTTCTCTTGGTTTGGCACGTTACCTGAATACACTTTCTTTGACAGACATTCTTGTTTGAGTTCATGTCACACCCTCTAGGCTCTTAATCCTGCATAAGTGATAAAGTGTCACAATGCTGTTGTGTTTCCTTTACTAGTTTTTGCCAGGGGATTTATTCACATTCAGGCTTAGATTCAGTTTTGATGCTGAAAACAGACATGGGCAAAATCAGGACTGCTTTTTGTTTTAAAAAACATGTGAGGAATGTTCTTTTGCCAGGTCTTGAGAAACAAGCCCAAAGGTGAGAAAGACACAGTTTGTTCCCAGCTGTGCCTCTGAGTTAATTCTTTATGTTCCTGCTGTTCTCCTCAAAAAGTATGAAACAGTTTAGCATTTACAGGTCAAAATGTGGCTCATAAAAGAACATTCCGGGAGGACAAATGCTGCAAAATGCCAGTGTTATGTGCAGGGTCAGTCCCAGGCATTTGCATGTGCAGGTCCTAAGTATGTTGCTTATTGCCTGTATTATCCAGATTGTAGCAAATACTCTGGTGCTGGAATTTGGGTTACAGCTTAACCTGTTTCTAGCTTCTATCTGCTTATCACCAAGAGACCTTTATTTGGAATACTTATATTGAGCAAGATTTACATTCTGAAAATTTACATTTTACTCTATATAGTGACTTATTATTCCACAAAGGAAAATAAATTAATCAAATTGGAAACCTTAAAAATTCTCAAATCCAAAACTGAAACTAAGGTAAAGGAGTGGCAGATTTTTGCTGGAAATCCATAAGAAAGTTAGATGCAAGAGTGCTACCAAGGTTCTGGCCACAGTGGGATATAGATGCTGTGCAGTGTCTTTTCAGAATTACAGTAACACAGATGCAGGAGTATTACCAGGTTACAGTTAGGCTGATATGAAATCTGGTCCTTTGGATCAGGGAGTCCAGAAGGTTTCACGTGTCACTGGCAATAAATAATGTGCAATGAACAAAGACATCAAATTTTTTGATACATGCACAGGGGCATGTGTGCTTATATGTGTGTATATGCATATATATTGTGTATATATAAAAAAGTGAACATTTTTAAAAGCTATATATGTATATGTGTAGCATCTTATACATATAAATATATGGTCCATCATTCTAATTCCATGCACAACTGCACTATAACCATTGTGGTTTATAAGATCACACTTCATATATGCATGACTCACTGGCTTCATTCATGTTTCCATATGTATGTAGAAACATAGCAAAGCAGACATTCCTAGAGACATTGCAGGACAACCTCATTGAGATGGACATTCTCACCTCCTCCCGACATGACGGTGCTTACAATGACGGGTATGTGACACTTACGTGGTCTTCCTGTTTACTGTACAGTCATTATGATCCTTGCATGAAAGCATTTGGTCATATCAGTGATTTTTAAGGGCAACACCATTGCTGACCTCTTCCAATATGGCTTTAAAAATGAATTTCTGGGGCTTGGAGCATTGTGTCCTGTACATATTAATGGAAAACTCATTAATATGTGAGTGAGCCACTGCATGCCATTTGCTTTTTATCTCCTTATTGCTTTGAAAGTAATTTCATTTGTAGGAGGTACCTACAGCAATTTCAACTCCCATATTAACTAAAATTATTTAATTTTCATAAAAATCTGAAACCTTTATTGTGCTGACAGCCTGATACTTCCTTGTCAAACTGATGTCTTCCACATACCTTATGTGACAAGTGTCTGCAAGTGGTGTATGTAAGCCAAGCGTTGGAGTTTGACTTAACCACCCATTCTGGCATCTTTGCACAAATTTTGATCGCTTAACTTTTAAGTTATAATGTATGTCAAACTTGATACTTGGTGCCAAAACTGTTGAGTCTTGTGTTGGCAGCTCACAATTTGGTAGCCATCATTCACACAAGAGCTTATTGGTGTACTTGAACACTGCAGGTGCCTCTTTTCTCAGAACAGATACATCTCTATCTAAATACTTTTCAAAAACGGGATAGTATCTGACTTACTGTAATTTTTTTTTTTTTAATGTAGATCATTCGTAGAAATGAAGGATCTTTCTCTAATGCTCAGCACTCATGTTTAGAGTACCAATAGAAACACGTCTGTAGTATTACAGGCACCTATTTTGGATAATCACTTGTTACATTTATTTTACTGCATGAATTGGTGGCTTTTCTGCACTGTGATGTTTCTGCATGTGACGTTTCCCCTGTGACTGCACAAGTAACGTCATGGGGAAAATAGTCACCTCTTCATCTGGTATTATCTGATAGCATTCATTCTGGCTGCAAAATCTGGCCCCATAAGCCATGGCAGAATGTGAAAAGGGCATTGGGGCTGTTTCTCAGTCCTACAAGCTGCATTTTTGTTTTACAGAAGCATGGTAGTAGATTAGTCCACTCCATTTCCCAGTTTTCATTCCCAGAATCTGAATGCCTTTTACAGCATGATGTCCCACCAAAATCAGGTTTTTCATTTAGTATTCCTGTGTACAGAAGTCCCCTTGGGACATTTCATTCCAGAAACTCATGGGCTTCAGTGTGTTCTTTTTGTGCTGACTTCCATGAGTCTCACCCGAGGTGCTCATGGGCTGGCTCTGAGGCTGTGTTTTTCATAGTGGGCAAAATACAGTGCTTCCCAATGTGTCACTGGACAGGAAATGCTGTTGCCTTTGACAGTAATTCACACTTTTTTAAAGATAGGCTTCAATCCAAGGTGCTCTGGACTGCTTTGTGGAAGCAGGCACCTCTCCCCACTGGCAATACACAGGATTTTGATGCTTTTAGCCACACCATTGTCTGACACTTAAATTTACTGGATGGGGACAGTGTGAATATTCCCCTCTGTGACAGTTTGGGTGCTATGGAATGGCTTAAGCTCTTTTTTCCCATCTCCGTTCACCAGTGCTACACAAAAAACGCTCTCATGCAGTGATCAATAAATTGATAAATGCCCTCCCTTCTTTAATCTGACCTCTGCTCCTCTTCAGCCTCCGTAGGGCATTTCCGTGGGAGTGCGAGCAGGCTCCCAGTTCTGCCCGTGCCACCAGTCTGTCGTAGCTGTGCTTGGGGTTTTCATCTCACTCTAACGCCAGCTCTTCCACAGAGGGGACTCCTGCCTTTGAAGAGTTCTCTGTGGCATTGTTGGCACTGTGATTCTTTGGTTTTGTTTTCTTTTACTCTGTGTGACTTGCCTTTGATTTTTATTCTTCTCTTTTATGCATGCCGTCCATGTCCGTAGCCAGCATTGTGTGGAGCTGCTTCCTTCGTCCTGGCAGCAGTCGCCATTCTCCCACCCCACGCCTCCCTGAGCATCGATTTGTGTGAGGAGTCACTTGCTGTTGGTCTTTCTTCCCTCAGGCACTTCCTGTTCAAACCTGGAGGCACTTCTCCCCTTTTTTGTACAACATCGCCGGGATATCCCCTGACGTCCAGCACTGTGTACTCACCTCCCCCTAGGCCCCTTCCCAGAAGTACCTTTTCTAGGCCTGCCTTTAACCTGAAGAAACCCTATAAGTACTGTAACTGGAAATGTGCTGCTCTGAGTGCCATTGTCATCTCAGTCACGCTGGTGATCCTGCTGGCCTATTTCATAGGTAAGCTTGTTGCTGCTTGTTTTTCTTCTTTTTATTTCATTTCTCTACAAACCCTCCCATACTGCTAATGTTTGGGAAATAGAGAGTCAAGACTTTGGTACAAAGTGATGGGGAAATAAGGCATCTATTGACTTGTTTATGTTGCGGTGTTGTGGTAGGAAGCTTAACACCTGTCATAAAGCCAGAAGGGCTTAGTAAAACATGAGTCATATGAGGGAGTTGTATTCCCTTCAATATCATGGACTGTTTACATTCTGCAGAGGAAAGTATACCTGGAGTGAGTCAAAGCCACCAGGTTTTTGTAAGCATCCTATTAAAACAGGTGGTGATGTCCCAATCCCAGTCACATCCAGGGCTGTCAGTGTTGACTTTGATGGGACAAGGTTAGAACCAAGATCCTGATACACAAAAATGTGGTTTAATTCTGTCATTTGTTGGCACACCCATTTCAGGGATGTGCAGCTAATTACATTGGTGTTCACAGGGTGACCAGGAGGATGGAGAAGGACTGAGTTGAGATTGTGGTTCAGCAGAACTTTTTTAGAGTAGGTGGTGCTGGTGAAATTTGCATCTTGGGTGGAAAAGCAGTGGATTTTTCTTGAACTGTGCGTGATCTGAATTTCTTTGGTTTATGAGGCTTGTCAGTGTTCATTGCGAAAAAGCATTCTTAGTGTGTGTTGCAAAAGTAATTGAACTGCTAGAAGGGAAAACTGTATTTTTAAGCCTGTAAAGTTGGAATGTTACCATTATTTTTTCTTCAGTTCTGTTTGATATGTGTGTTATAAATGTCTTTTAAAAGTCCATTCCTAGACTTCTATGTTAAACTGTCCGTGGTGCAAACTCCAGTTGTCAGACACTTTTAGATGTGATCGTGGATAAAAAAGCCCATTTCTCATGGCACGAATGAGTCTTTTTGATTTTGCTGTGACTTCCTGTACACTAATGATCTAATACAAAAAGTCGTGGTTAGAATTACAAACCTTAGTCTGGATCGAAAGATTTTGCTTTCATTTTACATGAATATAATTAGCACCACCACAAAGGATTACTTTTACTGTGTTCCTTTTATATACACTTCTTTAATGACTGATAATTTCCACTTCTGCCTTGCCTCATACTCTGGTCACTTTTATGTCTCCTGTAAGAGGAACAGGAATGATTAATTAACCAACACTAAATCAGCAGCAGTTTGATGAAATATGCAGTCAGTTTTCATCATTTGCTATGTACGTTTGGAATCGCCTTTCTCATTTGTCTGGTATTCTCCTTATGTCCTGAACATGGTTCCTTTGGACATTATCTCTGTGTGTCAGAGGAGAATCATTTCAGCTCAGCATAGCAGTGCCAGTTAATTCTGGAGAAGGAGGTGTGTGCTGGTTGATAGATGGAGAGGAGTTTGGTTTGCCACTCTCCAGCTCAGAGCCCTGTCTCAGAGTTCATGGAAGATCACACTCCTGCTTAAAACCACAGTTAATGTTGTTAAAAGGAAGGTCCACTGAGTCCACTCCCATCCTTTTGATCCTCTCCATTCAGGTGAATTTGCTGGCATTTGCCAGACACCACAGATGGCTGGAAATGTGCCAGAAATGCTGAGCAGGTTGAACCACTGTAATTAAGGGTCATAATTACTAATTTCTAAAGGAACTACCAATTATTAAAAATCAAATCCAATAGATCAGTTCAGCATAAACATATTTAGCAAAGATTGTCTCTACCAGACCCAATGTTCTAAGCAACGAGAAAAAAGGCAGATATTTAATTAGATTTTGATGAAAAATTGTGTTTAATTTCAAGTATAATCAATTATTAATTACTGTAATGAGTGACTCTGGCGGGGTTTACTAATTAACTCATTTAAAAATTATGAATAACCTTTTCATTTGTAATTATTTTTTACATCCTGTCAAGTTGCAGATGAGAATTGTGTCACCTAACCCAAAAGAAAAGAAATGAATGAGGGAGTCAAAATGTTTGTACTTTCACTTAGTTAAACTGAGACGTTTTGCATTTGGATATGAGCTATGTAATTCTTAACAGGAACTTATTTATTATTCTAAGTAAACTGGTCTGTTTAAAGACAAATTACTGTTTTTCCTCTGATTTGGGGTTCCCCCCTCAATATTCGTGTGGTTCCATTTTCTTACAGATACCTTTTCTCATGTAGGCAGTACCTTGCTCTTTTCAGTGCCATGGGGACAGTCTGCATGGTAAGGTATAACTTAGTCATGAGTATAAGGTCTAATCTGTATAACAGTCTATGAGAGTTGGGAGCTTGACTGCTCTCCATCTGCTCTTGTCAGTTAAAACAACCACAGAAGTTATCTTTTAATGACCATTTTCATCCTCCAGAGCAAACTGAGGTCATTGAAAAGGTTCCCATTTAAGTGAATGGACTTTAGGTTGGGTCCCGTGGCAGCAGCTTGACATTTAATCTGGATTTCGTACACTGGTCGGATAATGGAAATACTTCAGAGTGGTATCTAGGCCTTCAGGATGTTCCTCACAGCATCAGGCATGTCACAGTCCTCTGTTTAAATATTAAAAACTGCAGGCCTTACCTGTCTGTGGAAGTGTGGAGCTAAAGACATACAGAAGAGACTCTGCTATGGGCAGTACTTTGTGTGACAGACACTCAGACACAGTTGTGGTGGGTGCCCATCTGAGGCAGGCAGAGCTGCATGGAAACAGCAAGGCACTGGTCATTTCTGTCACTGGTCAAGTTTTTTGCTGAAGTCAGTTCCTTTTTGAAATTCGCCTGGAGAACTTGCTAAATCATTTGTTTGAGGCTAAAAGGCAGAGTTTCTATTATTTCATGTAAGTCTTTATGTCATTTAGCAGTCTGAGGTTCATTTATCCTGCTGGGCTGTTTCAAAATGAGGAGAGGAGGCATAAATAGATGTCCATGGCAGCGAAATGGCTGCTGTCATGTGTCAGCACTGTGATCAAGCAGGGCTGAGTCACTGGTCTGGAGAGATAATGACAAACAAAATATAACAGTGTATTAAACACCAAAAGCTGGTTTTCATTTGAATTAACCAGCTTTTGATTGACTTGTTTCCCCCTTTTCAAGTAGTCAGACACCACACTAAGGCACTGGCGACAGTGGCCATCAGTGTTTTGCACACACACAGCTTACACAAATCCCGTAAGCACCACAGAAGCTTGTCTCATGGGTGAGAGCACCAAGGAGAAAAGCAGAGGCACTTCAGGGCTGCAACATTCAAGTGATGGAACCATTGAAATCAAAGGTCTCTTTCAGCAGCTCAGAACTGCCCTGGAAATTTGCTATTCAAGGAGTTCCTGAAGAGACATGACTTTAAAATTGAATTCTCCATTTTAGGAATGTCCATTCAATAGACAGCTAGATAAGAAAAAATTTTTTGGCTTTTGCTAGGATTTGGTGGGGTCTGTATATCATTGAGTTCTGCCTTGGAGGGCTAGTTTCTAGAACGATTCTAATGGCAGAGAGAATCCCACGAGGTGTGTTGCTATGCTAATACTCTGCCAGCAGTTCCTGTACCTTGTAGATGCCAGACCTGCTAGCAGAGCATTGTAAAGAGTCTCTGACATTGCTGTACTGCTTGGGGGGAAGTTTAGAAACAGAAAATACCTGTTTGATTGTCCAGATCTCCATGCCCAGCAGCTGTTTGGCTAGGTCTGTGGAACAGTTTCTGAATTAATTAGTGATGGCGAATAGTTTCTGCCTGTTTAAACAGAAGTTATTATCCTCTGCCTGATGTAGATTCCAGACTAGATGGAAGTACAATTTGATGTTGTTAGGCACTTGCAATTTTCCTATACTTAAGCATGTGCTGCGGTTGCATTGCATGAACAGCAAGAAAGATGGGCATTTGATTTAGATTAAAGCTAGGGCTGGAAAATATATTATGAAGCCAAAACAATCCTTCCTTTTTTATTGGAGACAGAGCTCTCTACTTTTCAGCTCTGTGTTCATTTGAACTCTGTACAGATGCAGCTTCACTTGAAGAACAGTGTTGCTTGCTGCAGGCAAAATGCTTTGACAGTAAAAGTGTGCTAGGCCTGTGATGTGTTTTATAAAGTGTCTTTCTTTTTATTTTCTAAGAATCACCCCAAAAGCTAACTTTAGCTCAGTTTGTCTATAATTCTTTGATGCTATGGAGCAAACCAAATTTAAAGCAGCTCTCCAAAGCTCTTAGAAATCTAATTAGTTAGCAATGGATGCATAGTGTACCAATTACATGGTAAGAGATCAATAGGAAAAGTTGCTAATGCTTAATTATTAACTTGATCCATATCTATTAATCCTACATTTATACCTTGATATTAAGGTTTTTATTCACGTTAAAATATAAAACAGTATATTACCCTACCAACAGGCTACTTTCACTTTCTGCTTTAATACTCCTTTTCTCATCCCAGATTAAGTTCTATTTTGCTACTGTTGACATTTGTTCCTTTGATTTACAAGGACTGTAAATCAAAATCTTTGAATGTTTTCTATTTCCATCCTGTCTTTAAAAAAAGGCAGAAATGGCAGCTAAACAATCTGTTCTAGCAAAGCCTTTATGTTATGAAGTCAATCTGTTACCTCAAACAGGGCTTTGAGGTCCTTTCTTGGTTCTTTCACATCTTCACAAAATCACTGTGGTGTGTTCACTCAGTAGCTGCAAACTCATTTATTTAATTTTACCCTTAATCGATAAAAATGTCAGATCCAGTCTAAAGGGTGCTTTAGTATTACCAGTGATTTATTTTGTGTATTATAAATGTTTGTGAAACAGCATTCCAGGACACTGGTTGAGAGGGGACCATCATCATGAGACAGCACTACCATTTTTTCCTATATAGCAATACTTGAATATATGGGTTTTGTTTTTTTCTGTTAAAGCTGGCTCTTACTGTACCAAATGCAGACAAACGTTGGTGGGGTGAGGGTTAGTGCCACTCCCTCACTAAGGAGGACAGTTTAGGTGACATCTAGCTCTTCCTTTCATACCCTGACATTTAGGAAACACAGGCCTTACTCTTCTTGTGCACACACTCCTCTTAAGTTGGAGCAACTCCATTTCATTCAGCACTGGTTCAAATACAGTCAAAGTCAGTGGCATTGGGCCCAGTGTCTGCAACAGGAGCTGGAAAAATCTGCATATACTTTTATAAATTCCTATTCTGGAAATGGACCTGACTGAGGATGAAATATAAATCACGACAGATGTTATCCCTTCAGTTTTGAATGATCTTTTTTTGTTGTTGCACCCCAAATTTTGTCCCTGTAAATCTTCTCACAAAGGCTAAGGCATGAAAATAGATTCAACCTCATGGAGAGATGCCATGAACTTGAGCTTCTGTCTGACTACTCAAGAATGCATGAAGTTGCAGAAATCTTTCTGCATTTTTTGTTCTGTAGCAAAGAGATGGGAAGGTGACAGGACTCTGTTCACCTCAGTCACTTGACTATGTTAGAAAACCAGTGAGGGCAGCTGCTGTGTGTAAAGTTTACAAGAGGCTAGTGAGTAGCAGTGAGCTCAGGAAAGCTGCCTCAGGGAATCTGGCAAAATAAACTTTCCCTGGCCAGATCCACAATGAAATAGTGACTCAAATGCTTCAGCCCCACCTCTCTACTGGCATTACCCTACCTCCCTCTCAGCATGCATGCACACATGGAGAGTAATTATCAGAGAAACGAGAAAGACACAAAATTAAATCAATGCCCTTAAACTGAAAGAGAGTAGGTTAGATAGATACTGGAAAGAAATTTTTCATTGTGAGAGTGGTGAGGCACTGGCATGGGTTGCCAGAGATATGCTACCCCATCCCTTGCAGAGGTCAAGGCCAGATTGGGGCTTTGAGCAACTTGGTCTAGTGGTAGGTGTGCCTGCCCATGGCAGGCTAGTTGGAACTAGACGGTCCTTTTTTTTTAGGGTCTCTTCCAACCCAAAGCATTCTAGGATTCTGTGCAAATTAAAACCACAGTGGGTTACATTCAGTCTTACATTTCTGCATGCTTTGTTGTCTTTTGCCACAGCTTTAAGTACATGGTGGTATGAATTATAACATAGATGTTTTATTTTCTATCACCTGCAAAGTCAACAAGAGCTCTTTGTATTATTAGGTGATTGTATGCATCTTTTTTTTTCACTTTGAATTTTCCAGTGTATGTTTGGATAGCAGCTACTCTTAGCTTTATAATTTAGAGTGAAGGAAGTACAAGTGATTTATCCACTATTGTGCTTTAAAATAAAGGTGATAAAGGTACAAGATGCCACTTTATTCTTATGAAGATCAATTCATTCAGATGGGTATTAAAAACCTTACCATAGAAGCTCCATTAAAGAACATTCACTGTTTCCATCTAAATAAGATCTGTAACGTGACATTAAATGTGTTGTGATTAGAGAAATACATCATGGGTATGCTTTTGAAAGAATCACAGAATCACTTAGGCTGGAAAAGACTTCTAAGACCATCATGTCCAACCTTTGGTGGAGCATGACAATGTCAAATAAACTGCAGCATAAAGTGCCACGTCAAGTTTTTTCTTGAGCACCTCCAAGCATGTTGACTCCACCACCTCCCTGGGCAGTCCATTCCAATACTTAACAACCCTTTCCATGAAGAAATTATTCTGTTGTCTAACCTGAACTTCCTCTGGCACAGCTTGAGACTGTGTCCTCTTGTCCTGTCACTTGTTGCCTGGGTGAAGAAGCTGACCCCCCCTCCCACACTAAAAGCTCCTTTCATGTGGCTGTAAAGAACACTGAGGCCTCATCTGAGTCTCCTTTTCTCCAGGATAAACACCCCCAGCTCTCTCAGCCACTATTCATAGGACTTACTCTCTAGACCCTTCACCAACTTTGTTTCCCTTTCTGGACTCAAAGGAGAGATGCTGCTGCAAGAAAATATTGCTGGAAAAGTAGAGCAGAAGATACTGCAAACCTGCTAATTTTGCCAGACTTGCCCAATCTGTGGAAACTGGGGAGTACTGAAATGTAGATATTCCATGTGATGACAATATGTTCTGAACCTGGTGGCAAAATTTCTGCTTTGCAAAGTGGTTAGTGCGTCTTCAGAGTCTGCAGTGATAAATATACTGGTCAAGTTTACATCTTTTCTCAGCTAATTCAGTGTTTATTGGAGGCAGGAAGAAGTCTAAGGATTCCCATAATTTTAATTTAAAATTCTTTTCTCAATTTTCAATATGTTACATCCATAAACTAGCACATTGTGCAGGCTGACCTCTTTGCATATTGAAGCCCAGCAAACTCCAGGTACTTAATCTACCCATTTTACATAGGTAAGTCACATACCTACTTCAGCTGGCTTTTTCCCAACTAATATGTGTAAACATCTCATTAGGTCTTTCTGGACTATAAAAGTTACATTAGGATATTGTTGTACAGCATCTTCTTGTGCTTACTCCTTAAGTCATTTGCTCTCTCTGCTTTCCAGTTGCCTGTGTCCCATCTCATGGACACAGTTTGCAGTCCATTATCCGAAGTGTATAGGCTGACATTGACACTTTTTGTTTGAATCCTTCAAATCTAGTTACTGTCCTGGTCTTCTGTTTTTCTGTTCTGCCCTCGTCATTATATTTCTCATTGAAGTATTTGAGTCATCTACACGTTTAGTGATCCATGGTTTTATATTTACTTACATAACACTGATGAAAATGTTGAATAATTTCGAGCCAGCTATCAGTTGTTGAACTTCACAAGAAATTGTAACATGTGATTGTTATTCACCAGCAATGATAATTTTAATGTCTTTCAGTTAGTTTTAAAATATATGTATGCATGTCTTTATACCCTGGAAAAATGCTTGTTTGTTTAATCACATCAAATTAAATCAAATGTCTTACTAAACTGTAATCTTGTCAGAATGAGTAACTGTTTCTTAAGATCTGTTTTTCAGAAAAGCAATATGGTTGGTCTGAGATGCCACACATTCACTTTCTTTATTCCTATCAGTTCAATTCTATGTTTTCTGTTATTTTGTCTGTAATGGATATCAGACTACCCATACCAAGTGACTTGCATCCTGTCCTTTTCCCTTCTTAAATATTTGTAGAGCAATTATCCTGTTCTAATTTTTTGGTAGCTGATTTAATCAGTGAGTCAGATTCTTCCTTCTTCTTTACTGGGTACGAGTTAAATGAGCCTGCAGATTTTAAAATGTTTGTCTTTAAATAGATGTAGTTCAGTATAATTCCTGGTTATTAATGGACTGGGAAAAAACTTACTTCTTGTGAAATGATTGTATTATTGTAGTTATTTTCAAAAACTAGAACAAAAATTCTTACTAAACACTTTAGTCTTTACTACAACATTATTAGCAATTTCCCTATCTCCATCAATATTGCTGCTCATTTTGCTAGGTTTCAGTGCACTTTAAGAAAGTTCTATTGTTCTGTGGGTTTTTTCAAGACATGTATTTTTTTCTTTTTTGTGTCCTCAGCTTCTTTTCGTCTCTATCCATGGCTTTAGATTTATATAGATTACTCTCTGTTTCCCTATTGTTCTGGCTTTTATATATTGCTTTTTTTTATTTCTGCTTATTGTTTTATTTTGACACTGATTGAAGAGGTCCTTTTGTCAAAGTCTGATCCTCTTTCATCATTGTGGGATCATTGGAAGAATGACTTCCATTCAGAAGCAGACCACCAATATAACTGATTATTTAACCAGTCAAAAGCAGGTTGTGGCTGTGTATCCAGAGGGCTCCATCTGATCTGGGAGTCTGCATCAGTGTGCCATGAAACCACACATTAGTTGGCCCTTTAGATGTCTGATCCTTCTGTAAAATTAAGAATCTTTAATACAAGGAAAGATTAATGTAATTCCATCTGGTTTTATTAAATGGTGAGATACGGGCTCTCAACCCATAAGCTTTTATCAGTTGCTTTTAGTGAGGTTTTATAGCTGCTCTAAGCTTCCAGAAAAGAAAATAACAGCAGGCTGACTCCAGAAGTGCTGGCCTTGTCTTTATGACAGTGGCACAGATGTGCTGCTATAATCTTTATTTCACAACTTAGATTGACCTTTGCACACAGATGCTGAAAAAGAATCAGTTTTACGGATCTTTATATGTCTCGTGGAAGGAGTTCTCCTTGAGCCCATGTTTTTATTTCATACTAATTAGTGTGAAATCATGTAATTTAATTGCAGTTAAGTGGAGACAGAAAGAATTGTTTCCTGTAATGGGCTTTTTTCCCATGTTTTTAAATACCAAACATTTTTGTGGGTAACTAGTCATAGAGTAATCTCAATTAGGGATGTCACTGGCAGTGAAAAATGCTCCTCGGTTATAATTTAGTGTTTCTCTCCCATCCTTTTCTAGCATAAATTAAAAGCCTGCTTTACAGCCAGCTCATATATTTCTATTGAATGCGTGCAGCAATGCATGCTCTGAGGTTTTACCTGTAGTTAAAATAGAGCTATGTAGTAGATAGACATCTTTATAGGGTGAAGTGTTGTTGTTAAGTGTACTGCCCAGGTAGCATCCTAGATGGCGTGTAAAATAATGACTAGAAAGTCCAATCCACTCTTTTCCTCTTTGTCAAGATTTGAAACCACTGCTTATGCTGAAACTCACAAGCTCCAGAAGGAGCTTACATACTTTCCTTTGAGATACCAGGATCTGGTGCTCTATAGATAGAGGCCATTGAATCTTTGTATTTCAGTGTTAACCTGTAAACTCTACCATCATCTCCAGCTTTTCCTATCTTCCTCTGTATTTGGTTTTCTCATACCTTAACTTCCAAGCCTGTCCCTATTGTTCTCAGAAGTTCTTGCCTAGACAGATGATGAGAACAGGATATGTTGGCTGTTTTCAGATATGGTAGCAGGTGACACAGCAGAAGCATCTCACCTTACTTGCCCAGTACAACTGCTGCATCACTTCATTATGCAAAGAGACTCTTTAAAAAGCAAAGCAAAACCAGGCTGTTGGCAGAAATGATGGCTGTGCTTACCGTAAGTATTTCAAAAGAAAATCTAATTGGAGTATTAATGGGAGCAGAATCCCTTTTAATTATGTCAGAAATTATAATGAAATTAAGCATCAAAAGAGTTTCTTGAGGCTTTCAATTAAAAAAAAATGAAATCCTTCAATCGAAGTATAATGATATTCCGAACAGCATTAATCTTGGTGGTTAGTAACAATTTATTTATTTTAGTATACCTTCCCCAGTCAGACTGTATCATGGGCTACTCTAGATTGTGGAACATGTATGTGGGACCATTCTAGGTACCCAGCTGCTCCAGAAGAGATACATTTCTCTACTGTTAAACTCTTATGGGTATTGAGACCCAAACTGTCTATTAAGGATGATTTCTGGTCCTTGCTAGCTGAACAATACACAGGAATTTAGAAGGTGCTGGCTGACCAGAACCAGTACTGTGGTAGGGTTCTTTCTAACAAATAAATGTTACAGACTATCAAGTTACATGGCTTAGTACTGATTAATTCACTACTATCAACTTAGTCTTTGGGGATGCAGGGGCAAAGCAGTGTGCTGGGTCCCCAAGCAAGCACTTTGATACATTTGTATTTAATAATGAACCAAAATTATCATGGCCTGAGTCATCACAAGGGAACCTTTGGGCCTCTCACTACAAGAAAGATATTCTTGTAGTGAGGTGGGGGATGGGGCATGTCCAGAGGTGGGCAATAGAGGTGAGGAGAGGCTGGAGCACAAGTCTGATGAGTAGCAGCTGAAGGGAGCTGGGGGTGTTTAGCCTGGAGAAAAGGAGGGTCAGGGGGACCTTATATCTCTCTACAACTCCCTGAAAGGATATTGTAGCCTCTTCACCCAGGCAGCCAGTGACAGGACCAGAGGAAATATCCTACGCCAGGTGAGGTTTAGATTGGATATTAGTAGAGGTTTCTTCATTGAAAGGGTTGTCAAGCAGTGGTAAAGGCTGTCCATGGTGAAATCACTGTATTTGGAAGTGTTCAAAAGGCACATGGACGTGGCAGATGGGGATGTGGTGTAATGGTGAACATGTCAGTGCTTGGTTATGGTTGGACTTGATGATCTTAGAGGTCTTTTCCAACTTTAATGATTCTGTGATTCTATACCCTAAATAGGTGTGAGAGTAGGGATCTGGATCTACCAGCTGATGTGGTCACTCATTTAGGCAAAATTCTGCTATTGGATCTACTGTTGTTTTCTATTTATATTGTAGAAGTACTCAGGTAATGAAGAATTGTGACACCTCTTTTTTTTTTTATTAGTGAGAACAAGTAATGGTGTGTACTTTATCACATCTCTGATCCACGCCAAGCTGGCTACCACAAAACTAGAAAATCTGAGTTCACACATGCTCAGTAGGGACCTAGTTAGAGTGCAGTAGCAAAGTAGTCTATGCAAAGTGTATTCCTTCCCTTTTCTGCTCCCTCCTACTGCTACCAAGCAGACTGCACATATGGCATCCCTAGAAAGCAATTGAACGTGCTACAATGCTGGAGTTGCCAGGGTTGAGTGGTAATTTCTGTGCAATTGTTCTGCTCAGCATTGGGCCAGTGGAAAAAAAATAGCCTGTGATGAGGGAATTAAAGGCTATTAGAGAGTATATATGCATACAGGCCTGATGTAAAATCACAAAAGCAATCTTAATTCTGCTCTTTGCTCATTTTTGAGTGCTTGACTTGGCAAACTTCAAGTTTTTTTAGCAAATGCTTTTTTTTTAGGTAAAATTAAATATAAAGATGGCTGTGGGTCTTTCAGGAGCACTGTGGGTTGCACTTGCTAGCAGTTGCCTTATTCTGTGTGCTGGATTTAGTTCTAAGTCCAAGGGAAAAAATCATCAGGTTGCATTAAGTTTTGTTATTAAGACAGCTTTTCACACTCATCTGAGCCATTCATTTAGATTTATAGCACCTGAAAGTATTTTGCTGGATTTTACTTATGGTCTCGGGACAGAACAAAAGTTATTGTGTTGTTAATTGTGCTGTGTCACCTACTTTATCAGCTCTCTCACGCTGTGCATTTGTATCCATTTGCCAAGCTTTTGTACAGGAAAAAAAAAGGCATTCTTTTTCCCTCTCCAAATTGGAACAGTGTTTGTTTTTCTAGTATATGTAAAGAAAAACTAGAAAATAAATTAAAACGTTCTTAACCTGTTTTAAACGTACCTGTGCTTTTTTCATCCAAAGCAGCTAAAAACCCAAAATCCTCCTGAACATATGTACAGTTAAATTTTCTTTATATCTCTTCCAGCAGGCTCAAGGCTGATAGGATTCTGCCTTAGAGCTCAGTTTTGACAATGCTGATGAGCACTCTGGCCCAGATCTACAAAATGTGTAAATTTGTTCTGAACTTGAAACACCTCCGTCATCCTCTTGAAGTCACTAGATTTACTTAGGCTAAGTAAGGCTCAACTTAAACCTATGCTTTGGACATCAGGGGATTCTGAGATTGTAATTTTGTTAATTTTTCTTATATCAACTAGCACAGGCCAACTGGGGTCTGGTGCTTTTAGAATGTGCATAGTGACTAATAACACTAATGCCGTTTTCAGCTGATTTTAGGAGTAAAATACAAGCAGTGGTCTCAAAGACATTTACTTGTCTTATTATAATAGAATCATGTTTGTGTTCAGAAGGACAGATGAACAGGCAGCCATCTGAGAGATAGCTCACACATCAAATTCTACAGCCATATTTAGATCTTCGTGCTTAAACTGGGATATTTGATTAAAACTCTGATCCCACCTCTGTTGTGCTGGGGTTTTAGAAGAAGAGAGATATATTTTGTGACTTCTGCACAGTAAACTATGCTTTTTAGACTTTAAGCAACTGATTGTGTTATTTTTGGAAGGCAAGTTTTCTGAAAGACCTCTAGTTAAGATAACAAGGAAGGAAGCATGTGAGATCTTGTGTATTTACCTGTGTAAATTACACCATTTTTAATAAGTGCCTCACAGTTTATATGTGCGTAATGAAAGGGCATTTGTAAAATTATACTGTCCACAACAGGCTAGACCAGAATTTTAGTAAATGCAGGATAAGAGGCCCTCTGGTAGAGCTGCCTGTCCTCATTTCTCTAATTGAAGTGAGTACCCCAATGGGAAAACCATTATTTGTAATATTATATACACAAATTAAAATTCCATTTAGATGTATAGTGGGACCATCCTATAATTGACTTTGATCTTGAAGAAATATCTCAGTAATATTTGTTTTAATATGGTCTCTGCCAGAAAGGATATCTAGAAGGCAGAATATTATTTTGCTGAGAAAGGCCTGAGCCATGTGTAACACCAAATTTACCAGAGCTTTGAGGGCTGAAATAAGTTTATTTGTTTCAATAGGCTGCCTCATAGCAGCCAAATGCTGCTGAGGTCATCTTTCCACTTCCTATTCTATTTGAAATTGGTATAAATGGTAAAGGAAATTACCAAAGGTATTTAAACAGTCAGTTTCTCAGATAAGCCTTGCCACTTTTATGTCTATTTCTTTTCTATAGGTTAACACTTTAAAAAAATCCTCCTTTAAATATGCATAAAAATATTTAAATATACCCATTTAAAACTGCATATTCCCTTTCCTGCAAGAAATTACAAGCTACTGTAGCACTGGAGGGGCCAGTGATCATCTATTAATGATTTGAATGGACAGGCAATCATTCAAAAGGCTTTGATCCTCAGGGGCAATTAGGAAGACATTGAATAGGAAGTGCTGACTCTTTGCATTGAACAAACATTGAGTTTAACTGCTTCGTTTTATAACATACCTTTCTAGTCGCTTTCTTGAAGGTTTCAAAGAAATGTGGTGCTTCAGCTGGAAGCCTTTCTTCTTCCTTATTAAGAACAATTGGGAACTAAATTAAAATATAAAGTGTTCTCCTAAGAAACAGCTAATACTATTTGGTAGACCATCTGCTTCTATCATGGAAATCATGGATACAGCTCTTCTTCAATCAGGAGGGGTCAAAGAATAACTAGTTAGTGTTAAAGCAAGTAAATGCATTTGTGGCAGGATTTCAGGTGATTAGCACAATGTTTTGTTTTCTCAAGAAGCAGTTCCCACCTGGTAGCAAATTTTTAAGGAGTAGGAAGCTCTCTATAATTTGTATTCCTCCTTTGCACGTGGTGATTCTGATTGAAGGAAGAAGAAGACAAATTATCTCCAAAGGAACCACTTTTGGTACTTGCATAGTTTAAATGTGAAGCAACAGTCAGGCAGCAAGGTAGGGTCCCAGGAACTGCTAGATATATCCCATAGCATGTGTCAGTACTGAACTGGCTATGAAAGCACCTACATCATCTTTTATGGCCCTTAAGGTCCTAAAAAAGTCCCACAAACAAACACAACACAGATGCATCTCTGTTTTATCAGCAAAATCCTTCCTCCCTTAACCCGGAGATGGGTGGATACAGATTGTCCCGTTCTTAGATGAAGCAATTGCATCCCAGCCCAACAAAGTGTCTTCAACCCCGAACTGTGAAGGAGGCTTGAAAACTCTTTTGTCTCACTGAAGGTGGATCATTGAGCAGTTAGGAGGGGAGGCAAATGGGAAATTTACACTAGTGAGCATTACCCTAAATGTCTCTCTGGTGCCTTTTTTTATTTTTCTTAACTATTGTCTTGTGTCAAATAAATCAACAGGCAGGAAGCAGAGCCATGGGACCTCCCAGCTGCAGGCTTAGAGTCTTCACTTAAACAACATGTAATCAAGCTGTCTTTTGGACTCCGTTCTTTTGTGACCTGTTAATTTTACATTTCTAACTGCACAGCAGCTCTAATCCATCTGGGTTGTGGACAGCCTGGTATGCAGGATTCTCTGTTCCCACATCACTGCAGTCCTGTCCTGGTGTGCAAATTCACATTCATTTGGGCAAAAGATGATTTATGAAGTCAGGTTTTCCATTTCCTGAGTGAGAGTTTTAATCCACAGATGGAAACATTTCTGTATAGGAAATAATTTCAGACACTAGGAACGACACAGAGTGCTGTACAGAGTTTTTGGTCACAAGGTAACTGCTGCAGTCTGCACAGAAAGTGGCCTTGCAGGAATCCCTCTCTCCTTGTCCCATGGTGCCTGGCTGAGTGACCTGGGTATGTATATGTAAATGATGTGAATCCATGATATTACAAACCACAGGGATTGTCAGTCAGGATACTAGATCTCAATTCCAGATCTGTGAACCTGTTCTTTGGGTATTAAATCACTAAATTCTCAAAAGTGTCCCCATGCTCTTAGATGAACAACAGCTTGGATCTGTCTAGTCCAGGACTTGATCATACAAACAAGTAGAGCAGATAGAATATGTTGCATCCAGCTTTTTGCTCTTTTCCTACACCAGTAAGGCCACAGAGCCACTTCAGCCCTTGACTCTTGTGTGTTCTGCCATGCTGACACAGAAGCCTTGGCCAGCACTGAAATGGAGCAGCAGTGTAAGAGAAAAACTGTTTGATTTATTTCTTTATTGTTTGTTTCACTGTTCCCATTCTTCTTAATCTTCCTTGATTTATTGAAGATTGACAAACCAGTGATTATTGCATGCTGAAAGGCTCCTTTTCATAACACTGGATGTCACAAAAATACTGTAAATTCTCTAAGTCAGTTCTACCACTTATACAAAAATCGTATGATTCCAGTGTAGAAACAGTTATCCAGATAATTACAGTCAAGTTTCTTCCAGAGACAGGAGTGAAAGCAATACATTTACTTGAATTAAAATTAACCCTGGGTAATTCAGTGGTGAGATTCAGCTTTTTCTAGGTTAGGAGAAAAAAAACAAAGCTCAGGTATTATTTTGGAGAGCATGTTATTGTAAGTCTGACTAAACATGAAGGTTAAAGAGGAGTATGTAACCACGACATATCTTATGCTTGTTTCCACACAAAGAGGGGAGAGCAAAGAAATAAGCTGTAAAAATGTCTTCTCAACCACTAACTGAGCTTCAGCTGTTTTTCCTATTCCAAATCCCTTGTACTTTTTTGTTTAACTTATCTTTACTCTATTCTAACCTTCTTTTTCTCGGTTTCTCTCATTCCATATTTTTCTCACCTTCCTCCCCTTTCTCACTTTTGTTCTTGTCCACTGTGGCATCAGTCCTTCTCATTTGTTCCTTCTCACACAGTGTTTTCCATTTTCTCCTTTTCCCCATGCTGCACTGGGAGGCTTTGGAAAACCCTTCTCCCTCCCAGGACTGGCCTTTTGGCTTGTGTTGACTTAGACTTAGCTGTCAGCAGTGCAGGGAAGTACTTGTAGAAACCAGTGGAGCAGCAAAGCCAAACTTCTCCAGATGGAGCCCAGTGCCAGGACAGCTGAGCTGGGGAGGGTGGAGTGGCTGTGCAGAGAAACTTCACTTTTCCAAAGCTTGTGCCCTCCCCTGTATTATTTAAGCAAATGTTCTGACATAAATGGGCATATATTCTTACATAAATGTAGATTCAAAACCTGGAGAATTCATAGCAACTGGCTGGGGTTTTCAGATGAGAATCCCAAAAGACTTCCTGTCTTGCCTTTATGCCCTTTACCCCTGGGCTTGCTGTAAAGCTAGGCTCAGGGAGGGTTCATTAATGTGTTTTGTAAAGCTTCATTCTGAGAAACTCTGTTCATTGTTCAGGGCAAGATCAGTTGTTAGCTGGAAAACAGTTTGTTATTTTATTCATTCCTTTGTTTTCATTGCAGCTTTGCCTGGGTGAGGAATCACCAGGCCAGCTGTGGTACCTGCAGGGCTTAGCCCTGAGAGGGCAGGGGAGAAGGAAGCAGCAGAGCCTGTGAGCTGCTCTGAGAATGCTTTTAACAAACACTATGGAAGCAGCTGGTGGATTCAGCTGTAGCCTTAATTCCAAACATCGTAATTGATTGGTTTGGTTATTTATTACACTTAGCTTGCTGCTTTGGGCAAAGCAACAAGCTAATAAAGGGCCAGCAGTTTGTTTTTCAATTTTTTGCTGACTGGTGTGGTTTCTGGGGGTCTCATATGCTTCAGTAAGCATGTCTTGTCTTTTCTTCTCCCTGTGATCTATCACAATCATCTGCCTCTCCCTGCTAACTCCTTCACTCCATCAACCCGTCCTGAGAGATGTCCATTTTGTTGACCATGTGAATTATTATCTTTGTTTCTCCTTTTTCATTCTAAATGCTATATGTACTTCCTTTGTTCTCTGCTCCGCTGAGTAAGTTGTTTTGACTTTAGTGTTTTGCTGTCTCATAAGAAAGTGGCAATAATACTCAAAAGCCTGAGTGTCTTCAAAAGAAACTTGGAAAGAATGTTCCTCTTTATTTGGTTTAATCTGCTGATGCTGATTATGGCATCCACAAGTAGATAATAGAGTAGGAATAATACAATATAGGAAAAAGATAATACGTTAAAATCAGAAGAATTATGATCCTGAATACTTGGTTCCACCAATATGGACTTTGATTTATTTGCATGATTAAATAACTCCGCTGATGCTAAAGTGTTTGCAAATTTTCTTTGCTATTGTGAATCTGAGTCCAGCAAAAGAACAGCTATATCGCACTGGCATGGTTGAAATGCTGAACTCTTCAAAGTATTCAAACCCTGAAGGGACTGGAGTTTGATGTCCATCTATTTTTCTACAAGAAGGAAGCCACAGGTGACTTAGGACTGAGGATAAGGTGATCTACTCTGCCACAGAAAATTCTGTTACCCATTCAGCAAGTTTCAGGGCACCTTTTGCTAGCACTTAGCTACAGGGGAAAGGTCATGCAAGTCAAAGCTTTAAAGTCAAAACATGAGCATAATGGGCCAGAGGCCCCAGATGCCTTTATATCATCTAAGTTGGTGGTGGTGAAACAGCCCAGAGAGCATGCAGGGTTTCCCCTAAGTATTGTTTTCATTCCAGGAGAAGGCAGACAAAAGAATGTTCTTCTCCATGGGGAATATAACCAAAGCTTCTGCAAAGAGCCTGTCATGGAGTTTCCTAGGTAGTGAAAGCTACATGGTATTTTACAAAAGTGTACACTTTAATGATTGTTAATTGCAGAGTGCTCTTTTAATACATGGGGAGCCTTCAATATCTGAAAATCTATTGAGCATCATGTGGGAGAGGGAGAAGGACATGGGGGCTTTTAGAAGGGCATTTATTCTCTCAGTGACATCTTGTATCTAGCTGAGCAGAGGGTGGGGAAAAAAAAGCTAGAGAAAATGTCCACGGTGGGTTCCATTGACCCAGAGACTAAGAACATCAGGTTTCTCATTTTACAGCTTTACTTCACTTTTAGTAACATTAAAACTTCGAAATATATGATTATGCCTCTCATCCATGGTTACAGGGCTTTTCCATGATTGTGGCCCTTTGTTTTGTTTTTTTTCTGTGAGAAAGAACTTTGCATCAATTTAGCACAGAACAAGGTTGATTCCTAAAATCTTTAAACACAACTGTGTGCAACAACAGCTTTACACATCCTATGGTGATGTAAAGACCCAAAATACTCACTACTGTTACTACTTGGCTTTTTAGCACCACTGTAGAAGTTAGAGCAAGAGGACAAATTAATCTTCCACCAGGTTGCCAATCAGACACTGCTGGTATTTGGAATATAGTAATGAAATCACTTAATCAGGTGACATCCTCATAGCATAACTGCTACAAAAGTGTGTTTCCAAAGTATATCAGACTCTTTCTTCTTGTTTCAGGTTGACTTTTGTGGTTATTACCTACCTATAGCAGAAATTACATGATGTCTGTTTGCCATATGAGTGGGGATATTTACAGGCTTTTATTTTGTGCTTAGAAACATCAAATCAGAAATCCTGAATAGAGCAGTAGCTCTGAGTTTTTACACAGTTTTCTGAAACTTTTTAAGCTACTTGATAATGAAAATGCTATTCAAATAATTCCGTTTTTTAGCATTCTGCACTTTTGTATGCGTGGTGTGCATAGTTCTCATTCTCATGGCTTATCATTGCAGACCTTCTTAGAGCCTTTCAATACTTAAAAAGCAGTTTTATAAGAAAGATGTAGAGATGTGTTTTACTAGTGACAGGACAAGGCCATAACAGTGTTAAATGAAAAGAGAATAGATTTAGATTAGATATGAACTTTTTATTAGCAGGCTGATGAGGCACTGGCACAGGTCACCCAGAGAAGCTTTGGATGCCCCATCCCTGGAAGTGTTCAATGCCAGGTTGGATGGGGCTCTGAACAACCTGGTCTAGTGGAAGATGTCCCTCCCCATGGCAGTAGGCTTGAAAGTAGATGATCTTTAAGGTCCCTTCCAACCCAAACCATTCTGTGATTCTTTGATCTATGTGATGATGAGATCAATGTACACCAGAAGCTTTTTGCTTTAGACAAAATCTACTAGCAAAGGACAAAAGCTCACATTTATACAAGTCTTTTAACTTTGTGTGATAACACAGTATCTATGTTACAGGTAATTCTGTCATATTTTCAATTTTGGGACATTGTGAGACACTTTATCAGACCTTGAGAATTGAATGATGACATGGAATGGTTGATCCACTTGCTTAAGTGGATAGATAATAAGTGCAGAAAAGCTGTAGCACTTCCAGGGTGCTAGTTCTGTTGTTACACTGAAGCAAGATAATCACTTGTTAAGACATTTTCTCTCAGGTATTTTAAATTAATTTTAAAGCCTGGAAGTAATGTTCATAGTTTTCCCACTGCACCCAAAGAAGTGTTGAGTTTTTCACCTTCATTTGCTTGCAGTAAATAATGATCTACAATAAAAATTTCTCCTAAGGAAAGGAGAAGCAGCAATGGCCTGTTGGGGAAACAATGGCCTTGCAATGTGTTCTGAAAAATCTGTGTGGCGCTTAGGCTGCGATGTCCAAAGGACAGAACAAGTCAAATGCTGTTACAAAGAAGGCAAACCACTGGCTCAGTTCCTCCCTAAACTAGGGATGCCCAGTATAGGCTCATGCAGGTCATTCTAACATGAAGACATCTGAGAGATGGAGCTGGTGTTAAGCAGCAGAATTGTCAGCAGAAATTTATGCCTGACTGCTGTCTAGGATTGCCTGAGTTTGGAGGAGTAAAGAGTGCAATTTCCTTTCTGCTTGGAACTACAAACATCCATGTAACTAAAAATATCCTATGTTAAACATAGGAACTTGTGTGCTCAGAGCATCTAAGCCCTTGAGCTCTGTAACAGCTCTGCAGCACCTGGGTAACACTCTGGTCCTTGGAGATGTCCAGCCTGGGTGGAATTAAAAGATAGCATCCACTACTGGGCTTAGAACAAAACTGCTGGCAGAGAGCTGCATTCTGTGCCTTAGAGCTTGTGACCCTGTAAGCATAAAGTTAAGTGAATTAACACACAATTGCATTTTAATGCCCAAACAAGTGAATTGAGTTACTCCTTTAATCTACTGTAGTTCTCCTGTCCTTTTCTGTGTAGTAGAAAAAAACAGATTGCTACCTGATGAGGTTTTTATGAGGTTAATAGCTGTGAAGTGCCCAGGCACTCTGATGATGAGGGGTGTACAAACACAAAGATACTATGCAAGCATAGCAATGCCAAATGCTTGATGCAGATTCCTTGTTCATTGTCTGATTTCCTCTCTTCAATTGCACAATTTCTCTGCCAAGTAAATATATCCCTTTTAGATGAAAATGCTTGTCCCTATGCCTAAAGTACCCTGGTTAAATTACCAGTAGTGTTGGTGACATTCCTTCTTGGTATACTTACCTGTATAAAATCAAGTGTTGAACAGGTCCTCGGGAGACCTTCCTTGCTGTGTGGGAGTGTAAGGAGCATATTTTCTTTCCTAATGGATAAGATTGTTAGCAAACACAGTCCCCATTTACATGGTAAAAAAAGAATCTTTTACTCATGTTTTGTGATATTGTAGTTGTGCAAAGACAGCCTTGTTTATGTTAGTAAATGATAGGTGACCAAATTGAGACTGAAGTGGAAAAAAATCACATATTTGCTAAATTGCCTAAACATGCTGTCTTCAGAGAGCTACTTAGATTACTTTTCAATCCTCTTGTAAAGATTGTTTCTGAGGCACAGGTTTAAATAAACTAACCACTTGTCCCTAACAATGGTTGCCGATCTCAGGTATATGTTTGTGAATAAAAGAGAATTAGAGGCCATGGAAATGCTCTGTTTCTTTGCTGGTTTTGTTCATACTAAATGGCTGTGATGTTAGTGCCATTGTATAATTTCTTGGAGAAATTACAGTGTAAAATATCAAGGCTTTCCTTAAAAAAGAAATGTCATTCCAAATACAGTAAAAATCAGATCATTTAGCTGTGTAGAGCCTGAAGCTAAGCTGGATACTGATTGAGTATGAAATGTTTATGTTGGGGATGGAAGAACTGATATGGTAAGCCAGAAGCTGCATTCTTTTGCTTTATATTTGCAAGAGGCAAGTATTAGTTGTATAAACATATGATTTCCTCCTACATGTGTTTGCTTTTTAAGTAGTCTGTCTTGTTCCTTAACTTCACTTGTCTTTATGTAATGCTTTGAAATATATTCACATGTGCACTGGATGACTTTGCATGGCCCAGAAACCTACAGAGAGCTTTGCCCTGCTATCATAGAAATCTAAATGGTGCTGCTGGTTTTCAGTTCTCAAGGATGTCTTTGATCTGAATAGAAGAGCTGAGTTATACGAAGGAATGCTCATAGTCGCTCACATTTGTGATGCAGAGCACAAAGGCATGTGTGCAAGATGGGTCTTGAATTGCCTCAGTTTTTACTTGGTCTTAATCAAGAAAAGCTGTCAGAGATGTCTGTAAGGGCTTCTGTGCACAATCGATGGGTAAAGAAAAAGAGAACCTATATAATACACTGTGAATATGGCAAAACAAACTGGAGTGCAGTTCCCTAGGATTTATTGGTATGTTAAGAAATTATACTCCTTGTATTTCTGTGTTCACTGCATTGTCACCCCAGCCTTGGGAGCTTTGTGAAACACTGTGCCTGGTTATCCTGTTATGCAGATCATGAGTCAGAAGTGGTCCTGCTGGAAGAAGCAGAGTGGAATTGTTACAGGTGATCTAAATTGAGTTTAAGTGGGTGGAAAGACCTAGGGAGCTGGTATGGTAGAAGCAGCAGGGGCTGTCTAATTACATTAATCCCTTTCTTGTCCTAAAGCAATGACCACTAATAAGGCACTGGAGCGAGGTTTTAGAAAGAGAAAGTGCCCCTGTAGTTCTGAAACTCTCCCAAACAGAAAAAGATGACTTTTCTCATTGCTCACCACAGCCATGCACCTGTTTGGCCTAAACTGGCACCTGCAGCCGATGGAAGGGCAGATGTATGAGATCACGGAAGACACAGCCAGCAGTTGGCCAGTGCCAACGGACGTCTCCTTATATCCTTCGGGGGGCACAGGGTTAGAGTTACCTGACAGGAAAGGCAAAGGAACCAGTGAAGGTATGGTTGGTGTGTGTCCATGTTGTGAGTCCTCTGTCTGCCTCTAAACTCCAGCCGTCCAATCTCATGTTCCATCACCCTCAGTGCTGCCATCAGCAGGTGCTTTTCCAGTCTTTCATGTCTAGAGCTAGTAGTTGTCAGTCCTGTTTCCATATGTTTCTAAGTTTCATACTCCTTTGATGTCCACTAATGCAATAAAACTGTGTGAAACCTTCTCCACACATTCAAGCATTCTCACAGATTACAGAAGGCCAGCATAAAAACCCTGCCTCGAGTGGCTGTTTTCATGGGAAAACAGTGTCTCTTGAAAATTAAATCATTCCTGGAGCACTGGATCAAGCTTCCTCTACAGCACTACAAAAATGTTTGAGTTTGACTATTTGTTGCCACTTAGCAAATGTTTTGAGGACCAAAATACTTTCTAAGAGCTATTACACTGTAAGTTTCAGCACTCCAGAGTTGGACATAGCTTTGAAAAAGTATCCAGATAAAAGGCCTAGTTTCCACAAAGTATCACAGTGTTGACAGAAATTAGAAGCAGCTTATGGGTCCTCAATTCAGTAGCACCTTATTCAGCAGCTTTACATCATTGTACTCTATTTTTAGAGACACCACTGGTAAAACTACTTGTAAGCTCTGCAAAGTCTTATCCTTCTCCAGACATAGCTGGAGAAATGAGAAATGCAAATTTTCAGAAAGTTTTTTTTGTGTGTCAAGCTTCTCTATATATAATTATGAGATTCCAATAAAATTGAAGTAATAGACTGTTTTGATAGTTATTTTGGTGGAAGTTTTTTGGGCAGATAAGATGTATGCTACTGTTCTTGCAACTCACTGAACTAAAAAGTTTACACAGAGTTCCCTAGGGTTTGACTGACAGCCTGTGTTTACATGTTTAATTTAAATTAATTGTAGCAGTTCTTTTTCTATAAGAGTTTTTTTGTCTTTATTAGTTCAAATAAAGGCCATAATTATGTGTATTTACTGGTAACTGATGGCTGCCATCAAGTTGCTACAAGGAAAAATCAGCTAAGCAGGTTATTCTCAGCAAACCTTACTAGACAGTACAGCAAGCTGCAGACAGCCCTGCTGTTGTACTCAGAAATAGTTTATGATAGATCCTTTTTTTTCCCCTCTAGCTTGCCATATGTTTCATTTTTGAATCATCTAGCTTTGATCTGTCCATTTCCTTTTAAAAGTCAAAATGAAAATAAATGTATGTGTTCAAAACTGCAGTCCAAGTAAAAGACCTCCACTTGATTTTATTTTAGCCACGTTTACAGTGACATGAGTAGAGGTTTTGATTGCTGCTCTGTTAAAAGAGAAATCTGGGAAACAGCCTAGTTATGTCATGAGAGGACCCCTCAAGTGAGTGCTTTGTATAGATCTTGGGGAATCTGTAGGCTTTAGAGGAAAATACCATGTCCTGACTGAAAAAACACATTGGCACTTCTTTGGTGCAGGAGTAATGCTGTCCAGCCTTCAAATGCAGCTCTCCCCATCAGGTAACTATGTGACTAATTCTGGACTAGCAATGCTGCAGGGCTTCTGTTCTAAATCAGAATGTATGTGATTGAAATTTATTTTTAAAAGAATTGAAATATATTTGAATGTCTTCCGGATCAGAATGAAATAAGCTGGAATGTGTTAGGAACATCCTTAGAGCTGATCTGAATGAATCATTTCCAGTGTCTTGCCAACTCTCAGTAACAGTCATTCCTTCTCATCTGTGGCTGTGCTCCAGAACAACATTTACCTCTGTTCAAAACCAGCCCTGTTTACCAAAGCACTTAATCATGCTTATATTTAAGCATGTAATTGACTGTGGTTGAAGTCAGAGCTATGTGTGTTCTTAAGTGTTTTGATGGGTCAGGGAACCATCCTGAGAGAAATATAGAGAGATTCAGCAAGGTCTTAAATGAAGGAGTTCATTTTGATATCCAGAGAAATTAGGAACAGTTGCTACAGCAACTAAAAAGTTCAAGGTAATGTGCAGAAAGAGGGAAGTAATTGACAGCCCAATTAAGAATTCAGACCTGTAATTAATTTTAAGGAGTCAGGTATTCTGATTAAAAGCCAGTTTCTGATTAGAATCTCAAATGGCTTTTTTCATTGTAATTTCTTTGTGAAGTATCCAGTCCCATAGGGCCTAATCTTATTGTAGGCTACACTGGTGATACAGAGAGGGATTTCAGGGACTGAATTCAGGCTGGTGAAGAGAGCTTCTCCTTGGACTTCTGTATCAGGACAAGCTTCAACCTCTGGCAACATGACATAACATGGATATCTGCTTCTCAGACATAGAGCTGTCCACCAAGAGGACACATAAACTTTGTAATTCTGTGTACAAAAAATTATTTCTGTGAGACTGTCTTTTGCAATCACAGAAGCATTTTCGTTTGCATGAGCAAGTGCTGCTCACTCTACAGAATACACCCTGTGCTCATTTTCTCCAGGCTCTATCTTGCATAGCAACATCTGTCATGTTAAATTCTCACCTTCCCTGATTCACTGTGCTGTACAATCTTTATTAATGAACAATCATGGGGAATATCAAATTCTTAAGGTTTTCATCTGAATATCTAAGAATCTATAAAACATGTCAGTAGTAATGAGAAAAAATATATCCTTCATTTGAACCAAAACATGTGATGTCTTTAGCTCTTCTTTAATAGAATCCTCAATCTTTTCATCTTGCAATAGTGCAATATGAAACTTTGCATGAAGACATTGGAACTGTTTCCTATAATCCTGACAGTGTGAAAAGAAAATTTTAGTATGCCAAATAAATACTGTCAATTCAGTTGATAAAGTAATTCCCTTCAGAATCTAGCTGGTTGATTTTCCTTGTGCAATTATAGTCTATTAGCACAGAAGGATTCAGAAAGAATGCCTCTTTACCTAAGCTGCTTCCGATTATCTCCTTTAATATGTACATGGACTGAAAAAGAATAAAAAGTCAGCAGATTTCCCCCCGTATTGATTTGAGATGATAAATGATGAGCAATGATAAATGGAGATCTTATAAAATTAGGAGTGGCTTTTTTTTGTGTGAACATACAGCCTTTGCATATACACCTTTTGTGCTGATATGCATTAAACTTCTGCCTCAAGATAGTCATGCCATCAAGTCCTGCTCCAGCAGTGTCCTTAAGCAGTTGATGACTTTAAATCAGGGTGTTATCAGAGCCAAAATTCTGCAAGGAAAAATTCTCCATCCTTAATAGTTAATATGCTTATCATTTCCACATTGATTTTCAGAGGCAGCTAGCAATTTACATCTGTTTCTCATGGAGAGTTTCTGTTGGGATGATATGTGGAGAAATTTAAGGCAATACTGTATTTAAAATTATGTAATCTTTAAGGAAATGTCATTTGAAACAATAAAATGCAATGTTCTACCAGTCATCTTTTCAACATGGCAAGTAAATTCTGAGACTATTTTACATAAATTCATTATAGATGGGACAGGATTTTTTTCCCCCATTCCTCAAATGTAGGTACTGGAACAAAAAAATTCATGTGATTTTCCTATAAAAGAATGTATGTTACCAGAAGTTTCCTTCTCATTTTGTTAGAATTGTTTACTCTGTGAAACACAGAGTAGTGTGTGCTGTAATGGCACGGAGATAAGAAAGAAATTTATTTGAATTTCCAAAATAAATAGTTAGTCCCTGTTGGTGACATGTTGGTCTCCTTACTAAAGCCAGAATCTTTCAGGTGACACTACTGCATGCTTTTCCACTAGAAGTGTCCTTAATAAAGGCTGTTTGCTAAGCAGTTGCCTTCTTTATCATCCCTGTGCCCTGCAGCCAAAGCTGTGGCCACTGGTTATAGCACTGGCTGAAAAGGGAGCATTCTGGCGCTTGATTTTTCATTCTGCCCCTCATTCCCTTGTCTTCCTTTGGGTCCAGATTTTTTGAAGAAGCCACCTGCTTTGGGAGTTATGACTGCATAAATTTCTAATCTGGACTTCCTCAGGTGTGTTTTTAGGGGTACCAAACTCCCTGCTGACTCCCTTGGACATGATGGCATGTCCTGATCCCATCTGAGTACCCAGGCTCTCCAGCCTGGTAGTTTTAGAAAAAGATGCCTCGATTTCTCTTTTGAAAGAAAATGGATAATAATAGCATACTTTACAGATTATATTGAAACCAAATTTAAATCTCTCATATTTCTTAATTGATACTACTCAAGTGCAGGGTATGGTCTCTTTTGTTTATCTCAGTCCTTTTTTTTATTAGCTTTTTTTTTGCTATTTCAAATACTGTCAAGAATTAATTTAATAGAGAAACATTTTCCTTTCCTCACTTAGGCATCATTCATGCTGCTGTTCTCCGCACCACCATTCCACTCTGTGGCACGTCTATCTCATTCTTGCTACACTTCTCTTTACTAATTTAATGATGACTTCTCCATTCCTAAACTTATATTAATTTAGGATATAATGTCAGATGATTTATTCTTATCTTTGGAATGTGATTACACACTCTCTGATGTTAACAATTTAAACAAAAGGCCATTTTTCTCCAGGTTGCTCTTCCCATGCTCATGTTTTCAAACAAAACAGTTACTAAAGCCAGTTTTCCTCCCATAACCATATGGATTGGCTAGACATAGCACTCTGAAGACTTCAGGACACTAATAGACTGTTTCTCAAGATCAGTGTCAGAGATACCAGTATGATTAGATTACTTTCAGGATCTAAAGACTAATTCAAGAATTTTGTTCCTGTGTTTTGGCAGGAAAGCCCAGTAGTTTCTTTCCAGACGACAGTTTTATAGACTCCGGAGAAATTGATGTAGGCAGACGAGCCACACAGAAGATCCCTCCTGGTATCTTTTGGAGATCTCAGGTGTTCATCGACCACCCAGTGCATCTGAAATTCAATGTGTCTTTAGGAAAGGCTGCTCTGGTTGGCATCTATGGCAGAAAAGGACTCCCACCATCACACACACAGGTAACGAGACCTTATTTCAATTAAATTATCTTGTCTCAAATGGATGTTTGTATGATACATTGTTTTATTTCATCTCTTTCAAGGATTTGTTGCGTGCTTGCAAGATGCCCAAGATCATTTATCCAGAGAATGAGAATCAAAAGACAGTTGAAAAAAATTACACAAATTAATTTGTTGGGCTAGGCAGGGGCAGAGCAGGCAGTTGCCTAAGGCAGCAGGCTGCCAGAGGAGAAGGGTTTTGTGAGGCTGGTTTGGTGGTCAGTGAGGGTACCAGGTGGTTGCTCCAAGCAGCAGAAGGTACCACCTTCTCCATTCAGTGCTTTGCACAAAGGCAGCCGCACTCAAGCTGCATGCAAAGAAATCTTCTCTTAAGCAGATTCATATACTTCAGGTCTGTCTCTCTTTTAGCCACTGTCTTTCCCGTCTCATGGTAAGAGTAGCAAGACCCCAGTTGGTCACCCTTACAGGAACAAGATTCACTTCTGTCTTCCATGATGGAATGCCTTGAGCCAATCCTTCACATGGTGTGTGCTGACTGTCAGCTTAGACTGAGGTTTGTCAGGGCCAAGTAATTAGTGTATAAGAGAGGAAAACCAATTTACAGAAAGCCACCAACTTAGGCAGAAATCAAGATCCATTTATTATTCTGTAGTACTAAAATGAAAGCAGATGCTTTTTTTAACACATCTTGATAAAACATGTCAAAAAATCACTTTGTGGGGAAAGCTCTGAAGAACCATCGCCTTAAGTGAAGATTTTGTACATTATTTTCTCTCCTTTCTGTTTCAGCTTCTAAGCTGCTCTTACCCAGATTGATTAATACATTAGGGCATAATACACTGCAGTGCAAAGTGTCTTACTCCCACTTGCATCAGCAGGTTATCAAAGAATTAGCAGGTTTATGTTAGTGTATCTTGCCCTTGCCCTCTACTATTAGCTGAAAATACTAGAGATCTATAGAAATACCCTGCCTTTTTTTCGTTTCTTAACAAACAAATATGTCTATTATAATCTCTGTGGATAATATGGTATTTTGTACATATTAACACACCTCCAACTTACTTCTGTCAAAGAGGTGTCATAAATCTACGCTCCTCTCCCTACTTGTCTGCAGAATTAAAATATTCCAGTAGGATCGGCACATAATTTCAGTGCCACAGTAATGCTTTACTGCCCTTTTCTAATCAGTCTCTTTTCACAGGGAGATTCAAACATTTATGACTTTAAAATCCTGTGTTAGTTAAATAAAGACACAAGTCATGATTGCTTAATACTAACTTTAGATCAGAACTTGTATTCCTTTTATTTCTGTATTATCATTCTTAAATTTTGTTAAGGAACAGAAGTTATTACATGGATAGGTTCAATTGTTTAAGTAAAAAAACCCTAAAATTTAACAGATAAACCTCACTTCTTCCACGGAGTGCAATCATTGGTTTCTCATAAGGTGAAAATCATCATGGGATCTTTTTCAAAATCATGCAAGCAGATGTGCTCAAGCATGGGCCCCACTGTCCATGGGGCCAGAGGTCCTGCCAGGAGCCTGCTCCAGCACAGGCTTTGGACAGTCACAGCCTTCTTTCAGGCATCCAATTACTCCTGAGTGGATCTTCTCCCCAGGCTGCTTGCAGGGGGATCTCTGCTCCCCTTTGGAGCTCCACAGGCTGCAGGGACACAGCTGCCTCACCATGGTCAGTGCCACAGGCTGCTGGGGAATCTCAGCTCCAGCTGAGAGCACCTGGAGCACCTGCTGCTTCTCCTTCTGCATTGACCTTGGTGTCTGCATAATTGAGCTACTCACGTATCCTCACTCCCCTCTTCTCTAGCTGCAATTACTTTTGTGCAATTTTTTTTTTTTTTTTGCCTTCTAAAATATGTTATCAGGGAGGTGGCAGTTGCTACCATCACTGACAGGCTCAGCCTTGGGCAGTGGCAGGTCTGTCTTGGAGCCAGCTGGCATTGGCTCCATCAGACACCGAGAAAGCTTCCAGCAGCTTCTCAAAGCAGCCACCCGTGCAGCCCCCTCTGCTACCAAAACCTGGCCACGCAAACCCAATACAATGCTCAAAGTCATATCTATCCATGCTAAAATAACAAACTATTCCAAATTCTTTTTGGGAAACTTTCTCTGCCTGTGGTGATTCTTTTCTATTTTAGGTTGCCAACAACTGTGGTCACTAATAAGCACTAATAAGTAGGAAGAAAATGTCAGCTCTAAATTTCTGTAGTCTTAGAAATAGATCATGCAGAAGCCCAAAACAGTTTACTATTAACAAAAGGCATTTATTCTCATTCTTCTCAACAGATCATAAATAAGTTACACAATTTTGTTATGGTCTATTAGATTTAATCTTCCTAGATCAAATCCTTTTTTAAAGTCATTTTGACCTACGCCAAATTTTCATAAATCATAAATTTTAGGGATATATCGTCACTGCTTGTGGAGGGCATTTTTCCACTTGAATTGATTAACTTGGTATTTTATCAATGATTTCCTTGCTGGCAGTAACTAATAGCCTATTAAAAATCTTTGAATGTATTAAAATGCAATAAAGCCCAATCCATTTATGGCTCAGTTATTATTTACAACTAGTAACTAGTAGCTTGGCAAAGTCATCAACAGCTGCAGCAGCATCTTGCAAATATTTGTTTAAAAAACCATTTTGTTTCTGGCAGAAAGCCCCAAGTAAGCATAACCCAGATTGGAGTGGAACAACAGTATCTCCCTGTACCTGAGTGCTTTGAAATTGTTTTCATCTCATTAAGCTCTGAGTAACTACATCTAATATATAGCAGGAAGTGGATGCTTGTGAGCACAATCCACAGGACATTTCTTAGATGTCCACTTTATAATGAGGCAGCTTGCATCCTAGAAGTGTCTCTTCACTTGTAATCCAGTGAATCTAGAAAACTAATTCAAGCTGCCATGGAGGTGTCAGTACTTAGTGAGGTGAATTTTACCTATGGATTCTTAAGTTCTATGTAAAAAATCGAGTCAAACTGTTCCATCATGTTTCAAAATGAATATGGAAATACTTAAGGTTTCCTCTTACTGGTTTTACCTTCTTTAGTTTACTTGTTCCGTACCCAAACTCAAGCTCTGTTGAGACATTCCCAGCACCTAGACACCATGATGATGTCCTCTGTCACTGTCCTGCTCAGCTATGTCAGCCGTGGTCACACTGAGACCTGATGAGGCATCAGCCTAGGCAGTAGCTCATGCTCAGAGTGGCTACAGACACCTGGGTCCCAAAGTGTCTTTCAAACCAACCATTCACCAGTATCCTCTTAAATCCTTCTGTTGTCTTCATAGAATCATATATGCTGAGTTGGAAGTGACCTGTGAGGATCATTGAGTCCAACTCCTGCCTTGCACAGGAGACCCCAAGAATCACACCATGTGCCTGAGAGCATTGTCCAAACGCTTCCATGACCACTTCCCTGAGGAGGCTGTTCCAGTGTTCAGCCACACTCTGAGCGAAAAACCTTTTCCTGATATCCAACCGAAACCTCTCCTGACTCAGCTTCAGGCTGTTTCCTCAAGTCCTGTCCCTGGCCACCACAGAGAAGTAAGAGATCAGTGTCTGCCCCTGCACTACGCCTCAGTGAGGAAGCTGCAGACTGCAGTGAGGTCTCCCCTCAGTCTCCCCCAGGCTGAACAGACCAATGATCTCAGCTGCTCCTCACACGGCTTCTTCTCCAGAGCCTTCCCCATCCTCATGGCCCTCTTTTGGACACTTTCTAAGAGATCAATATTTTTCTTCTGTTGTGGCACCCAAAACTGCCCCCAGCCCTCGAGATGAGGTTGCCGCAGAGCAGAGCAGAGCAGGACAGTCTCCTCCCTTGCCTGGTTGTCAGTGCTGTGCCTGATGCCCCCCAGGGCACTGTTGAAACAGAAATGTACATTTTTAATTACACGTTTGGAATTTATGCTTGCCTTGTATTTTTAAATTTTAGATTGTATATTTTTATAATTTATATTTACATCATATTTTTTTCCAAAACAGAAACTCTGTCTCTAGCAAAGCTAACTTGGGTAGACACCCAAAAGGAATGACCTTTGCAGTGTGGCAGCTTTTACATTCTCAAAAAGACACTTCAGCACCAAATTTGAGATCTGTGTACTGAAATATAACCAAAAGAAAATAAAAATTAAAGCAAAGTTCAAAAACAATTTCATGTAAATAAATAATTAAAAATATGTAATTAAAATAGTCTAGGGACGAATTCTGTCATTTCATATACGAACTGTGTCGTACATAGCTTATTGCTCAAAGTGTTCTTGGAAATAAACACTTATTTTTTTAACTTAGTAGTTTAACTTTTTTTAACGTTTCCTTCATAGGAAAGAACTTGTCATCAAGTCCTTATCTCAGCTGACTTTGAAGACCATACCAGGCAACTCAATAACCCAAATTTTGCTACAGTAAAGTGAAAAGGGATAAGCAGCCTAAATAGTGGTGCCACAGTCAACTAACACTCAGCAGCCATTCCGTGTAGCAACATTTACGGGTTCAGAAATAAGTAGTGGTGCTTCTTTCTGCCTATTTTTCTTCTTCCTGCCAAAAAAAAAAAATCACAAACTTTCCTGATTAGCTGGATGAGAGAGGCAAAATCAAATGAAGTCAGGGAATAGAAAAGCTGAATAGTGCCTCAACTGTTGGATTCTGCTTGCGAGGTGTCCTGGTCATCTAAACACATGATAAAAGTAGGATTAGATAAGGCTCATTTAACATTTGTGATGTCTGCTAGGCTTATATCTGCCTCATCCCATTAATATAATACCAGACAAAATACAATTATTGTGGGAAATCAGTGGAAGGTTATTTAAATAGGGAACTAAAGGGATTTGCAATACTAGTATTAAAGCAAAGCAGTTATTCAGTTGAAGTAACCCTTGCAAAAAGTAAATGCATCATTTTGAGGAAAATACCTAGATCCACTCCTTAAGTGGGACTTTTCTATATTATTTATCTCCTTTCCATCTTCATTTTCCATGGTCTTTTAACCACATTTCCTCTTGTTTTAAGATAAAACCCTTGTTGGCTAAGCAGAATACTTCTGCAAAACCTCTATCAGAGTTCACTTTAAAATAGTTTTTTTTCCCTTGGTGACCCCTAGCAACTCTGGCAAACAACCCAATTGGGCTAGATATATTTTTCTGTCTTATTTTCTGTATTAGCCAAGATGTAAAAAAAGATAACAAGCTGCTTAGTGTCATATGTACAGTGTAATTGAGGCATGGTCTCATGTTCTCCTGCCTATATTTCTAGAGAATGAGAACACCTCAGTAAGGTAATGTGCTGCAAGTCACATTCTAAACAAAGATGATTTCAAGATTCTTATAGGAAAATACGTTAATATACTAGCTATTTCCAAAATGGTTATTTGCAGGTAGTCCAGGAAAGTACTTCAGTTACCAGAGCAAATCCTGTTTGTGATGCTTCTGCAGACACAGAATAAGAGACTAAGGTGGAGGAAACCTGCTAAACACACAAACATCACTCCCTCTTATGTTTCAGTTCGACTTTGTTGAGCTCCTTGATGGAAGACGTCTGCTGACACAGGAGGCGAGAAGCTTGGAAGGACCTCAGCGGCAGCACAGAGCGTTTGTGCCCTTGGCCAGCCACGAGACAGGATTTATCCAGTATTTAGATTCAGGAATATGGCATTTAGCCTTCTACAATGACGGCAAGGAATCGGAAGTGGTTTCTTTTCTTACTACTGCTATTGGTAAGGATTTCCTCTGTTGTTCCTAAACTCCTAAATATCCCTTGGGGCCAGGTATTCCAATTGCATGATGGCTTTGTGTGGTTTTGGAGAAAATGCTTGGAGGGGATGGTATTTAGCAGGGTGCTGAATACTGTAAGACCCTAAATGTTGAGTAAGTATTTTGTAGGCCTTTTAAGTAACTATAACCATAACAAGATTCTTCCCAGTGCCAAAT
The DNA here is from genome assembly GCA_037013685.1 of Acridotheres tristis. Taxonomy (NCBI): domain Eukaryota; kingdom Metazoa; phylum Chordata; class Aves; order Passeriformes; family Sturnidae; genus Acridotheres; species Acridotheres tristis. The sequence goes on along the minus strand of CM072884.1, from coordinate 30,620,123 downwards.
GTGGATTACAAGCTGAAAAATCCTTGCTTTATTTTCTTACTTTGATTTTCCTTTTATTTAGTTGGCTCTTGTTGGTTTTGTTTGATTTTTTGTTTGTTTGATTGGCTTTTTTCTCTTTCTGGAGCAGAGGTGTAGGAATGGTTAAAGAACAGACAGCGGCACCACTCCACAGTTCTGTGTGACAGACAGTCCTGCCATTGAATACCATCAAAATCACTCAAGCTGGAGTTCAGGCAGAGTACTGGGGTTAAAACTCCAGTAAAGTGCAGTGTCAGCCTGGGTAGTAGCAACCGCGGTAACAGGAATCCCTGTTTCTCCTTGCTAACAGAAAGAAGCTGAGATTGCTTAAGAACAAATTAACTAAATAGGTCTTTTGACTTCCCTGGCAGTAAAATGCTCTGTCAGTTCAGCTCACAGGTATGGATTTGTTGCTGTTCAAGGAGGAAAAGATACTGCCAGTGGGTGCCTGACAGCACACTGAGTATTCTTCTTCCACCCTTTAAATATCTAAATCTGTTTCCGATTCAGTAATACTTAATTTTAAATTTGATTGACCTGCTGAAACTGTTCATATACCTGAATTCATTTGGTTGTAATTTAAAGATTAGTCCATAAAACTAGCACTCAGCTTTCTTATAACCACAGTGTTTAATGGACTTTTTTCTTTGCAGAAAAAAGCAGACTCATTCCAAAGCTGCCATTAATCCCTCTCCCAACAGAGGCATTGGTGTTGAGTCTCAGCTGTCTGCAATAGTAACCTAAGAGCTATGGGCCGTAATTTGTCTTGGCAGATTAATTAAAAAGTTTAGGTCTTACTAAAGCAAAGTCATTAATAACCCAATATTCCATTTTAGCACTAAAGTTTATCTAATGAAGAAATGGAAACTGCTGTAATACTGTGTTTTAGATTTAAAACCTGGAAGTGTGATGTTCTGTCTTGTTTGCAGTTGAGCAACAGTAGAAGTAGTTGTATATCAGCTTATGAAATTGAAGTCTTACTCCATAGACTGCAAATTTACTTCCATTTAGTTTACTTTAGTAATTTGATTTTTACTTACAACAACCACAGAAGCTTACGAGATTCTTCTAAAGGCAGCTTTTTTTCCTTGTCTAAGAATGTCTTCAGTTTAAAATTTCCCATCACAGGAAAGAAATCACTAAGGCTCTAACAGCAGAAAACACGTTTAAAGCACTGTCACTACTTGTTCTTGTTTTCAAAGTGATGTTTAAGTGTTCTAGCCAGACTTTTCTCTTGGCATCATTGCACTAATATGGGAAAAAACAAGAAGAAAAGAAAGGAAAAAAAGGATTTTTAATTTGTCTTTGAGCATCAAAGGAATGGTGTGGGTGAGAAGCATGTCAGATTGTCTTCAAGGCAATATTTTTATTTTGTTTTTGCTCTGCTCTACCTTCATGACTGCATGATAAGCAGAACAGTCCACAATATGGAGCCCATGATATATTCAGTATGTCCCTTGATGACCTTGAATCATGCAGTGTTTCTGTGATTCAGAAACAAGGAAGTTTTCTTTTGCTACAGAGGTGGGAATCACTTCATCCACTGGCAGCTGTATATCAGTACAAAGCTGTAGTGTAAAAAAAACTGTTTAAGTACAAGCTATGCATTTTGAAACAGACTTAAGTAAAAATTTTAGGTAGGAAAATGTGGCTTCTTGGCTAGAATTAGTCCAGAAAAGTGCAGCATTTGTATAAGTACCATAAAAACATTGTAACAGCCTTAACAAGTTGGTACCTTTTTCCTCAATCTAGATTTCAACAGCTTGTTAAAAAAAAAATAAACAGGTGTTTTGTGTAACTCTAATGCTTCAGAACCTTTCTGTTGTATTCATGAAGTCTGGCAAGACGTGGTTGCTAGATTGTAAGTACATAAATACTGTGGTACTGTAGTGTTATTTTTTTTTCTATTGCCCAAGTAGAGAGGATAAAGCAACCTGACAGTGCTTATGAACCAACGTGTAAAGTTGCAACACCAAACAAGTCACACGTGACGGGAGCCTTAGATCTGTCTGTGCAGAGTGAGGAACCTTCAAAGAAGTTGTGTTGACTGTCAGAGGCAAGCTGCCATTTAATTTGATTCCTGTGGCAAGACCCCCTAAAAAATCTCCCTTTATTATTCCACTAACATAGGGCTTACAGTAAGAGCAATTTTCAAAAGTATAGCTGTGATGCAGGAAGAAGTAGGATCCAGTGATCTGAGAAGAGGACCAGCAGCCTGGAACTCGTGAATTCTGATTGATGTGTTAATTCTGCCCCAGCCTAGGCTCATGCTTCAGCTGCTCACCGTGTAAAACTGAGGAGAATGACATTTCCCCAGAGATGCTGTGAGGGTGATAGAACTGCTGGGAAAATGAATGAAGCATTAATTAATAATCGCAGATAGTAGTAGAAAGCACAAAACTGATAACAGTGATCATAATGGTAAGTTCATAAAGCCAAACTGTGCAGCCATTGCTTCAGGCAACCATCCCCTGCGAGTGAGGACTCACCAAAATAAATGGCAATAGCTTTTACTTCAGCAATAAACATGCTGGATGGAAAGAGTGCTGATTTTCCAAGTCTTATCTGCTATGTTTCAACAGACCGAGCTGTTCAGAGCCAGCAAATCATTGCAGGTTCTGTATGACAGTATCAACTGCAATTACTGTGCAGTGCTTGCCTGGAATGATTTGGCTTCCATTATTCTAGTGGAAACTGGAGAAAAATGGAAAAAAGCATCTTTATTCTCAGTTTGATAGCACACAGTTAATTTCATAAATTGTGAGGCTGTCCATTATACAGCTTTGGAATGTGATAAAGCTGTAACTAAATCCACTCAGGAACGTTAGCATAGATTTTGAGGGCAGAGGATGGCAACTTGGCCTGTTTTCTAAACGGGTATGGAATCATCATTGAAGGTTAAGGTGGTGTCAAAATGTGTGCCTGTTACATGCACTGAATGTAAACCTGGGGAGAATACAGCCTTGTAATGCCTGTCAGAGCTTATACTGCTGAATAATACAGAAAGTTCAGGTGGAGGGAAGAAAATTATTCTGGAGAAGTTTTCAGTTTTTCTTAATAGGATTTTTATATCACATTCTTCCAAATTACAATTCATTACATTATAAGGGAATGGACAGTTAAGGTCTCCCATTAATAAAGTAACCTTTTTGTAAATTACGTTGGTGGCACTTTCTGAAATTCCTAATAGAAATACTTCTTCAAGAAGCACCTTGTAGATTCACAATTTGCCACTATCTGCCTGATAGTGGTAATTTATTTAGAGCAATCTTGTCTGGTGAAGCAAAATAGAAGGCTGAGGAATCAGCTGGAATCAGCACATCTGAGACTGAGATTTTTGGCCAAAAGTCTGCTTCGTAGAAGCAAGAAACATCTGAGAACCTGAAAAGAGCATCTGTGGAGTCAAAATGTCTTCCAGCAGCTGCTACTGCTGAGCTCAGGCAGTCTTGACTGTGCAGGGCCATTGAGAAATCAAAAGGAAAAGCAAAATCATTTGTCTGTGAGAGGAGAGCATCGCTGTTTACCAGCTTGTCACCCAGCAAGTGACAGGAAACACATGTAGAGCACCCGGGATAGGATGCAAGGTTTTATCTCATTCCTATCTTCTACGTGAGACAATGCTTAAGTTAAGAAAAGGACCATTTTTTCTGCCCCTCTACCATCCATAAAAAACCGTGCTGCAAGTAGTTTCCTCCATTGAAGTGCAAGACAAGCTCTAGTGTGATTTATAAGGGGCTGCCAGCACATCCAGCACTTGGCAATACACACCAAAAATCACGTGCCCTTCCTGCAGTAGGACAAAATGTAACCTACCCCATGCAGTCCCTAGGACAGCACTTCACACTCAGGAATGGTACCAGCAGAAGAAAATTCACAATCGGACTGAGCTCACAGCAGAGAAATTGCAGGGCACAGAGACAAGCACGGGACTGGGAGCCCTCCTTCTGTGAGAAGTGACAAGAATGGCTTCCTCAGCATTGTGTGAAAGTGCCTTTGTGTTTAGCTTGTTCTTAGCAAAGGGAAAAGGAAGAGTCTGAGTAGCTCAGATTTGCTTCCCTTGTTTCTGCTGCTTACATGTAAGCTAACTTAAATTCTAGCAATTTCCACTCCAGAGAGGATACAGAAGTGTGATCCACTTAGAGTGTCAAAGCTATTAATGTTATTTACACTTGCTTTGCTAATGTCTGGAAAAAAATTGGTTTCATGAAAATACTGAGGAGTCAGGATACTGTGGAGAGTAACATGGGATGTGATCTGTTCTGGCTTGTACTTTCCTTTTAGCTCCTTAATGCCTCAGTTACTCAAGTTAAAAGTCCCCCATGTACTATTAGATCTTCAGGACTCTGAAGGAGGAAAAGTGGTTTTAATGTCCCAGCTACCCTTTTCTGAACTTCTCCTTAGGCTAAAGAGGCTGAAAGTTCAGCAAGGACTTTGCTGCACCAGAACTCCTTAACTGCTAATGAAACTCCAACTTCTCCGTGTGGAAGAGCTCAGTTCTCCCCTATAACATGAGTATGGTCATCTTAGCCCTTCTGTTTCATAGAGGGACATGGAGCACTCCCACCCTGCGGTAACCCTCTGCACATATTAGTTAGTAACCCATTCCTGCCTACACTCACAATTACTTTTTTGCTCTGCATAGAAAAATAAATGCAGCAACATATGAGAACTGTACCAGGACGGAAAATCGTCTAGTTTTTCATATTATTGATCTCTGTCCTACAAAATAACAGCAGAGCTTTGCAGGATCTGCAAATAGTTTTTTCGAGTTTGACTCTGTGTGCCCTCCTACAAGCAGACATCTGATGCTCTCTCAGATGGGCAGTGATTTTTTTGATGACTCTCTTGTTGCTCCCAACCCTTTTTTTTATGCTTTGTTTCCTGCTTTCCTCTCTTACCTAGCTTCTCTGAGTGTGGCCAAGCTCATAGGTCTCAGGTACTAGTTAGAAAAGATACAGTCACTCAATTCAGGTAGAAAGCAAAAAATGCATTTATGAGTCCCTGCCAGGCTGTGCTAGGTTTTTCTCTCCTTGTGTATTTGATCTCACGATTGACATTCTGTTGACAGGTCTGCTTGACTGAAAATGCTTATCCTCAGAGCAGGTTCAGGCTATGCTGCAGCACTGCAAAGTGTCTTCCTCTAAACATCCAGCTGGCCACAGAGTGTGAGGTCCTCTGTGAGAGTTGAACTAGTCCATACAGAAGGTTGGAAAGAAGACAGGAGATTGCCCTCTCCATCCTAGCCAAATCCAGCCCAGTCTGGTAGGTTCAGTATCACAAGGCAAGACAGAAATGTGAGGTGAATTCCCTCTGCCTGAGCTTTGCGAGCTGCAAGAATTCCCCACTCCAAGCAGGTATTGTAGTGTGCTTAGAGATTTCACTTTCATCCAGCCCATGTGTAAATCTAGTCTGTTCTCTTTATAGGGCTTAATAAAAAGCAAACATGAGCTGAGCCTGGATTTGGAAATGGAAAGAGGGCTGTGCAGAGGTGAAACTTTTCACGTTAGTTTGCACTCATATCCAGAGTTTGTTTGCTATACTCAATAAAACAGTGATGATGATTTTGGATAGGTAGTGACACAGCCCTTAAAACTTCAGCAGCTACACATCAACAGCAGCTTTATCAGTGCTCTCTTAATCTTTTCACGTTTTTCCTCAAAACTGATGCACAGCCTCATTTCCCAGCGAGCCAAGCCAAGAGGATGAGCATGTTCCAGTGTTGGAGTTTGTGTCTGCCTTTTCAGACAACTCCAAACAGATCAAACATTCCTCCTGGTTTTTAAATCCCTTTCAGCTTGTCAGTAATGTTTGTACGTGATCCTATGGTACACTGCTCCCTAAATGTTAAGTGCAGCTTTCTGCCTGCTGCTGCTTAGATCTACAGTGCTTCCAAGGAACAGGAAGGCCAACCAATTGTTTCAAATCTAGATGTTACTTGTAGTAACCTTTTTTCTCTCTGCAAGTGTCTGAAACAATTCTTGCATAATAACCCCGCTTCCCAAGCTATAATGGCAGGCAAAATTATTATTTCAGGATTTTTCTATTGAAAACGTAAGGCATCTCTAATAAAGAGGAAATTAGGATATGTCTCAAAGATAATTAAATAATAAGAAGCCTGTAAAGGTCAGATGCTTGGCTGTGAAAAGTTCCACGGCTGCCCTTTCTGTGTGGAGTGTATCTCTTCAATGATGATCAATGAATAAAAGATAGCAGTAGAAAACTAAAATGTGTAAAGATAGCTTAGTCTTAAAGCAGAGATGCAGTAATGTATTTAATGTTAGATTTGAACTTTGTTTTTTAAATTTTGATTTCTGTATGTACACACCTCTTTCAATAGGTGTTAACATTACGAGTGATAACTTGGCTGGTGAAAATAGAAAAATGAACAGGTACTTTCATTTATATTGTTGTATAAAAGGAATTAGGCCATGCTTCTAAAGACTGTTTGGATGCCAGTAAGTACTTGTTACGTCTCAGTAGAAGTTAGATGTCTGAATGTCTTTAATGTTCCAGATTTTGTCTGGTTTTAATCATGCTTTAAAGTGGTAGAAAAATGAAGGTAGATTTGTCTTTTTGAAAAGCTTTGCCTACATCTGTACTTACATGGACTGGTAGCATTGAACTTGTATGTCCATGTGCTGTGTTCAGGCAGGCAAGTTCTCTTGATCTGACAGAGCTTTTACAAAAGGTTTATTGATTGGGGGAATTACTTTAGTTTTAGAGTCAAGAACAGGTTTATTTATTGAGGAAGTTAAAGGCCTCTTTCTTTCTTTCTTTCTTTCTTTCTTTCTTTCTTTCTTTCTTTCTTTCTTTCTTTCTTTCTTTCTTTCTTTCTTTCTTTCTTTCTTTCTTTCTTTCTTTCTTTCTTTCTTTCTTTCTTTCTTTCTTTCTTTCTTTCTTTCTTTCTTTCTCCATCCCTCCCACCCTTTTCTTTTCTTTTCTTTTCTTTTCTTTTCTTTTCTTTTCTTTTCTTTTCTTTTCTTTTCTTTTCTTTTCTTTTCTTTTCTTTTCTTCTCTTCTCTTTTCTTCTCTTTTCTTTTCTTCTCTTTTCTTCTCTTTTCTTCTCTTTTCTTCTCTTTTCTTCTCTTTTCTTTTTTCTTTTCTTTCTGTTCTTTCATTCTTTCTGTTATTTCTGTCCCTGTGTTTTTCTGTTCACTTTTTTTCAGAACAGCAGAGTTCTGCCTTAATAACATGGCATGTAAGTGCTGTCTTGAGGGGTTCTGGAGAGATGTGTAAAACGGTGCATATGGTTTTCGTTTTTACACTTTTGTATATAGCTCCTTCCACACAGCCCAGACTGTGGGCTAATGTAAGCACAGCTTGTTTTATTCCTGTGTCGTATTGCTGAACTGCTAGAGCAGCTTTGGGCATGCTTTTCTTTCCATGAATGCTCCCCTGCTAAAGCACAGAAATAAGGTTGTGAGAGTTACTTGTCCGCTTTGGCAAACAAAAGGAGAACTCTTTCTGTACCAGAACAACAGACACTTTAAAGCCTCACTTTTCCAAAGGCTGTATTCACGTGTACATACTTGCATGCAGGACTGCAAAAGAACAGAAGACAACATCAGCACCTTGGGAGTCACTGGACCAATCTTCATTTTGCATAGGGGCTAAGCAGATGAAAAAGACATGGTCTGTGCAGTCACTCCTGGCATATGTTGATTTTTTAAAAGATAACAGCTGATCTGTGTATCAGATGTGTGACTGCTTTCTTTTGCTGAGTGCTACAACAGTCTCAGAAAAAGTTTCATAGATTATCTTAAACTGATTTCTAGACAGCTTGCTGGAGGCTCTGAGAAGGAGCAAGACTTGACCACATTTGTGCAGCGAGTCTGCAAGGAGCAGGAACAGAGCCATAAGTACTGGTTTTTGTCTGTCCTTGACAGGAGACCACCAAGAGTACAATGCAGCTGCCTGAGCACAGGACTTTGGTGGCACCTGAGATGCCCCAGAGAACTGGGGACATCTCTGTAGGGGGCAAGGCTGACCTGGAACCTGGAGGGGAGTCAGGCTCTTGTGTAGCAGTGGCTGCAGACCAGACATCCTGCTTGAGACCATGTCCCTAGCACCAGGCATTTACCTAACTGAGCCTCACATATCAGTCATTCCAGCCAGTACATCCTTAGTTATCAGGCTGGAGATATTCACTGAAGACTTGGTGTAAAATGAAATTTCTTTTTTTTAATGCACCCAAAATTATAACATTGCTAAGGTTTCATAGCATTTGTTTGACCAAAAGAGATAACATTTGTAGTTCTCTCTGTGTGTGTATGCAAGAATGGTTTGCTTTTTTCCTCCTGTAATACACCAACTGAAAACATCATTTAAAATGAAACTCAAGGCCAGATTTAGCCTTGCCCTGAGCTATGACAACAGAAAATATAATGTACTGAACGTGCAGTAACTTCCCTCTTGGTAGTGCAGCTCCAGAAGTTGAACCCTGAAGGCTGAATAATTGTTGTTTCCTGTATTAGTTTGTAACAATTTATGAGAGTGGGAAAGAACAAAAAAAAATTCTTTGCAATCCCCTGGGCAAATAGGGGATATGAGAGTTTCATCTACCAGGGTGAAATTCAGGTTTAAAAATATTCCAACTGCAAAAAAGGGAATCTAGGAAGAAAATAACTGTTCATAGTGTGTCTTTCTAGATTTCCACAGCCATGTCATAGTTATGTTACAAGTATGGATTAAAGTCTTATTTTTCTTGGAAGCTGCATTGTAAAAGGAAAAAGAAGAAGACTTCAGTCCAACAGCTACTCTTTGTTTAAAATCATTCACTGAATTTTTTTTCCCAGCTAACTTCCAACCTGTGATCACATTTCAAGTGCTTTGAAACAGAATGTGTTTTCAGATGGTCAATATATGATTCCTTCAGAAATGTATTTCAGGACCCTTTTGTGCTTTTAGCATTTCTCACGTTGTAAGGAAAGAAAGTAGTGTTCCCTGTTTGGCCCTATGGACAGCAGAAATACATTAGCAGGATTTCCTAAAAGTCAAGGGAGATTTGCCATCAAGTTAAATGGTCATAATGCATCAACCAGTGCCCAAGTGCTTTTGAAATCCCATTAAACTTTATGCTTTCAACCATCTGGGAGCTTCCCATTATAAGGCATTCTGCACTGGAAAGATTTCTTCTTAATAAGGAAGCAGTAAGAGAGAGGAATTAATCAGGGAGATAAAGATAAAGCCCTCTCTCAAAGGGCAACCCAAATTCAGACCAAATGTGGCAAAGGTTTCTGAAACAATCAGGCTTATTCTCTTCTTTGTTTACTCCTCAAACTATTCCCACTTGGTCCCTCTTTCTGTAGAACAGAAGTTGAAAATAGGACAGAAAAAAGCTGACTCTTTAGTATTTCCAGCTGGGCCTGGAGTGGAATATGCTCAAAATAGTGTGAGAAAGACTGATATGATTGTGGTGAGAGCCATTTGAGTACCTGGATAGACATCTCAAACCAGGCCTAAAAGCCGAAGTACAGACAGCTCAAGGGAAAATGTGCTCACATGATGTACTGTGAAATTTGGCAAAATCAGCGGCTCTTGATTTCATTAAGCAGCCCAACTGCTCCTGAGCACCAAAACTTCTGTGCTTCACCATCACCTTGTAAAATGGCCCAGCCTGTAGAGTCACTCCTGGCAGGGGCAGGTGTCTCTTGTCAGTACCCTCATGGAGGAGGGGGTGTATCTGCACTTGCAAATTGCTTTTTTAAAATGTTCTTACAGAAAAAGAGGAGGGAGACTAACATGCAATTCAATATTGTGGTTACTGTCCTGCTCTCTCACTTTCCAGATTCAGGAGTGATTTAAAGAGTTATTTAAAGGACTGCCTGCTTGTTGCCCTTTTCCTAATTTAGCATCCTTATACCTGCATGTGAAGATTAGAGTTCCGCTGGGATGTGAGAGCAAAACAGGGTTATATGCATGGGTCCTTAATTAAAACAGACCTCCCAGCCTTAGGAAAAAGAAAAAAAAAATCAAAACCTGGCACAACATCAACTGGCATTAGCAGTATCAGCATCATACTTAGGTGCCCTACAGAAGAGGAAACTGTGAAAGAGCACTCAAAAATAATAACTGAGTTTCCATGATGCTGTCAAGAATTTCACATCCCAGGCTTCCAGGTGTGGATTACTTGAGCTAGAAGTATAAAAGCTGTGTACAACACACATGAAGCAGAAAAATTGAAATCTCAGCAGGTGATGATGTACTCTAAGAAGGAATCAGTCCTTTAAAACTTCATCTGGGGAAGGAAGGGGAGGAGCAAGAGAATACCAGACCTAGCAGTTCCACATTTTCTTTGTTTCCAGGGCATATTCTTTCCCCTTACTTTTTTTTTTTCCTTTTTTCTTTTGACTCATAGTGTCAAATCTGATGCTTGAAGACATCTGAAACCTGTTTTATCCCCTCTCACCTTCACGTCTGCCTTGGCATGGTTATCACAATTACAAGGGCAGGTGACAGTTCTCTAGGCTTAGAATCCAACCTCTCCTGCAGTGAAATTCAATCAGGTAGCATCATTTCTTTGAAAAATAAACAAGACTGCAAGCTCTGCAACTGGGAAGTAAATTAAATGTGTTCACAAAGCTTCAGAATCCTCTTTGCCTTTCATGTTATACTGCTTGACTTCCTATTAAAATTATTGCTGGCGTAGTCAGGGCAGTGACAAGGAGCATTTTTGTGAAAGAGAGATGTTATTGCAATGAGCTTGTAGGTGTCAGTTTTATCCTGGACAAGCAGATCTAGGAAAAATAAAATGTGGCTTCTTAAGGTTGCTCTAGTGCAGCAGCAAAGAATAAGGTGAAATAATGTGGCATCTCTTCAGTCTCCCAAGCAATGTAATTCAATGTGAGAGGAATGCTGGGCACTACTCATGGCCCTTTTGCACTGATGTGGCTGACAGAGGATTTCAAGGTCAATTTCATGGAATCTACCTGCTTGCTGCCTTGCTCCTTGTACCCTCCCTCCCTCCCAGCAAAACATTTTTGTTAGTCAGGGGAACACAACTAGGCAGAAAATAGATCATTGGACCATTAGGAACAATATATTTCTGTGTGACAATAAATATATGTATTTGTTTGATGCAGTAAACAATTCTATTCTAATTATTTGTTTATCTCCTTTTTTAGTTTACTCACTATTTTCGAATTAATGCATCGTTGTATAGAGATAGTCAACATTTATTAGGAAAGGGTAAAACCTTTTATCGTACCAATTAGTATGTATGCAATATCTTCCTGGGCTGGTAGATGAGTAGCTGTGACAATTTATTTTAGGCTGAGCAGCTACACATACCTTCTCACCAGCACTGAAGAAAATATTTTGAGGCCACTTCTTACGTAGTGGTGGAGTAGACTACTAGTTGAAGGGACCAGACAGGATGCTTAAAAAGACTCTGCTCTTTCCTTTGCATCTCAGTTCTAATATGGAATATTCTCATTGGTACGGTTTTTTGTAGTCCGTGAACCTTCATTTCAGAACTGAGATTAGCGTTGATTCATTAAGGTCTAATTGTCCTCCTGCAGTGCTATTCCTACATGTTTCTGACACCAAACGCTGCCATCTCCAAAGCAACTTTTTGAGGTTATCAAATGAAACAGTTATATTTGAATTCATACAGCCACACCGCACTGAATGGCACTTAATCAGTTCTTAGAAAGCAGTCCTGGTGCTTATTAACTCCCCCAAAAGCTACTGCCTTCAGTTGCCAGCTAGATAACTGTTTTTTCTTTGCCAATAGAATAGATAGTTGCCTTTAAATGCCTAGGAAATTATGATGCTTGGTGGGAAGTGCAGGCTATAAAATATTTATCTTTAACACACAGTTGTGTTACTGCACCCTCTAATAGGATTTGGTGTCAGGCAAACATCTACCTTGGCCTCTGGCCCAAAGATAGGGAAACAAGCTATTAAGTTGAATGTTGCATAGTAAATAAATAAGGTGGAAATACTGTTAAAGTAGTTGTACTGCTGACCAGCAAACATGGTGAGTATATAAAAAAGAAGTCCATCAAGAGTTTAGCAATTTGTCTATGTTCTTAATATGTTTATTGTGTTGCATCTGGATAAAGGTAATTCATGTTGGTAGTTGTGAGCCAGGCCAACAGATCTTTATAGAGTTCACCACAGTAGAATTGGCTTTCATGGGGCTTTTTGTCAGCAGCAAAGTGGTCCCCTGAGCAGAGTATTAGCCTGGGAGCTTTGTCCCTGTCACATGAGTCAATTTATAACGTGAAGGAAATTGTATTTGTCCATGCCTCAGATTAACAACCTAGAAAAAAAAAGAAATGGTAACAATTAGCAAATTTCATATTGAACTCGATAATGCCCTTAAATAAAAGATAGTTTAGTGTGAAGCCTTATTGTGGGTATAGGCTGGATCATGCCAGTTCATGGCTTCACTCAGAGTAATGGGTGATTACAGTGAGAAAACTAGCAATGGGATAAAGATTTCAGCCAAGTTTCCCTCAAAATCTGTCAGCTGTGAGTTTACTTGTACTGAAAAACATGCCCTGAAATAAATGGCAAAAATAGCAGATCAATGTTATTTTATGCAGTATGTTGAATTATAGCTGCTGAGAATACTTGGGGAACTTTTTTTTTTGTTTGTTTCTTTCTTTGTTTTGATAATTAAAGCTCATGAGCAGAAAGGACCTTAAAGAGTACTACAGAAGAAGAGTTTTGCTCTTGGAGAAGTCTAGGCTTTCACACTTACTTGATGTTTTCCATTTTTTTTTTTTTATGAATCCAGAAAGAGTTTTGTACATTCTCCTTTTCCTCTCTGAGGTAGACTGTTCTAGGTTAGGGAGTACCTGCTTTGTGAGACAGGGCATTTCCATACTGTTCTCCAGAATGAGATAGTGTGGATTTGAAGACCAAGTGTCTCATTATGTCATTTAGACTTTCTCTCAGAGAAGTATGACGAGAGTATAATGGAGAGTATGTATGAGTATATGGAGAACTGAGAAGATGCTCATAGGACTTGAACACCTCTCCTATGGAGACAGGCTAAAGGAGTTGGAATTGCTCAGCTTGGAGAAGAGAAGGTGCCAAGGAGACCTTGGAGCTCTTCCAGTACCTAAAGGGGCTACAAGAGAGCTGGAGTAGGACTTTTTACAAGAGCATGGAGGGATAGGACAAGGAGGAATGGCTTTAAACTGACAAGTGGGTTTAAAGGTTTAGATTAGATATTAGGAAGAAATTCCACACTGTGTGATGAGGCACTGGCACAGGCTGCCCAGAGAAGCTGTGGCTGATGCATCCCTGGAGGTGTTCAATGCCAGGTTGGATGGGCTGTGGAGCAATTTGGTCGAGTGGAAGGTGCCTCTGCTCATAGCAGGAATATTGGAACCAGGTGGTCTTTAAGGTCCCTTCCAATCAAAACCGTCCAGTAATTCTGTGATTCCATAAAATGACTTGTTTTTTTCAGTTGCTCATTAGACTGTGAAGCTGGCAGAACATTTAATTCCATAGGCAAGCTTCTGCATTCCCTATCAGAAGCCCCACCACCTCAAGTTTTGCCGGTGTGTCCCTGGTGTGAGTTGTTTGCTTTCGGACATTTCACTCCTATCGCCACACTGTGTTTTCAGTGTTCTCTTTGGACACAATAGCAAAACTTGATGAAGGCATCATCCATCATCCATTGGCTGGCCCTCCAGTTATTAATCTCTGCCCTTACCGGCTGGTGTCAGTCAGATCTCTTCAGGGATTTGGAAGCCAAGAGAAAACTGTGGGAATCAGACTGGAAACAGAGAACATATGTATCTCTTTCTAAAAAAGAATTGTTCATGGTCTCACAGTGAACTTTAACAATTAAATAAAACAAAACAAAAACATTGTCGTGATTCTCTAAAGGAGTTCCCATGGTACTATTCATAAAACACCATATGGAATTTTGTATATATTGGAAAATACTCCTCTAATTATGTGAACAGCTTACAGAATAAGCTGTGTAATGGAGACTAGAAGCCAGCCATAACTGCAGTGGCGTATTTTTACTTATTTACTGATAGTGTGTCACATCTGTAGCAATGTTGACTGTGAACATACTCAAAAGAAAGACAGCTGCCTTGTGCCACTGACTTAGGGACTCCCTGAATGTTAAGTTGTGTCCCTTCTATCCCAAATGATAATAATTTGGCTAAGCCCTAGCTTCTGAAAATGTCTGTTTGATTCTTCATTCTTTCCAGGGTTCTCCCATCACGACTCCCTAATTTCTGATGCCAAGTCACCCACCTCCTCCTGTTTATCTTGAAATGTAGGTGTTAGAGCAGTGTGCATGAATGTGTGTGCACTTAAGACATGCCAAAGGGCTAGAAAATTGTCTGAGGTGCCCAAAAAGCAGTCTGTAACCACTGAAACAAAATTCAGTCCTACGTTGAAAACAGAGGTTTGTATGAAAAGCCCTGAGTGAGTATAACTTACTAATACCTGTAATATTCAAAGTAAAAAGAAATTCCACGTTATAATTCTGCCTAAGAATATAAATAGGAGCATGCACAGTGTTGCACACACAGCTTGCAGGCTAACTGTTCACAAGCCTCAGTCTCAGCCTTGTTTGTGCTCATTAGCTCTGGAGTTTCTGAGGAAAAAAAATTGTGTTTATTTAACACTTCCTTTATGGAAGTACTTTGGAGTTGTTTGGGAATAGCTTTGAGACGAAGATGCACTGCATGAAACTGCATCACTTTTCAGAATAGATTCTCAGTAGTGGAAGAACTTTTGGGAGTCTGTGAAGACCTTAATTGCCCTGAATCACCAGGAAAGTTTGCGTCCTTAACTGCTAAAAAAAAGCAAGTGGCACAAGTCACAGGGGGAGTAGAGTTCCTTTTCACTTCATCTCATCTCTATCAGGCAGGTTATTCCAGGACAAATAGAGGTTGTGTAAAATGAGAATACATTTAAAATGTTACTCTTGGCTATATTAGAAAAGCAAGGGACATCAGAGGAAGCAGTGAAATGGGATGAAAAACTTTTTAGGGGCCTATTCTATTATTAATAGTATAGGGTATTCAGGCCACAGGTAAGAGCTACTGGGGTGCTTCAGTGAGGAAGGTAAAATGGGTTTCATCCACCTGTTTTTTAATTCCTTTTGAGTCAGCCACTATATAGCATGAAGCAGTTTAGCCACACTTGCAAAGAAGTGTCTGGGAAACCAAAGATTGAGGAGGTAGTGATATGTGTGCATATCACTGCAGCTTTACAAGGAGAAATGCCAGATCTGCATATGAATCAGAAAATAGATGTGAATATTTTTTTAATGTCAGTCACTGTCAGCAGGGATCTGACCAGTTAGAGGTGTCTATGCTGAACTAGTCAGAGGAGAAAAGGATGCACTACCAGACTAAAGGTTCTTACATGGACTCACCCAGAGATTCTTGAAAGGTTGGTTACCTAAGCACAGCTCTGCTCCATTTCTGTGGTCACTCTGAACTTCTAAATCCCTTTATGCATAGTCATTGTAGTGGACAAAGTAATTCAGTTTAATCTGCAGTGGACATCAAATTGGTGTGCAGAGTCTTGCCTGTCTTGTTCTAGGAGTCACAGACAGGCCAGCTGAACCCACTGTAACTACAAAATAATGTTTCCAGTAGCAAAGATTACCATTTAGCTGATATGGTGCATTGTCACAGTTCGGAACAGTTGCTGTGCTTGATGTTTTGCTACTTTTTAGATACTTCCTAGATGTTTCTGTGGGTCTTTTTATTATTTTGCTTAAATACTATATTGCCAAAATATACCAAGAAAGCTATATGGATATTTACTCCTCTTCAAGATCTCTGTTTAGTCCATTAAAGCAAAAACTTGGGAAAAAGCTTTTAAAAATAGTTTTTAATATTCTAAAGGTGGTGTTAATGCTGGGAGTCTGTCCTGCATCAAGCCCTGAGGTATTCCCCTGGACTTCAAAGGTCACAGCTGTTGCATCTATGCAGTGTTGCTCCACCTTGCAGCCCCTGACCCAGTGTGGCAGGGGGGTGGTGAGGCGTCACAGGACAACTGCACTAATGCTGAATAGCACGGCCCTTCTCTTCCCAGTTTTCAGGCAGCAGGGGAAAAAGAAAAACCTCTAGTTCTTTTTTTCTGCTGCATTCTGCCTTTATTTTTTG
Organism: Acridotheres tristis; assembly: GCA_037013685.1. Taxonomy (NCBI): domain Eukaryota; kingdom Metazoa; phylum Chordata; class Aves; order Passeriformes; family Sturnidae; genus Acridotheres; species Acridotheres tristis. The sequence goes on along the minus strand of CM072884.1, from coordinate 30,604,005 downwards.
CCACCTTTTGAGCCTAACCACCTCATTGGAGGGTCTGACAACTGCCAGAACCAGCACAAGAAGAGGGATCTTAGAGTTGTTCTTAGGATGAGAAGATTAGAGGAAAGGGACTGACCCTTTCAGCGACAGGAGCAGTTAAATCTCCTTGCCTGTCTCATTATCTTTTTTCACAAAACTCACACTCAGTTCTTCAGGTGTGTAAGTACTTACATAATTAACTTATTTTTCCTATTCTGCATATATTTCTTGAAGAGAAAAAAAATACAAGTATTGTAAAAAAGCATAGAGGAAAAAAGGCAAAAAGTGAATTCATTTTGTTTTTCAGCAGTGACATTAACTCATTTCAAAGTTCTGAGGATTTGTATACACATGGGCTAATCTTAACTTTTCATTTACAGGATAGACTTGTGTTTATACCTCCTATGAAGTGAGAGATGGTATTCCTAAATATCAATATAAATGCACAAGGCCTGCGTCATTATTTCTTTATTCTAGGAACCATGGCTGCACTTTGATTAGAATAAAGATGGCAGCTCAAGCCTAAAGGGTTGTCTGCATGTTGTGACTGTTTCCATACACCATCAAGTGAATACCTATTTAACTACTGAGGGTTAGAAAACTGACAGCACTTCATTGTACCTTTCTTGCTGCATGGAGATGTCTGCTTATGAGATGTGTGAAGCCAGGACTTAAAACATAAATGCTTTAAACTGGTTTTATTATGTAAAATTGCAGTTGTCCTTTATGAATGATTAAATTACACCACAGCCTTTAAAATGTCCTTCAGAAACCTCTGCTCTTTGGCAAACACCCATCCAGAAACCAGCTTCCTTTCATTTGTGATTAGAAACTAATCTGTACATCTCTGCTGCCGCTGGTTCTCTTCACTTGCACTGATTGGGAGTTTACAAATAACTTTGCTCCCACAAGGTCTCGTGAAGTTCATCTGTGCAAATGCGGTCATTATTCACAGGGCTGAGATTTTCACCCCACTCTGTGTGCCACTAGTGCCCCTGCTGTATAACCAAATCCAATTCTCATCTGATAGGCATCTCCCTCAGAGAAAATGTGAAATAGCACTGTAGAATGAACCATGGTATTTATTACAATGCCTTTAAAAGCGCCACTCACATTTTCTCAGTTTTCACTCACAGTTCAGTGTAAGAAAATAGGATTATTTTCATTCTCTTTTTTATGTGTTTACCAGCTTGTGTTGTTCTTTCATGAAAGATATGTTTTAGCCCCAATATTCTGAATTCTCCTCAAAGGAGAAGTGCTAAATAACATTTTGCTTACCTGTTAACTTCCCCTGAAAAATTAATAGCTGATGTTTTTGCCAAAGTCAGGGAATTTAAGATGATAACTAGAAACAGAAGAAAATGTGGAACAGACCCATTTTTGTTCCACCAAATAGAAATTAGCCCCAACATTTTGAGCTGTTAAAGATATATATTTTATAATGTATAATGTATTATATTCAATACAATATTGCAGAGCAAATAAAAAATATGTTTAGAAGTATTTCTTGAACAGGCAGATAGGATGAACCAAAGGTCTGTGTTCAGTAAGTTCATAGGGGAACATATCTATCATCATTCAGCTCTTCTTGGCACAAATAGAAGCCTCAAGGTCACCTAATCAAGTCAATAAAACTGGACCAAAAATGCATATTCTGCCATGAGAGTTGTGTGTATTGCATCCCTGCAATAAATTGAAAGAGGAAAAATGGTCATAAAAATATACAGGAAGAAAAGACATTTGGAAGTTTTCAGGTACTGAGAGAATGCCAGACCTGATAGGTGCTGAGCAGCTCGTATTTAATCACAGGATTTGTAGTTGAATGATCCATTGGTGTAAATGGATGAGCAGGGTTTAGTGCAGCTCACGCTAATGCTTTCTCCCCAAGTGTAGCAGTTGCTTTGAAGTTTCAACAGTCCTGCCCATCCAGAGCCCTCCTAAACTCAGAGATGTTTTCTTGCCTAAAGAAGTGTCTGAATTCTCTTTTGTTTTCCAGAATCAGTGGATAACTGTCCCAGTAATTGCTATGGGAATGGAGACTGCGTGTCTGGGACTTGCCATTGCTTCCTTGGCTTTCTGGGCCCTGATTGTGGCAGAGGTAGGAATTTATGCTTGATTAACTGCGACCCTCTCCCATTCAGTTAACATTTTCTTCTGGAAATTATATTCATGATGGTGTCTTTTGCAAAGCACTAGTCACCTAGTGTGGGGATGCTGCAGTAGAGTGGAAGCAAGTTGATCTGTGAATTTTGTTTGCCGCAAATACGCTAAAATTTTGCTCAGCAGCTGAGGGATCTGTGGGTATTCACACTGGAGAAAAGAAGGAACAGTCTGGGCTCTACAACTGCCTGAAAGAAGGCTGCAGCCAGGTGGGGATCGGTCTCTTATACCAAGTAAGTGATAGTACAAGAGGAAACATCCTCCAGTTGTGCCAGGGGAGGTTTAGATTGGCTATTGGGAAAAATTTCTTCAGCAAGGGATTCAGGCTGCTCAAGGAAGTGGTGGAATCACCGTCTCTGGGAGTGTAGGTGTGGCATTTAGGGACATGGTTTAGTGGTGGGCTGGCAGTGCTGGGCCAAAAGTTGGACTTGATCTTGGAGGGCATTTCCACCCTTACTGATTGTATACTAATCGTGACTGCTGTGCCCTTAGGAGCAACACAACCCCTTGGGCTGCTTGTGGACAGGAAAATGTCACACTGGAAATTTTCTCTCTGGAAGTGACTTTGGAAAACATGATTTATAAATGTGGCATTATGGTTTGTTTAACAGAGCACTTTTATCATGGTGTGGCATGACACTACAATAATGCTACTTTCTGTTAAGATACTGATTGTACAAAAAGTACCTTGCAAGTCTGCCTGAGCCTGGCTGTGGGGAATAGGGCAGTGTTAGAGTAAGGCTAGGAGTGGAATAATGGCAGGAACAAATAGTTACTCTGGCCAAAAGTGAAAACACTGTGAGGACTGGGAAGGAGACTTATCCCAGTAAACAGTATAATACATTTTTCTGCTCAAGTGATAAGTATTTTTAATAAATGGGTTTGGAAGGGTTTTCTTTGGCCTGAGTGTTTTAGGTTACTTAAACATTTAAAAAACAAACTGAAATACTTTTAGTAAGAACACATTTCAAATCAAGATATCAAAACCTTGCATGTAGGAAATGACAGGATACTGTGCATCAACCTTTTCAAGGCCTTTTTTGGCTCAAACAGTCCAACAAACTAAGAACAGACTTATAAATCTGGGGAGGGGGGTAGCACAGAACGTTAGTGCCCACCCAAGGAGCTGCGGTGAGGCTGCAGGTCAGGCTTTACCCCAGCTCATCGCTGCTTTGGAAAGCAGGCTGGCGCCTTCCCAAGAGAGAGCTAAACTCTGTCCAACCCCGGCCCTCTCCCCCTCCAGCTGAGCTGGGTCACATCCCAGCAGCGAGCCGGGAGACAGAGATAAGGAGCCGTGCACCCCCAGGGCAGGCGGGAGCTCCCTGCCAAGGCAGCGAGGCCGGGCTGAACCCGGCGGGGTTTCAGAGTTCACAGCCCAGTAAGATGGATGTGGCAAGCTGTGTCCCTGAGAGCTGTTATGTCAAACTTCTTGCTGACTCAGGTTACACTTGGTTTGCATTTCCTTACACTTGGTTTGCATTTCCAAGCTCCTTTTCAAATCCCTAGAGCTGGAGACAAAAGGAGTTTTTTTCCATGTCCCATAGCATATTCCAGCTCACACCTCCTAACTTTCAGTAGGGGCAGAAGTTCAGGGCTTGTTTCCCCCAAGGCTCCCTTTACAGTCTGTGGAGAAGAACAACTTTCTTCACTGTGAGTCAGAGTACTTAAACTCTTGTTCTGAATCCATTTTCAGAGGAGCTCACCTCCCCTCCGGGGCTATATCCTGAACTTTCTCAGGCTTTGCAATGGAGCCATGTGAGTCTCCCATTTCACCAGAGCACATGCTCTAGCTGCTGTGAACACCTTTTATTCAACTCTGTCTTTTCATTAAGAATCATCTAAGTTCATATCACAGGTTGCACTCGCCCTTTAGGAAGGCAGAAAAATACCTGGAATGCCAAATATATATTTATGTATGCATGTCCACTCAGCATGTAAAATAGATCATGTTACCATGAGCATGACATCCAAGGATTCCAGCATTGACTTCCTGTTGGTTTTCAGGGGCATCAAAGATTCTTCTTTTGATCCACAAATCCCTCAAAAGGCAGCATGTGTTGAGGCTGTTAGGGTACCCATCTGCAGCCCTTCACAATCCCTGTATGGAGCAGCAATCCTTAAATAAACAGGTTCCTGCTCACATGAAGAATTCCATGGATTTCTTGGATGTTCCTTTATGTTAATTCAGCTTTGTAATTCACCGTCCAAAAGAATGGGAAACTCTGGAACAGAAAGCATTTCTCTTTTTAGTAATGGTTAATTATTAATGTATTATTAACCAATGTTTTTCAACAAAATAAGTGAGAGCAAGTCACCAGAGGTGTGTTCCATAGGCTTTTTGAAGGTTTTCTTGGACACAGGAGGTGGTGTTTTCAAGTTCCGTATAAAGTAAACAAACAAACAAACAAATGATCTTACTCTCTGATGCTCAGCTTTGCATTTGGGTTGCTGTTATCATTACCACACTAGAGAGTTACTGTAATTTTGCCATCATAGACATTGTTGGAATCTGAATGATAAAATAATAATTATATATCTTTATACATGGAAAAGAGTTGCATAAGTAACAGGAGAAAAAATTCAGAAACCTTTTTTGTCTTTATTATTATTGCATGCTACTCAGGAGGCCTTGTTCTCACCATTGCCTTGACATCTGTAGCAGTGCTTTCTAGGTGATGCTGAATGTGATCTCCACAGAAGGCTCTGTGGAGTGTCAGTCTCACTGCAGATGGCCAGTAATTTATCTGATCTTTTACTGAGTGATCAGTTGTCTTGTCAGGAAACATGTAAGTCTTTCTCAGCAACCTCTCCGTGGTTAAAGGCAGTTATTCTTTCTTCTTGTTGAAAAGAACTGCAGACTGTCCCCTGCCAGTGCCCTGAAAAAACAACATCCATTACTGAGCATTGAAATTTGATATGGGAGGGGCAAAAAATTCCATCCCTTCACTGAAAAGTAAAATTACAGAGTGAGTGTGCTGTGAACCATGCACACAACAGGGTGTATCTTAAACAATTTAAACCTCATATTGTATAGGTAGATACCATCTTGCAAACAATGCACTTGGAATGCACCACTGCAATGTGTTTTCTTTAAAGTGAGCAGAGTACTCCTTAATAATGACAATTGCCAAATTCCTTTCTTTCCTGAACCTCTTTTATCTTGGTCAGGCAAATATATAGTTCACCTCATATCAAAATGATTTAACATTCAGAGTTGGAAATGCATTGTATTTTTTTGAGGCTGCTGTAATTCTGGAACACTCAAACTGACTTCACTATAAGGACACGTGGAGACAAGTCATAATGCACTTTCTGAGGTTACTGTCTGAAAAGTTGGGAAGAGAAGGAGAGGACAGCTTTCCTTAACCATGTAATACCCCTTCCCACACATAATCAAAGTCAGGAACGAAGCAAAAGAGGGTTCATCACATGCCTAACGCAGTTGAATTAAGCAGCAGAATGAAATATTCATTTCACATTTGTCCTGCATAAAATTGTTCATAAATTGCCTTTCCGAGGGGCAGATGAGAAGGCCAGCTGCTCTCACCTACGGCTGATGTGCAACAGTGAACAAAAGCAGTCTGTGTTGAATTATGTGAAATCCATGAATATATGTCCTTGCAGTTGAGTTTCAGCAAAATGAAATGAAAGAGAACAGAACTTAAGCAAGAAGTTTCAAGGTAGAGTGAACAGGAAAAGGCTGTTATTTCTGAGGGACTGAAATCAGCATCTTCCTTGGCAAAATCAGAACAGAGGACAAAAGGAACATAGTGTGGCTGGTGTGGAGAACAGAATAAGGAGAAGGCGTCATCTGAAAGGAGCTGGAGAAAGCTTGGAGAGCAGTGATTACAAAAAGCTGTGGTCATAGAGGCTGATGTCTGGTCCTTGATGCCCTCTGCTTCTTTGTGGAACCTGTTCTGTATCCTTCAGTTCTTCCCATCCAACTCTGCCTGGCAGTTTCCAAATTCAGCTCTGAAAACGCTTAATCCTGGGATCTATCATGCCACAGCTTCAGCTTGTCATCTTCCTCTTCTTCCCTTTATCACAGGGAGGAAGTCCTGGATCTGGGTGGTCTTAAGAGTCAACTGACTTTGCTGGGAACAAGGATGATTAAAAATCCTTATAAATCCTTTATAAATTGTACAGATTTCAGAGATTTACACAGGTTTTATTACAGGGAGCTTGGAAACAGTAGAGGCCAATTTTACCTTGTGGCTGGTGATGAATTGAGTCCAGCAGAGGTGATAACCAAAAATGGGGGCTGGACATTCGGTTAGAGCCATAGAATTGTTAAGGTTGGAAAAGACCTCTAAAACTCTTTCCATCAAGTTCAGCTATTAAGCCACCACTAAGCCATATCCCCAATATGCTACATCCACACATCTTTTAAATTCCACCAGGAATGGTGACTGAGTCACTTCCCTGTGCAGCCTGCTGAGCCTGTGCAGGCAACCCTTTCAGAGAAGAAAGTTGATAGCTGATGATATGACATGAGCAAAATCCAGGAAATAGTCTCAGTGTGGCATTCTGGGCTCTGAGCAAAGCAACTAAAACCCATAAAGCTGAGAGTTAACCCAGAAAAAAACAGGGAAGTATTTTCTGTGCCACTGAGGTCCTCAGAGGCAGTGTCAAGGAAAGTCTGGCAGAGGGTCAGGGATAGTGATAAGCAATCTAAGGTTAGTGATGCTGTGGAAAGAAGACATCAGTACATTGTAAAATCAGAATACAAGAAAACTATGAGTTTAGTTAGTGAAAAAAGGTATCAGAGACACCAAGTAAGAATATAGTCTAACTTAAGGGCACTGTTTGTTTGTTTTAAACAGTCATAGGAGAATACAGTTAACAAGCTGGGTATCATGCATATAAAAAATTTGGTTTTGGCAAAACAAACAGCAACCTACCCTGGTGAAGACTGTGTATAAAGAATGTAAATCACAGGCTGGGCTCTTGTACTCCTCTTTGAAGTGATTTTCCATTTGTTTTAATGTGATTTTTGTTTGTCCATAGCGTCCTGCCCGGTGCTGTGCAGTGGAAATGGGCAGTACATGAAAGGAAGGTGCTTGTGCCACAGTGGCTGGAAGGGAGCAGAGTGTGATGTCCCAACCAACCAGTGCATTGATGTCTCCTGCAATAACCATGGCACGTGCATCATGGGCACCTGTATCTGCAACCCGGGATACAAAGGCGAGAGCTGTGAAGAAGGTATGTGCAAGATGCATTGAATTAGCCTTTTGCTTTGATTGTTGTTCTGTAATTATATGGATGGAGGCAACTCAGAATCGGACTGGCACTTAAACAGAACAGTAATAGGCACCTCAGAGATACAATAGATGGATACAACATAAAAATGATATGTTGTCATAACTCCTTGTTAGCTATCATACTTGTTCAATAATTGGATGAAAAGCCATCAAATTCTTCAGATAGAAGAATCTAGTTGAAAGACCAGAACATCTAATCATATGTTCAAATGCTCTTATTAAAGCATCATTTCCATTTACACATCTAAACGTATAATTACTTATACAGTGCTTGCTTCTCTGCTGCACTATGCCAAGCAATTTCAGTTGCTTACATACACAAAATGGTGGCGTGTGAGAGAAAGTCCCTGATCCTTGTCAGCTTTAAAAGCTTAGAAATGCTCAGGACTTGAATTAAATTCTGCTTCAAAGTCAGATATTATTTTAATGGCTCTTCCATAGCTTTTTGCTCACATTAGCCCCCAAACATTTCATATTTACATTTAGATTTACAGCTGCTTTTAGTACTTATCTTTAATCTTTTTGTGTAGGAACTCACCTGCCAACATAAACCTTTATCTTCCTGAGTCTGTGACTGCCTCTTACTGCTAAATGAAAAAGTGAACAGTTTGGCAAGCATATAAATCATTAAGAGAGTATAAAAATATATCCAAAAGTGCATTATTTAAAGAATAATGTTCAAAACTTTTGAAAATTATTCTCCGAATTCTATGCTGGTGACCTGATAAATAATTATTCTTAAATTGTGCTTCTACAAGTACATATGTAAGGCCTCTTCACCACTTGATAGATTAAAAATGTCATTTGAGACTTTTAAGAATGACAATGACTTGAATTAATTTATGGTTGTCTTCATGTATGCAGGATAAAGATTTATCTGAAATGGCTTTATTTTATAGGCAATGAAAATAGACTGAACTGGATTCAGATATTCAAATGGCATCTAATCTAGCAATTCTTTTGATGTGTTAAATGTATTGGAGTGGGACGTCTCTGATGTAGCATGGCTTCAGTGTCAGTAAATGTTAGAGACGAACACTATCAGCTCTTACAACAATAAGCCATCTCTTGAGAAAGCCTCATTTTGGCTTAAAGCACAATTCAGTGAAGCTATGGGGCGTGCAGAACCCCAAGATTGTGACTACTGAAGTATCTTTAAAGCATCTCTGTAGACCTCCTATTTACTAGATCATATCTTTTCTGGATAAACAGAAATGAAAATATCCTGATTTTGCCTCCAGCCAGAAGTGTTTAATGTGTGTAAATCAGAGTGAGATTTGCCCTTTTTCTGTCAGGAGCCTTTATTTCCCTGGTCACGTTTAAAGCAGAAAAGCCAGGCACTGCTCGGTTATTTTATGTTATCACTGTAGCAGGGGACAGTGTCAGTCCCACTAGGTCAAAACTTGAAAAGGGAGGAAGAACAAAGAGAACATGGTTTTCTTATGGGCTGTTCAGTATTTTTCCAAGCATGCTTGTTTTTGATATTCAAGGCATAATTTGTATTATATATATATATATATGTACATACTTAGATTTAGTAAAAAAAGGTTGATTTATACTATTTTAAAATTGCTTTTGCTCTTTAATTTCTCTTCTAAGAAAGGCCATCTGGTATTGATTACTTTTTATTATTTCTCAGTTCTCATAGCTTCACTGCTTGGTCCATGTTTATAATGGGTTTTCATTCCAGGGTTTCTTCTGTCTTTTCTTTTTCCCCTGTAGAAGTTCAGCAATGTTTATAAAACATCGGCCAACAGTCCTACACGAGTTTTTCTTTTCTCCTTCCTTAGTTTATTGGCCCATATTTTATAGGGCATGGCCTAGGCCAGTGAGACATTACAGGGAGGGGAGCAAATTTAAGCAGTGAAATATGAGAAGTTACTCTTTGGGCACCGAATAAGCCTAATAACTTGTGTGACCAATGAAGCATGAAGCATATTGGGGAAAAGTGTAGAAGAGGCACTAACCTTGCTTGCTGCATGATTTATCTCCCTGGCAAAGATTTCGCACAAGGCTAAACTATAAACAGGGCATTTTCCAACCAAGAATTTGACCATTTGGGACATTTTCCAACCAACAACACAGACACGTGCTTTTTTTTTTTCCTTTCCAGGTATACTAGATCTTGTCAGCTCTGCCCTCATGCCCAGCTCCCCATCTCTACTTATCCCAGAGCTGAGCAGCTAAATTTGTCAAGCAGAACTCCCTAAAAATATACCATTGTATTCCAAATCCACTAAGCAATTGATTAAGAAGAAAGCAGAAGCCTGTAATCCTGTCCCAGGGCCCTTCCGATGGTGCAGAAAGCCTAAAGAGATAGAGCTAGTGAGGCTGAGCTTAAAGTAGCCATTGTGTGTGACATTTTCTGAAAGGGCTCATTTCAACATGAAAAATGGCCTTGGGATTATGATAAATGGGGGGTTCTGACATGCACATTCCCCTCCTATAATCGTCTGTGTTAGAGCTGAGATAGCAGATTGTCTGCCTCCTGTGATGGAGGCCCCTGTAAAACTCACCTTTTTCCCAATTGACCTTCAGAGGAGATGATTAATTGCATGGAGGTAGCCTCTTGTCAGTTAGCGTGTGATCTTTGTTCTCTGTGTTCAAACCATCTGCTGAGAACGGACAAGGCTGCTACTCCATCCCTTAGTCCTTTTCATACTTATTACTGCTGAGAAAGAACAGGGCCAGGGCTTCAAGGGTCTCATGCTAAAATTGGCACCCTTGCTCCCAGCTTGCTTAACAGTGAAGGAGATTTATGAACTCATCCTTTCCATCCTCTTAAAATTTTTGAGGATTGTTCCAGCTATGAGCAGAGCTCCAGGAATCAAACAAAAAAGAAAATTCTCTCTCATGCCTTGGGATAGTAATAACTGAGCCATTACTTGTCAGACTGAGAAGGGTTTGAGAATCCAGGGAATTATCAGAGCAGCTGTTGTGTTTCCTTTTAAGGTTTCTGGATCTTAAACAGGTCAGTGGAATTCTTATTAGCTTTTCCAAGGATAAAACTGAACCACAAACCTGCCGTGTGTGCGGTGGCCATGTTCTGCTCTGTGTATCAGAGCCAGAAGCTGGACAGTTTTCCTGTGCTGCTTAGCCAGACTGACACTTGTCACCAATCCCCAGGGAACTGCCACACACCGTTTCAAAAGATGGGAAGAATTTCTCTAGGCTGTCCTATCAGCTTTTATCTATAAATAGATGATCGACTCCTCCAGTCAGTTTTTCTGGGAGGGTGTCTGGTGCATTTCATATTTTTCGATTGCTGGGTGAAATTCCCCTGTGGGCAGAGCAGCTGACAGTTGCCTACAAAACAGGTAACTCAGGAATCAGGGAGGGAGTACATTTGGTCTTTTGGCATGCATTGCTATACCCCTAAGTGGTCTCTGATCTTGTTAGGAAAGTGCCTCTTTGGGAGGGGGAAATAAGCCTCAAACTTTAAAAAGAGTATTAATTTATCAAAAATAAAACCAGAAGAGCACCATTATAAAAAAAAAGGCATGATTTTTGTTTTAATCCTTATTCCAGAAAAAAAGTCTATGGATATATTTCAATGTGAAATTTCATTAAGTCTCCGTGAAACCTGTATAGATTTAAGCAGATTCTTCAATTTAAGCATGTATTTTGCTGAATAAGAATGTCAGCTTCTGCTGAATCTTTATGCAAAATTCTCTCTCAGAAAACTAGGGCTCAGCTTCAAATTCATTAGTAATAGTAATTTAGGTTATTCTGATAGAATAAATGAAGACACACTGTGTACGGTGGAATATTATTCTTATTCTATTCTTAATTGATATTAGCCTGTTCTTCCCAGAAAGATCACTTACCAGTGCAGACCTGCATAAAAGAATGGATTTCATCACTAGATTTTTCTCTGTTTTTCACGTAGGTGTTTTAGGTCTCACTGCCTTTTAGGGCCACTGACTTCTTGGATAAAGCATCTGTTTTGTTCACAGCAGGGCTTTTTTTGGTTGAAACCTTGAGATACTGTGTAAATATGCTTGTGTAGACAGCAGTCTGATGGCTTTTTTCCTGAAATTCCCACTTGCTTTCCTTATCTGCTTCCTCTTCCTTCTCACATGTAGTGGACTGCATGGATCCCACCTGCTCAGGACGAGGCGTGTGCGTCCGAGGAGAATGTCACTGTTCGGTTGGCTGGGGAGGAACAAACTGTGAGACCCCAAGAGCCACTTGTCTGGATCAGTGCTCTGGTCATGGGACCTTCCTCCCAGATACTGGACTCTGCAGCTGCGATCCCAACTGGACTGGCCACGACTGCTCAATCGGTAACATCAGCGCTGACTTGCCATTGGTCTCTTGTTAAACCCTGTGAAATACTCAGATATGCAAAAAAATGCTAGAGATGTATTCCAGTGAAGCACATGCAGGGCATGAGTGGAAGGAGAAATTCCGTCGCTCAACTACATAAATAATTCTGCTACCATTGCTGAGCATAGAGTAATATCATAAATAACTCCATTAAAGCCACCTAGGCTTGCTATTGTTCATTATATGGCTGTAAATGTAATTGATGGTCTACATATAACTTTTTGTTCTGGGGATAGTTCTTGATGAACCCCAGAAGCCACTAAAGGATCTGTTTTGATTTTTAGGAGATGACTAAATAATCTTTAGTGGCTGTAAACAAGAAGGAAGATTTGGTAATATGTCATATCTCCTTTCCCTTCTGAATTCAAAGCTTGTGCTTTTCTAGGCTAGAGGAGGATGAGTGACTCATGAGGTTCATATTAAAAGACTGTCCTCTACCAACTAAAAAATAAGTTTACTGAGTAAAAGTATTTATTAGTACAAGCAGCTACCAAGAATACACCTTTTTATGGGCAGTTTTGTATAGAGGTTTGGAACAGCAACTTTCGTTCCTCCTCTAAATGGGCATCCTGCTCAAAATCTGCATCAGGTATGTGAATTGAAGACTAAGAAAAACTGTTCAGGCCCCTTTTCTTCCAAATGAAATTAGCTCTTAGAGGCTACACTGAGAAATAGTGGAATACATTAAATAGTCAGAACCTATGGAGCATCAGTCCTTTGGCTTTTGTCCTGTATTGTGTGCTCACAAAAAAAGAGACCTCAGCAATAACAGTTCCTATACCTTACACAACTGGAGTGGAACTAGGCCAGAAATCGAGGACAGCTCAGTTTAGGCAGTGAAATGAAAGGAATTTTCAGCAAAGCAACCAAAAAAAAAAGCTTTTAGGAGAGTGGATATAGTAGAAAAATTACGTAAACAACATTTTCACTGAGGAATTGCTATCACGAGTAAAGAAAATCAGGTTAACCATTTGCAAGTGTTTTAAGAGAGTAATTTCCAAGGATGAGGCAAACTGAATAAACTGGTGCTAAGAACATAAGAAAACTCTTTTGACAATCATCATTTAGGCTGAATGTTAGGAGCTTGTCATAAAGTAAAGTTGACTGGACTGAGGAATATGCAGAAGAAGAGGCCTACTCTACTTGCCTGGGGCTGGAACTAGGTTGATCAAAACTTTTACAGATGTAGGTAGGGAAGTTATCATGCACTGAAGGGAAGATAAATTTGGTGCCAGGCTTTTCCTTTCCCCATATTAACATCTTCAATTCCATACTCTGTGGGTTTATTTTTAAAACCACCATAAGGGGAGAGGTAGTTATGTATTTGTAGTTTGTAGCATAGTTCATAATTGAGCCATTATTCTGTGTTTGTACAGAGGTTTGGGGATTGCAGGGATGGATTTGGAAAAATGCTTATTTATGTGTGCAAACAGAATTCACTTTTCCTTTGTTAACCTGCAGGGTCATGTACAGATGATTTATAAGCTTTCCTTATACTGCTTTTATAAATCCATCTAGTGCAAACTTTCTTTGGCAGCATGAAGTTATTTGAGACAAACTTGAGCATCATTCCAAGACCTTTTTTCTCACTGAGCTGCTTGTAACATTCGGGTTATTGTGCCTCACAGCTAAAATCACAGCTAAGGTGATTTGTAAACTTCCATTTCTAGCCCAGACCTTTCCACTGAATTGATGACTTGATTTGAAAGACAGATTTACTCACAGGATATGTGGTACTTTTCTTGCATCATTAAAATAGAGTGAGCAGGCATGCTATTGCATGTAATAACACACTGCTCAGCCCACTGGGGTGGAGGTTCTGTGGAAGGATCTAAAAGGGACAGATTTTTATTGTCCTGCAAAACAGAACCAGGCAGTACAGAAGAATTACTAAGGGAAAGAACTAAGTACTTGCAGAAATCACCCTCAGCTCAGCAAAGTAGTCAGGACTGTGGTCAGTCCCAGTGAAATCTGTAGAACTGTGGCCACGTGGATTTGTGCCAAGGACAGTCCCTTTTGTAAACCACGTGGAGAGGCATACCCTGGAAACAGCACAATTATCTGAAAACCCAGAGTATGAGCAGGCACAGTGGATTTTCCAGCTCTTACCACCTTGAAGTTAAGAACAGTTCCTGTCTACAGTGCTGTATGCTGTATTCATTTTGATTGTCAGGCATTATGGAAGCAGTAGCTGAAGTCTGTGGATTGTCATATGTAGAAAGTAAAACTAGAGCCTCTTTGAACCTTAGACTGCGTCTTAAAGCTAAGTAGGTAGATTTTACCTGTCTTTAGTGGTAATCTTAGAGAACACAGATTACTGGGTAAAACCCTCACTTTTCACAAAACAATATTACAGAGATTTCTGTTCCCTGTTTATATTATCTTTTTTCATTCCACTTAACCTTCATAGACAAGCTGTGCCAGTTCAGTCTCTTGTGAGAGATTCCCATTCTGAACTGCATTGTAGGAAGAAGTAGTTACATGTTTTGGGGTTTTTTTGCTTTCTGTGTCTGCCCACTGCCAAGATATGCTGAGACAGGGCTGCTGCTCTACTACCTCAGAATTGTCATGCAGGGAAAATGCTTCTCAAACGTATTGCACCGTTTTGTGCAAGGGATAGTTTTGTAGGATTACTTTTCCCTCAATAAACACTGTTTTTTGGCCAATTCCCAAATACCAGAAAGAGTATCTTAAAGAAGGGTGCAGAAATAATTCCAGAGATAACTTGTACTGAGCAATAAAAGTGGTATTTCGATTTCTCCATAGGATAATTAAATCACTTTCCTTTTGCATCTTAGTACTGTTGCACAAGCAAATCCAAAAAAATTCTTTATAACCCAGTTCAGCTAAAATGTCCAAGGCAATGCTTGGTACAAGAAAGGTAATTAAGGAAGCACTGATCCTAACCCCGTTCTTCCAGTCCACTATCACAGATCCTCTGTATCCTAGGCTTTAGGGGGCTATCTCCCTTCACCTCTTATGACCCCTATCTGGCAACTAATGAAGCCATTATGGGGCAGGTGTCTTAACCTCTTATTGTCTGAGTGAAGTGGGAAGAAGGAAATGGCCTGTGCTGCAGTGTGAAACAGAACTCACTGTGTGATATAGTCTCATTCCTGACCTATTAAACTGGGCCAACTATTTCTGGCTAATCAAGAGGCAGCACACCACATACCATAAGACATGTTTGCTGACTGCAGTGAAATGAATAGGTGAGTCATGTCATCTCCACTGGGGGAATGCACCATTTACTGGAGGGATCTCACTGATGCACCAGTATAATCCCAGGCCCATCAAAACAGTATTAGGCTTGGATGCAAAATCATTATTAAAGGAATTAAATTATCTAGTGTTGTCCTTCACTCTCCTCAAATTTAAATCAGTGATTTTCACACTATCTTGTCTTTGCATATCTTCATATGCACAGTATTCATTCAAATCATTGCAAAGTTGAATATACAAAGCAGCAATAGAAATTATGTTCTCTGTGTCTTCAGTGTACTGCCTTTTTCTGGGTAGTTGACAGTGGTTGTAGATTGACCTGCATGCAGATAAGGATTCCTTCTCCATCACTCATTCATAATGACTCGTGCAGTTTATGCACAGTTGACATCCAGGCAGTACTTCAGACCCTTAAAAATACACTGGAGAAGAGCAGTAATAGGAATAGTACTTTGTATGTGGTAGACCTAAATTGCCAGTGGAGAAATAAATCATGGGCTGTACATTGAATAAGAGTTAGAAACTGGAAGCTGGGGCTCAGGTGAAGGAGTAAGAAGTTGCAATATTTTACATCATATTTTGAAAAGACTTAGAGAGCATGCTTGGCCGGAGACTGAGGCTGAGCTTGCATGACCATATCTCATGAAATCTAGGACTTTGGTCCAATTATAACTCCTCTCATGACTTCTGCTGCTAACATGGTTCTCTGAGGATATGGCATTTGCCTTTATGACTTCCCTTTTGTCCCCACTGTGGCAGGGATGAAATGCTGCTTCCCAGTGACTTACTGACACATTTTGTTATGAAGGTCAACAATCACAGAAATATTTAGACATTTAAAATTTCCTTTAAACAAATGCAGATTATCAAGCTTTGCTACAGGGTTGTGGAGAACTACATATGGCAGGTAGTCTTAGATAAACCTTGCCTCCAAGCACAGTAGGGAAATAGTGTGGGTACCACAGGGTAGCAGACCAGCTATTTACCCACCTTCCATGACTTTATTTACTTTCCATAGGTTGAGAAGTTGTATTTAAAATAAAACTAGTATTGTGTGTGAATCCATGTCTCTGGTTGCAGGGAAGCCATATTCTTAGAAATTTCTGCACAGTGAATTGATCAATGGAAAAGCTCCTATTTACTCTGCAGGACTATGGATCAGTTGAAGGCTATTCACAAATAATGGTTATATTTAAGACCCTGCATCAGTTAATAGTAATGACTGGATGTTTTAATATCTATTTAGTTGTATAAATTAACAATGATGACAGTCTTTCAGGTAGCACACGACAGAGTTACCCACCACGAAGTTGGTACAGTTCATTGAAGCAGGCATCTTTTCTCTCTTCCAGTTAATAGATAAAGAGACCATGAAGAATGAACTTTTAAAGAGTTAAGCTGAAGTAAATGCACCTTTACATTGCAATGTGTTTTTTTCACCAGGAGTTATGCAGGAGACTACTGTGCACACACACAAGCACACACACACACAGTCATAGAAGCAGTTCTCATACATTTTATCAGACAATGTCATATCCCATTGTTCAAGCAACACCAGGGCTAACAACATGTGTGATAAAATTTGATTTCGTTGGGTTTACTGATGTCAACTTTTGAAAACAAAATCTCGTGTTAATTTTGTGCCATGCTCAAGGCCACCAAAATAAAAAGGATGATTGACAGATGCAGACTTTTAATCAAAATAATAAGGATGGATAAAAATCCATTCTTAGAAAATGTTCATATAAGTCTTCCTTTAAACAGTCATTTTCTTCAGGGGTAAAAATGTCTGTAAAAGATGGATATAACATCAGCTCTGACGTGATACAGGCTTGTACTGTACTACAGACCAAGACCCCTTTTAATGCCTAAGAAGTCGCTGATTTGTCTTTTTCCTAGCTTGAAAACACATGAGGAAGAACCTCAGGATGCAACACCTGAAATTGATAAATAACTTCATCACTTAAGAAAAAGTCACCAGACACAGCTATGTGATCAAAGCCCATCTTGAATGCTCTTCCTTCAGCTTGGAACTTGTTCATCTCACTACCGTGGCAGGGCTGTAAGAAACATTAGTCTGGGGCAGTTGAAACTTTGGTAGCATAGTGTCTTCAAAGCTGGTCTTCAGAAGATACTATCAAAATCTGTTCTGGCTCAATACCTAAATTGCAGACTCATCCCTGAAAGCCTTACTTTTCTTCTTTAATGGCCATTGAAAGCCAGGAAATGTTTTGTACCAGCAGGAATTTCATCTTCTGCCTTGCAGAAGCATAACATGCTGATTTCTGAACTTGCCATCTCCATTTTGTATGGAGAGAAGTAACTTTTCTCTCTAAGGGAAGAGTATGTGCAGCCCAGTGCACATGCAAGGTTCTCACATATCTGCCTGGCAGATTTGTGGATTGTGAAGAAATGAGAGAATCCAGAGAATCAACAGTGTTAGTAAGAACTGTCATTGTGAAAAACATGGATTTCTTTATGTAGTTGAGTTTGAGATTTTAGCCTACCCATTGGTGAGATGAACTTGGCTTTTAAAGTCTTCTAAGTTTTTTATTAAAAATGCAATAAAGACTAAAATCTGACCAAACTTTTGAAATAAAAGTATTCAGGGAGGCTTTCATTTGAATATCCTTTTACTCTCTTTCCTTTTGTTTATTAAAAATGTATATAAGGAGACCCTGATGTGATAGAAAAAAATATAATAGTTGAAATGGGCTGCAGTTATTTTTGTGTCAAGTCCAATTCTTCAAAAGTCCGAGTATCTTTGTGCTGAGCAGATGAAAGGGACATAATAAAGGGAGGGAGAGAACGCCCACGAAGATAGAAAATACAACTTACCTTTCAAATATGGATTCCTACTTTAAATCTAAAAGCTGATAAATTGTTTTAGGACATTTCCCTAGCCAACCAGAAATGCATCAAGCTTCTGTCAGCTCTGGGATGTGTTTAGGATCTTGCTTTTGGCCACTTCTCTGCAGCAGTCCATGCAGTCTTGGTCAGACACAGTGACGAAGGGAGGATTGAAGAAACTGAAAATTTGTGTTCTAGCTCTCATTTCAGACTTGGCCAAAAGCAGTGGAAGCAATGATATCATCAGTCTGTCTCTGACCGTTAGATCACAAAGCATTTGATCTGATTAGGTCATGTCTCAGGCTGAGAATAGTGTGTGTCCAGTCATGTAACAAGCAGTCCCTGGTTCTCACTGACCTTAAGCATTCTGTGATGAGCAAAGCTGCTCTCTCATATCAGCAGTAATCAGTGAAAATTTATCGACCCCTACAAAGGGCAGTGGAAAGACTATTCCATCCCCTGTTTGTTTCCTACAATGATTAGGGCTAATTCCCAGCATGCCAGTTTCAGTTCAGCATTCTTCCCTATCTCCAAATGTGACCTCAGCAGTCACATCATGAGCTCAAAAGTTCTTTTTGTTTGGATCAATTAAGCTTTGTGTTGCAGACTTTTCTGACTGAAAACAGCAGTGTTGTACTGGAGTCAGTGGGACTCATGTTAATGTGACTAGCTAGTTTGAAAAATTTCACACCACCACAAGATACTAAAATTCCATGTTTAAGAGAATACTGTTAAAGTATGTTTTGAGGATGACTGAGCAATTGGCATGTTTGCTTACATTACTGAGAACTTACCATTTGTATCACTAAGTCTCAGATGACCAAATTTTGGCTTCTTCTCTGACTTTACCTTTGAAGGGAAGAGCCTTTTAATTTTTGAATCTATACCTCTGCTGCTGACTATTCCTACTTTCAACCAGGATACCACTGCAATATCAATAGGGTGGATACTTGTGTGAGTCAGTCTCTGCCATGATCTACCTTGATCATGCTGGATAAAGCCACTCATGGCTCAGCAAGGATGGTTGTAGGTTCCATGTCATGGCTTCTCCCCTGGCTTTCAGTCAATTCCATGCTGTTGTTGGTAGATACCTCCTGTGACTGTGACCTTACACTCCAACCCAGTTGGAGCTCATCACAGTCAGAGTTATTGCAAAGGTTTATTGGATGTTTTCAGCTTCATCAAATCATACTTGAGACTTTGAACTAGGTTGCCCAGAGAAGCTCTGGGTACCTCATCCCTAAAGATGTTCAAGGCCAGGTTAGATGTAGCTTTGAGCAACTTGTTCTGTTGGAAGGTGTCCCTCCCTAATGCAGGAAGTGTAGAATGAGCTGGTCTTTAATGTCCCTTCCAACCCAAACCATTCTGTGATTCTATATATCATTCTAAGAATGTCCAAGGTTAGGTAATAAGAAAAATAATCTGTGAGTCAGTAAAACAGAATAACATCAAAACTAAGCCAGAAAAAGACAATATAGTCATGTAGTGGATTGGTGTCTACTAAAGGCCAGAAATACATGATCTGTTAAGCTGAAGTGGATACACTGAAATTAGTATATTCTCTGCCCTCTTCCAAATTACAAGATATTCATACTCTAAAAATTTACACTAATGAGTACTTTCTAATGATGTTGAGAGACGAAAGTTTGAAAGTGCTTTGGAGAGACCTCTGCTGCTTTTCAATAAAGTGTTGAGTAAAGTTCAGTAAAGTGTTCTTTTCAGATCAGTGTTGAGGCATATGGACAGCATAGCAGATAAAAACCTTCTGGAACAGCTACTGCTGCATCACATTTGTGTGGATAGACATCTTCTGGATATGTCAGCCCTACATGTTTCATACGTGTTCAGTGTCTCCTTTTGAAGAAGATGAATAACAATAAAAAGTTCTTTGGCAGAATGTTGTCTGAAGAAAAGGAATCCATATTGGGTCTGAGCTCTAAGTAAGGGAATCCCAAGCAAATCTAGCTTGTGATCACTTCAACACACACATTTGTAAACGATCTGTTGAATTTAATTTAGAAAAAAACAAAATGTACAGAATTGGAAAATAAATCAGTTATTTTTAAGCATGAGCAAAACACTTTTCTGCTGTCAAATTATCTCTTCCTTATGGACAGAGAGGAAATTAAAATTAACCCAGAGAAAAATCCTTCTTAGGAACTTCGTTTAATATATTAGGAATTGTTTCTTTTCTGGGAAGCTTTAACACATCCCAGAAAGCATAGAGATTCAATTAAACATCAAAGAGAAAAATACAGTTCTGCACTTGAGATATTTATTTTTATTCAACAAATCTCGGCTCCAAGACTGAAGCCTGACAATACCTGGCATTTCATGTCCTGCTATTCAGCAACAAGAGACAGTTTAGAGTTCATAATAATAAATAAATGGAAGGTTGACATGAGTATGAAAATAAATCATAGCCATAGAGGAGATGCTTTAGACACAATGTGATGGTCAGTCCTTAGCATTTAAGGCAAGGAAGAAAACAGAGTATAAATACTGTGGAAACTAGAAGCTGATAAAAAGCACCACAGCAGTTTAATGGAATTTCATCATACAAAATACAGCTTTCCAGACAGGAACTGGAAGACTTTTATGCAAATGTGAAGCATGCTGAAATTGCACTTTGAAGTGAGATACTTTTTTAAAAGACGTCCCAGCTGTACCAGTGTACATTGTGCAGCTAACGGTGTACATTGTGCTCCTGTTCTCACTGTTGCTGTTTCTGGCAAGAATTCCCAAGAATCCCATTGTGCTCGATCCTGCAAGCTGACAGAGTTAGAGGCTCAGTCTTGGAGGACAGACATACATCAGTTTAAGTATCTTACTATACCAAACCCCTTCATTACTCATGGATGGAGGATGGAGGGTGGGTTCCAGGGCAGTTACAGACACATCTCCTGGATCTACTCAGCACCCGGTGAGGAGCCACTCTGTGGAATGTTTACTCATATCCAAATTAGGCATCCCAGAGGCACCCCGGTTCCTGATTTGGATCTCCAGAGAGAAATGAGACCTAGAAGGGGATTTGCAGAGGCCTTTCACTTAAACACAAAGCTGTTTATGCCAGCAAAAAACTAAGTACCAGGAGAAAACTGGGGAAAAAGGCTGAAGTGGGGTTAATCTTTTCTGTCTAGTTGAGGGCCAGAGATGGGTCCTTTCTTTTATTAGGGTTTTCCACCAACCCTTCTCCTAGATACAGCTCAACCACTTAGAGTGAAAACTGTCTCCTCTTCTGTTCTGAATGTGTTTTTATACCTTCTTTGTGCATACGCAGTCTTTGCTGCAGGTGCAGAGTTGCAGAGTTATCCCTCCTGCACATGTATTGAAGATCTGTACTCAGTCCTCCTGCTGCAGAGCTGGCAAGAATCAACATTCAGGCCAACTCAGGTGTCCTGGTTAGGGTCACTCTGTAATGCAGGATATGCATTCTCCAATGCAGGCATTCCAGGATGCTCCTCAGGGCTTCATGTTCAGGAGGTAAAAATTCAGTGTCCAAGTCACATTTCAAAGCCATTGCTGAAAGTCAGTGTTCTTCCTGATGAGGAGTGATAGCAAAGGTGGTGGATTCATTTTCAGTCTACAGAGAGCATCCTTTAATCTTGATTTCCTCATCCATGGAAAGAAAATAAATAGCTGTTACCTTTCAGTTATGTTCAGTTTACTGAGCTGTGTAAAACACACCGAGGCCCTTGAGTGGAGCAGAGAGTCATCTCAGTACCAAAAGCTTAATTACGCTCATAAAAGGACAGGTTTTATATTTATAGACATAAATAATTATTATTATTTCTACAAAAGTAATATTTACATATTTGATGCATGCTTTAAAAATAGATGAACAGATTATTTGTTTAAAGGCATTAAATTATGCAGACGTTGCTTTCAGAACATGATCTCTGAAGGTAAAAATACATCTCTCAATTAATGACGTGGACAGAACTTACACAATCATTCCCTGTTTGCTACTGAACCAAGATGGTTTTCAGAGGATTTCGTGCTACAGATCTGTTACTGGCAGTGACAGAAAGTCCACACCTCTTCTTTGAGGTTTTTTTCTTGCTCCCTGGTTTGATCCTTTCCTTATAACATTTGTAAAAAGAATGGTTTTAAAAGCTAATGCGCTTTATGTCTTCTCCAGTAGCAGCACAGGAGTTCATGTCACTGCAGAGTTATCAAATCACAGGAATGAGTTTCATAACACTGCAAAATGTGTTTCGTTATGAAAAGTGTCTTTAGTACTTCACTACTATCTAAATCATGCTGATCACACCACTTTCTGGCATTTTCATCTGTATTTTTTTATTTCTTGCTTTTCCCAGATATTCCCCATAAATTACCTTCTAAAGCAGGTTGTGAAAACAAGGCTTAGCTCCTCACCAAACTCACCCTTTTAGCTCTGTGCGTGCCTCCCTCCTGTGCTTTTCTGGAAAAAAAAATCTGTTTGAGGCTGGAAATGGCTTCAAATGAGCCAACTTGAAATGGAAAAATCCCAGTTAAGGCAGATTTTTAATTATTAAATTTTCTATTAATATACTGAAGGTCAGTGGAACTGACCCAGTTTTCAGGAAGCTCTGAGCAATTTCACCTGGTCTTATATTTTAGAACTAAATCCATATTTATTAAAGGATTTAGCAGACAGGTCAGAAGCAGCTAAATCTCTGATTCTGCATCACATGAATGCTAAAGAAAAATCTTCATCTGCATTGCTCTTCTCTAAGCTGGAAAGCTTTAAACTGTTGTCAAGCCAATATGAGGATATGTGGGGGATAGGGGTAAACATGTAAAAATGGATTTGCTAGAAATGAAGCACAAATTAACATCATTATCCCTTTTCCAACTCCAGTTTTTAATGTAATGTGAAAATAATATGAAATCTTGAATGATGCCGTTTCCCATGTTGGAGGCTCCTGTGTCTGTTCCATCAATTAAAAAGGGCCATGAACAAAGCACTGCACTGGTGGGTTAGTGTTTGATAGGTTTCTTTTCCCACTTTTCTTCTGAAATATCAAAGGCAGCATAGCAGACTTTTTGTTCTTAAGGGGACACATTTATGTCAGTTTTTAGCAGGATATGCAAAAAAGAAAAAAAAAAAGCAGGTACAAGTTTTTTATTTGTATGAGTAATTGCTTTGGTATTCTAACTTCTGAAGTGCTGTTAATGGACTGTGACCTCATTATACCTGGCACAGTTCGAATGCAGAACAAAAGGATAATCTTGGCCTCAGATAGTTGAGATTCTTAAACTTTAAGTGAACAACAACAGAGAGAGACATGCTGATGGAGACAGAATAAAATTACATTACATTTTTCATCAACACACTGTGGAGAAGTTAAGGCACATCAGCATCCACTATCAAGATTTTGGATAATATTCAAGATGGATTAGGATTTTTAAGAGAGCTTTGAGGAATTCTGAGGCATTTTTAACAGACCAGAGGGAAGCCCCTCCCCCAATCATGAGGAGATAATGAGGAAAAAAGAAAAAAGAAAAGCCATTTGTCTAAAAACTAGCCTGCAGGCAATTGAGTATGGGCTCACAGAAGCACAAAATGGTTTGTGTTGGAAGGGACTGTAAACGTTGGTTAGTTCCTGCCCCCCTGCCATGGGCAGAGACACCTTCCACTAGACCAGGTTGCTCTGACCTTCAATAATGGGCTGGTTCCCAGTGAAGATGAGCAGTGATAAAACAGAGCAGTCCTGGACCTGAGGATGAATCATTTTTATTATTATTATTTGCATGAAAAAGAAGCAGAATGCAATGGCATTATGCTTTCTAAGAATAATGTTTATGATAAACTAAGATGTCTGGAGGAACCACCCCAACCTCAACAATGCCTTGAGCACTGTCTGGTCCAGAAATTTTCCATGAAAGAGATTCTGAGTGAATCATCCTCTGGAACTATCTCTCTTTTCGTCTTGACCCACAGAGGGCAATTAGGCTCTATTCAGTTCTTCAGGTAAGACTGACATAACATGAGGTGAGATTCAGGCAGTGCAAGATATCACTCGAAGACAATAATGTGACAAAACCCCAGATGGGAACATTGATAAGAACTTGATTCCTTAGGAGAAAGTCTATATCCATTAATCAGTTACCATCCATCAGTGCCCTCTGGTAAGTAAAAACATCAGGGAGCAAAATACAGGGTAATACTCAAAGTCCAGGTGTTTCTCACAGAGGTGCTTGGCTTGATTGTAGTTTTTGAGGACATTAAGCCGCGTATCTGCTTTTAGAATTGGCATCAGATTTACTCAGAGGATCCCCTCTCTTCAA
The DNA here is from genome assembly GCA_037013685.1 of Acridotheres tristis. Classification (NCBI taxonomy): domain Eukaryota; kingdom Metazoa; phylum Chordata; class Aves; order Passeriformes; family Sturnidae; genus Acridotheres; species Acridotheres tristis. Next base: position 30,579,889 of record CM072884.1, on the reverse strand, counting down.
GGAACTACAAACAGCTTTGAGAGCTGCACTGTGAGATGAGGTAAAACACAGTGCACCTCTAGGAAAGGATAAGGAGTGGCTAAGCTGTTCATACAAACAGTGGATGAGATTAAAGATGAAAGGAAATATTTAGTCACCTTTTGGGAACAGCTGGTATGAAAATATTTAACAGGCAGGTCTTTTATGCACAGGCAGAGCATTCTAACTAAGCTTAAATAGGCAGGAACAATATAGTGCAGCTGGCCAGTGTGTGAATACGGTAATAGGAGAATTAAAAGCTTTCCTTCTCATTTGCTCATGCAGCTCAGATGGTAGCTAATCATGTCCTCTAATTTTAACAACAGAATTGGGAAATGTACCAAAAAATGCAGCTTGTAATAAGAACAGAGGTGACAAATTCTGTCCCTGGGACTGAATGACAAAGAAACAATTCACCTGCCTTCTTCTGTAAAACAGCCTTAGCTGTCTTATTCTGTCCAAAAAGACATGTATTTAAGTGGAAGCTTAATCTGAAATCCATTTTGATAATTTCTTTGAGTGCCACCAGAAAAGTAAAGGCTACTCTGACTATTTAATCACCCATCAGAAACCTGTGAGTGTTTAAGAGGGCTGTGTTGTAAAGGACCAGGGCATGTAGCAGGTTATGTGTTGTAAGGCTATTTAAATTGTAGGGTACCCATCTATCTTTAAACTGGCAGGTAAATGGAAGATTTAGTTTTGAGAGTTCCTGGCTCCTGCTTCCCTGTTGGAAATAATTAAACTACACTTTAGGGAGACTGTTGTAAGTAGTTTGCTTCACAAGTATTTTCTACAGCTGAGAGTCTGTATTACAGTTCTTGGGGCCTGGGAATCCAAACCACTTTGTATATCCATTATATATTAATTATACATTCATAACCTGGAACCTGCACACTTTTGTGTACATGGGTGGTGGGAGATGAAACCCAAGATGTTCCCAGCATTCCCATTCTGGGTTAGCCTAAGATCTGTTTGTTTATACCATGCAGTGCATATCCCTGGCCCACGTGTGCAAGACTGTTCCTTGGCAGCATGTGGTCTGAGAAATATTTCAGATGTAAATGTCACAGGGAGTTTTCCATACTTTTTCATAGGAATGACTGCACAGAGGCTTCGCTTTTCAGAACATGATTTTTGTTCTCTCTTCATCATTCTTGAATGCACTTCATTGTCCTAGTTTGACACCTCTAAATAACTCCAGGAAGGCGTCTGACTCACTATTCCTATTATCTCTGGGTTTTTTTCCTCCACCACTAATCCATAGACATCTGACATTTCCATCTTACCTATAGGACACAAGACTGCATATTGATATTGGGACATCAGGGAGTTCAGGCGCCTGTCTCAGAGCTCACATTTATATTTCCCTGTGGATCCATCTCTTCTTTATGCCTTGGTTACTTTATCTGAAAGGTGCTGCACCTGAGTCAGGGGAACCCTTGGTATCCATACAGGCTTGGGGATGAGGGATTGAGAGCAGTCCTGGGGAGAAGGACTTGGGGTGGATGAAAAGCTGGACATGACCTGACAATGTGCTCTCACAGCCCAGGAAAGTCAGTTGTGCCCTTGGCAGCATCCGAAGCAGTGTGGCCAGCAGGGAGAGGGAGGGGAGTCTATCCCTCCACTCTTGTGTGGCCCCACCTGGAGTGCTGCATCCAGCTCTGGGACACACTTGTGGGCGTCTCCAAAACAAGAAGGGTGTGGACGTATTTGAGCAAGTCCAGAGGAAGCCACAAAGATAATCAGAGGACTGAGGCACCTCTGCTGTGGGGGCAGAGCGAGGGTTGTTCAGCCTGGGGGACAGAAGGCTCTGGGGAGACTTTATTGTGGCCTTCTTATTACTTGAAAGGGACTTACAAGAAAGATGGGGACAGATATCTTAATAGAGCTTTAGTGATAAGGGATAATTGTTTTAAACTAAAAGAGGGTAGATTTAGATTAGATATAAAGAATCTTTTTACGAAGAGGGAGAACAGGATATAATGAGGTGTGAAGTGACCAAGCTGGCATCCTCTGGATTGCTTGGTAAACTGGGAACAAGAAAAATTGCACCTTATTTGATATTCTGAGATCAAAGTTAAACGTTTATGAATAAAGAATGTAAACTAATAACCAGAGAAGGGATTGCAGTCAAACTAGAGTAGTCCTATGGTAAAAGCATGCTGGAAAGCACCTGAGGCTGCAACAATAATTTTTGGAGTTCAGGCTTAAATACCAGTACTCTCAGATTTTGTACTTTCTCAAGGTATTTCTTCTCAGCTTGCTGAAATTTTAGCAGCGTAAATCTAGCTTTTGATTTTTTATCTGCTGTTTCCTTTATCCTCCCCAGACCATTAGACTTTATCAGGTCACCCAAGGAGAACCAAATTTATTTCCGTCTTTTTTTTTTTTTTTCATCCTTACTGCTTTATTAACCAACTTGCATGTCCTATATGTTCATCACCACCCTGACCAGCCCACACTCCCTTGCTGTGCTGTCTGGCATTTGGGGAAAAAAGGGGAAAACACACGTCTGGGCTCCAGCCCTTCAGCAAGTCAATAACTGCCCATCCCTTATGCTCTTATCTGGTACTGTAGTATGATATTACCTTCCTCGCAGCCAGGAACTCTGAAAATCTGTGTCTCCGTGCCAGATGCAAAGTAAAAACTTCTGACAGCAACTCGAGCCCTTCCTCAGCCATGCCTTTGTTGTTTGATAGTGTAATTTCTACTTGCTTCCAATAAACCGTACATTAGATTCTGTTATATCTCAACAGCAAGTGGTTTGTGCACATGCTCTGTTTAAGTACCCAAGATAGGCAAATACTTTTGCAAGTTTGATTCTAAATGATACAGACAAGTTCCGGAATGTCTTAAGCCCATTTGAACTCCAGAGTTCTTTCACTAGGAGATTAAACATATACGACTAAATGTTTGAGGGGGTTTGGAGACATCAACGATTTTTCAGTAAAAGGAGTTTTACTGGAACCTGGAAACTGTTCCACCACCATGAGCTTTTTGGGAAGCGAGGACTAGATATTGTTTTCATGTCACATTTGAAAAATGTGGTGTTTCCTGGACATGCAAGGCATTACTGTTGTTCTTATCATAAATTACTTTTGTCCAAAGAACTCTCTGATCCTTTTCATCAGAAGTCCATTTCATCATAAGGGACTGAAGACCTCACAGCTCTCTGCTGTGGTGCACCACTTTTCTCCTGAAGCTGAAGTGGATTTTCCAGCCCTATATCAGAAGCATATCAAAAGTTCTTGAACAGCCCAAGTATCCTGTAAATGGAGTATTCATTAGCAAAAGACTAAAAGCAACTTAAGTACAGCTGAATTTCAGTCAGGTGTGATGTTAATGCAGGCTGAGTAGTTTTGAATATTTTATATGCAGCCAGTGACACAGAGAAAAAATGTGCACTGCAGAATAACCCTGGTACGCCTTTCTGTGCTACCAGCCAAGCCCTGCTCAGCATTTCTTCTGGTCACATCTCCATGTCCCCAAAAGGATCTGTGTCCTTACCCTGTAAAATCTATAAAATAGCTCAGTGAAGCAGAAGGCTTGAGGTCAAAACATTTGGAAATTTAGAAGCACCAGACAGAAGTCAGAGAGAAGACCTCATAGGCTGAAATGCTGTGAATTGCCTCTCCTCCTATTGAGGAAGGGAGAGTGTAGTCAGGGTTTATGAGAGATGGAAAGTAGCCGCCAAGTAATGAGTCTGAAGAGGAAATAGATTCATTTCATTTCATCTGCAGTGCTACACTGCATCAGTATTTGGGCTTTGTTTTTTTTCCTTGAAATCAATCCTGTATAGTAATGATGGTAACAGGCACTTTAACACCTGATTCATGAGTATCCCTTCTCCACCAAGTCTCTGTTTTTCCGGACAAATACAGTGTAGATAAAAATATGTCTTCCAAATTCATGCCAAGGCTATGCCAGGTTTTAGACAAAAGTCTAGTGCTGGGTAAAAATACTATGCCTGTGTTCTCAGGTCTACTAGGGTTCAGGGAGATTTGGGAAGGCCATCATCCCTGAAAAGGCAAGGTGCTTTAGCTCTTTGCTTTTTGAAGGTAAGTACCAAAATATCCGGCTGTGGCTGTGCTTCCATTAACTCTGATAAGACATGGGAACAAGCACCATCCTATCAGCTCCAATGTGTGTGGCTCACAAAAGATATAGTTGTGCCTGAATGTCTGAGAGGGGATTTTTAATGGGGTGGTAGGAGAATAGGGACATAGACGATGTGCAGATTTAGTAGAAATAGAAATATCCTTTCTTAATTTTAAAGAGAGAAGGATTTTAATGAATTCCATCCCCAGAACTGTGGTTTAAGAGGTAATAAACAGGCTTTGTCAGCACTTAACTTTAGCATCAGTAGTTTATCAGCACATTGTTTCCACACTTAACCAGATTTTAATTAAATGTGACTTCCGTTCTGTGCATTGGAAGAGCCTTCCCCTTCGGATTTGAGCATCACAAAAGCTTGAGGAGTGCAAGAGAATTAGAAGGCAAATAGAAGGATCAATCACAGCAGACCCTTGCAATCCATGTCCATCTCTTTTTTGTAATATACTTATTAGATTCTTATTGTCAGGAAGGATTAGTGTTACGAGCTCTAGGAATTCCTTTCATTGCCCTGTAAGGCGAGGTAGTGAAGTGTGTCTGCTTTTCTTAACAATAACACTCTGGATTTTCCCCCCCTCCCTTCTCTCTCTCTCCACCCATATCCTCTCCTCTATGTTGTCTCCTCTCCCACAGAGATTTGTGCAGCGGACTGCGGAGGACATGGCATTTGTGTCGGAGGCACCTGCCGCTGCGAGGAGGGCTGGATGGGCACAGCCTGTGATCAGCGGGCGTGTCACCCACGCTGCAATGAGCACGGGACCTGCCGCGATGGCAAGTGTGAATGCAGCCCGGGCTGGAACGGAGAGCACTGCACTATTGGTAGGGAGAAAGAAAACCCGACTCCTTTTCCGAGAATAATTGATGATCAGGGAGGAGAAAAGGCGCATGCTTAATTGAATATGTGTGACTTAGTGTAGCATGAGCACCTTTGTTCTTGGATTTCAAATTCCGACATCATACATTTTCATGTGGGAACAAGACAAAATGTCCTTTCATTTGTTGGTGACATGGCTATATATATTTTTTATTATCAGACATGAAGTGCACCTATGTGGTGTTTGACAAGTCTTTAAATGTCAGCCAGAAGCTTTTTTTAAAAACATCCCACTTTACCTCTCTTGAGACGTCTCTCTGTGGCCTCCAAGATCTCTCTACTATGGTGACAACATTTTTAGAAACATGCATCTGATCTTAAGTTTTCTTTGCTTTTATTTCCTACATTATTTGCACTGTCACTTTGCTTGCCAGTATAAAAGAGGAAACTGCAGTCAGATGATTTCTGACTGGAATTTAACTCTGTCTTGCTTATCCCTTGTCTGTTCTGCTACCTTTCTAACCATTTCACTTCCCTCTTGCTTTGCTTCTGTATTCCTCATGTACTGGCACTACTCATGAGCTCTCTCTATCATGTCTCTTATTATTGATGTTATTATTAATAAGAAGCCAACAGTATGCCTAAATCATGCAAAGAGGTTCAGTTCTCATATTAAGCAATTTGCAGCATTATTAAGAACTGCCTTGGCTGCACCTTTTTCCTTCTCTCACTTACCTACTTAATGCATTTTCCGTTCTTCCTTCTTTCTGATTGTCATGCATTCAGCCTCTTCAGTTCCCCTTCTGTATATGCTATAAAATCAGTAACTCTAAATTCCCCAGATACCTTTTATTGTATATTAATAGAAAACTAAATTAGTGAATCCAGTTCTGTTCTCAATAATGCCTGTGTGGACCTGAAAAAATTCAGTTGACTTTAGAGGAATGGTTACAGAATGAAAATTCTCCTCCAGTCATTTTATTTTAATCAGCTTCTTTTAAAGACAAGAAAATTTACCTCTATGTTACTTTCATTATGTCATGATAACTAAAAATCACACTTCATCACTACTAACCAATAGCAATACCTGGGCAAATATCAGCACAGTTATTGTGGGGATTAGCAGCTAAGTTATATGAGACATCACTTCCTTTGCTTGAACACCAGGTGCATTTGCACACACAAAGACAGGAAATGAAGTCTGATCTCAGTATTTTAATTTCAGCATTAGGATAATGGTACAAACCATACCTATGGCTCAATTCTACTTACCATTTATTTATGCTAATGTCATGCTATCACATTATGGTCTCCACATGCATCTCCCTAATGAAAAATATCTAGCTTTTAAAACTTCCTTTGTCTCATTAGACATTGCATTCTGCTTTCTTGTCAATGTCCCTAGCAGCTTTCATTTCTTTTCCTGAAAAAGGGGTTGAAAAACCCACCTTTCTTAAATACCTCAAAATGAAAAGAGAGCAGTCCTATGTTAATATAAATCCTCTGTTTCTATTATATTATTTTATAGCCTTTTATTCAAGCAGTTTGATTTGGAAAACAACACAGATTCATGAAAGAATTTAAAACAACAAAAAAAAAAATCAGCAAAAGGCCCCAAAGACAGGGGACAGTTTTATATGGAAATTATTTATGCAGGGAAAAAATTCATTCCCTTAGTGCCATTTTATTAGTTCTGCTGTAAAACCAAAATGCCATTAGTTCAGTATATGATAATTCTCCACACAGCTGATATGCCTGGACTGTTTTCAAACAACAAGCTTTTATCTTTCATGGTAATTAAATTTATTTGTAGTATTCCTCACTCTAAGTATAAAGTTATCATGGGGAAGGCCAGCACTGCAATGCAGTCAGCATTGAGATTTTGCTGGTGCATACTCTCATTTTGTGTGCTGCTACCTTCCTGTTGCAGCTCTGCCTTGATTTAGGAATCATTTTTTGATACTTAGAGTGCTGGAGCTGTTTCTTTTCACTTTCCGCCCTCCTCATCTCCTTGCATGGTGATTTAGCAACAAATTTGTACATAGTCTCCTGCCTCTGAATCTGTAAACAATATTTCCTACAGAGTATAGGAATATATACAGAATTTCATTGATGAAAGAACATAAAGGAAATTTGGCAAAGTTGTAAATACCCGAGAAAATTGAATGGTTTTAGCAAGAGTAATAAGCTAGTTATGTTGGCTCAAATGAAAGGACATTGACTTGGAATTACGTTAAGTATGTGGAAAGCATTCCCCTTGTCCTTGTGTAATTTCCCTGCATGGCAAATTGTTCTGTTGATGGTAGTTCCTATATGTCTATGTCATGGCCCGGTTTGCTTTAGCACTGACAAGCATAAAACCCTATTGCTGAAGTGATGCTTTACCAGTATTGCCGTGTGTGCAGGTAACACAGTAGAAATGGATGATACCAGTAAGGGACACTGCTTCCATTTCCTATCAAGCATGTGTGAGAGTAAGACATCCTTTTGTTTTGTTGGTCATAGGAGGCTCTTTCGTACGGTGTTCCAGGTACTCTGATCCCAGTGGATTAATTTTGTTTGCTCCTATGAAGAGTTGTGTCACTGAATGTACTACTTTGATTGCTCACATTCAGAGATTTCATTAGAGTAACCCCACTTAATTCCCTACTAGGAAATTGATGCAGAAGCTTGCATTCATCATCCCAATTCAGCAAACTTAGTGCAGGAGAGTAGAGCTGAAAATTGATTATCTAACTGCAGGAATCCTGAAAGCCAGCAGAAGGGTTCGGTCAGTTTCTGATATGAGCAAAACACACCATGACAACAGCATCAGTGCCAGACTTCTCCAGCATGTTCCAAATTCATCCCTAATTAGAGACATTGCAGGAATTCAAGTTTCTTCTGTTCTGGCTTAAACTACATCCAGGGAGCATGGTGGGTTTTAGGAGCATAGAGTTTAAAGATTAAAAAGACCCTCTTACTGTGAGCTCTGAAAGGCCAAATTACAGCTCAGCTCTGTAGTAGGCTGCTCAAGGGCTTGCCTCACAGGAAGCAGCACAGAAAATTTCCCGGGTTTAATAAAGAATCATAGAATCACAGAATTGTTTGGACCTTAAAGATCATCTAGTTCCAACCCTGCTGACATGGATAGGGAACCTTTCACTTGACCAGGTTGCTCCAAGCCCCATTCAATGTTGTCTTGAACACTTCCAGGGGTGGGGCATCCACAGTTTCTCTGAGCAACCTGTGCCAGTGCTTCACCACCCTCACAGTAAAAAATTTCTTCCTAATACCCAATCTGAACCTGTTCTCCTTCAGCTTAAGGCTGTTCTCCCCTGTCCTATGATTACATGCCCTTGTGAAATCTCCCTCTCCAGTTTGTATGATTCATATAGGGTTATTTAGAAAAATAATGGCAGAGGGGGCTTCCCTGCATGGTGGTGTCAGGATATTCATTATCCTTTGAACAGCCTGGACACAAGACCAAAGCCATCTCTGGAAGTTCAGTTGCTGCAGCTAAATACTCCAGAGTCTCTGGAGACCTGAGGGACTAGCTGCTAGCTCTCCAAGCACTCCATAGCCTACCTAGGAGGATTTCAAAGCACCTCAGTGCCTAATCTCCACTGATCTCTGCAAAAGCTGTGTGTTTAACTCCTTTTGGAAATCTGGTCCTGGCACGCATGGGTGATGTATGCAATAACAATGCCCAGACAGACAGGCAGACAGGCTGTCCCATGCTGGCTTCTGCTTGCGGCGCCATCAGCCTGGGGTTTGTTTTACATAGCAAAACTCTGATTTTTGAGAAATCTGCCCCTTTAAGTTTGCCTTTCATCAGTCTTCTTGCATAAATAATCACACATGTTCTGAATAGCTGAGGTTGTAATCAGTGCCTCTCCATTTCTGCTGGAGCAGCTGGAATCCAGACAAGGCACATTACAGGTGGATCCTGGTCTCTTTTCCCCAGCTTTCTAACACATCACTTGTGCTCTTTGAATGCATAAAGCAGCTCAGTCCATGCATGGCCCAAGACAAAAATAAGCCTACCAGTGTCTGGGGAAGGTTCTTGCTATCTTGTAGATGTGGTGCTTAGGGACAGGGTTTAGTGGTGGACCTGAAAGTACTGGGTTAGTGGTTGCACTCGATGATCTTAGAGGTCTTTTCCAACTGTAATGATTCTGTGATTCTAGTCTCTGCCCAACAATCAGTGCTCAAGTGCATCCACAGCAGAAGCTGAGCTTTGTGTGACCCTCTGGCACTTACCCTGCCTCGTTGAGATGGGTACCTTTGGGCAGGAGAAGACCATAATTATAGCAGTCAGTGGAAAATGCGCACTTTCTGTACTATTCTGACATGATCTTTAATCAATCTGAAGGTAATCTGACCTTAAATAGTTTGGCAGAATATTTGCCAGTAAATATTAAGTACAGATGAACTTCAAAGACTGTTTTCCCTGACTCTATAGCATAAACTTCTTATGCTGTCCCTGGTTCAGGAATGGATGTTTACTTTCTCCTCTCCTTCACATTTGTGTGATCTCAGTTTAACTCCAGTAATTTCCCTGAGGCTCTGTCCACTTTACTTCATAGGAAAGATAAAGGGAAAAAGAATATTTGGGAAAAGAAGAAGGAGAGCATAGTGGGAAACATGTCCTTCTAAAGGGCCTGCCTGCAGCATCTCTCACTTCTCTTTTCCCTCCCTCCCTCTCTGAGTCAAGAGAAATACTCCTTATAATTCTCCTTGTGTTTCAGACAAAGCAAATCCAAGTTAGCTCAGGCTGGTGAAACAAGGGAGCTTTCACACTGAGAAACGGTCACAGGAGCTCCTCCCATAGCAGTTCTAAAGTGGCTTCCAGGAGTAGGGTGGTGACATGGAGCTGAGTGTAGTGATGCCTTTAAGTGCAGAGGACACCTTGGAAAAGTAGCTTTTCTTCTGAACTCCTGCTTAATTTCTCAGGATGTCTCACATGCCCACAGCGTTTCCAAAGGAGTTTCTGTCGGGAATAAGATATTTTAATGCCAGAAGTATAGCCTGTACGGGTTTAGAAAAAAAGGATACCTATAGGAAGCCCTATTATTTTTCAAATTACAGGAAAACATTGATATATAACTGACACATGGTTGGTATTGGCAGCTGCCTTCACTGCCATCAGCTGCACAGTGACTGCCTGAGTTAACAGGTTGGGCTGCTGTGGATATCAAAATCCAAGAGATACATTCTTAGGCTCCAGCCACCATTCAAGCAGATGGTGATGCTGTGCTTCCTGCATCGCTGCCACCACATCAATGTGATTAATTCACCTCTGCCAAGCCTCATAATACCCCACACTAATTGAGCCCTCCCAGCCCTCTCCACTTATGGACAGTAGTTCCTAGACAGATCCATTACATTCACAGGATGGAAAAATAATGCCTGCAAGGGCCATGACCTCCCAGGTGGACAGTGTGCCTGAATGAACCTGAAACAAAAACTTCTTCAAAAAGTACCAGGACACAGCTGAGACAGAGATTGCAGGGAGCAGGCAAGAGAACAAGGAAAATAATGTTTAAGTAGGTATTGAAATATTGAAATGCAAGATTCAGAGCCTCTCCTTTATTAATAAAGACCAGCTGGTGTTAGGACAGAGAGTGCCGCCTGCTGGCATGCACCAGGGCTCTCTGAGGCAGGACGTCTTTGCCACCAGCCTTCTGCTTGACACCAGAAAATCAATAAGAAGGTGGGTTTCCAAATCAGTGTTCCATGGGAATTGGGTACATGACTGCTCCCATGACATCTATAACTTTCTTTTTCACTTTTTCTTTAGCCCTCCTTGAAATGAATATATTAATACTCACCTATCTGGTAGAGTTGCCATGAGGTTAATTTAATATTTGTAAAGTCATTTCATCTGGGGCTAGAAAATGCTGCATAAATGCAGTATATTACCATTAGAAAGATCTAGTGAAAAGCCTCTACTGGTCTGGTAAGGTCACAGAACTGTGCCTTTTGTGTAGAAAAATATAAGACAATCAGGTAAGGTGGAGGACTTTCAAATGTCTCCACATTCCTGATGAAAGGCAAAGCAGTCAATAAAGTGGAGGGAGACTTGGAAATGAACGGAGTATTATCCTGATATACATATATACACATATAAATATAGACCTATATATATATATGAACACATAAATATATATATAGAACTTTCCTGTTTTTCTTCCTGATCTTAATGAGCAAAGATGACTGAATGCCTTAACACAGCCTTCTCAAGCCATTTGACTGAGGAGCACTGTGCTCCACCCTTCTTCCTTTTTTGTCTCCTCATAATCAAAATTTTTCTTTTCATATCACAGCGAACTCTCCTTTGCCTTTCTAGCACCTGCACAGTCTCGTAGTAAGCTGCAATGCACTTATTCAATCCTACCTTAAATGTCCTGTCTTTTATCTCCCAAGCTCACTATCTGGATAAGGTAGTGAAAGGTATGCTCTTCCTTCCTATTTTTCCTATTGTCTTTGTGTTTCTTTTTAAAAAATGCACCGTGAACATGCTGTGTTGAGGTTGCATCTCTTCCTCATTGTCACCAGAGTGGTCCCTAATGTCTGGAAGGGTGAACTTTCCAGTCATTTAGGTAGGAAATACCTCTGTAAGTGATGTGACCCTGTGTTAACATCGTATCAGTGTTCCTACCCATTCCCTTGTCCCTGCCCTCCCCTCCAAATCATCTCTCATCCTCACCCTTCCTACTCAGGTAAGGCAAGTCAGGAGAAAACAAGTGTCTGTGAGTACAGCAGGAGCCCTGTACAGTGATGTGTTTTAATTAAATGTCTGTGGTCCATTTTGTAACACAGGTGAGTGCACTTTCTGTGTGGAGTCTTCAAGTTTTTGATCCACAACTGCCAACTCTTACATGGAGCTTTAACTAATTGTATATTGAGGTTTTTTTTCCTAATACAAAAATGTTACGATATCAAAATTTCTGGTTGCATAAATCTGCAAAATCTGTAGAAATCAGTGATGCTGCATTAGTGTACACTACAACAAAATCCAACTTTATGCTCCTGTTAATAAATGTAATGCAAGTCTAAGACCCAGGTCTTTCTTCAACAAATAAGAAAAGGAATTGAACTGTTAGAGAACAAAAATCATCTGCTGTTTTTTTTTTAAAATCACAGTTACTTATTAATCAGAACAATGAGCTAAATTACTTCGGACTTTTTAATAGAAACAGACAGTTCCACAATGCACTTAGCCTTTGAAAAATACTGAAATAGCATACATATGGTTAAATACAAGAATCTGACAGTAAATATGATTGAGTTGGACTTAAATATTTTTCTACATGACTGATTTGACACTAACAGCAACACAGTGTTGACACCACACAAGCATCATATGTTTGGTGGTTAAACAAACCAAAAAATCAGTTTGAACAAGTCAATATTTTTCTGTAGTAGTATCCTTCTTTTTAGGTTTTGAGCAATGAAAAATAACAGCTGTGAGAGGCTGAGGATGAAGAGCAAATATGCTCCAATATTGCCCCCCATGAACAGTTAAAATGAATTCTTTGCTTCATAGGGCTTGTGTGGTGTGACAAGAAACATGGTTGCCCTACTGACTTCACTTCTCTGGGTGAATTTACGATTCAATGTTTTTCTTTTTTTTTTTTCCCACTGAGGATTAAAGACAGATTCAGGAACAACTGCAAAGAGGAAAAATGTTTGAACAGACAAATATTAATGATGAGGAAATGTCCATAGTTTAAAGACTTCCATCTTCAGTGTAATGCAGCAACTGCTAGCTGTCCTTGGACCCTTCTTTGTAGATCAGTTGATTGTACAGTGGTAGTTCACTCTCATTGCTTAACACCAAAAAAAATCCCATTCTTGACTTTGTTTAAATTTCATGGGAAAAGTACGTTCTCTTTCTTAGATCAGGGAAAGGGTGTAATTTATTATGCCATTATGAAGTAATCATGGTGGCATCCTCAGAGGAAGATATGGCCGTCTCTAGGGAGTGTGATCAGACCCTACTGTTAATGCTCCACATCTCAGTGTTTTGCATTTCAAAACCCCAGGACTCCTCCTTTTCATCTCAATGTGTATTGGAGAATGTTGCATCAAAAAGTAGAAGATAAGCATTGAGGGCATAGAAGAGATGAAAAAGCAACCTGCAGAGCCTGGCAAAGAACCTTCAGTACTGATTTGCCAAATCAGTGGCCCAATTTTTTTAACTAACTCTTCTATAGCTGTCATTTTTCCTCTAGGTGGCTTTTTGACTCATCTTTATGCCCAATAATAAAGACACATTATATTTAGTGAGTATTTCAGTGGGTAACAGGTTAAGCAACATACTAAGAATAAAAGATCGTCTCTTGCTATGCATGGCTGCTTTTGGAAAGATTAGCAATAGCTGAAACATTAAAAGTACATGCTTTTTTACTTGGCTAACTGCATGGTGTGCATTTTTCAAAACTAAATTACTCATGCCCTTTTGGCTTTCTTAATTATTAACATCTTTCTGGTTGAAATCCCTTCCCAGTAATCCTCTGTTGTCAAAGGGTGAGCCTGATTTACTGCTGAATCTTTCCTACAGCTTTACAATAAACTAGTCAGTCAGAGAAGATGTAGAATTGATCCTAAATGGGAGGGCAAGTTTCAATAGCAAACATTATCATAATTAAACCAAGAAGCTCTAACTAGACTCCGAGTAGAGTCTTCTAAACTAAGGCCTAATTAACACTGGTAATGCTTAAATGAGAAGAGGTGTCTGTTATTTTAATAATAATTAAAAGAGGTGCTGATTTTAGAGAGAGTTTCTCCATACAGAGCATCATTGGATATGATGGTACATCAGTGTAATTAATTTCTATTACTGAATATCAATTCTTACTCTTCAAAAATAATCATTAACCCCATTAACACTGTAGTGGTGCATACATAAACAGCTAGTTTGAATTTTAAAGTTGCTGAACAACATTAGAATTCAGGGGTGGCTGCAAAGTGCTGCTCCTGAAGCATGAGAGCAAGTGAGAAGCCAAGGTCTGACCAAAGCCAGTTCCCTCATTTGTACAGTTACAAGTGTAGGAGCTCTGGTCAGTAACTTCTTAACCTTCCTATTGGAGAATGCATCTGATTAAGGATTTCTGGATTCCCATCACCACAGAATATCATGATAGTAGTTTCAGAGTTGAGTTGGTTTTGGGACACTTTACCAAGCTTTCATAGTTTGCAGGGATCAGCTGATGCTTTGCTCCTCGCCTTTAGTCTTGGAGCAACTTCTGCAGGTGTCATAGTGGTTGTTGTTCTCTCAAGCTTCAGGCATTTGCATCCTTCACGTGTTGCCTTCAGCCATGTCCTACTTGTCCCAGAGTTCCACTGCTGGCTGTGGGACTTGGTAAAAACATCTGTTGGTGCTTTTCTACTGACAATGAAGGAAAGATAATAAGTAGCCTTTCTTTCTAAGTCTTATTTCAAGTGGCAGTGAGGTTTGCCTTGAAGAAAAAGACCACAAAATGTTGCTTATAATTGGACTAATTAGAGAAGTCTTTAACTGTACAGATCATTAAGAGCAGATTATTTTACCAACAGTCTTAAAAATTGCAGGTTAACTTCTGGTGACAGTCTCCTTTAACTCTGATGGTCTTTGCTTCTCTGTTTCAAAATTAACCCACTTTTTATATTGCTTCCCTGGTCTGTTCTCTCACTTGCATGGCAAACCTGACATCTTTGTGAATGCCCTCCAGGATCTTTCAGCAGCGCTTACATGTGCTTAAGTTTGAAACTCACATAAAGAGTTTCCTCCCCTTTTCTGAAAAAGCTCTGTTCATGTATTTAATTCTCTTAGTCACCCAAGTACAGTTAACACCACAAACAGGAATAATGCATCATTGGTGACTTCTAGCTATGAGAAATCAGAGCTGAAAGATTATGGTGGTGTAAATCTCTGAGGATTAAGCCATCCCACTGTGGTGACATTCAGAAGCAATTCAGAAACAAGATGATCTCTTTGCTTTATTCCCCAGCATGGGGGAAAGGAGAGGATAAAGTTTGTTTTTCATTATCTTTTCATCAAGTGCTTTGAAGTGCACTGTTTGTGGAATGAGGAATATTGTACCATCCTGTGTAGTGTAAGCGATGGTCAAGTCTCTGTGCAGTGAACCAGTTCAGCAATGGTAGTACTTATAGGTCCATTCTCCTGGATATATTGGTTTACTCATCTCTGTTGACCCCTAACTTCCTGAAGGCCCAAGTCTTCTGTCAGCTGCTGTTTAATTTGGTTTTTTCCTATTAATGGTTTACTTTCTCCATACATCTTTAAAATATCTGATCTTCTACCAAACCATGATACTAGAGGGGTTCAGTTTAATCCTCACAGCATTGAAATGTTAATGAACCTTGTAATGTAATGGTAAACATCTGAAGACTTCTGTGTTCCTATAACTTTGAAGAACCATTTCTGTCATCAGGAAACAGTTCTTTCTGGCTCCTTGGAAGAGTTTTATCTACTAGGAACCTGAGATTTCATTCTCCTTAGCAAGACTTTCTAGACTTAAAGGGTGCCAAGACAGTGGAGTATAAAATTGCAGGTAGGAGTTACCCTACTTTAGGTATTTACAGGTACTTACTCTCTCATCTGGGCACCCTGGATCCCTGTAGTACTCAAGAAGAGGAATAGATATTTTGGGAAGGCATAATCTTATGAGGTACTCGCTCTCATCTCTCTCTCCTCTCCTGAACTCTGCTTTTCCTCTGCTTGTCCTCTTTCTGAAATGCTTGGTTTACTTTCTCTGGGTCCAGATCAAGATTTCAGAATAAATTCTGAAAGTCCATGCAAATACTCTCAAGCATATTTCAAATAGACAATGAATTGCACACAAAATTCAAAAACATAAGACTAAAAGGGGTCTCCTCAGTTAGAGTCTAGTCTTCTGCTGGCAAAGGCAACCACATTGTGTAAAACTTTATATAAATTTACCAAGTTCTATGGATAAGTAACTGAAGAATCTTCTCTTTAACACTCCCACAGGGAGTCTGCTCTAGAACTTCATTCCTTTGATCCTTCCAAATGATTTTTTCCCCTAATTTCCAGCCAGAATTTATTCATACTTGGTTTATGTCCATTTGTTCTTGTGCCAGCATTATTCTCTTTACCTTAAATAGCTTTTAAGAAGTTTTCCCTTCTCAATGTTTATGTGTTTCATGAACTTGTGGAAAAAAAAATCATAGTCTTTTCAGCCACTGCTGTCCAAGGAGAGACAAATCAAGCTCGTCCCATTTCCTCAGATGCCAAAGGTGCTTTATCCAAGCTATATCATCTGTTTTATGCCACTCCAAATTCCCTTTTTCCTAAGCCTGGGAGAGTAGAGCACATGCAGTTCTGTATAAGCTCCTCATTTTTATAGCTACATTAGTTTTCCCTTATATTTCCTGCGTACTTCTAAACATGAGACAAGATCATGGTGTCTTCAATTTCATTTAAGTCTTTCTGGTTCTCATTTCACTCCTGTCCAGGTCAACACTACAGCACCTTTGTTCTGCCCAGTCTCTGCAGCTGTAGGATAGAAGAGAACTTCTTAGCAAAGGTTTTAAAGAATCTGAGGA
Source organism: Acridotheres tristis (assembly GCA_037013685.1). Lineage (NCBI taxonomy): Eukaryota > Metazoa > Chordata > Aves > Passeriformes > Sturnidae > Acridotheres > Acridotheres tristis. The sequence goes on along the minus strand of CM072884.1, from coordinate 30,563,388 downwards.
GTAAAAACAAGAGGTGTCCTCAGGGTGACGCACCAGCCAAGCTCTAATGGAGCCATCCAGTATATACATAAAGCAAGATTTCTTCAGAGAGTTGTCATCTAGACAAATTAAAGCAATGGCACAGTTGCCCCTGGTTGTCCAGGGAAGCTGTGGATATCCCATCACTTGAAGTGGTCAGGGCCAGACTGGATGGGGCTTTGAGCAACCTGGTCTAGTGGAAGGTGTCCCTGGCCATGGCAGAGAAATTGGAACTGGATTATCTCTAACCCACTCCAACCCAAAGTATTCTGTGATTCTGTGATTTTTAGAGGGGGGAAAAAACTCCTATCTCTACTGTCAGGATGGTGCCATCCAAACTGGATTTATCTACTCCAAAATGGGGTTACCTACCTAACCAAGTAATTTTAGGAGGTTATTTAATACAATTTTTCCTCTTTCATTCTGAAAATAGCTGAATGCTTTCAGCTTGTACTGAAAGTAAGTAAAGGGATCAAACATATAAATTAACTGTAGCATGGAAAAATCTGATTAAATGGTTAAAATCTTGGCACTGTTGTAAGTTATTGAAGGCAGGATATTAAAATGAAGAATTTCAAGTAGCCTTGCCTATAAATAGCTCTTCTGTAGTATATAAATACTAATATAGTATATAAATACCAAAATACACAACAGCATGCTCACACATACACACACACATTATTTGCCGTATCCCAGAATACACATTTTAAAAGACTGAAATGCAACAAATTTGTTTGTAAATGAAAAATATATTAAAGATCTTTTTAAAGGACTTTTCTTTACCACCTTTGTTCCTTTTTCCATTTGGCCCCTGTAAATCAGTCACTTGTTAAAAAACAGACCTAAAATATGTTTGGGGTTTTTTTCTGTTCACTGGGAAAGGGTCTGTGAACTTTAAAAGCTTCGTGTAAAACTTTTCTCTTTTTTTTAAGGCATTTCTAAGCTCCATTTCCCCAGTGCAGGACACATTATGACATGAGATGTTCTAGATGGGGTCCCAGCTCTGCCCTGGGAAGACCCTTACACATCATATGATTGAAAAGGTGTCGAGACAACACACATCTCCTCACTGTCTATTAGCACAGGATAGATCTATGTTGTTCACATAGGTTCCCAATCCTGTCTTGCAAAGCTGAGGGCCTTAAACAACTCAGACTATATGATAGGATAGCACTATGCACATATAAATAGAGAAATCATTAAAACAGGGCTTAGGAAGACTGAATTGTTTCACTGGTGTAATCAGTCCTGCTGAGTGACCTTCACAGGCACTCCAGTCCCTTGTACTTCAGTTTCCTAAGCTGTTAAGTGTCTCTTACACTTCTGACAGCTTGGTGGTAAAGGTTTTTGGGCTCCGCAGGTAAAAAAGCCCCCAGAAGGGTTTAAGATAAGCAGCCTCCCTCACTCCACTGCTTACTGGGGAAATTACTCTGCTATTTTCTTGAAGGGATGAGTGGGGTGGAGGGGAAGTGCAAAAATCTCAGCAGGAGGTCATCAGATGAGAAAATGAAACCCTAGTGAGCAGACTGGGAGGTTGGTGTTCATCCTCCCTAACCAAATTTTGTCACCTAAAAAATGCTTGCCTCTGTGCTGGGCTCTCTCTAGTCACTGGGGAGAAATGGATGTTTCCAAAGCATGCTTCAGCTCATCACTGTGAGCATCAAACCCTCGTGAGGAGATTTCTGCCCTGGGACAGTGTCTTTCTCTGCTGACTACAGAGAGTTGAAGCTATCTCAGCTATAGATTAATTTGAACCGGATGAGATTAATCCCTCCCAAAATTATGACAGTAAAGAAACTGTATGTCTTCCAAATATTTTCTGCCTTTGCCTTTCCATATGGTTTTGAATGCTTACCAGTGTGAGATTTCAGTATTACTGAAAGCCAGCTGCTTTATCCTGCTGAGTGTTGGGAACTTTAACTCTGAATGCAACTTAGGTAACCCCAAGTACTAGTCTTACATAGCAAATGTTTTGAGAGGCTTGGAGGGCAATATGCTGCCTTGCTTTTACAACCAATGAAGCAGGAATATTTCAGTGCCCCCTGAAACTCACCATTCCCTCAGTGCAGTGAGTAAGGTTATGCTATGAGGACCTCCTGGGAGAGCTAGAAGCAGCTTCCCATTGAGTGGTCACCACCATCCTGACACCAAAGTGGGTTCATTCCAGGTGGGAAGACACCAAGTGGGAGTGGAGGCAAAGGAAAAAAGCTGTTTAATGAGGCCCTTTCCAGGCTGTGATGCTTTGTGTTTTGAGTGTGTTTGAATGTGTTGCTGTTTGCTTTGCAGAGGGATGCCCTGGCTTGTGCAATGGCAATGGCAGATGCACTCTGGACATGAACGGCTGGCACTGCGTCTGCCAGCTGGGCTGGAGAGGAGCAGGCTGTGACACTTCCATGGAGACAGCATGTGGCGATGGGAAAGACAACGATGGAGGTAGGACATGAGCACATGTGATATGTCAGGCTTCACAGAGCCTATAAACCTCTCACAGTGAACAGTCATCTGGGCTTGATTCTGCAGGGCAGATTGGTTTTTGACAGCTGGTAGAGAACAGACAGCAAAATCTGCCAGGCTGACTCAGCCAGAGTGGATTTGAATTCAAATTAAATGGATTTGGATCTGGGGTGCCAGGGCTGAAGAGGGACATTTGTTTATCTTCAAATCAAGTCCATATAGCAGAGAGCAGGCAGAGGCTGTGCACCTGTCCAGTCCCTCCACCCCAGCTGAGTAGCTCAGCAGTGATACAATGGGACCGCCTCAGACAGTGAACATCCCTGACTGTCCAAACTTTGCCCTCACTGCCTGAGGCTTTCATCAAGGGTCTCCAGTCCAAAATATCCATTGGATGGGTATTTTGCAGAAACTTAGAGGCTTGGGTGACTGATCCCCATGCCCACAAGCCATCCAATCCCTCTCAAACCATGTTTTATTGATTACTGTTCCATATGTAATGATGTCAGGCATGTGAATAATAGCTCTATGTAATGCAAACTTAATATTCAAAGTTATCTCATTACAAAGGAAACCATGGTGCAGTGTGAAGGTTTGAATTAGAGAGCAGGAGATGAGATATTAAATTTAAGGCATAAGGGAGACTGCATAATTTGTTTTGTTGTCACTCAGCAAAAGGCCTTGTAAACCACAAGTCTGGGCCAGGACCCAGACTGTGAAGTGGAGACTGCATTTTGCAAGCCTCTGTTTTATCATATTCACAAGAACAGTACAGTTTAAAAAAAAAATAGCCAAGCCAAGTCTGTGATTATCTGCTTCACAGCAACTGCTATTCTGATTGAATATTTAAAATACTTCTGCACATCTGGCATGGCAAATGGACCAAATTAGCCCTTCAGAAAAGATGGGAAAATTGGAGAACCATACAAAGAGTACACACTATAAAACAAAGGTGGCTTTTTACCTCATATGGAACTGAATATCACTGTACTTGTGCAGCTGACACAGGGCAGCAATAAAGGTCATCACATCAGCTGTGCAAAAGTGTGGTAAATAGACCCAAGGATAGTCCCAGTTTCCATGGAAAAAAATAACCAGCAAAAGCCTTGTGAAATTTTTAGAAAGAGAGAGAGGGAAAGAGTAATCCAGCCTAACATAAAAAGTAAATCACAATTGTATGATATCACAAAGAGCGCGACCAGAATCTTGAGCATCTCTTTATATCTCCTGATTCACGGGTTAACCTTTTTACCTGGGTTACCCTCACCTTGAAATGAGTTGCCTTTCAAGCCTGCAGGACAGCAGATGTAGATGGGAGAGACAAAAGGCATTGACAGGTTTACAAGTTAGTGCACATTAACTACTAACTGGCATTTGGTGAACTTGTGTGCAGCAATGGTGTGCACAGCAAGAACAGAGCAACTGATAGGTTGGAAATTATTGCCTTGTGGCAGCTTATTCATGTGTCAGAGCCCACAAATGGGTGTTGACTTTACTCTTGGTACACTCAAAAAAAAGTATGTACATGGTGTGCAATACAGATTGCAGATAATCTGTCATACACTGTGCCTTTGATTTGGCTATGTTACTGCTAAGGGCTCTCCTCAGCTGGGAAGTGAAATAGCAGAATACATTTACTTTATTGACTTCTTTTTATATGTTTTAGTGGGTCATTTGTATTTGTGAGCTCAAGTCTAGAATTTCAACCCCTGAGATGTAGGAGCTTCAGCAGTGGTGAGGCACTCCTGCTTTGAAGCCTTAATCCTTTTTTTAGCACAAGAATTCAAATATAGGTACAAGGACTCATGAAGAAAGGCTGATGTTCTGCCTGTTTGCTAGATGTTATGCTGATTTCTACAGCAAATGCAGATGTTTGTAGAATATCATAGCATAATTTAGGTTGGAAGAGACTTCCAGCAGTTTTCAGTTCAACCCCTTGTTCAAGGCAATACTGATTACATCAGATTGCTCAAGGCTGTTTCCAGTCAACTCTTGAACACCTCCAAGGGTGGAGATCCCACCTCTGGGCAACCTGTTCTAGTGTATGACCATCCTTATAGTAAATGTTTTTCTCCTTGTATCTAATCATAATTTTCCATGTACTAAATTAATGTTTGTTGCCTTTTGTCCAACACCATCTGAGATATCTGAGAGCACTCCAGCTGACTTCTGGTTTCCCCTTCGCAATAGCTTGGGTGTCTGGGAAAGCATATATGTATTTCATGAGTGACAGTTCCCTTCGGATTGGTCAGATATCTAAGGGCAATTCAAATCACACTAGGCATCTGTGTTCAGCAGAATTGAGCCCATTCACCACAAATATTATACTTTGGGAAGCTGCTGTGCTTTGAAGAGCACTGAAGAGATGCATGCCTGAAGCCTCTTCAAAAAACATGTAGTATGTGGATTACACTGTGGTTTCTCCCTCTTTTGGGATTCTGTCACATACACTGGAGTGATGCATGCTCAGGGCTGGAGAAAGGTGGTTTATTTTGCTTCACCAGAAAGGATCCAAATGTGGAATTTGCTCGTGAATGTTGGCAATGGAGGTAGAAGTCCTTTCATGAAGCTTCAGAAGTCAAACAAATGACCTAGTCAAAATGGATACCATGAATGGTGAGAAAGAGGTTAGTGGGGCTGTTCACAGTACCGAGGAGTTCGCTCTGCCTGAGCTCATACCTGGTTCCTACACTGTGGTGTCGAGTGTCTGCTAATCAAAATCTCTGCAGCCGGAAATTCCTCATGATAATGGGAGCTGAAGTCAGAAACTTTTTCATCAGCTCCCAGCCTAATCATACCCTGAGGGAGACGGGTGCTAAATTACAGGGTGTGTTCGCCTCCTAAATCTGGAGGCTGTTCAGATAAACAATAACAAGCCGAGCAGGAGTCACTCAGAGAGAGACTTGGTGAAATGTAATCTTTGTTCAGGCTAGTAAAAAGTTGTTTCTGAGCACAGTTTCCTCTCCACACAAAAGTGGCATTTGTCAAAGCTAGCACTTAGGTTTCACACCCAGGTCCACTTTGTTTACACTTCTGAGCACCATGCCCATCAGTGAGTAACTGAGAACAGGACATCATCCAGTATCATTTAAGAAAAAGCAGTGCAATGACAGAGCTGTAACAATCTGGGTAAAAGGCCAAGATTTTGTACGTTTGACCTAAGAGGCCACCTGTATTACAACAAACAGGAGGTGTTTCTTTAAAACAAGATGAGAAAATTGGTTCTTGCCTTGCTTCAGCAGAAAATAACCTCTCTAATTCATTGCTGCAAACAAGAGTAGGTGTGACAGGTAGTACCTACGTGTCTCACCCCACAATGAGTGCTCTGTCATATACTTGAAGAATATGTTTCAAAGTTGGAAAAATCAAGGAAATTATTTTCTGTGACAAGTCCTAAAAGTGGAGTTATAGCATTTGATAATTGAGCCTGGTATTCTATAGCCTAAATATGGGCTCTGTTGCATAGGTAGACTCCTCTGTTATGAGCAGAATGTACAGGAAAAACAGAGGGGAAGAGAGGATATTCTTAACTAATCTCATGAATATGATGTTGATCAGCAAAGTTGTGTTACCTATCCTTGTTCTGGAGAAATCATCTAACTGTTGAGAGCCGGAGTTGTCCAGTTCTCCATTTCAGTGTCTTCGCATGAAGACAAGATTACACTGAGGTGAAATCATGAGAGGACTACAGATGTTAATAAATTTCTCATTTGGTCTAGAAGTTCAACACAATAACTTTAACTGAAGGCCTTTGTTACTGTTTGGGGCTTTTCCAGAGTAGCCAAGTCTTCCAGATAGGGTAAAGCTTGCAGGTTCTCCAGGAACTGGAACTCACCCATTCTTCATTTCCTGCTTTAAACAATTCCAGTTCGTGAACAGCTGCTGAACTCTTGCAAACAGGAATCTACTTTACTTGTGGAAGGCAAGAGTCTTTATCATATGAAAAATACGTCTGAAGTGACAATGTTCACAATATTATCTAAACCTTCATATTCATTAGAGGTTTCTGTTCAGTTGTCTGCTGTTCTCCACTGCCTCTTCCCAGTTGAAATACTTTCAAGGGCTAGTGTTAGTGGTTAAGGGAATAGATAGATAGATAGATAGATAGATAGATAGATACCCTTCCCAGTCAAAAAAGACTGGCCTGTCATAACTTATATTGCACACCATTACATAAAAGTATAGAAACTTCCTTTTTCTTAGCTGTCATCTGGTCAACAATCTTCCTTTGGGACAAAGAAAAATAAACCATCCTGTTTCTAACAAGAATTGTGTTAGCAAAGCTCCTTCCCCTCAGTTTATGTCTCATTTAGCCTAGAACAAACAGAGTTCCAATGTACTCATGGCCCCATTTTGCCTTTGCAAGTTCAGTCTGTGCCTCCCCAGATGCTTCCCAAAAGCTAGGAGGTGGAGCAGTTTGTATACGTTCCTTCCCTTATCCTCCTGGACCAGAACAACTGAAGGTTCCCTTAATCTCCCAACCCTGGAGCAGTAAGCAGGTCACCTCAGGGACAGTATAATTCAGGAATGGCTTCTCTGAGGCAAATCAGTTTGGTTTAACTGTACCATAGCCCACTGGCAATTCCACAGTGCCTTGCCCCATTCAAGGATCAGGTAGTGCTTGTAGTAATGTGGAGATTTACATAATGCTTTGGAACAGCAGCATTTCAAATCTTTGGCAAGAGAAATTTTGGCACGGCATGCTGGCCTTCTTAACACCCGTGTGTTCACTGTCTGTCCACCATATGCCAGATAGTGTTAGAGAGCTGGCAGAAGTCTGCACTGATCTTTGCAGTGCATAGGGTTACACCTGAAGGTAGTTTGAGGATTGTAAAGGGAATGGTAAAGAATCCAGGAGAACCCCAGAACGCAAACCTTTGTCTTTGCAAATGCTTGAGCTGCAGACAAAGTGGTGGAATGCCTTCTGATACTTCCTTTTTTCTTTTTGCCCTCATGCCCTGGGCTTTAATAGCATGAGAAGATTGTCTCCTGGGCATGGTGCATGAGCTCTCTGCTTCCTCAAAACTATAAAAAATTATGCAATAATGTGCTGGCTACATTTGTGGAGAGAAGTATTGAGATCTGAATGCACCTGGGAAAACAGCCATCATAAATTAGCATTTACGATCACAGATAGATCCAGTCAAACAACAGGATCGTCTTGGAGAAACCACAAAGCACTGCTAAAAGGATGAGAAAGTCTGCTATACTTGAAATATTGTGTAGCTGGTGTAATTTGTTAGAAATCACCCAGCTTCTCTTCCTCTGTTTCATGGTGACTGTTAATGGACTTCTCAAATAAAATGACCAGTTCACATTTTCAGGTTTTATCTCTTTGCTGATTTTGTGTTGGATGGTAACACATGGGTGACACCTGTGGCTGGTTGTTGGCAGCAAGGCTGGAAGGAGGACAGTGTTAACCCAGGCATTCCAGCATCCCCAAGCAGGTGTTGATTGTGCCTTTGGAGAGGATGATGTGTTGTGAACTGGGGATCTAGCAATGTTTTGTCTAGACACCTTGGGTGATGTCCTGGTACTTCGAAGGAGTAATGAAATGCCTTTGATAAATAGATTCAGAAAGCAGTTATGAAAGTGCTCTTTGTGTGAAGGAAACTTACCATTGTCTGCTGAAATGAGGGAGCTAACTTATGGGAAGGAAGTATACATGATACAACAGAAGGTGACATGAACCAGCTTCAGAAAAAAACAGATTGGACGCTTCTTTCACAAAGCATTTCTGCACCTCAAAAGGTGCTTAAACAGAGTTTGAGCACCAACATTTAAAGCAGAAATTCGGGAAACCTCTACCAAATCTAATTCAGCATCTGAGGAGAAATGTTGCAACTTCTGTGAGGCAGAAAGCCCCCCTAGAATCCTAAGGTTTTGCACTGACTATGCTCAGCATGAATAGAGTGCATGGCCACTTTTCTCTTGACCAGAATTTGAGAAACATGCCAGTATCTGAGTTATGTGAGACCACTTTCCGGGCTGTTCTCAGATGATTGCTTAAATTGGTTTGGATTCAGTCAGACTATGTTAGGGTGAACTTTTCAGCAGTAGCTTAACACTTGCAGCACTTGCCAGGAAAGTGAGAGACCTTGGTGACAAGGATCTCTCAGCTGCTGAGAGTGTGAAACCACTGTTCCCACCAAAAAATTGCTAAGTTCTGAGTTCCTTTTGCTCAGAGGAATCACTTTTGAGAGGTGCTTTGGCTCTTGAAGGAGGCAGTTTCAGGAACACTACTGCATGACAATTGATCAGTTAAGCAACTTGTACTTATTGCCCTGCCCAAATGCTAGTCACAGAATCACAGAATATCCTGAGCTGGAGAGGGCTCACAAGGATCATCAAATCCCGACTCCTGGCCTTGAACAGGACAACCCCAATTCTGTCAGATTCGGTGCTGTGACCACTTCCCTGGGGAGCCTGTTCCAGTGCCTGACTACCCTCTGGGTGAAGAACCCTTTCCTAATAGCCAGCCTAAACTTTCCCTGTCACAGCTTCATGCCATTCACTCAGGTCCTATCACTGGTCACCACAGAGAAGAGATCAGTGCCTGCCTCTCCTCTTCCCTTTGAGAGGAAGCTTCAAACCATGATGAGGTGTTGCCTCAGTCTCCTCTAGGCTGAACAAGGTACCTCAGCCACATCTCATATGGCTTCCCATCCAAAGCCTTCACATTCCTCACAGCCCTCCTTTGGACACTGTGTAATGGCTTTATACCTTTCTTATATTGGGGTGCTCAAAACTGCACACAGGCCTTGAGGTGGGGCTGCTCCAGCTCAGAGCAGAATGAAACAATCCCTTCTCTTGCCTGGCTGATGATGCCGTGCCTGATATGCCCCAAGCACAATCTCTCCTATGCTAGGAAAGGCCCTCACATGCCCTGCTCAGCTTCATGCAATTCCCTCAGATCCTAGGTTGCTTGGTTTCTATGCTGCTTTGCTGGCTGCTAAAAATCTGCCTGGAGAAAGAAGAAGCCCATGAAACCAATACAGCTGCATCAACTGTGTTCTCCAGAGCAGTGATGAGCTGCGGGATGCTGTGAACTTGTAGATTCTAAACACATTATTACAGCTATGGTTTATGCGAGATAGTGGTGACTATCATGTGTTTTCTGTCATTTCTTCCTTCCCTTCTTTTTCTATTCAGATGGTTTTTTTAAAAAAAGGATGTAGCTCTGGATTAGGATGAACATTTTGCAGAGCATTTCTGTAGTGATTACCTCCACAGAGGCTCTGCACAAGAACCCAAGGAGTTCTGTAATTCAAATAGTTGACTACTATTACATGTGACTGTGTTCTTTCAAGTTTACAAACAAGTGCTGAACTCAGAGAAAGATGTGAGTGCAATTCCTTTCCCAGGCAGCTGGCAATCTAATTTAGCTAGGATACAACCAGTGAGAAGCTTATTCAGGTGAAATTAAAACAGAGCAGGTAGAATAGAAGGAGCAAAGAGAATATGAATAGCTAATGGGGTCACAGGGAGTTGACAGTCACATTGCCATTATTCTTTACAGTTGTGTTTTGTTTCCCTTTGACTCCTTAAAGGGGAGCCAAAAGCTGCAACTCTTGTTAAATATGTAAAATTTCTGCAAAGCACTGGAATAAAACTCATTTATTCCCCGAATCCAATTCAAGTAAATTGAGTGTCAGTCCTCAACTCAGGGCAGAACCATTATTTCTGTAAAACCTTTATCAGCACAAACATCCACGTGAACAATAATTTGTTTGTGCAAAAGTACTGAGCCGTTCCTTTAGAGCCTTCCTCTAAACCAGAGTTTAGATTAGAACTGAAAGGGTAAAATCTGATTTGCTCAAGGGTAAAACTAAGACTTCATTATCTTTACATTTGAGCATTTACATTTAAAACCTTTCCCACTCAAAGTCTCCCAAGTAATTCATCCAAATGCATCACAGGACAAGACAGTGTCCCCACAAAAAGTGTTAATGTTGCCTGATGAATGGCACAGAAAAGGAACTGAAAGGTAAGAACTGGATGAGGTGAGAGACAGGAATGTTTGTATAATCAGTGCTTTTAATGCTTTTGTTGCCAATAGAAATACTCCCATGTGAGACAGTGGGGGTTTTTTGTTGTTTTTACTTCCTAGTTTTGCTTGCCTAATATGGTTTCTCATAGAGGCGCATCCCACTGCAGTCGGTGACAAAAAGCACATCATGGTCTCTAGCAGGAGCAATCCCTGAGTTTCTCATGTATGCTGTCCCAGATTTACCCTAATCAGGCTCCTTAAGCTCACCTCCCTCTGAGTGCCTGTCTGCCTGGGACTCCAAGAGTGCGTCAGGGTTCACAGAATGCTCTGTGTACAAACAGATCCATCCCTACCCATGGTCTGCCTATTCCAGCCTGACACTTGACATGCAGCACCTGTCAGAGTCTGCCTAAACACATAATAACACCTCTGGCTGCAGGTTATTTGCATTCTCTTGGTGATGTTAGCATGACTGATTTTTGTTGCAGCATCCATAACTCTGTAGAAATGCTCAGTTATTCAGTCTCAGCCAGTTAAGACACTGCCCATTAAATCAGCCAACACAATTGTAGGGCCATGAAAAGTCACAGCTAATTTGAAATTTTATTAGGTCTCAGCTGATCTTGTTTACTGCAGAAGCAGTGTCTCAAAATCAGCCCTTTGCTTCTGTACAGATCTCTAATCCTTGACACTTTTTGGGTGCTGCGTGGCAGTGAGTGAGGAACTTGGAAGCTGACTGCACAGGACACAAGGGAGAAATGAGACTGCTGTGGGATTTGTGAGCACTTTGCAGCCAGCAAGTGCAGCAACAACTCAAGGAGAGCAGGGACAGCAAGTAGCCCCATTGCTGCTGAAGAATAATTGCTTTGTAGGAATTTCAAAATTTCTGTTTGGTTTGGTGGATGTATTTTTTTGCATGTATCGTATAGACAAATGTCATAAAGGACATGATTTTCAGAAAGTGATGGGTCATGAGCAGTGTTTGAAAGCCAAGTAATTTTAGCTTCTCTTAAATTTGGTATCCAGGTGACTATTTGTGGAAGGCAGTTATGATATGGAGTATCTCATGAAATTCCTGAATGAGGTCAGCGTTTCCATCTGTTGTCATTATCTAGTGTGGCTGTCCTGGTAGTTACAGTGAGTGTTTAAAGTCCGTTAAAATCAGGTATTCTCCAGCTGGTATTATGCAAATATTACACTCGTTAGGCCAAGGTCCTGCTCCAAGAAGACACAGATACCTTTGGAGTTCAGCCACTTCCATGTAATAATGCTCCTGTGAAGAAAAAGCTGAACATACATTGCAGATACAAAACTTTAATGAGAATTGTGCTTATTTCATTGGGTTGTGCTGACACTTCAGAGCCCTTTGGGACTGGAACAGATGTTTTGTGAATAGAAAAGACAGTCTCCCAGGGAGTTAACAGTCTAAAGCAGTGTTTTGAAGAGCTTACTGACGGGATTGGTGGGTTTCAAATCTTTAAGGGAGTCAGAGTATCATTCTAAAAAAAAATTGCAACTCCACCCACAAGATATGAGCTAGATGAGCCATCCCAAAATAAAACTCATTGTCTAGTGGTATACAGAGTGCAGATTACCTGATAAAAATGGTCTTGGTCCCCTAAAATACAATGTTGGCTGAATAAACTGGAGCTGCTTTATCCTCAGTGGCAGAAAAGGAAGGGTTTCTGCTGAGCCCAGTTCATTCTCCTTCATGTCCCTCTCTGAAGGGAATGAGCCAGGGCTCACAAGATGACCTGCAGAAGTGCCATCCACTGATTTATTCTATGATTACTTGAATCTTAGTGAAAGATGCAAACCACTGAACACGTTATTTACCAGATGTGATAACGTCTTGCCGATGGTTCCCTTTTCACAACAGTGGTTTGATTCACCCCATGGTAACTCTTAAGATTGCAAAAAGGTATTTATTTCATGGCGTCATGCAAAGGAAGTGGCACATAAGAGTTTGGGGTTGGTTTTAGCAGAACAGTCAAAGGACATGTATGTGATATAGAATGCATAAACGGTCTCAAAGATGTAAAAATTCCTATTGCATGAAAACAAGAAGGAACACAAGAGATGTCTTAAAATCTGGCTTAGTGACACATCTCTGAATTAATTTGTTAATTGGAAGGCATCCATCATTGAAGATGTTTCTGTAGGGATCCCTTGGAACTGGTTTTTGTATCTAGCCCTACTCAGCATTTTCATTATTGTCTTAAAATGTAGTTTACTTCTCTTCTGATGAAATTTTCAGCTCACCTAAAGCTCGATATGGTGGTAAATAATGTACCCTGATCATTTAAACACAGAGTGATCTGACTCACATCGCTGCAAGGTCACAATCAAACAAAATATATCATAATGCAACAAAATGCAAAGTAGCCCTGGGAACAAAGAAAGGATGCTATACTGGAGGGTTGAGAGATTCTTGAGAAGCAGTGACTCAGAACAGGATTGTGAGGTCACTGGAGGTAATTGTCTCAACATGAGTTCTCAGTGCAAGGCTTTTATGCCTTCACCTCTCTGAACCTTAGAAGTAGAGAAGCCCAAAAACTCCTCAGGAGGGGAGGAAGTGGTCTCTTTTCTGCACCCAATATTACTGACATAGTGTTGTGTCCAGTGTTGGTGTCCACACATAACAGATGTGAAATTACTGGAAAGAGATCAAAGGATGTCATACACCAAAAAGTCCAGTGGGCGAGAAACAAACCTTAAAATGGGAATTTTGTTCTTCCTCAGCTATTCAGAGGAAAGATTTGGAATGGATTGTTGTTCTGTGTGGAGGTACTTGCTCATGGAAAAGACACCAGAGCAGGCAGCGCAGAAGGAACTCTTGGTAACTTTATGGACAAAGGCCAAACAAGACCAGTCATGGGATACTGGAGTTAGACAAGTCCAACCTTGAAATAAGACATAGTTCCCTACCAGTAATTAAGTCTTTCAAAAGCTTACTGGAGGAAGTGATTGACTCACTATAATTAGCTCTCTTTGGTATATGAGATACTTTTCTAAAACACAGACTTTAATCCAGTTCTGAGTGGGAAAAAAATAAACAGCGTATGGATCTGAAAGGTCAGACAAGCTGATCATAGTAGCCTTAAAACATATGAATTGCAGTAATCCCCCTATGCAAGACTTCTCACAGAGATAATTCAAGAACACATTTGTTCTCTGCTCTGTAGTACCATGGTCGTATTACAGTTTATTTAAGTAAGGGAGCTGTCACTTTTTGAAACCAAGAGCTGTATAAAGGTGTCCATAACTAAAAACTTACTGTGCAGCCTACCTGTGCTCTGGGAGCTACTGGAGTTAGGAATCCACGTGCAGGTCATGGGTCTCTGTGGCTTTGCTGCTGCAAAACTTGGGGTGCAGAGGGCATTTATCCCATGTTCACTTCCCTCTGTTACCTGTCTCTGAAAAAACTGTAGTGATTTCTAATGAAAATTCACGTTTATGTTTTGTGGATTTCAAAGGTGTTTTGTATTACAACTTCATATGGTTTTTGTTGAATTGGACAGTTAAAGCCAGAGTTTTATTTTGCTCTTATTTTTTTTTTATATTAATCCATGTAGCTCCCTGAACACCTTGCTCTTCATGGGTCAGGAGCTTCTTGCAAATGTCACTTAATCCTCACTCTTCTGATGGATCCAGTGAGAGATATCAGGGCATGAGAAAGAGCTGTGTACCCTGTCATTATATCTCCTGACAATTCACTGTAGGGCACCACTTGGATGACTTTTGGACCATACAATAAAAAAAATCAAAAAAAGAGTATGCACATGGAGACATCACTATTTATGATCTGGTTTGTAGATTAACTCTTACTATTCTGCATGACTTAGACAGAAATAGCCATTACATTTCCTAAGCTAATGAGATGCTTTGTTCTGAAACTGCTCTTGATATTAGAGGGAGTTTAGTAGCTAAATGTCATTTCAGCCCTCGAGTACCTTCATGAATTTAGGATGTCAGTGACAGACCTCTCTGGTGTAGTTATCCTCAATTTATTCCACATAGGTCCAAAACACATTAGTTGAAAGGCTTATCTGCAGATAAGTCCTCATCATTCTCACCTGTTCAAAATATTGTCCTCTGCATCTATTTTTCACACATTTATCTACATTTTCTTGCTGTCTTGCAGCTTCAGGCCCAAAAACACATTTCTGTTGCCTAGAAAAAAGACAGGTTAATGAAGAGGTATGGTACAGCTGGTTTGCCGTCCTTTCAGCCAGGTGTCTGCAGCCTTAGAAAACATTATTAATGTGTGGGAGGAAAAGACAACATTTTATCTGACTTGAAACTGTAGTCAATGTAGTAACAAGGCTGGTTTGTTGTTTCTTTCTCCTCCTTTTTCTTTTTTATTTTTAAGTAGGTAGCTGTGGCGAAGCCTGTTACATCTGAGCAGATCTGTATTCTGTGAACGGTCTCTCAAACTCCATCTGAGATGTGACCTTCCAGAATCCTACTGATCTAATCATCTGCAGCAAGTAATTTTTTTAATGGGCAAAGAACTCTAATTAGTTCTTTTTCCTTATCACTAGTCATCAAGAGAAAAGGCCAGTGGGTAGGTTTAGTGTCTGAGACAAAAATTTCTTGTGGCAATTTTGTAAGGAGTTATAAAGATGTAGAGATGTTAGGACAGACAGAGGTAAGGGTAACAGATGACATTTTCCAAAGCACTTCTGCTGTCCTAACAGTGCTCCCATTAACATTAATGGCAAGTGCAGAGCAGTTGTTGAAGTGACCCAGTGTGTGTATGGTGTATGTGTGTGTGTGTAAGGGTACACAGAGCAGGTACTCATTGTCTTTGGCCTACTTGGACACAGGAAGCTCTGGGAACCACAACCAGGTTTGTTGTTCACTTTCTGTGTGTGAGTAACCACATGAAATGATGATGTCAGCAATGTTTTAAACACTAAGCTATTCCAAGTTTGGGACAGGCATAATTCAACAGAATCCAAGTCCATGATGTGTGAGCCATCTTAAGTACTAGAAAAATAAAAGATCGGATTTCATCCTATTTATATTGCAGTAAATACAAAGTAATACCAATAACATTAATGAAAGGACTTCTAATACATACTGGTAAAACTGGGACAAAGCTCACAAACAGTAATAATGACAAAATGTCTTGTTTTAATTTACTGTTTCTTTGAGATAAAAAGTCCATTATCCTGAAAACTATAGATTTCATCCCACTTCAGGAGGGTACTACCTCTCAGGAGAGTGTTGCTCTCCAGGCACATTCATTTCTTGCCTCTCTGCTGGAGTCGTTAGTAGGATGCTTGCTGTAAAGGTGGTTTCTGTGATATATGGAGCTCCCAGCAGCTACACAGAGACCAACCACTCATTTCACATAGGTCTGTGAACAGCCATCACATGGTAGTAATTTTCATTCACTGTCAAACTGTCTTGCTTGAACTGATGAGTTGGAAGTGAAGGGCACCATATCCCATTACCCCAGAACAAAAACTTCCAGTTCCCTTATCTGATTTAAAGATCTCTCTCTACTACATGCTAACAACTTTTATTGCTGAATGTGATGCTTCATCAAACCTCTTTTGAGCTTTTTTTGTATTTCTTTTCCTGTCACCGCTTTTTACTGTGCTGTTTGCAATGAGCAGTGGCATCTCAAAATGAATGGGGGGGATGTTGCTGTGGTGGTGGGAGGGGAAGTGGTACTGTCTGTGCATTTGATGGCTTGACAGATATGCAAACCCTCATTTTACTGAAGTATGCTCAGCAAGCCTTTTCATGTGTGTCCACTGCTATTATTGTTGTTACTATTAATTTAATGGTGCTGAAAGTGCAAGATTTATAGCCTGAGAGTTTGAGGTCATCTGTTACTCTGCGTCGCTATCAAATCAATGTGACCAAGGTCAAAAGAGATCAAACCTTCCCAGCAAAAAATCTCCTTTACTTTCTACTCTATTTTACTAGGTTACATGTATAGATCTCTCTGCAGCCATGGTAGATACCATGGCTTTATTTACTATTTAGTCCTGCTGAAAGCAAACCTGGTAGCTTTGATGTGATGCAACGTGTCTCTGATTTGCACAAGGAACAGTAGCAAGGTACAGAAGTTGTGTATTTTGGCAAAAAAACCCCACGACAATCTTATGGGCTCTCGAGTTATCCAACTGACTGAGTTGTGGAACGGCACATCCCAAGATTAATCTGAAATACACCTTTTTGAGGGCCCAGTCTAATATATGAGTTTTCATATATTACATCCTACTGCATATTTATATTATATATTAATGTGTATTTTAGGTTCCTTATTGTGACTTTTAAGTGAACATGCCTTACTCAACGTAGATGAAAGTCTGCATTTCTCTGTTGGGGGCATTGGAAAGGGTTCTTGCACCCTGAAGTCTGCAGCACTCCATGTTTCCATTGCTCTAAAATGTTCCTTATCCTTCTGTAGATGGCCTGGTGGATTGCATGGATCCAGACTGCTGCTTGCAGCCACTGTGCCACGTTAATGCGCTGTGCCTGGGCTCTCCAGACCCCCTGGATATCATCCAGGAGACACAAGCCCCCGTCTCCCAGCAGAGCTTGCATTCCTTCTATGATCGAATCAAGTTCCTCATTGGCAAGGACAGCACTCACGTCATCCCAGGGGACAATCCTTTTGAAGGCGGGTAAGTGAATTTTGAGGTTCATTCACTAAGTGGTAAAGCATAAGCCACTTTAAGACATGGAAGGGCAGCAAGATGCAGAATAATGAAAAATGTTTAAGTGAAATAATACCTGAAGAACTTTGTGGCTGATGTAGTTCTGCTGACTGTCTCTCCACCTACGCTTTCCCAGTAAGACAAGATGCTTCTCTCCCAATGCAAGAGAGCAGTTGCATGTTTCCTCACTTTCCTTATTTCAGGGAGTGAAAGGCATCCATTCAGCTCTCCTAGACGAAGTGACTGACATTGTGCACAAGTATCTCCTAAAGAGCAGTGACACATTTTCCTTTGACAGAGACAAAAAAGAAGGAAACTAGAATGCTATTTGCAATCTATAGTGTGAATATTAGAGACCTCAAAAGAGCTGGGGAAAATTGTACCATCTACAGAGAGCTGTTAGAGTGATTTGCTATATAAGCAATCAGGTCGAATATAGATTGGTTTTAAAGCCAAGAAATTCTTTATTGCTGCAATCATCATCAAGAAACAGGAACTGAGAAACAAAGCATAGCAGTTCATTTCTGTGAACTGCATCTCAGCAATTTGTTTTAAGTATATTCCTATCTGCCAGGGCTGGTCATCCCTGAAAATAATTTCTTGTAGCAGGGTAACTGTGGTGTCAAATTCCTGGATCATTCGGTGTCTGCCCTGAATGTTGCCTTTCAGAAGTAGTGACCCTGATCCTGGAGGTGGCTTTCAACACTTAGGTTTGAACTCTGTTGAGCTTCACCCAGTCATGAACTGCTTACTTTCAGCTTTCCCACACACAGCAGTTAATAGGTTGGCACTGAAAATATAGAACCCTCATGTTTGTGTGGGTATTTATTTCAGCACTTATATCTCAACTGGCCTCTCAGGCCCCTCTAGATCTGACCTAATGCTTTTCAGGAGGGGGACACTGCCAGCATCTCTTGGGTACCAGCTCCCATATATCACCTTTTTTGGTAGTCTACAGGCTGGCATCATCATCACAACAGTGTCAGGAAATCGGTCTGATGTGATATTTTCCCTGTTACTTCTTGCTTCCAAGCTCTTCAGGGTCCAAGAATGCTGACAACAGTGACTCAGATTATAACCAAACACTTACTGTGTTGCAAATTGTTTTCCTTCATTGGCATTCTGAAGATCACAGGTACTGGTACTGTCTGGACTCTTGACTAGTTGTTGTGATTTGTTGCTGTAAAATCAGGTTTTAGAATATGAAATAGATTATACTCACCTTTTAATTTTTCTGATGCATTTAGGGTAGCAATTTCTAAGCATTTCCACAGAGGACTCTGCTATCAGGTCCATGTGTATCGTTTCTGATAGGTAGGGAGTTTTGGTACACACGCATCTGTGTTAGTGAACTTCCATTCAACTAATGAACTATGGGAGTCTTTGTATTTGTGCATTAAAAAAATAAAACCGCAGCTTCTTTTTAAGGGCTGCTTGCATTCAACAGCATACAGAGCTGGGGGAAATAGTGGGAATTTCTAATGATATAGTGAATTTGTTTGTGAGAGTGCCAGCAGAAGACCAACAGAAAGAATGTGTCATTTAGGGTCACATAAATTCCTGCAGGAGTTACATGTGTTTCATAGGTCTGATGATAGATCTCTATGTAGGAAAGACCTACTAACCATCTATAGATGTCCTGCTAAGGAAAGATTCAGAATTCAAAAGGAGCACCTGCTAATAAAAATGTTTGTCTGATATGTAGATTACTGGAGTGAGGGAATGAAAATATTCAGATCAACAGGAAGGCTTTTAATGACTGCTTTTGATTAAATGCAGTGGAAGTAATAAAACTGTTCTATTTAAGTTAGGATGAAGAATTGTACAGAGGTAGCAATGATTTATGAGATTTCCATTCTCAAATTATCAGCAATAGGGTGTGTGCCACTAAATATGGTCTACAGATTTGTTACCTCAAGCTGTGATTGTATCACATCTCTCAAGTATCTTGGTTCACAAGAGTGATTGCAAGTAACTTTGAAGAACCTCAACAGAAGGTGTATTTTCCCCTGAGACAGCACCTGGTCCAAGCTCATGAGAGTGTTGGGTTGATGAAAATGGTACTACTCGTTTGGGATTTTAAAAGACATCACAAGTTCCTGTCAGTTCTTAAAGATCCTGTAGTTCTGGATAAACTCATTGCAAGGGTTTTCTGCTTATTTGGCTTCTCTTTGTAGTTTCAATTGCCTGTTTCACTTCCTGGAAAGCTGGACCTTTGAACAGCTCCTCTGGTCACCTTGGAAATGACAGTGCTTCAGCAGTGGTCAGTGACTGATATGTGGGGAAGCATGGCCATCTGTGATTCCGTTTGTCTGGACAGGCAGGACTGCCTGTTTTTGCATGTGTAGGGTTGGAGTTGGATCCGTGTCATTTGCTGTGAGCAGTCCCCCATGAGCAGGCAATACAGAGGTGACACGGATCTCTGTGTCCTGTGTGTCTGGTATCCTGCACATGGGCACACACACCATTCAGGTCAGGAATTACAGCCTGTTCCTCTGGGCTTCACTAGGTCATGGCTGACTGATTATCACCCTAGGGGAGCCCTGGCACATTGGCATCCCTGTCTGGCCTGTGCAGAAGTGGCAGCAATGTGAAGGAGGTGATTGAATGTCTCTGCAATATATTTCCTGAGCTTCAAAACCACAGCTCAGCCGCTCTTCAGAGAGAACAGCAGTGCAGATCACCTAATGGATACAAATAAATGAATGTCTCATGACAGCTAGCCTTTGAGTGAATTTATTATTGAATTACACTCTGGCTTTTTAAGAACAAGCTGAGCTGACAAGCTCTCTCACCAGTGCAGAAGGAGTAAGACAATGATAAATTACCCTGATGGATAAAGGCAAAGACCTTGTCTCTTCCTAAATACCAGCAATTATATATTATTCATGTTCGGGAAGAAAAAATAATCATTGCCCATATTGAAATGAGTGTTTATGATGATAAAGCAAGTAGCTAAATTAAATTTTGAACGCACAGAATGTCTTTTCACATCATTTTGATGAACAAATAACAAGTACTCCTCTACTACTTGGTTGTTCTTGTATTGATTTTGAAACCACTTACTCTTACTGTTTGCTTTGTTGTTTTTAAGCTGTTCTTAGTTGTCCATCACCATAAGGAGTAGCGCAAGATGCAGTGGTGTCAATAAGTTGACTATAAAGTAGGACACCTGATATATTTTTTCTCTTTTGAGCGATAGTGTTAGAAAATGGCAAGAACAGACTAAAGTCCTGATCCACAGTCTTTTATGGTAAGTGTTGGCATAGGTTAAAGTGCTTCAGAAAGCCATATGTAGAATACATACTTTTGTAAAGAAACTTTGAAATCACTCAATTTTGAAGTAAGTGTGTTTTATACCCCTCCGTTTTTGAGACAGATTGTGTATATCTACTTGCTGCCAGTGGTATCAACCTGTTCAGACTGCTTGGGCAGCTAAAAATAACCATCTGAGTTACATGAAACATCAGAGAGCAGCATCTGTTATTAGCTGCAAGAATAGTCCCTGATTGCCCTCAGGTCAGTAGTCTACATATAAAAAGTTAGTTTTGACGATTTAAAATTCTGATCAGAATTAACTTTGCACATGTTTTCCCACTAATGAGTGACAAGGTATCTGTAAACATGTCACTCACACACCTTCCTGTGTCCCCTCTGTGTGCCAGGCAGAACAATGTACCTTACTGATCCAGGTGGAGAGGGTTACACAGCACAGTTAGAAACTCAGAGAGACAGATATGTTATAAATGCCTGTGTGCACTGTTTTACTGTGAATGAGTAAATAAATTTGGTTTATTGTCAGAGAGTTAAATTGCATTGATCCCAAGTCCCATCAAAACCAAAACTGTGAATATTGATCATGGCCAAAGAGCTAAGAAAAGTTGGGGGTGGGGGGGAATGGATGGATCTAAATGTTTTTTTAGAATGTTTTGGTAGTCCATCTGGTCAGTCCTAAGTGATTTCGAAGAGCATTGCTGTGTTTTCTCAGTATCCTTGAGGGAGTTTGCCCAGAGAACTGTGGCTGCCCTATCCCTGGTATTCAAGGTCAGGTTGAATGGGGCTCTGAGCAATCTGATTTAGTGATGTGTCCCTTCCCATGGCAGGGGGTTGGAAGTGGATAGTCTTTAATGTTCCTTCCAACACAAACCATTCCTTGACTCTATGAATATGTTCAAAGCATCTTCACTTTTCTTTTTACACATTTCGTCCCATTCATGGTGGGTTCACTCCAGTAGATCTTTCTCAGGTTTCTTCCCAAGGAAACCAAGGTGCTCTGTCTTTTCTATGTTTTTCCATATTTTTCCAAAGAAAGTGTAACTTTGATAATTGCGACGTAAGAAATGCTTTTTTAATTGAAGACAAAGAACCAAAACTTATCAGGTGTAGCTTTATCCTGAGGATTTCTCCTAAGCTGGCTAGTCCAGCCTATGGCTCTTGCCCAACTCCAGGTAGATGCAATTTCCTTCAGCAGCAGGAAATTCTCTGGGTCAGATGCACCCACCGAACACAGACACCCAGAAGCGATGCAGGAGCTTAGAGAGCACAGCAGCTCCATGGGTAGGACAGCTTGGAATGCTGTATCTGCAGCATCCAATGTTCTAAGGGTGAGCACTCGTGGCACAGCATGGTACCTACATTGATGGAAGCAAGGTCATATTTTTCCATATTTTAAACCAAGCTAACACAGCAAGTCTTCAAACCCTCTTCTTCCCAGCATTATTGTCTTCCAAAGACATCATTCTTTCGATGCTTTCTACTTAAATTAAATCCTTATTAGGTACAAGTAATAGCTTTTTGAAATACAGAATAACAAGGAATTTTTTAAAACTTACTGGTTTTTATTTTGGTAATGAAACCCTTCAAGAGAAGTTAAGAGCAAAGCATACTCTTAAAATTTACCTTTCCTATGTACAGGGCTTTTTTTTTTTTCCATTTTTTGCCCTCTGATTTTGTGTTTAGCATAACATTATTTCCATATAGTAAATTAATGCAATATATGCAGCTACTTACATCAAGTTTGTGGAATTTGTACCTACAAGACTTCATGAAAGCAAAGCTCCTGTCCATATTTAAGTTCTTTTCCATAACATAGATAGTGTAACCATGATGTAATTATAGTCCTCTTTTTTAACTGTCAGTAAAAGGAATTTGGTTGGACTCAATGATCTTCGAGGTCTTGTCCAACCTTAATAATTCTGTAATTCTGTAAGTCCTGTATACAGACATTGGAGAAACTGGGCTGCAGCTTTTTAAAAATGTTTTTAAAACATTAGATATTCATGACCAAGCACAAAAAGAGTAGGATCTTCCTGGTGTGATTTGGGCATACTTCCAAGGCCCAGCGAGGCAGCTGATAGAAATGCTGCAGCATCCTGCACCTGGAATTAAAAGGTCTCAGGTGATACCTGTGTCCCAAGGAGCTCTTGGAGTATGCAGAAAACAGCTCATTAGGAGTTTCTTTCATGCTTGCAAGTTTTGAAGGCTTGAGATTTAAGTATCTCCCAGATTACAGAGGTACTGATGTGCACTTCTGGATTTAGGAGTCGAAACTGTGGTGTAGATGTTGATTCTCTTGGATCTCCATGTAGACATTTGATTAATATTTATTCAGTACTTAAGTTACTGTCCTCTGAAAAAAGCTGCCTTATCAGGAAGAGTCTATCCTTTGAATGTGGCATTTATTTGCTAAATTGGTTAAAACCTCCTGTATAAAAAAGCAGTTTTAAAATCCCAAACATAAAATCTTTTGTATTTTATTGGACATTTTTTCCTAATTCCTTTTGATTGTTGCAAATCCGTCATACAGCTTATATGTAGTTAAAGAACTTTCCCTGTGATCATCAAAAGAGAGATCATTTTGTAATTAACCTGGAAATAATGTATTTTTTCCTCCTCTTCTGCTCAGTTTTGTTTCCATGGTGCCTCAGATTCAATGAAAGACAGTGCTTTTATTCCTGTTCTTCTGCAGAGCTGAATATGTGGCCAGAGCTTACAAAATAAATACCAGATGTAAAATACTGTAATAACACAGAACTACTAAGTTCTGCAGACATTTTTAGTGAAGACTTGGCATGAATGCACTATTCATCTCTGAAAGTTATTGCAGCATAAAGTCTTTATCTCTCATAGAAATAATGGCTATAAAATTACTTCTGAAAAATCATGAAATAAATATAATTCAGTATTAGGTGGAAAAATGATCTTGCATCTTACGTACTACTGGACACTTGATTTGGATTGTAGAGATCTAAAAAAAATATGAGTGGAATTCTGTTTCCTTGATATCTTATGCAAAGCAAGAGAGTGTTTCTTTGGTTTTACTGGAGAAAAGGAGAGAGTCATCAACTCCTAAAGCATTAGTCAGTCACATTGTGAGTAAAAGGATTCTTCACCAAAGCTTTGCAGTACAGCACAGCCCAACTTTATTATGTGTTGCATTTCCTATAAAATCTGTTCTAAAATACTTTCATTTAAACAGTTGGAGCCAGTTTTACAATTTCACAGATGTCATCAGCATCTTTTCCTCTGCTGAGCAGTCTTCCCATATCCCTTACTCTCCCACCTTACCGTTATAGTTCAACTGAGAGATCTTGAGGTGTAACAACAGTGAGTCAATGAGGCATAGAGACACAAGATGCTCTGGATGGCAGGAGTGGCATCTCTTTCCAAGAGTGGCCAAATTGCTTGGCAGATAAGAAAGGAAGATTGTGCTGTCATAAAGAGGAAGGACACACATTGAGAAGGAGAATAATGTTCAATACCTGGGAGAAATATTCAAAGCAAAATGGGCCTGAGTCTTTGAAGAATAGAGCCAATAGGGAATTCTTGTGAGAGCAATGATCATGGAGTTTCTAGAAGTGGTAGGGGGTCCTCAAAGGATATTACATATTGTTACCAAACTGTCATGCAATAAAGATACCTCCTTTTCCTTTTGGAGGAGCTACAACCAGCAGTCACTAATACTGCTGATAAAAGATGATGCCCAAGGAGATGTTCAAGAACCATCAGTTTATAAGCCTTCACAGAGCAGAATGGAGTCAGGTGCATGCAGTGGGAAGCCTGAGAAATAGCAACGATTGGTCCCAAAACCAAGTCTCTGCTTGTATACTAAAAATACCAGATGAAGAAGACTTGCTGGTTTGATACTGTCAAGTTAGGCCAGATCTAAAGAGGCAGTAAGAATGTTAGAGATGTTATTATAAATATTGATTAATAAGCACTTCTTTTTTGACTTCAAATACCAACTTCATTAGCCACATTTATAAAAGTATCTGATCATTATGTGGCTTTCCCCCCTGTCCTTCTTCAGACAATTTAAGTAATGGGTTTTCACTGGAGTTTTCCATTCACTTGGCTTTGCTGCATCTTTCATGGAATATCTAAATACTGTAAAAGGCTACTTTCAAAAGGTTAACAGCTAAGGACCATGCCCACATAATCATCAGCATCTCCTGATCCTTCAGAGCTGAGACCTTTTAAGTACCTTCACTGAGTAGGTTAAACAAACAGGGCAGGTGCAGTTTCTTGCTGCGAACAACTTAGAATTGATTTTCTTTTACTGATTCTGTTCAGAGCTCTTAAAAACTTTGCTCTTCGTGACCCATTCTCCTTCTCCAGGGTCCTTGTTCCATCAGCAGCTCACAAAGCAGAATAGCAGGATCTGTTCCAAGCCATGTCTGTCGGTGTCACTTAGCAGGTCCCCATTTGAGATATGAGCAAACATTAGTGCATTTAGTCCCTTTGTCACATTGACACCAGAATTCTAGTGCTTCCCTTAGTCCAAACTCCTCAGATGAGCCTAATCAGTTATTTAGAATCATAGAATATTTTGGGGTGAAAGGGGCCTTTATGGGCCATCTAGCCCCTGCCATGAGTAGGGACATCTTCAGCTGTATTAGATTGTTCAAAGCCTCATCCAACTTGGCCTTGAATGTTTCCTGGGATGGGGCAGCCATGACCTCTCCATGCAGCCTGTGGTGGTGTTTTGCTATCCTTACCATAAACTGCTTCTTCCTTAAATCTAGTATGAATCTACCCTCTTTTAGTTTAGAAACATTATTCCATGTCCTATTGCATCAGACCCTGCTAAATCCAGCAGGATTGTATCCCAGCTCCCAACATGTGCCAAACCCTTTCAGAAACTCACTTGTGCTGTCCATGATAGTGTGGGGGTCTGTCAGGATGACTGCTCTTCAATTTTCATTTCCTATATACGTCTGCCTTTTTTTCTTTTTAACAAGGAGACATTCAGAAGGATCATTTGTATTCTTTTTCCTTATCTTGATTCCTTAATTCAGATGGAAGCTAAGAACAGTACATAGGTTTTGACTTTAAGCTTTTCTTACAACTGAACTGAGCTAGAAAAGCCAGACGGATTGACTTAGTTCAGGGAAAGACTGTCAGGAGGTTTTTCTCCACAGTTAAGTGGCAAGTGGGCAGGGCTGTTTTTACAGACAGCTTTTGAAGGAAATACTGCCACAAGCAATGAAGTTGAATGTCTCTATATTCTGATCTTTCCTCTTCTTCATTTGTCCTTCATCTGCCAGCTCAGGCATTTTCTTTGTGTCCATGTGTTTGATCATGATGCCCTTAGCTTTTACCTGACATTCTACCAAGTGCTGTGTCTATCCTGGTGCAAGACTGCCCTGAGGTTGTCTAACATTAGATGGGTGCATTCAACCCAAAATGTTCAAGGTACATTTTGCTTTATCCTCTCTTACTCTCAAGCAAAAATGCCACAGCCAAGGCTAAAGACAAGAGATTGTAGCACGTAGCACGTCTGTACTTCTAGGCACTTATCAGACTGAGTAGATCACAGATGAATGCCATGAGAATGTAAAAATCCCTATGCAAGGGATTATCAGATTACTACAATTATCCTTCTTATGTCTCTGTAAGGAGGAGATTGTTATTTTGCAGGTGCAGTAAAGAGGCATGAACAGACCAGCTGACATGTCTGGTGTCACACAGAAAGGCTGTAGAGATTATTTATTATTAATAACATTCTTCTCCATGAACTATAACTTTCTGGACTTTTGTTCTGTGGAGCTCTGTTGAGGTTTTATCCCAAGCAGAAGGATAAATCCTATATATATGTGTGTATATTTATATATACCAATAAAATATGAAAATGGTAAGTTCAAAGAGATTTATAATGTCAAATTAAAATATTTATTATTAATAACTTAGCTGAGCATGGCTAAGCAGTCCTGATAACCATTTTCACACGTTGAAACCTTTAAACGAGAGGGTCCAGTGAGGTATGCTGCAAGTATTTTGAGGAGCAACAGAAATTAATAGGAGTGAGATTTCCAATGGCACCTATCCTCAATCAAGGAAAGAATATACATTTCTTGCAGAAAAAGTGGGATTTAGGATGCATGGAATTTTCTTCTTACAGTGAAAAATCCTAAGCAGAAATAGTATTTTCCCCTTATTTCTGAATGCCATGCGCAGTGTCACCAGAAAACATCTCTGAGTAAAGTGTGTTGGAAGGACCAATGTCTAGGTTGTGAGACACTGGATCAGAGTTAGTATTAAAGACAAATCTTTAATGTGCTCCCATGAGGTGAAATGGCTTTTGTGGCATTTACTTTTCTGGCTTCTGTTCTGAGGATGGTTAGGTCTGCTTGAATTTTGTTGATAGTCTCTCAAACTTTATTTGTCTCTAAGCAATGGAAACGTAAAGGCATCAGTGTATCCCTGTCTGTTTTGCCACTGTGGCCCAGATCTTACCAGAAAGACATAATTTAATTTTCTTGGGAATAAAGGCTAACTTCACAAAGCAACAGTGTAAAATTTTCTGATATACCATCTGGCGTTGTAGATAGCATTTTGACAATGATTTTATCTTTTCAAGCAAGTTTCTATGGACAAATAAAAAAAATAAAAAGGAAAAGTCTAATTAAAGAAGAGGAAAAATGGAGACTGCTTTTACTTTTAAAACAAGAATCCATACAGCTTCATGTAACAGTAGTGAGGGAAACAAAGCAAACAAACAAAAACAAACCAAAAACCAGAGGCAATAGGTGGAATCTATTAATAATTTAATGAAAAGATGAGGCTAAGGCTACAAGAAATTGAATTTTGCTCAGCTGCAGAAAACACTCTGAACTAGCAGGCCTGGACTGATGGAATTAATCTCTTCTATTAACATGAGGGATAATTTTATGTAAATGTATTTGGAGACCTTCTAGCAGAGCTGAGCATCTTACCAGTACCACTTAACTTCTTTGCAGGGTAATTGCATTTAGACCAAGGTCAACTGAAGGAAATAGCTGACTAAATTAGCATTAACCAGGTTCCTGGGGGGCTTGAGGCATTGTAGACACTCAGTTTTGCCTCCAGAAAGGACACGTTGACACTAGAGAAGCCAGCTGCTTCCAGTACACTGTGTTTTATTCAGCTGGGGCAAATTTTATCACCCAGGGAAGGAGAAGATTTGAGACTCATCAGGGACAGTCGGGGCTTGCATTTTCCTCCCATTTCCATCTCCACCTCTTTTAAATGGATTCAGATTCATATATCTTGCTCCAGCTTATTTTTATCGCTGTGGGTTGGGAATGGTGTCCCCTTAAGTGGTAACATCTTTCCTTAAAGCATGGAAATACAGCAATGGTTGCAGTCCTCAGGAGGGTGGGGGATGCAGCTGACAAGCTGCTACTTTGAGAAGACACAGCCTCCAAGTCTGTGAGCACAGAGGTGTTCTAGCGGAGTTGGATGAGTGCTGGGAAGCATCAGCCAAGATGGGAACTAAGTCTCTTTCCAAAGGTAGGGTGTCAGATGGATTTGCTATAGCTGCCAAAGTGAGAGGAAGCTCTGTCCAGCTTATGCTGGTGCTTGTTGTAGAAATAGTTGTTGGTAATATGTAATGGAGCAAATGCTTGTGGATATAAAGCACATTCCCATTTACTGAGCCAATGGTCTAGGCCAATCTGCTTGCATTTTTACTTAGAACTTTAAAACTGCCTGGATGTGTGTTGTGTGTAGGCCAGCAGAAGAGACGCCTGCAACGTGTCTTTTTTTTCTTTATTTGCTTTGACCTCTTGGAAGAAAAAAGAACAGGTGGAAGTGTTCTTCTTGGGGTCACAGAAATGTATGATCTTGTTCTTACTATTTTAAAATATTTGTAGTTGCAGTGTTTACTTGAATATGTGGTACAGAACACTGATTCCTTTGTAGTCAGGTCTTAGTATTCATGAAACACTTTGCAGTGATTCCTTGTCTTCCACAAAATGTGAAGCCCATTTGATGAGAAGATGAGAGAAGGCAGTTTCAAACCCATCATATGGTCTCTCTGTAGGGTGAAAAAGAAAATAAGGCAGAGTGGGGCAGATAATGAAAAAATCTGGGAAGAGAAAGCCTAGGTTCTGCTGTTGGCTCAGAGATGTGCTCAGACACATTCACTTTATGCAAAAACTGCACTGCAGATGATGACCTTTTGACTTCTTTGGGGTTATTCCAAGCATTGACATTTTTCCAAGCATATTCCATGGCATCACGATCCTTTCGAGTTATGCTCTACCTATGTGTTAGAGAGTGATGTGCATAATACTGTACTGGATTGTTGTTTTTCACTTGTTGTATATGGAAAGCTGAGTTAGAACCTCAAATGAGAGAAGCAGTAGAAGTATTAAGGATATTATTCCCCCCCATAACCCTATCCATGAGAATGTTCAAGGCCAAGTTAGATGGAGTTCTGAGTAAACCAATCTAATGGAAGGCAGGCAGAGTGGAACTAGATGATCTTTAATGTCCCTTCCAGCCCAAATCAGTGTAGGATTGTAGGATTATTAGCTCCAAACTTAGTCCAAGTCTTTTCTTACATGACTCCTAAGAAGTCAGTGATGATATATCAGAGAAAACTCAGTGACATAAAAATCATTTCCAGTATCTAATATTCTTGAGACCTATTCCAAAATTGTATATGAATATAGTCACATCTTAGATTGCAGACACATTATGGCATTGCTGTGGTAATTTTTGATAATATTGGAGTTGTCCATTTAGATCATCAGGAATTTTGTTTAAGACTCCCTGGCAAATGGTCTGTTTGCTGTGCTGTGAAATGTAAAAATTGTGCAGCCTTTATTAAATAGAAATTATACTTTATTTCTTTGCATTATACAATCTCAGATTTTTAGGTGAACTGTCTCTTTGCCTAATGATCGGTGTTTATGAAATCATCTTTACAAAACATTGCAGAAATTATCCTTTGCCTCAGTGAACCAGCAAAGCACCATTGAAGTGCAGCTGGGATGATTTACTCTAGCTGAGATCTGGTTCTGCACCTGGAGAAACATTGGCTTTCAATCTCTGTTCTCCAGCAGGACAGCAGTTAGGAAAATTATTCATTGGGTCACGTTAACACACTGACACTACAATTTGCTGTTGCTCCTGAGAAAAATAGTTACCTTCAGCCAAAAATTGGGTTCAGACACTCTAACAGACATGTGATGTTTTGTCTTTATGGGAAGCTCCTAAGGTAGCGATGTAGTAATGACTTAGAAGTCTGGAAACAGACTTTGGAATGAGAACCAAGAAAATTTGTCTTTGGCTTTACTGCAGGTTTTCTGACTGACCTTGGACAACTGAAAATCATTCCGTGTTTTATTTCCTCTCTCTGTAAAATACCAATCTGGCTGTATTAATCAGTGTTTGTAAAGATCCTTGAAATCCTTAGATAAAAGAGCATATTACAGATCGCAGAGTAGTTGGAATAGTTGTAACCTATAAAATGGTGCAATCTACCAAACTTGGGAAGAAAAAGAGGGAAAGAAAAAGCCCATCCTATTAGTGTGCTCAGCTCCCCAGGCAGATTGTAAGGAAGCTTTCTGAACCTGGCAAATTATCTGTCATGGTTTTCCCAAATGGGAAGGAAATGACCTGCCAAGCCTTGGTCAGGATCTTTTGTGGCTTTTATGCCTTAAATGTGTCCATGTACTGCAAGGTAATTTTCTGTTCTCTTTGATTTTAAAAAGCACCTTGCTATTAATTAGGACAATACTATTAAGACACTACTGGCTGTAGGAAAAAGTTCTTCACTCAGAGGGTGGTTGGGCACTGGAACAGGCTCCTGAGGGAGTGTTGTGGCAGCAAGCCTGCCAGAGTTGCAGAAGTGTTTGGACAACACTTTCGGGAATGTGGTATGATTTGAGGGCTGTTCTGTGCAGGGCCAGGAGCTGGACTCAGTGATCCTTTTGAGTCCCTTCCATCTCAGGAGATTCTATGATTCTGTGAAATTCCAGGGTGATGTTGTGAATCCTACAGAAGTTTATACTTAATGAAGTATATGCTACAGCAGTTGCTTTTATATAATAGGGTAATTTTAAGCCTCACTTTGACTATCAAAGTATCAAACCTCACTTGGAATATCAGTACAAAATGCCAGAGAAAGCCTTCAATGGCAGCATCCCCCCCATCAAAGCACACAGCATGGCCTCCAGCTTTACAGGTTATAAAGGCCTTGGCTTTCTAATCCATAGGAATTCACAGCCACATCAGCAGAGGAAAAACATGCACTTGTCAAAAAGACTTACTGTTTCTTATTATTTTTCTCCTTCTTGCAGACATGCATGTGTGATTCGAGGCCAGGTGATGACAGCAGATGGGACCCCTCTAGTTGGAGTAAACATCAGCTTTGTCAACAATCCTCTGT
Source organism: Acridotheres tristis (assembly GCA_037013685.1). NCBI lineage: Eukaryota > Metazoa > Chordata > Aves > Passeriformes > Sturnidae > Acridotheres > Acridotheres tristis. The sequence continues at coordinate 30,532,592 of CM072884.1, read as the reverse complement.
TTGGATACACAATCAGCAGACAAGATGGCAGGTAGGATGTCTGTATGGGATTTACAGTGTTCAAGCAGCAGTAACAGCATTATTGCCATGACCACTAAAGAGAAACTCCTTCTAAGAGCACGTTTTATTATTGATGCCTTTTGAAGATGTTGGTGCATTATTGTTGGTTGTTTTGGGGCCACATCTGGCTGATGACCAGTCCCCAGTGTTGTTCCTTGCTGTTCAATTCCAGGGCCAGTCTTGTTCAATGTATTTACCTATGGTCTGGATGCAGGAGTTGAATGCACCATTAGCAAGATGCTGATGGTACCAAACTGAGAAGTGCTCTTGATGCTCCTGAGGGACAAGAGACCTTGCAGAGGGATCTAGATAGATTGGAGCATTGGGCTGTGATGAATGGGATGCATTTTTAAAAGTCAGAATGCTGGATTTTATGGACCTGGAATGGAGTAACACCTGGCACAAGTATAAACTGGGAGAGGAGTGGCTGGAGAACAGCCCAGCAGACAGGGATCTGGGGGTGCTGGCCAGCAGCAGCTGAATAGAAGCTCCTAGAGCAATGTGTCTTGGCAGCCAGGAGGGCAAGCCCCATCCTGTGGTGTGTCAAACACAGCATGGCCAGCCAGTCAAAAAGGTGCTTGTCCTGCTGCATCCAGTGTTGGTGCAGCCTTGCCCAGAACACTGCATGCAGTTCTGGGCCCCACAGTTTAAGAAAGGTGTTCAGGTCCCTTAATGTGTCCAAAGGAGGACAAGAAAGTGGTGACAGGACTGGAAGGAATATCCTGTGAGCAGTATCTGAGGTCTCTGATTTCCTCCAGTTCAGAGAAAAGGAGACTTGAAGGGTGACCTCATTGCTTCCTCCAGCTTCCTGAGGAGGGAATGTGGAGAGAGAAGTGCTGAGCTCACCTTCTTGGTATCCACTGACAGGACTCTTGGGAATGGTTCAAAACTGCACCGGGGAGGTTTAGACTGGACATGAAGAAACATTTCTTAAACAGGCTTTCAGTTAAAGAACCTTCCCTGTCCAGCTATCTAGAAGCCGCTCTGACAGTCACACTCGCACCGTCTGGGCTGGGACAGAGGCCCCTCCACAGCCACACCCCACATCCACAGTTATGCTGGGGTTCCTTACCCACCAGACCTCAGGCTTCCCACAGCACTGTCTCAGATATCCAGATCCCTAAAACAATGTAATCTTGGTGCTATAACTAAATAACAAGATAACAGCCCAAGCCGGTGCCTGCAAGGAGGGACCTAGGACAAAGGAAACCCTGGGCTTTTGTCCCCTCGCAGTCTAAGCATGGGAAAATCTGGAGTCTTGGGCTCCTGTCATGTCTCCATGTGGTCATTCGGAAGTTCCCTGCCTCTTGCCTCAGCCTCTGGCTTGGCCTCCTGCCCCTAAGGAGCTCAACCTGCAGCTCACACTGCAGTTACACACCGAGCTACCTGCACCAAATGTAACCTCAGCATTCCTGGAGATGTTCAATGCCCCAAGTCTGTCAGTGTTTAAGAAGCATTTGGACAATGCCCTTAATAACGTAGTTTAATTTGATCAGCCCTGAACTGGTAAGGCAGCTGGACTTGATGATCCTTCCCTAACAAATGAACAACCTCTTCTCTTCTCTTCTCTTCTCTTCTCTTCTCTTCTCTTCTCTTCTCTTCTCTTCTCTTCTCTTCTCTTCTCTTCTCTTCTCTTCTCTTCTCTTCTCTTCTCTTCTCCTTTACTGTTATTAACTTTGTGATATCAGCTAGAATCTTTAGCCAGCAATTTGGTAATACAGTGCCCATGCATGTAAAAAAAAAGATGTCTCCTGCTCCCAGCAGCTCTGTTCTTGCTAATTCATATTGAAATGATTAGGAAGAAGTCATTAAGATTACAGTTGTGTTAGAGGCAAAATCTGAGCAATCATGCTCAACCAAAACAAAAGCAGTGCAAATTGGGGATGTCTTTCATCTTATCTTTTGTTTGCCAGTGCTAATTGGCTCCCTTTCTTTTAAGAACAAAAACGTAACAGAAGGGGTTCCAGCTGCATATGCTACACACATTGACTACTAACCACTAGCACTTGGGAGAGGATTTATGGATTTTAGCACCTCTCCAGTCCACAGCTTTCATTTGAGCTGGCCAGAGAAACAGATAGAATTGTAATGAAAAAGAGGAACATGTGCTAGCAACGTGTGCTTGATGCTGTCCTGTTCACACTCAGGGATGTTTGCACCTACTGTAACACTGATGGGGACTGGGAGGCTTTCCAAGTGATGTTCCAACTCTTCGATGTTATGACAATAAAATGCAGATGATAAAGAAGCATTCCAGGAAAAAGGACACCCCTGGAGTTGGTGTCTTCTTATTACCAGTAGCTTAGGCATTACTGCAAAAAGGAGAAAATTTGAACATTTGTGCTTAAGGGTATGTTTGACAACATTACTGAACCTTCTTTGTGGGAAAGTGGGATCCAAACCACACTCTCATGATCAGCTTGCTGTGTATGGACCAGCACAAAATCTGTCCTGTCCAGTAGAACAGATTAATATGACTAAAAGATACCTGGACAACATGCCTGTCATAACCTTTCGTTCTGTCTCTTTCCTTGTATGTGTACCACACCCAACTAATGTGTGTAATCATTCATTTAGATTACAAGTACTTTGAGGAAAGAAACCATCTCTTTGCTTTGCAATTGTGCTGTACCTAGCACTGTGGGGCTTTATTGTAAACTGGACCTTTAGCCAGCAAACATGTAAGCTAAAGGGACAGAGCATGCAGGTGCTGCTATCCAGGCTCCAGATCTTTGTAATATTCAAGCAGTGATTTCTTCCTGATTCTTGGGTGGTGAAAGGTAAACCCGTCCTGCTATAAATCTACTTCTACTGTCATTTCAAGCTAGGGCTGCTCCTTCCATGCTATGTCCTTCCCAAGGTCCAGCTGAGCAGGGGCACAGGGCAGAAAGCAATGCAGCCAGAGCATTGGTATGCTCCACCAGGCTTCAGTGGACTCATAGTTCCTTGGAGTGGTTGCCAGCCTCCAGAAGCTAAATTAGTTTCAAGGAGCTCAGGGCTGCAGTTTGCTGACTCAGCCCCCAGCAGATACTCAGCTTTAAGTGGTAAAAATGACAGAGAGCAAGGAATCTGTGACCAAGTGGGATTCATCCTAAAACTGTGATTTCTGTAGGCAGCTGGTGGGGGTCAGTGTAACCCCAGACTCTGTGGTGTCAGCTCTTCTGATTTCACTTTCTTCACCTTCCTCTCGAGTCAATCTGCTTCTACAGAAACCTGGTGCACAAACATCTAACAAATTGTCCAATTGCAGTGCTGAACCTCCAAAATAATGGATATACCTTCCAACTTGGCTACAGGATACATGCTGGTATTTTCTCAAATGAGAAATGAACAGGCGCATTAGTGCATCTGTGTACTCTGTAGGTACTCTATGGATAAAAACCACTTGTCCATAAATGGACAAGTTAAAGAACACCAAAATCCATAGAACCATGGAACGGTTTGGTTTGGAAGCAACTCTAAAGATCATCTAGTTCCAACTCCCGTGCCATAAGCAGGGACAACTCCCACTAGACCAGGTTGCTCAAAGTTCCATGAAATCTCTCCTTGAGTCCAGTGACTTCCTCAGTGGTCTGTAAATTATCTTGAATTTTTTAAGGCCATTCAAGCTAAAATTTGTCAGGGCAGAAAATGTTGTCAGACACCCCTAATTTCTAATCCCAGCCTCTCTGCTGTTTTAGTGGGTACCATTAGATGCATCTCTAGACCTTCCCAAGCCAGTGAACCAGCCTGTGAAAAGAAGTTAATATTTACTTACCTTCTTTACTGATTGTTATAGTATTTATTTAATACTATTTGTAAAGCACTTTCAAAATCATGTAAAGAATTCATGCTATTCCAGTTTCTATTATATTTTTATGAGTTTGGGTAATTTTTTTAATAGAGCATGACATCAGCTTTTGTACAGCAAAATTTTCATGTGATTGAGTCAACTTTGATTTAAGAAATTGATGCTCTTAGACAAGAAGCAGGTTCTCCTGACTTACAGTAGCAGGCTGCATGCACTCCCAGTCCAGAGCAGTGCAGTCATACAGGGTCATCTCTGCCATCTTCAGTGTCATTCTGGTTTGGGGAATAAATGGGAGCATATATGCAAGCAGTTACCTTGTTCCAGGGGTCACGAGATAACTGCATAAAACTCAGCAGGTTTATTATTTGGCATATTCACCATAGGAATATCTATTCTTGAAAATGTGCACTGAGTTGCCTTAAATTGATTTAGTAAATCAGTTTACTGATAGCAGGGAAATAACTGGGGTTTTAAAGTAAGGGAATTTAAAGATACAATTGCATAAGTTTAGCTAGATTGGTTCCTAAGCTGATTTTATTGCTCCAGGTTTGGGGGTTTTGGGGTTTCTTTTTGGCATGATAAAGTTTCCAAATGAGTAAGTAAAATTTCAGTTTCAGAATTGCAGTGAACTAAATTTTTTACCTCTCTAAGGGGCCTCACTTTATTCCAGGTCTCTTCTATTACATTGCTTAGATACAGCCTGAAATAGTGAAACTCTGGTCCTGTTTGAGTCACATGACTTAGACTGAGCAAAACTTTTATAACTTCAAGGCTTGCATGTGTTTTTAGCCTAATTACTGCCACTTTGTTTATATAGCAAGGCATGACTATAAAATGACAACTCTCAAACTGCTCTGTTGTATGCATTTCTCCATAAAGCAAAGTTAACTGACAGTTCAAAGTATCAGTGCTAGATTATAAACCATATTTTTAAATAAAGCTTTAAATTTGATTAAAGTAGTAGTTAAGAGAGGCTGCAAGTCCTCAGTATCCCTGGGTTGTAGGAACAGTGTTAATAAAACAGCAAGAAAGTCTCCAGACTTTTTCCACATTGAATTCAGCAGCTTTGGCATAACTTTCTTAGAAATACCAAAACCATGAACTTTCAGAGAAAAGAGATGAGAAAGGGTTACACTTTCCTATGGGGTTTTTATTTTTTGAGCTTGCTTTGGATAAATAGATAATTTAATCCTTCGGCTTGTCTCTCCAGAGTCTTTAAAGAAAAACAACAAAATGACTGTACAACAAGTATGATTTTTACAGAGTAATAAAAAATACATCAGAGATGAACAGCAAAAACAGAAATAAAATTATCTCCTTCCTTCAATCCCTGGGCAGTTTTCCTTTTGTTAAATTTAATTTCAGTGGGGGAAACTAGGAGGTGGTTTTGGTTTGTTTTTTTCTGTTTGATTTTGGGTTTACCTTTTGTTCAGTTCATCAAGGTAACTTTAAAGCTACACCCTGGGACCCTGAGAAAACCAGCTTGCTAAAATACTGCATGGTTCTGTTTTCACAGCTGCTGAACCCTGACATGAAGGTTGTGCCTTCCTTGTGCATCCTGTTTTGGGGATGCAGGACAGTCCAGGATGTTTCTCCCCAGCATTCCCCAGATTCCTATCCCTGATCCAGGCTCAGTGAAGCCAAAGGGATGAAACAGAGGTGTTTGCAAATAAAACCTCTTCAACTTGCCTAAAAACTTGTTGAGCATCATTTGTAATGTTTATTTCTTCCCTCCTGTTGGCCCATTCAGTGCCCGGATCCATGCAGAGCAAGCATCTCCCTCCCAGCTGAAGGACTTGCCAAATGCTAATTGACTGTTAAAAACATTCACATCAGGGTACAAACGTTGTGCAGCTTTGCTGGCAGGGACCAGCAAGTTACTCCTCAGGCTGCTGCAAGCCAAGCTCCATAGGTCTGGGAACATGATGCCCCAAGTCGAGTGGTAGAATAAACATGGCGTTGGCTTTTTGAAGTGCTTTCTACTTCCCCTCATGGACTCAATTCAACAGTCTTTAATGAATAACCTTCTTTTCATAATTCTGTTTCCTAAAGAGCACCTCAGTCCATTCGCCATGAAGTAAAAAAAGTTCCCCCAAAAAATTGCTTGACAAAGACTTTTTTTAGAAATAGTTCATGCCCATTGTTGCTTCTCTGGGATTTTTGCACCCAATCTGAAAGCCTCACAATTAATTTTTAAAAATAATTTTAATACATTTTTCACCTTCTTTCTTTACCATATATTTACAATGTGCATCAAGTCTAGCTTTGGGCAGTCGGAGTGTTTCAGATCCCAGTTCTCATGCAGAGAAGCACTCAGGCTCATAGCTCTTTAAGCACATGAGCAGCTGTGCTGAAACCAGTGAGCCTGATCACAGGCATAAACTCTCAGTGAGAGTGTCATACAGCAGTACCAAGCATGAAAGTGAGAAGCAGAGATGAGAACTTTCTTTGCCTGAAGCACATGTTTGGCATTGCAACCGAAGAGACAGTGAGAAAAACACAAAGGAGCAAAAACAAGAGGTCATCAATTTCTATTGAAATCCTTTCCATTTTTTACTTAACACCTCTTTTTTGGGTCTATACATAGTAGATATATCCCCCTGGTACTTGATAAAATCTCCATCTGTGACAAGATGTGAAGTTTAAATACAAAACTAAGAAAACCACCAGAACCGTATCCCAACATCCTTCCATCCAGAGAAGAATATTCTCCTTATCAAGGTATCATTTTTTGACACAGCTCTGGAAGGCTGTCTGTTATCCAACACTAACACAGGCAGAAGAGCCGCCTGGCTGGAGACAGCTTAGGATGAAGTCAGAGACCATAGGCAGTGATTCATCTGCCCTGCTCTAAATGACTGAAAGTCAAAAAAGCTGTTGTGCTGAGTGCTGTGGCACACAGACACCCTGCTCTATATTAATTTCTAGTAGACTAGGTTCAGTCCATGACTAGGCTCTCCGTGTTCCCTGGGTTGCATCAGGCATTAGTTAAGTTAGCAGAGATGCCAAGACAATTTATATGGGATGTGTCAGAGAAACCACTTTCCTAGTAATTTATTTCATCATGTGAATTGATCCAATCTGTGCATTTGTTTGGATAATAACTACTTAAAAAAAAAAAGCAAATTAGTGTGTATGGCCAAAATATGTTGGTGCTAGAAAAGCACCAACAGAGATAAACATGTTTCAAAAAGGGGATGGGTATGATTTCAATATATATGAGAACAACGTGCAAAAAAGCTGAGCTTGAACTTCTGCATCCAACATTTGCTGTTTCTCAGGTAAAGGCAATTTGAGCTGCAGATTTTAGGTTCATAAAATGAGACTGATGATATTTCTTGCAGTTATTTTTCTGGGGTCCTTGCTAGGAAGTTGATACAAACAAATGGGGTAGTCTTTGCACTAATTTTGTATTCCATCTCTTAAAACAGCTTTGATCTTGTTACCATTGGTGGAATCTCCATTATCCTGCACTTTGAACGGGCTCCCTTCATCACCCAGGAGCACACGCTGTGGTTGCCGTGGGATCGCTTTTTTGTGATGGAAACCATAGTCATGAGGCACGAAGAGAATGAGATCCCAAGCTGTGACCTCAGTAACTTCGCCCGGCCCAACCCTGTCGTCTCTCCATCTCCACTCACTGCTTTTGCAACTTCCTGCTCAGAGAAAGGTCCTATTGTTCCTGAAATCCAGGTATGAACCATCTGAGCTGAGGGACTATAACTCATAAAATCATAGAATGGTTTAGATTGGAAAGCATCTTAATAATCGTGTAGTTCCAACTCCTCTGCCATAGGAAGGGACACCTTCCATTAGACCAGGTTGATCAGAGCCCCATTCAACCTGGCATTGAATCGGGATTGGGGCATCCACAGTTTCTCTGGGCAATCTCTGCCAGTACCTCCTCATCCCTATCTTCTTTCTGTGCTTCTTTTGACAGCTTTGAGCTGCACAAATGCAACTATTCCCATGCTTTCCTAACAATAAGCATTTCCCATTTGTTGCCCCATTTTTCAGACATTTGACAGAAGCACTCAGTCCCAGGCACTTGCATTACCAGATATCTTTTCCCTTATCCCTGAGAGATGGAGGCAAAGCACTTGTAACTGACAGCACTTGAGCTGGGACCCTTGTGTGACTGTCAACAAGCCCTTGGCCAGCCCTTTGGCATTCAACGTGCCCAGGACCAGGCTGATGCTCTTCCTTTGCCTTCATGCCTATCTTCTGTTCAGGCCGAAATTCCACCCACTGAGCACTATGAACCTTGGTGGTGGAGTGTTGGAGTGAGCCTTTTCATGGTTGGAAGTCATTCCCCCCCACTCAACACAGCTGCTGAGACATGCAGTCAGCCAGGAGATGGCTGAGAAGGGGCCAACCTGCAGAGCAGCTCAGTTTTATTGTATTTCATGACGTTTGGAATAGATGAGCAGAGTGAGAGGATTACCTTTAATTTCTCATCCCCATTTTCTTTTTTTTTTTTGAGGAAGTGTGAGTCAGATAAAGAGCCTTAACAATCTGCTGTGGCATCAAAGTATTTTGTCAAATGGAAAGATGTGTTTTAAACTGAATAGTCCAAAGAACCAAATTACCAATTTTCCTTAAAAACACTAATTCTTTTGAAACATATGGATGTAGCAGCATTCAACATTTGCTATCTTGGACACGCTGTTCTCTGGATTTTATATGCCAGCATTCAGGCATGTCCTGAGTATTGCTTTTAGGGACAATAATCTGCCAAGGTGGAAATAATAACAAGTGTAGAGATAAATTGTGTGCTTCCGTCATGGTACTCCACTGGGGTTGCAGTACCATTAATGAGGAAAGAAGCAACTTCATGCCTTCTAATTTTAATAAACCAGGTACTAAACCTAGCAACAAATAAAGCAGTGGTCTCTTTACCTTTCCCTCTGGACAGAGTCTTATGATCCTTTCTCACACTAATTTCCAATTACAGTCACCATGTTTGTCCCAGCATAATTACTAATTAAGTCCTGTATCTTGTAAAGTCCATCATGTTATAAATTCTTAGTTCAGAATCTTGGTTTCCACATTTTTTTATTAAATAAACAAACACCATGAAAGGTAATGGTCAGTGCTGCCTGGAAAAAAGCAAATATCTGATACAGTGCAACTATGATCACAACCTCTGTCATTATTCAGTACCACAAACACCTTCCAGTAGACCAGGCTGCTCAGAGCTCCATCCAGCCTGACTTCGAATGTTTCCAGGGATGGGGCATGGGGCATCTACCATCTCTCTGGGCAACCTGTGTCAGTATTTTACCACCTTCACCAAAGATATTTGGTGCCATTTGAAATGTCCTGATGATATCCTGCTTGGCCTCCAACTGCCAATCCAGAATGATCCCCCTGCCAGTGTCCTGCATTGTATCTTCTGAATCCTTGTGAATAGCAGATCACTTGGACATCCCAAATCCCACTAGAAACCTGCAGTTACGGTATCTAATGCATAAGAAAGATTAATTTTGAGATTATAAGGAGCTCATGTGCAGTTGTCTGGATATGTGCCAAATATCCAAGCTCCCATTTAAGGGGACAGAAATCTAATCACTACATCAGTGGAGCCTACACATCAAGCTGACCACCTTGAAGCTTTCTGGTTCACACAAATGGTATCAGATTCCACTGACTGAAATTGATGTTTACATGCCTACTGCACATGAACATACTTATAAGTTGACATCTGGATTTAGATGCCTTCAACTGGAATTGAATCCCATTCTTAAGCTTAGAAGGCAACACCAACCTTCTAAAGGTATCTGCTGTTAGCTGTAGGGAAGACCTAAGAGAGCAGTTCAGAGGAGACACCTAACTTAAGTTCCTAAGTTGAGATAAGATGAATCCCCTACATGATAAACACAATGCTTTTCCTGTGTGCCATATGTCTGAGCTAAAACATGTAAATCAATATTCCACCTCAAATACTGACAGCTGAAGGTCAACAGAGTTTGTTGTGCTTAACGTTTACAAGAGAATCTGATTTGTGGCAAACTCCTTACTATAATGCAGTCCAAAAATGGACTACTTTTCATTTCTATACTGGATGTACATACAACAAAAAAAAAACCTAGTTGTCCCTTCCTGCAGCTGCATTTTATAATACACAGTTCTCAGGAGGGAAATGTTAAATATAAAAGGTGTGAGCTCATAGCTGGGAGGAGGTGACAAGTATATAGCAGAGCTAGGAAAGAGATTTTGACAAGTGGGTAGATAAGAACTTCATGAGCTCCAACAAATAAATGCAGTGCTCTCTACCTGGATGCATTCAAAAAAACTAGTAGTGCGTTTTTAATGTTTGATTCAGGTACCTATAGACATATTTGGGGACATTCAGGATGCCCTGAAATGTTCCTTCAGGCCTCCAGCTGTAGCTTCAGAAAGGTAGAGATGTCAGAAAGGTCCACATCATGCCCTTGCCTAAGTTTTGGATACCACAGAACGTTTCAAAAGCACTAGATGTCTATGTTAAGGCCCCTGAATCAGACTCTAAATGGGTTTCCTTTTTAAAATTCTCTGAGTCTCTTACCGAAAAAAAAAAAAAAAAAAGACATTAACTGTTCCTTGCCTATCTGCTGGCAGGGTGAAGAGTAGCTGTAAGTGACGTGTGTAACCCAGCAAACAGAAACAAGACTTCCAACCCTGTCTCATGCAAAATGTAGAAAAAATTCTACTAAGACAAGAACAGATCAACACCACAGAGCCAAGAGAACATGACAGTGAAAATTGCTACCTTGTGTAAATCCCCAGTTAGCCTAAAGAAGCAGCTCTTCTGGCTGCCTAGCCTTGTGGCTGGACCTCTTTAAAAGAGCAGATTAAATTGGTTAGTCTGGGATAAGCTCTTACGAGTCTTTCACAAGGCCTGCAGTCTCAGCATATGAATGTGTCTGGGCCAAACAGCAATTATCAAATAGAAATAAGGACACAATTCAGCTCGTTACTTCTAGCACATTCAGATTATTTTAAAGCTTGTTTTCCTCCTTTTATCCCAGTGAATTGTACACCCCCCTACCAGTGCTGTGTTTTTTGCTAGCTGGTCATCACTTGCAAACTACAAATATATTTTGAAACACCTGAATTACTATTTGAACCCTCTCTTTGAGCAGACACCTTTAAACACAGCCCCTTCTGCTGCTCATTGCCTTGGCAGCATTGAGCTGACCTTTTCTTTGGAATGGTAGACAGCAGAGATAGATCAGGACAAAGAGAAATAATTACTGTTGATAAGGATCTGAAACAGATTTTCCAAATAGTATCTCCTTGACAATTATTTTTGCCTGGTTTTATCCTAATGAGGTTACATATGAAGACAGATTTGATACAAGGGACCACCTTTACTGCAGTTTGGCTCTGGTTGAGCCTGGTCCCCATCCAGCTTGTTGCTGATCTCACATATTTTTAAAATCCTGGGTTTTCCCAGTTCTGTCATATTTCAGCCTCCTAAACACTGAGATATGTAAATTAAAAAGACTGCATTAGAGAAGGTAAATATTTATGAACACAATGAAATGGGGCTTTAACTGCTGGATTTGTCCGTTTTCAAGTGCTGCAACACTTGGAGCTTTAGTTACCACTTGAAAAAGTGTTGGGCCTTGGATAACATCTCAGAAGAGGTATTTTCAGGGGGAAGGTTACAAGATTTGTCATTTTTGGTAACACTAACCAAAAAACCTGTAAGAGTTGAGCAACTCACTGTGCCAGGGAAGTTTGCTGCTCCCACATTGAAGGAGCTGGGTATAGGAGTGACATAACTTGGAAGGTACAAGGATCATGGAATCCTAGAATCTCCTGAGTGGGAAGGGACCCACAAGGATCATTGAGTCCAGCTTCTGGCCCTGCACAGGACACCCCAAGAATCACACTGTGATAGATGTGATCCCTTCCTGATGGGTGGATCTCCTGACCCACCTATCTTCAAGCTTCCCCACCCTTAATATTCAGAATGACTATTGCTAGGGAAGTATTTTCCAAGCTCATTTAGGGTCCAGCACACTGAAGAACTTCAGAAGTGTCACAGGAGAGAACTATGCCAGCTGTGACCTTTTAACACATCGTGTTAGCAGACCAGTCTTTCCAGCTCACTGATAAGCTTCTACCTTCATTTTTCAATCTTCACCAGAGGTTGCTGACTTGTGCCAAAAAATGTCCAAGTTGGGGGCCTACCCAAGAGTGAAGTTTTCTTGACAGTGACAATTTTTTCTCCTAAGATTTTTTTTATTAGCATTTTGCATTGAAAGATCAGCACCATGTCAGGGATATACTTGTATCACTTTTCATAAACTTTCCGAGCGTTTCTCCATTAAAAAAAAAAAAAAAAGAAGCTCTGGTGATAGTTTAGCAGGTAAATAAGCTGAAAATTCCATCTTTGTTGAGACGTGTCTGTTCTCAAATCAGAAAAAGCGTTCTCTGATGTTTCTTCAGTCTTTTCTGAAGTTTTGTACTGTAATGGGTACCTGTTAGATAACTAAGCCAGTCAGAACCCACACTTATGGATGAAGGTGAAAATGAAGCAACTCACTTAGAATACAGAGGAGCTTGGAAAAGAAAGAGAAGGAAGAATGCAAGGGAAGAGAAAGGAGCTGTAGGTGGCAGGTCAGGCCAACAGTTCTATCACTTAAGTAAGAAGGAAAGGAATTTTAAGCAAGTGCCAGAATAAGTAGGAATAAACATGAGGTCAGAAAATAAGGGTGAGAACACAGATTAAGAAAACAACTAGAGGTAGACGGTAGATCAGGTAAAGAGGGTCAGAGGGGAGGTAGGAGAGGAGCAGTTTCAAAGAAGGAGAAATGGGTTAGTCAGAGGAGGGAGGGTGGAATCAGGATTCACTAATGTCTTGGAGAGAATTGCATGTTATGATCAGGACCAAGAAACATCCTTAAGGCCAAGTAAGGCGTGATACTGGGAAAATGAAGCCAGGAGACGAAAATTAGAGGCCTCTAAAACCTATGATGATAAAATACAGAAAATGGAAGCTAAACTGGTGGGCTGTAATTATCTGAGATCCCAGACTCTTTTATCCCTGGGTCCTGGTACTCCTTGTAAGAGTGAGTCCCTTTGTAAACACTGACTTAATGTGACACTTTGTTCTCCTGTTCTCCCATATAACAGAGATGGAGAAGGCAGGAGACATTCCTTAGCTTCCAGAAATAAGTTATGTATATGATTTCATACTTGATGCCTACTAGGTGCCTTTTTAGACATGCCTGCCAGAGCTTTTATACAGGTGTGTTTGATAAATTACAGCTTCACTGCCTTTTCCTGCCTGCTTGCTGCTGATTTAACACCTCGTGGATTGCTTTTCCACAGGCTCTACAAGAGGAGATTAACGTTTCCGGCAGTAAAATAAAAGTGAGTTACCTGAGCAGTCGCACAGCTGGCTACAAATCAGTGCTGAGGATCAGCATGACCCACCCCACCATCCCCTTCAACCTCATGAAAGTCCACCTCATGGTGGCTGTCGAGGGACGCCTCTTCAGGAAGTGGTTTGCAGCAGCTCCAGACCTGTCCTACTATTTCATCTGGGACAAGACAGATGTCTACAGCCAGAAGGTCTATGGGCTCTCAGAAGCCTTTGGTAAGTGACCCCGGGGTTTGTGCCTCCTTTTAGAAGCAGCTAAGTGGCAGTGATAGACCTTGTCCTAGATCAGTTTGGTCTGACTGCAGACACATGAAATGGTCCCTGCAGATTCACTGCAGCACACATTCCCAGCAGATGAGTCACAGAATGGTTTGGGTTGAAAGGGATCTAAAGACCATTAGTTCCAGTGCCCCAGTCACAGGCAGGGATGCCACCCATTAGATCAGGTTGCCCAGAGCCCCATCCAAGCTGGCCCTGAACACTTTCAAGGACAGAATACAAACACTTATCTGTTCTCTGGCTCATGGCCCAGCACGTACATCCTGAGCTGCTCCCATCAAATTCATACAGAAGGAGTTAACTGGGACTAGAAGCATTTGGCTGCCTCTCACCTACAGCCAAAAACTGTCAACACTCCTTTGAAAGGAATCCCTAGGACAGAGCCCTGATTGCCACTACTCCTTGTGCCTGACCTTCAGGATTGGTCTAATCTTAGTTTCCCCTTCATTACCCATTCAAGAATGCTATCCCATACTGGGTGTTTAGTGAGCAGAGGTGATGCAGTTCTGCAGTGATTGGTTCCCATCTGTCAACACCAAGTGGACATTCAGTTACAGGTCTTCATCTGTGTCTAGACTAGACCTTTCAGGCTGCCAGGAAATGATGCCAGCAAAGTGGGAGAGATCCCAAATTATCAAATAGAGCTCCTGTTGACAGAAGGATGGTTCACTGATGCCTCATAGCTCAACTGAAGATAGGTCTTTTTAAAGGAGTTGCAAGATGCCTGGTTTTCCAGGAGTAAGAATAGGTGCCTTTTTCCTCTCACTCAGGCTCAGCTGCCTTGAGAAGGCTGGATGATACACTCTGCTGAGCCTTACCCAGCTCAGGGACCACACTGAGAAATGTGTCCTGGTAGCATATCCTGAAGGATTCTGTGTGCATGCTCTTAAGGATGCTAGATCATCAGCGGGTCTTGGAGTGCTCCATGAAACAACTCTGCAGCTCCAGACTACCCAAGCAGGTCTAAGGACATCAGAATTCATGCCTTCAATGATTCTCACCTCCAGAACAATGGAAAATATTGACCTTTCGTATCCTAACTGATACCTTTTTCTGATGCAATCTGCAAAAGGCTATGTTTGGTGGCAAATCCTGAGTTCTCTCAGTGCTCAGCACTTTTCAAAGAGGCTGGTAAACTTGTAAGATCAGACTTCTTTTCTATCTAGTAAAAAAAAAAATCTGTGTAATTACTTTTCTTTTGTGTGAAGGTTGCAGTTCTGCTCTGCTTCGGCTGTAAAGATTAGAAGAAAAGCAGACCAATGAAAATGGCCCTGCTTCTTCTGAGAAAATCGTAAAGGAATTATTATTATTCTGTCCAAAACATAATTTTCCTTCTGCTGACATAATTTTAAGCAACTCCAGCGTGTTCAGTGGAGTTACTCTTGAAAGGCTCTGATTAGACATCATGGCAAGCAAACTTTTGACATTAACAATGACCACAAGTCAACCTGGTTGAGACTGCTGCCTCTGAGAGACTCACTGCCCCATACATGAATTGTGAAAGTCTTTACCTTCCAAGAAAGATCATGATCAGGATCAAGTTCCTGGCATGCACTCTTTGATCAAAGAAAATAGGTAGGGGTAAAATTCTCTCATCTGAGACTCCAGCACTGGTTTACTCTCAAGTCATAGAATATCCTGAGTAGTAAGGGACTTCTGGAGATCGAGTCCCAATCTTAATATCCATTATACCATTACAACAGCATCTTTTAAATTTTTAGCACATTCATCCAACACCTGCAAGGGTGTCGGTGACCTTTTTAAATTTTAATTGACCTTTTTAAATGCAGAATAGACTTTTAAGAGAAAAAAATATTAGGATTGTGCATTATGATGATGACATTTTCAATTAAATTGGCAATTTTCTGTAGAAATGCTCTTACCCCTGCTCAGTTGTGACTCTGTGTGTGCTGGCACTGCATTTCTGGGTTGCTAATCTAAGGAGTCTTTTGTTTCTCTCTTCTTCACAGTTTCAGTAGGTTATGAGTATGAATCCTGTCCAGACTTAATCCTATGGGAGAAGAGGACAGCTGTGCTTCAGGGTTATGAAATCGATGCTTCCAAACTTGGAGGATGGTCCCTGGATAAACACCATGCCCTCAACATACAAAGTGGTAGGTTGTCTGTAACACATAACAGGAATAGTACAGCATTGCAAGACCTAGTTGCTCCTCACCACTAAGAATTCAAGAAAAAGGAAGGAAGGAAACCTAACGAACACATGTGCTCTCCCGTGTATTTTACTAACAAACTATTTTGAGTAACCTACATTTAGAAGCAATTTGGTGTGCAAAATGTAAAAGAGGCTGGCCATCATGAAGTAGTTGAATGTCAGCCCAATTTTGTAGTGTTGTAAAAGAAGGATATTAACAAGAAAAGTATTCCTAAAATAACGAAGGGGAACCTGTTCAGATTGGAGCTGTCACTAAGCATAAATCCACCCAGAGGCATCCTCCAATGTGCCAAGTGTACTTGCAAAACAAGAGGCTTCATAGGTCCTAAGGGAGAATGGAAGGTTCCAGAGTCCTTGAAGACTGCTGAGGACTGCAGTAGCGAGGCTTAAAAGTTGATCAGAACATGTTCAGAGGTAGAAGCACTGTGTCCCTTTACATAATAGTGGTATGGGAGCAAACATCTAATTCAGCCCACATCACTGCTGAGAGCACTACACTTGGAAGGAAAATAGGCAGAGCTCCTCTAAAATTCTGCAGATGAAACATTTCTCTAGAGAATGTCCCATAGTCTTCCTGGCCCTTACTTTTCCATGAGCTATGTAGTTTCTTTTTTTTTTTAACCTAGTAGACTGCAAATTACAGGGCAAGGAGGAACAGACAGGGCAGGTAAAAATTCATAAGATGCTGAAAAGTGTATTTCATTCAAAGGTAAAGATAGTCTTGTTCTCCCTACATATTTTCCTTCTGTGAATCTAATGGATCTAGAAACATTTACTTCAGAAGAGAGGCTCCTCATTTGAAACTATTGCAAAACAATACTATGAAAGATGATAAACCTTCTTGCTACTTAACAGATGCCCCAGCTGGCATGCAGCATTGCCAGTTTGTGCTCCCTTTGATCTCAGTCTCCCCATTTTTTTCATAATACTGTTTTCTCTCTCTCTCTAGGCATCTTGCATAAAGGAAATGGGGAAAACCAGTTCATTTCCCAGCAGCCGCCTGTAATTGGAAGCATTATGGGCAATGGCCGCAGACGGAGCATTTCTTGTCCAAGCTGCAATGGTCTGGCAGATGGAAACAAACTCCTGGCTCCTGTCGCCCTAACATGTGGGTCTGATGGAAGTCTTTATGTTGGAGATTTCAACTACATCCGAAGGATCTTTCCCTCTGGCAATGTCACCAACATACTGGAGCTGAGGTACTCTGTGCTGAATGTGGCCATTAGAGTAATGTTCTTAAGTTCTGCAGAAATCCTAGGTACCCAAAAGAAAAATGAGCAAAACTCTTTAAAAAAAAAGCAAACAACACAGCAAAACAGAGAAAAAGCTGTCTGGATCTGCCTCTTCTGCAACTCTGCTGACTTTGATTTACACCAGAGAAACACAGGCCTAGTGAGTTCTTCCAGAACTGAATCACACGCCAAAAATATTGACACATTTCTGTGCTGCTGATTCAGACTGTGCTGATGTCTGCCTTTTCCTGTAGTCAGAAACCAGTGGGAATGCTGGAAATTAACAAGCAGCCTCTGAGATAACCTAAACTTGAAAGGACACAGCACTGATGATATGTAGAGGTGAATCAGGACTGATAATCACTCATAATTTAGAGAAGATGATCACTCTAGGCAGTCACAGACTGGGGTTTTCTAGTTCTTTTTTGAGGGGACAGCTGTAGCAGCCCCCCCTCAGTTCCCAACTGAGCAGCAGTGTCAGGCTGAACATGCAGATGGAGCATCTGGAAGTAAGTGAAGAGTTTTCTTTTAATGCTAGAAAGCAAAGGAAAAAAATACACCAGGAGAAATAACAAGGAAGAGGAGTACTGCATTTCTGCAAGGATTGCAGCCAAATTTGTGCAAGATCCCCTTAGTCCATCGTGCACAAACATGCCATGGTCATTAGACCTCACCAAAAGTCTTATTTGGCACTCAGAACCATCCTTGTAGATCATGGTGTATGGAAAAAAATAAATCCAGACAGCCACCAGAAGGCTGGCACTTACAGAATAGCTGCCTTGGTATGTGCACCTCAGAGGGCTGGGGCACCTTTCAAGGAAGGAAGCAAGAACCTCATTTTTGCTATTCTGCTCCATGATACATGAGAACACAGTATCTCTCATGTTTGTAAGGTGGGAAGCTGGGATAAACCTTCAGACCTGGTCCTCATTAGAGTGTAATATGCTTCCAGTGCCAGAAAGTTATTTTAATGACCAAAGGTGAGATTTCCAGAAGACCCTAGGTGAGCCCAAATTCCATTGCAACAGAGTAGGATTAATATCTCTTTCCCAGAAGTACAGTTTTGAAAACCCAGTCCCTGTTTCATTGTCAGTGGAAATACCAGACCAAACAGAGGTTTTGCAAAGTATTTCCTCCTTGAGGAAGAGAAAATTGGAAGCCTTGACAGAGTAGCCTTGCTGGCTGTTGTGTAGAGCCACAGAGTTAAATTTACTCCAGAGTTAAATCTGCTGCAACGATTGCTGCTTCATCTGTGCAAACACTCAGGTTACTGGATCTAATAAACATTTCTTCACTCTGGTGTGCTATAAAGTAAGTGGGTTCAGATGTTGGCTGGCTAAAAGCTGTGGAGAAAAGCCATTGCTTTTGGACTAGATGGAGTTTGCTTGTGTCTTCTCAAATCAGCATCTCCTTTGAGATTAACACCCTCGCTATTTCGCTCCAAGGTTTATTTGCAGGGGTAGCTTTGGAGTGTAGTGTTCTGGAAAGCAAATGCATTTTGGGTCAAAGAGAGCTACAGCTGGGTGTGGAACTTAGACCTGAGAAAAATGTCCAGCTTGACATAATTTCAGTCCTCGGGGCTGGAGTTCACGAGGTTACAGCAATGAACTGCCACCTGTAACTGCAACTCTTAAGTTATCTTTGTAAATCACAAGGTGTTGCTTTGAGGGTGAAAGAAAACTGTAAAGGTATCTGCATCTCCATCTATTTAGCTCATTGCTGCACTGAATGATAGATAAAGTCTGATGGTCTTATCTCTTGTGTGAGTGAATAACTCCAAGCAGGTGAGATCACACTTCCTTTGTGATATGCAGCAGTACATAAGTGAGCTCACTGCCAAGTAATATCCAATATAAAATACATCAGTGTCATTCCAGCTAACTCTTTATTTATTATTGCATTGTATGATACAGTTACTGTCAAGTTTTCAATCTGCTAATAATGCATCGAACTGAGCTGCTAACACCTCATTCTTTCTTCTATTCCCTGCTTTCCTGTCTTCTGTCAGAAATAAAGATTTCAGACATAGGTAAGCCAACCAGTGGAGAATTCTTATGCTGCTCCCTGTCTTGTTGCATGTTGTTACACAGTGAGCCACAAGTGCCATTTCCAGATGATTCAATAGCAAATGAAACTGGCGTGATTAAAACTGGCGTAGGCAATCAGTCATCAGAACTGGAAGCCATTAATCACCATGTGAGCCATGCAAGCTTCTGCATGAGCTGTTATAGCTGGAGACAGGGCAAGTACAGGCATGAGAAGCAAGGTAACAGGAGGAGGGGGGGAAGAAAAATGGGTGGGAATTAACAAAGGAAGTAAAATGAGAACAGCATCAGGATACAGATCACTGGAACAGCTAGGAAGGAAAAATAATTCTCATACAGTGAAGAGCCTTCATTTGAGTTTGGGGGGTTTAACAGGCATAATGAAGATCCCAATGTGCCCCAGCATCACCCACCCAGGGAAGTTAGTTTTTGTAACATTTTCTAGTCTGAGCTTTCATAGAGAGCTTTGACACGTGAAAGTCTGTCAGGCTGAAATAGGAGGTAGTGCAACTCAGAACCTTAGCCAGGAAATGCAATAAAAGAGTAAAGACAAGAAAACAAGATTAAAGAGAGACTCCTAAATTGGAGCTTTGTCACTAAGAATATTTGTCACTTGGGTTCACTGGAGTTTCAGTGGGTTTGATCCAATCAGTTGCATTCCAGAAGATGTCAACTTCCTGTCACTGCCTGTGTTTGCAAGGACTTCTCTGACTCTGACAAGTTTCCTATCCTTCTCCCTGGTTGCTTTTCTAAAGCAAAAGCTTAGACTGTGTTGAGTTGGGATTTTTGTGTATGTGTGTTTAGCTTTCTTCTGCATTTGGGATTGGGAATTTTTCTTGCTACGTGCTTTTCATTTACTATTTTTTTGACTTCATAGAGGCTGTGCTAAACCAGAAATGTTCTTTCATCTGCATGCCTGAAAATGAAATGGAGTAGAAACTGATTTTTTATCCTATTGCCAGAACAATAACGAAGGGCAGAGCTTCACAGTATAGTGGACTGGCCCAAAGCATCTATTAGCAGGGCTGGGAGGTTGGTACCAAAGACCTTTTCACTGACTGTCCTCATCAGGCTGAGTTCCAGGCCCCCTCCTACTCTTTCACGTCATTTGAAGGCTATAGAAGAATTCATTTCTCTTTGGAACAGCCAGGTTGTATCCCTAATGCCCAAGAAATACACAGCCACTAAAGTGCATCTGCTTTGACGGTGAAGGGCAGAAGCTGGATACCTGTTATGAGAAGAGGTTTTGTGTATGAAAGCAGTAACTGAAAGAAGATCTGTGGACTGGCCCCAAACGCTGTAGATTGGCAAGCAAAGTTGGTAGGGCTTCAGCCTTTAGGCAGTTCCTAAAACCTAAAAAATTAAGTGAAAGAAATCCAAGACATGCCTGCTTCAGTGTAGCCCAAAGGGGATCAGGGAGGGTGGAAGCAGGTGAGGAGGTCCAGATCAAATATTCCTGTCTGTGACTGCACTGAAGGAGTCACCCATCTGTTAGTGCCTGTTCTGTGACATTTGCTTTAATTTGCTTTAATACTTCTTGCTCGGAGAGGTCTCTTTGCTCCTGACCCTCAGAAATGTGTGGGTGTAGTCTCAGCTAAAGCTCCAGTGCTTTGAACTCCAGAAAGTCCTAAGCTTGACAGCAGTGACCAGCAGTGGTGCAAACGGTGGGATCCACAGGGCTGAATCTTAGTGGTTTGGAAAATCTGTATGCTAAAGCTGCCTCAGTTAATTAAATTAATTTAAATTCCTTTCTTGTTTCCATTCATACTGTAGAGAAAAGTCTACAATTAGTGACAAAGAGAGGTGTCTCAGCAAACAGCCCTAGGATCAGATAAAAAGTCCCTTGCGGTCTCTGGCTTGGCTTATGGCATTGCTATAAAGTTTTATTGTCTAGCGTGTCACACTAGAAGAGCTTTGGGCATCACACACAAACTGCAAACACTAAAAGACCAAGTGTAAATTCAGCTCCCTGCACTGTGTGGCCTCCTTAGGTATTAATCTATTGAATGTCACCCAGGGAAAACAGACCAGTATCTCACACAAGCTACAATTAAATCCTCTGGTTCTGAGCTGCAGGGTGCTTAGCATGGAGCCATGGAAACACAGCCTCACTGAACAAAATACTTCTGGCTGCAGGAATTTGGTAGTTCTTTAGTCACCAGCAAATGTACATGGCCAGCAAGGCTCAGAGGGGAAGTGGGTAGCTGGCACAGAAGAGGTGATTTTGTGTCCTTACACAGAGACATCAGATCCAAAGAAGCCCCAGGGGCTTATCCAGGTCAATAGTTGTGGGTAACTAATACTGTTGGTGTGACTGCTCCTGTCTGTTGGAACACAGTGAGAACCAGAGCTGTACAGTTACCAGGAACAGAAGCTATCCTTTGAGGAGGTGATAGGTGCCCTTGCATTTGAGAAACTAAGATACAGTTCACCTTGTAAGATAAATGTTGAAAATAATCAGACAAGTCCTACCCCAAAAGCTGGTATTTCTCTCCACTGCTTGTAAAGGGAATTAAGGCAACCAGCTCTGATGTGAGCATCCACTTCATAACCATCTAAAGCTTGGTAATATTAATCCTTTGGCATTTTACAGAAACCAATAGAAAGGTGCAGTCTGCTGTGCTGATGTTTTGTAGGGAACCTGTTGAAAAAAGGGACCATTTCCCTTTTCTCATCACTATTCCTTAGAGACTGGCTTTCCACTCTGGAACAGGAGGTTCCTTCCTAGGGCTCCTCCAAAACATGGGGGTCTGTGCCCAAAGGGAGAATACCAGCCTTTGTTCAAAGCTGTGCATATATCATAGTACAACTGAAGCAATCCACAATCCAAGCCTCATGCCTCTGCCAGCTCACCCAACGTTGTTTCTTCCTGTTTCTTCGCCATGTGTGTGTGTAAGGAATCACGTAAAGCACAAACACCTTAAAATAGAGTCTGAATATCTTAACATACCTGCAGAGCTTCCTAAATGGTACTGGCAGTATCCTGTCCAAACAATGAGAATGATAAAAGGGAGAAGGCACATTTATGGATGAGACTATACACAACCCCAAACAAGTGGGATCGCTGTGGACTTAGAAGATTTCCCTGTGCTTTCCCAGCACATCACTGTGTCACAAGTATACGGGGAAACAGTGTCACCTCCATTTCACTTTGGCTTGCAGAACCATGAAACTGTTCTCATTCCCAGTGACTACACCACTAATACCCATCAGAGTGTCAGTTCTTGGCTAGCGTCCAGCCCATCCCATCACTGCAACTTCACTGTTGTTGCTTCAGGGGATTTAAAATATCAATGCATTGCTCAGGTTTTCTTCTAAAAATCTGTAATAGCTCAAGGAATGCTCTGAATGGAAATCAGTTCTTCCTCCACAGTAATTTTCTAGTGGCAGTGCCAATATGGGGGATAAATGTTCTAAGACTACACATAGTATAACCAATCAAGTCTTTTGAATAGTAGAAAGTCTTGTCTTTTGTTTTGGACTGTTACCTAGCTGAGAAATATGAGAGGATGAAAGGGGAAAAAAGTCTTCTCTGCTTCACCCCAGGCATATTTATTTCAGTTGCTGTTCAGCCCAGTCCAGTTTACCACTTGGATTTGCCTATTGATTGTGACTTTAAATAAAAAGTGAATCCCCAATGTTCCTGGCTCCACTGCTCATTCACTACCACAGACAAAAGGAAGCAGTTTGGGAGATTCTACATGACCAACATATGTTTATTTAAGCATCTTTCACCCTGTAGGATCTCGAAGTGACAAAAAAAAAAAAAAAAAACAAAAAAACCAAAACAAGTCCAGCGTATAACACTGTGCAATTCATGCCAGAGGCAGACCATGATACTATCTCTCTGCAGTGCTGAAAACAGTTGGCAGAAGCCAGGGGGATAAATTCCAGCTTGACCATTTTTAACAGATTGTCTCAGTGTCTATTCTATACAAGAGCTGGGAATAGAAAATTGTTTTTAAGAGCTCTCTTTTTTACAGAAGATAGTAATCAATAATAAAATCCACCAGAGTGAGGCTATGCAATCCAGAAAATAAATCACAACAATAGTGCTGGGAGAGGGGAGCAGGAATTTCTCCCTGTCCCCATTTTTCTCCATATCTGGGTAAGTCATTTGACTTTGCCCATCTGCACACAGCCTGCCCTAAAACTCAAGGAAAGTTATCTGTGCTTGCCAGTCAAAGATGGTAAAGGATTGTAAAGTGCCATTAAAACTGTCCTCCTCTTGTCCACCTCCCATGCAAAACAGAGATTATGAACAGCTCAAAAGCTTACTGACATTCAGCCGGGCTTTGTTAGGACAGTCAGCAGAAAATGCAAGGCCCTGATCAAAATGGATGATGGATTCCCACAGGGAACTTCTTCCACCAGGGTTGAAGCCACTTGCTTAGTGTGAGTGGCATGCAGGTAAATGAAATAATACCCTCCCAGCCTGCTGTCATTGGGAAGGAATACAGATGGAGACTGAACTGTCAGGCTGGAGCTGTCTTGAAGGTCAGAGCATTTTATTTAGCAAGAATCAGTGTCATTTTTGGAGATGAAATCTGTTCAGACTTTAATAGGATAAATCACAAGGGATATTCCAGAATAAATCAGAAAGGTGCTTTTCCCCCACCCCCATAGTATTAAATAATTTGAATAAAGAATCAGCTTACTGCTTTTTAAAGAAGAGAATAACTTAGTAATTTTTATGTGTCTGAAGAGGGGGTAATTTTCCTAACATAAAGGTTGGGAGGAATTCTTTATATGTGGAATAGAGTCAACTGTGATCAACACTATCTAGTCAACTTCTCCTGGAACAATTCCATTAAGTGCAAAATTGTGAACTGTGGCCTGGATTTTTATTATGAATTCTTTGGACTTGATGAGTTTGGACAGCTTGAAGGTATTCTGGAGAAAAGTAGATACTTTTCAAACTTCTTCTAATTACTACTTAGGCTTTCATAGAAGGAAAATAAATGTTCAGGACAGATGTTAAAAGTCTAACCTGTTGGTTTCAGGCTTAGAAGAGATGCAGCTCAACACATGCTGGTAGTCAACAATTTTAATAAAAGATATTAGTAACTTCAGCATCTATGTTAAAATACATGTAAAGTCCTTTCAAGACAATTGTTTAAATTTTATCTAAACCCATCTGGTTGATTTTTCTGACCAGTCCTATTGGATGCTTTCCATAAAGTGGATTCTAGTTTATTAATTTCTTCAGTCTTGGGTTCATTTAATGTTGCAGTCATAGAGCTAAAAATACAGTCATTTTGTCTGCTCATCCCATTTTCTCAGCCACCCTTTCTTGTGTCCAAGGAAACAGTAAGCAGAGGGTGTTCAACAGGGAACTGATGTTCAGGTTCCTCAGCCTAATACCAGTTCATGCTTTACTTGGGCAAAATGTGCCACTCAGGGAATTATTTTGTTTCTCTCATCATTGAGGTCTAGCTAAATTCAGTGGCAGGATTCCCTTAATCTCCCTGAGGGCAGGACAGAACTTTAGAGTCTTTGCTGGAGTCAGCAAGAGCACCAGATGAGCTTTGATGCAGTGATCTTGCAGGGTGTATCTTCTAGTGCTTTATACAAGGAGTCTCCTTTTGGAGTTTGTATTAGTCTTTGTTGGGAGGCCAGATTTTTTTCATTATTATTTGTTTTATTTCCCTACTGTCTCATGTTTTCCCTTCAGTTCCTGGCACTGCACGATCACCAGTTTCAGGACTATAACAAGTAAATTAAGCAATCACAGGCACTGGGACTCAACCTGTAGTAGTTCCTGGCATGGTTTGGGCTCAGACCAGAGAGCCCTTTCCTTCGGTTGCTTCCCTCCATGCCAGAGAACACCTCAGGCACAGCAATTGCTAATGGATGCAGCTTGGGATCCTGTGCTGTAACACACTGTGTACTAATCTTGTCCAAAACAGCACTCCTTCACTTTCCCAGTCTTTCTGCCCTGTGCATTTTTATTCTCTAAAGTATTTGTATTGCCTGTTGACTTAAGGAAACACATCATCCAAAAAATTAATTCTGTCATGCCCTTGTTTTTCAGCCACAGCCCAGCTCATAAGTATTACTTGACCACAGATCCGATCACCGGCTCCATCTACCTCTCGGACACCAACAGCCGACGTATCTATAAAATCAAGTCAACCACATCAGTGAAAGACATTGTGAAGAACTCGGAGGTCTTGGCTGGAACTGGGGATCAGTGCCTCCCGTTCGATGATACCCGCTGTGGAGATGGAGGCAAAGGCACTGATGCCACCCTTACAAATCCCAGGGGTGAGACTGCTTCTTCTCCATTGGCGTTTTTAAAGGGGGCTTTTTGAAAGCAGCTTGTTTAGTCACACTGGAGGTTGCTCTCCTCTCCAATTCTGAACACATTCTAAGGGCTTGCTCCTGAAAATAAGTGAATATGTCTCTCCCTCAACTAGTCGTGTCATGGTTCTTCATATTCACATGGCTGGGAGGAATGCCATGCCGGCGGGGTTCAGTGATGGGTGTGTGTCCAGAGGGCAATGGAATTAATCCACCCATCACTTTTATACCCACAGAGCCACTACTCCTTACCAAGACTGCTTGGTCCCTCCCAGCCTGGGCAGGATTCACTAACATTCATTTCACTGAGGCTTTCTTGGTGTTAAATAAAAGCCCTATAAGCGTTTCTGTATGCATATATATATATATACATGTATATATATAATGGTAGCAAAATAGCATACAGCTCAAAGATACACAAATGGTGCTTTAGACATTGACATTATATATCACAGCATCCAGCTTAAGTCATGTAGGGGATGGATGCTAACTTTGATAGGGGAGTGGTCTAATTCAGCTTAATTTTACCTGCTTCCAACATACTGAAATGTGATAAAAGCATAGTTGAATCAGAATAAAAGCATCACACAGCCTTCAAGGCTGTGAACTAAATTGTTCAAAACAGGTTTAGCCAAACATACGCAGTCCTGTGTGTAGCCAAGACTTCAGTCTGGCAATCTCAAGGTAACAAGCTCTGCAGATGGAGGATGTCGCTCCTCCCAGCTGTCCACAGCTCCTCAGAAAAAAAAACCAAAATGCACAGGAGGATAGAGATGGCGTGGGGGAAATAGAGGGATAAAGATGAGATGGAAGGCGCTGTTTGTACACAGATTTTCAACTGTGTTTGTGAAGAGGGCTGAGAAGGACACCCATACAGGAATGTTTTTTTGAGATGTGGCATTTTTGCCTGTTACACATCATCTTCTGCACATCTGTTCGGAGTGCAAGGAGTTATTTATAGTTCTTGGCTTTGACATCAGTGTGCTGCAGGTTTTCTTTCTCATTGCATCAGGGAGTGGTAGCTCCTTCCTCACCACAACAGTGGCCAAGCCTATCCCAACCTCTTTGTAAAGCAGCCCCTCAGCAAAACCTGAGGGTCCTTTAGCAAGTGCTCCTGCTCATGACAGTGGGTTCCGACTAGATGACGTTCAAAGGCCTCTTCCAACCCAAACATTTCTGTGATTTTATGGAAAGTTATTTCACTAAGAGCAGGTAAGATTCCCAAAGAAGTTGTGGCTGCCCCATCCCTGGAAGTTTTCAAGGACAGGTTGGATGGGGCTTTGATCTACCTGGTCTAGTGGAAGGAGTCCCAGCCCCTGGCAAGGGTTTGTAACTAAACTATCTTTAAGATCCCCTCCAACCCAGACCCTTCAATGATTCTGTGATTCTCAGGAAGTTATTTTTCATGACATAGAGATGACATTGTTGTCACTGAATACAGGAGACCCAAAATGTTTTAATGAGCTTTTTTGTCAGGTCCGGCTGTGATATTTTTTTTCCCCCAAAAGGTATCGATACCCAGACTTCCACTTTTGTAATATTCAAAGAGTCCAGCATAGTTTCCAGGAATCTCGTGAGTTAACCATTTTTTTGAGCTAAATTATTGCCAGAAGCACAGATATAAGTAAAGGAACAGGTACTGGTGGTCAGTTTGCAGTGTAGAATTTGTCTCACTGAAATGAGAAGACTGACTGAAAAGAAAGTTAAGTGACTTGGGCAGAGAGATTCAGGCAGTCTAGCAGATCAATCACAAGATCAGGGAATCCAGAAATCTGTAATCCAATTTTCTGCACCTCTTTAAAGTTCAATCAGTGCAAAAAAAAATACCCCACCGCTTTTGTTGGTCCTCTGTTCTCCCTTGTACAGGATAAGAGGGATATTATTCATTTCCATCCATGGCTGAATGTTATAAGGTTTAGATGACTTATGTTTCTGCTTTGCTATAGCAAACAGCTCTGGAGTTCAAAGTTTTCAGCACTGAAATCCTTCTTGTTGGCAACTGAAGCTCTCAGGAGGCCATTCTTCCACCTCAATCATATAACAGCAAAATTCATGCATTCATTCCTCATAGGTCCAAAATTTCACAAAACACAAGTAAATTGAGAGTGAAAGAGGAAATGACATGAAGGAAAATGACAACAAGAAAATAATAATACAGAAAGCCCACACTGCCAGTAGAAAGTTCCTAAACAGTGTTCCCTGATCTGATTCTAACCTGACTTTGCAAATTCTGCTGAGGCAACCACTGTGGCAGGTGTGACTCACTCCCCAGTCCCCTCAATAAATGATGAACAGTGAAAACCCATGCTGACAATGTAATGTCACCATTGTTTATACCTTCACAGTGGTTCATCCTAGCAGAAAAATCCAGCAAATGCTCTTCCCTCATGTATTTCATAATAGTTCAAAATAAAATTGATTTATTGTGTAAGTAACCAGTAGATTTCAAGTGACCCTCTGTCTCTGTGTCTTGGCAGGCAAACAAACACTCATAAGTGAATGGTCAGAGGAAATTAGAAAACTATTCTGTACTACAGAGATATCAGCTGGCCAGGGAAGGACTTGGAAAGTCAGTTTTTCAAGAATTGTTGTTCTTCACAAGACTCTACTTTTTAAGCCTAAAGCTATTTTTTTTTTTGCTCTGAACATAATTGCTTCATGCCAAATAGGATTTCTGTATTTTAAGGACATCTTTGCACTTTTTCAAAAACTATAAGGAATAAAAATCGTGTCTTTCATGATGTTTTAATTAGCTGATATTTACAGCTTGCTGGAAAATACTGAGGGATACCTTCCTGACAGATGAAAATCAGCAGTTCATTAAGACTAGAGAAATAGTCATGAACTGTCAACATATGCCTTTGCATATACCTTTAGCCTCTTGGACCAGTCAAGCACCTGATCTAAGTAGGTTTTTTTGGGTCTCTTCTCAGTGGAAAGAAACCCTGAAGTTGGTTCATTCTGTGACAATGTGCATGTTCAAGGTGGGATGAACCATGTCCTGGGGGTGCTGGTCTTCTGGATCTGATAGCCTGATGAATGAGGCCCCCACTGCGGCAAACACTCTTCAGAATGGTTCTACACATACTGGACAGCAGATTTTCTCCATTGTTTTGATCACTTCCTGCAGTTCTCACCTCAGCTCCCTTGAGTTCAGAGGGGATAATTTCATAGAATTATAGAGTGCTTTGGGTTGGAAGGGACCTTCATAGACCATCCAGTCCCAGCCCCACTGCCATGGACAGGGACACCTTTCACTAAATCAGGTTGCTAAGACCTCCATCCAGCCTGGCCTTGAACACTTACAGGGATGGAGCATCCACAGCCCCTCTGGGCAGCCTGTGCCAGTGGCTCACCACCCTCACAGGAAAGATTTCTTTCTAATACATAATCTAAATCCACCCTGTTTTAGTTCAGAACCATTATTCCTTGTCCTGTCAATACATTTCTCTGAAGTACCTTCTAAACAGAGGTTCTTGTCTCGCTCCAGTGAAGGAAGAACTCAATTTAGACCATCAGCTTAGAAAAGACATTAAGAGGGGTAAAACCTCCAGGAATTTCATGCTTTACCTATCTTTGGCTTGTTTAATAAAGATAGGCTACAAAACACAGGACAGATAGATCCACAGATAAAATAGAGGTGGCAGTGGTTTGGTCAGGGTATTTATCATAGCTATTAGGAACCAGTCTGATCCGTCCAATTCATTTGCCACAGAGCACAGCAAAGCTTTCAGATGCTAATGAATTTCAATATATCCTTGCAAATTAAAGTGTTACCACTTCCTAATTATCATCTGCTAATAATGATCCTCTTCTACAAGCAATCTAAAGAAAAATTAAAACTCCAGCTTGTCAGAGCATTTCTTTTCATCTGAGTATTCACCATTGGTTCTTCTCAGGAAAATGTTGTGGCAGAGAAATTACTGAGGAGCCTGCAATTAAGAGAGATTGCAGTGACAAGTCTGACACAATAGGAAGAAGGTTTCAGAAGGCGCATGGGGAGGGAGGGGGCATCTCATTCATTTAGCACTGTAACACCAATGTGAAATGAAGTAATTAATTTGGGGACAGATTGGTTCTTTCACTCTGCCCTGCTGAATGTGTAAACAAAATCTCAGTTGTTCACTAAGTGTTGAAGAGTTCGACAGAATTAATTGAGGAAACCAACCCTCCACAAGCTGTTAACATTTTTATGGTCAGATAATAATAGGACCATTTCAGGGAAGACCAGAGGCTGACTGAACAAAATTTCTTGTCCCTTACTCTGGCCAGAAAAGACACTTAGGGACAGGGGCAGTGTGGTCTTCCTGTGCTAACACTCCATATGCTAGTCATCAGCATTTAGGGGACTTTCTGAAGAAGTTGCACCACACCTGTGCTTATATACCAGCATCAATTGGCTTAGAAACCTTCCTCAACACCTAGTTTTGTTCTTCCAGGCACCCTGTACTAGTAATTTCCACAATTTCTTCAGCCAGGTCATGAAAAAGAATGGTCCTTTTGAGGCCAAACCACCATTTTCTTTTTTCTGTGTCTTTGCTAATTCTTTGCTGTCTTGTAGCTCCCTTCTTGACCACTGCATAGCACAAAACTGATCTTAGCAGAAAACTTTTCACGAGAATTCCAGAATTTTTTCCTGTGTGCTCTTTTTCCAATTGTCAGTGTATATGGGTAGTTAGACCTTCTCATTCCCCTGTGAATTCCTCTGTACTTACTGACATTGATTTTTATCTGCCATTTTATTACTCAGTCATTCAGCATGCAGTCAGACAAGAAAGGTCCAAATTTGGATTTCTTTTAAGCACCTTGTTTTTCATTTAAAATAGGTTTTTCCCCTTTTTCTTTTCCTAACTAGAGCTATGTACACCATGCAATCACTTTTAGTGGTTTGTCTTCTACAAGAAACTCACCATGTCCCGGTAGCTATTTGCAGCATAGCGTTGTGCTGTCACCTCTTCATGATACAAGGTCTTGACATTTCAAGCAAATGTCACCACGTCACAGCTTTCTATCAGCACAGCTCACTGGTGTGATGCACATGGTGCTACAAACCCTTATTCTGTAAGAGATCTCTGCTTACACAAGGGGAGCCAGCACGATTTCATAGCGTATGTATTTCATATCTCAAAACTTAAGGTTTGGATCTTCAACACTACCTGGGTAGTGGCAGCATCTGTTTCCTCTCAGTAACTGTGAGGCTGAACTTTGAGCTATATGCTGAAAGGCTGTAATTCCCTTATGTTCCTATGGAAACATGAGAGGAGCCTTCTGCCAAAGCAAGCCAAGGCCTTGGGCTTCACACACGTAACATGTGAACTACCCATTTCTGTGCCTGTTTGCAGGAGCCAGCTCCCAGCACTGGAACTGTGCCTATATCAGAAAGGAAACAGAAAGGTCCAACCTAACCTCTATAATCTGCTGCAAAGCATCCATGAGATGCTTCTTTCCCTTTTCACAGGGCTCTTCTCCATAGTAAGTTCTGATTCTAAGACAATCAGCAAAATCAGGAAGGAATTGGAGCTGTTACCACGTAAGGATTTTGTGCAAGTGGGAATTTGAGGCTTTGACAGACTGCAAACTCTGCTGCCTTACAGAACATCTCAGGAAATTTGAGGCAATTGAGGTAGCTTAGCCTCCATAAAAGTGGGATAAACAGAGAAGTGCTCAGTGATAAGAACACACACATACCATTGCCCTGAAACCGGTAACTTTGCTATCCCACTTCAACTTACTCGAGTGTGCGAGCTCTTTGTCTAAGCTGGAATGCAAAATAAAGTTGTTACCTGTCAGCTAATCGGAGCTGGCTCGAGGGCCAAAGTGCACCCAGGTTATTATTACTATAACTGGATAATCAGACCAGCCATCAAACCCCAGCACTGCACACAGTGAGCCACTGCCAGCAGACACTGTTGCTAAGTCCAATCCAATAGATATGGAACTAGCTAAGGGAGAAAATTCTGTCTCATTGAAAATCACATTATCCAGCCTGCCACCCTTCACTGGCTTTTGGCTTGTCACACAGACTAATGGACAGGCACCTGGAAAAATACTTGTTGTGAACCAAGGAATGGTTAAGAGACTCTTGTGTTTGACAAAAGCCAGTTAAGATGAACTAAATCTTCTATCATGCCTCTTCCAAAAAAAGCACATCTACCATATTGCTTAAAGAGCTCAGTTGTGTTCTTGGTTTTTAAGCAAATGCCAGCAAACAAAAAAGAACTTGACACTCAGTAGGCAAAATAATTAAGAGGAGCAGAGACTTTCAACAGCAGATGCCAGTGACTGGTGACATGTGTCAGTATCCTGGGTGACTCATTAAAGAGGGCATAGCACTGACAAATCTCATGGCAGGTGAAGATAGCTTCCTGAAAGCCATGGATGCCAGTGAGATATTGATGCTTATCCCATCAGATCCTTCTGGGAGCATTTAATGAAGTGTTAAAATACAAATGATGTGTTTATATTGTATAGTGAGAATAAATGGCCACCACTACTGTGGCTTCTCCCGTAGCATTCATCAAATCATAAAATGGTTTGGATTGGCAGGGACCATAACAACCATCTAGTTCCTACCCACTCTGGGGGGACACCTTCCACTGGACCAGGTTGCTCAAAGCCCAGCCAACCTGTCCTTGAACACTTCCAGGAATGGGGCAGCCACAATTTCTTTGGGAAACCTTTGCTAGAGCCTCACCACTCTCAGTAAATTCAGATGTTCAACAGTTACCTTGTGCTCCTCTTGGAGGCTCTTGTTTCATGGTCCTGCAAAGATGAGTCCTTGGTATGAATTGAATATACAGGTATTAAAGTGTAGGAGTAGAAGCAATCTTTTAGGTCATTCAGTCCATTATCTCAGCAATCCTGCAGTATAATCCCCTCCAAAATTAATGAACTTCATCCTGAAAGCAGCAAGTAATTTTTTTCCTCGCTGCTGTAGAGGCTGTTCTGAAACCACACTGCTCTGATGGTCAAATATCTGATCCAGGTCAAAGTGATGCCCTTCAAACATGCTTGTGTTTTGAAGAAGTAACAAAAATGCTGGTTTTGCCTCCTGGCAATAACACACAGGTCTCATTCAGCTCAGTGATCTGAAATACCAACAGTTTTCTGACTCCTAATTGACTTTGAATCAACAGGTTGCAACCATGTCTGAATCCCTTCTTTTACCTCAGCTCAACAGAGAAGTTTGTTCTTTCTCTCAAACAATGACTTAGTACTGATGTTTTTCTGCCAGGCCAGATTATTTTCTGTGGATTTCCTTATAATCAAATCTGCTATGTTTTTCTATGTATCACCTACCTCCATGGCTTCCAGCCCATGCAATACTTAGAGTGCTGGCTGAAGGCCATGATTTTAGTTGCCAAAGCAATCAGGGGATTAGTCCCTGCTCTGTGAAAATCTAGAAATTTTGATCTGTGAACTGCTGCATCTGCACTTCACAGCAGAGCTCACAGTGGATGGAGACTGAGGGTAAGTGTTTCAAATATGGGAATCTGGCTGCAAAACAGCATTTTGGAGGAACACAAGATCTGATCACTCCTCAGGCACTCTCAAACCTTTCTATCTGAAACAGAATTTCCATCATTTCTGTCACCAAGATGACAGCCAAAGAGACAGTCTAGTGAGGATTCAGCTCACTAATTTAATCTGCCTACAATATAAATGTTTTCTTTAGAGATATTTGCTGTAGTCTCCTTTTATAGTCAAATGGGAGGAAAAGGTACTTCTAGAAGGATTTGTATAATCTCTTGGGGATATGGGCTTTAGGGTGATACAAATTGCACTCTCAAAGTAGATTCCTCTCTCCACTGATTGGAATAGCTTCAGATACTTGCTTAGATGCACAATGCAGATGTCTGCTTTTTGTCAAAAGATTGTTAACCCTGCAAGCAAAAGAAACCAAACAGGAAGATCCTCATATTTATATATTTCAAGCAGAATTTTTGCTTGCATAGAAAAAGATATTACAGGCTTCTACTTTCTTTTTTTTGTTTCTTTACAAGCTTTTAGTGGCTTTAACACACTCAAATATTATGCTGAGTGACATTCTGCCTCTGTAGGGTAGATGAAGTGAGTGACTTTATTAGTATCTGTGGAGTTACTTTAATTTATACTTGCACAAAGGAGAGGTGAATAGAGCCCCTAACTTCTTATTCCTGCCTCAGTCAAGACCTCTCTCTGTGACCTTGTGAGAATTGCATTATCTGTTAATTTTCTGATATGTAAAATTAGAATGATCACACTCATAGACTGTTATGAGGTCTAATTAGAAAGTGTAAAGCTCTATGAAATCCTCTGATGGAAGATGCAGAGGGTAGCTAGCCTAGGATAAAGAGGATTAAAGGAGGTTGTGCTAACATAACAAATACTTGAGAAATTATGCTTAGGGGGAGGTGAAATGGCACATATCTGCAGGGCAAGAAATGAGATCAGCAGCCTGTAACTGCTGTCAGCAGACCTCAAATCCACTGACAGCAGTATGTCTACAAAGGAGGTTTGGACAGTGAAATTAATCACTAGCAGAGTTCAGAATCAGGTGAAACACTGTATATTAGTAGGATTATCCTAGGGAAAACACTTTCTCATTTATCCATCTGGAATTTGAGTGGCCTGATGGACCTTTCACAGCCTTTTTTCATCACCATTTTTGAAAGATTCATTAGTGTAACATTTTAATGTGCATGGCTTACCATTCATACCATGAGCAATAAAACCAGGTTTCTGAACATGCAAGACATGCAGCTATTAGAAAACCTTTTCTTTTCAGGAGTTCACCAAATGCCATGCCCTTTTCCAGAAGTGAGCAGGGATTTCTGAATTGCTTTGTGTGCCACTTGAAAGTGCCTTCCATGGAATGGTGCCAGTTCAAGGCACTTGATAACCAGGACTCCCACATGCCCAACTCTCCTCTCATCCCTTTGGAATGCCATGAAATATATTGCTCCTCATGTCAGGCTGCTATCACTTTCTGATTTTCTTTTTTTGTTCCTCCCCAGGCATCACTGTGGATAAGTTTGGGCTGATTTACTTTGTGGATGGCACCATGATCAGGAGAATTGATCAGAATGGGATCATCTCAACTGTGTTGGGTTCCAATGACTTGACATCTGCTCGGCCTCTCAGCTGTGACTCTGTTATGGACATTTCTCAGGTAAGACACTGGTTTGGTTTTGTTTTTACAGAATGCAAGCCTACACCTTCACCCTTATCTGCATGTCTGTGTCCTTCCCCAGCAGGTCTGACAAAGAGGTAAGGGCTCAAGGAGAGTTGCATTTCCACATAGTTTATGGTATAAAATTGACCGAATCATAAAAGAATTGCCCTATAAAGACAAAAGGAAACACTTGACTGCCCTTAATTCATAGATTTCTGGGGTGAGATTTTTAAAGATATCCCAGCCACAGAACAGACTTCTTTCCAGTTCCCTGCTTGTGGGCAGGCACAGATTCCCAGGAAGGCAGGTTTTGTTACACATAAGTCTCAGAATATGCCATGGACTATATGCCATGCTCCATTATAACATCTTAGCTAATCACAGGTTTTTTTCTATTCTTCCCCTCGTCCTAATTTGGCCCAGCACAATTTTAGACCTGAATCAAATTAACGTAGGAAATACTGATTGGAGGATGTGGTGCCAAAATTAGCAACAGCAGGAAAACAAGAATCTTGAATTGCATCAGATTGCAAATTGGTTGCAGCTACCATCACGCTGGGCTTTTAAGTCCTGCTGCTTCAAGGTGGAGAGAAAAAAAGAGGAGAGAAAAAAGAAATCTCATTTTGATGATTGCTTTACTGCTGGATGGTGCAGAAGAGAAATCTGTTACAGCCCAGCACTCGGTTTTGTGTGGCACTGGCCAACTTGTCAAATGGTGAAGTGTCCTTTGAAACCTTTGTGCCACTTGTTGTTTGCATGACTGCAGGAATGTTATTCTCTCCTATGAAAATATAGATCATAGCTGGAGGGCTAAGTACTGTTGTTCAGCCACAATACATGTCAATGGGGTTTCCTTTTTGTAACTACCTAGATAATTTCCATGCTCCCATATGTAATCTGTTCTTGCTTTTTCCCTCTAATTTGAAAGGATTATTCTTGCTTCCTTGCAACTGGCTCCCACTGCCTGTAATTTATGAACAAGCTGAAATTATGACTTTAGAAGTTGTTCTGCCTTCTATAGAGGCAAAATTTTGATGGTTAAAGGCCACCTTGTAGTATGTTTCTCATTTTACAGACATTCTTTCTTCTTTATGTGAATTTCAGGGTCAGTTAGCACAAGACGGTTGTGTAATGAGGCTTTAAAAATTATTTACTTCCAGGTTATGTAGCTCCTATGTAAACCAATGTCATGTTCAAACACTTCTGAGATGAGCATGTATCAGCCAATGAATCTTTTTTTTCTTTTCATAAAATGACAGGAACCATTTTTAGATTAACCTTTACTGGGATTGGCAGATTGACCACTCCTGTTCTAGAGAAACATACTAAATACAAGCTTAATTAAAAAATAAAATCCAGCTTGGGAAGCAGCTTTTCATCATTTACAGCAGATAGAAGGGTCTTTTCTGCCAGGTCCCTGAGGCTCCCGGGAACATGAGGACATGAATTATTTAGCTGCCACTGTTGACAAGGAATGGTTTTTAAGAAATTGAAAATTCCCTTGTCAGTTCAGAATAAACTCAGCTCTTGATGCTAGCTGAAGACTGCAGAGCTTAAAGACCTCTGGAAGGGATGGAGACATGAATTATTAAAGAGAAAACCACAGGCTATAATGTTTTACTACAAGAAGGGTTAAAATAGGCCAGGAGCTGAGAAAAGGAAGGAGATTTTGCAAGCAGAGAACCAGAGCAGACAGAGCTCAGCAAACTGCTTAGCCATGAAAATAAGCCTCGCTCATGCCGGCGTTAGAAGATGCAATGAACTAAATACCTTACATCTGATCCCTTAAGAAATGCTGAAAAGACATATAGAAGCATCAAAATAAAGCATGGCTGTAGCAGAGATGTTTAACTACAGGCCTTAAAAATAGGAATTTCCTTTGTTCCTGGAGATGTTACCTGGTCTCTTCTTACTCAGTTTTAAATAAAATCACAGTGAAAAATGGTTTCCTGGACCTGAGTCTCCTGGCATCCACTCCTCCTCCTTCCAATAAAGTTACAAAGTACTCCTCTAAACTTAGTCACATTAGACAAATGAGAAGAAGCAGCAAATGAGATGGATGGTGGGAAAAGAAGGTTCAAAACAAAGAAACTGTCCTGAAACTGATAGGTTCTCATCAGCACAAGGCTGGGGTTTTTTTAATATATAAACTTGAAATGAAATAAAATAATCCCAAAAACACACAACTTTGAGTTCTTTACCAAAAAAAAAAAAACAAACAAAAGGTTATGAATTATGTTGGTAACCTTTTTAGGTTTGGCAACTAAAAGAGAAACCTCACTTGAAAAGAGCGTATTGCAGAAGCAGAGCTAGAAACGAAGTCATTCTAGTGCTTACTCACTTGTGGTGTTGCCAGTCACTGTTTTAGTGGATTATCAGTGTAGAGCTGGGATGCGTAACTCCTGAACCCATTTTTCCATTATATTAAAACAAAATGTGAAAATCACCGTGAATGCACAAGTATTCTACTCCATGAACTGAAATTCCCTGAATTTCCTGTGAATTGCTATTCTGCATTTTTACAACATAAAGCAGAAAACCACAGGTTATAACTTAGATATTCACACATGCTGGCACAGCTGCCAGTTTTGTGTCTATCCCTCCTTGTCATTTACCAAGAAGAGCTCAGTTTTCACTAGTGTGAAAAATTCTTTAATAAAAGAATCACTGTTTTGTGTGTCTGATTTCATAGCACCTCATACAGAAAAATGTATAGTCCCAGGTCTCTGCTGTGAGGTCCAGCTTCCATCAGTTCAAAAAGCACAGGAGAGGAAAAATCATAGCATGTTTTGCCTCTGTCCATCATCCTGTTCCTATCAGTGTTCCAGTGCAGAGTGTGGGTGTCCACATGTGACTGCCTCACGTGACCAGGAGCTAAGCCCCCTCACTCACAACAGCTTATATCCTCTATAGCCACCTATCAAGTAATAATTAGTTGTGAGGTTTTTCATCCATTCCTCCTTTAATCCATGTTGATTCCATCCTCATTGTGCTCAATGTATAGCAGTCATGCAGTAGAAAAATGTCTTGCTTTAAAATTTCCCTTGTGTTTTTTATACCATGAAGGTTCGTCTAGAATGGCCCACGGATCTGGCAGTGAATCCCATGGATAATTCGCTCTACGTCCTCGACAATAACGTTGTGCTGCAGATCTCTGAGAACCACCAAGTGCGCATCGTGGCAGGGAGACCCATGCACTGCCAGGTGCCGGGCATGGATCACTTTCTCCTCAGCAAGGTGGCAATCCACGCCACGCTGGAGTCTGCCACCGCCCTGGCCGTGTCCCACAACGGGGTCCTGTACATCGCCGAGACCGACGAGAAGAAGATCAACCGCATCAGGCAGGTCACCACCAACGGGGAGATCTCCCTGGTCGCCGGCGCCCCAAGCAGCTGCGACTGCAAGAACGATGCCAACTGCGACTGCTTCTCGGGGGACGACGGCTACGCCAAGGACGCCAAGCTCAACGCGCCCTCCTCCCTCGCCGTGTGCGCGGATGGGGAGCTGTATGTCGCCGACCTGGGCAATATCCGGATCCGCTTCATTCGCAAAAACAAACCGTTCCTTAACACACAAAATCTCTACGAGTTATCCTCACCCATAGACCAGGAGCTCTACTTGTTTGACACCAGTGGGAAGCACCTTTATACTCAGAGCCTTACCACTGGAGATTATCTTTACAATTTTACTTACTCTGGAGATGGAGATATAACCCTGATCACTGACAATAATGGCAACTTAGTCAATATCCGAAGAGATTCCACAGGGATGCCCCTCTGGCTGGTGGTGCCTGACGGCCAAGTCTACTGGGTCACAATTGGTACCAACAGTGCACTCAAGAGCGTAACAACACAGGGGCATGAAGTAGCCATGATGACTTACCACGGCAACTCTGGTCTCCTTGCCACTAAAAGCAATGAAAATGGTTGGACAACATTTTACGAGTAAGTATTTTATGAATATTGGGGGTGCTGACTTCATTCTGTGTTCTCTGAACCGTGCAAGGTTGGTGGAATTTAATTCCCTGATCAAAATTATTGTCCAAATAAAATGGCCAGAACAGAGAGTATTAGATTTCACTCAAACACTAGATACTGGCAGTAAGTGCATTAGAGCTTGAATAAGCTCCCGCTACCAAGTCAAGAGTCAGGCAAAATTTCTGCTGAGTTTTTTTAAGTAATTTGGACACCTGGTTCTCCTTAACTGTAGTCAGGACTGGAGATTTAGGTTGCGTGTCAGAGAATTTTTCTTGGCTTTGAAAGCCTTGGAAGTATGAAAGTTCCATCAGATCCTCTTTTCACAGCTTTTCACCTACTTCCTATGCTGCAGTGTCTTTTTTATGCCTGTTTGAAATGTCTGATGTGGAATGACAATTGACAATGACTAATGAGAGCTTGCCCTGGAAACAATTCTGTAATTAATGGACTGCTCAATTCCTACTGTTGCAATTTGCCTCACTAAACTTTAAAAGTAGTCTTGGAACTGTTCAATAATATCCCCAAAGAGTTTTTAAGCAGAGAGACGACAGGATGCATTGGAAAAAGCCAGAGATGGCAGTATCTTGAATATTTGTACTTCTTTTCTGTACTACTGTTAGGAATTCCCTGCTTATAAATATAGTGAAGACAACACATTTCTGATATAAAAAAGGACAAAGATAACTGAGTGAAGAGCACCTAGAAGGATTCATCCTGCTGTTCAGAGCCCATTCCCCTCCCTCTTGTTAATATAATTTTTATTTACACGTGTAACCTCTTTGAAATACTCCTTTTAAGTGCATCATTTCCCAAATGGTTTGAATGGTTACATGGAAGCGTTCAGCTGCCATAATAATAGACCCATTGTAAGAATCCAATTTGGCTAAAATACATAGTTCCCAAGATGACAAACAAAAAAGTTGTTAAAAAAAAAAGAGAGATTCAGTAAAGGAAAGCTGGCTAAACCTATAAACACACATATCTGTGTGTTGATATGTGGTTGCTTTGGTTCTCTACTTAAAATGTTCCAGGCCCAGTTTCAAATTTCTTTGCTTAATACTCACTGCTCCTGCTCTTGCCTTGAAAAGAACTGATGGAAACTCTGTGATGAACCTTTTGAAATGTTATTAGCATTTCATCAATGTTCTGCTTGCAATTACTGTAGCAATATTCCTCAGTGAATCCAAGATGATACTCTCCATCTCTTACATTGAATTTGCCTGAGGAAGGCCTTAGGGAGGAAAAAGAGGGGGTTTTTCTCCACAGGAGTGAAAGCCAGCTATATTGTCAGGACCATTGTGCTAAATCAAGGAGGTATTTTGTTTTTGTAAAGAACCCAATAGTTTCTGTGCTTGAAAACAGATGCAGCCACAGACTGGGAAGCAAGCTAAACATTACAGCTAATAATGGTCAGATTTATACCTCAAACATAATCTTTTATTTTAAAGTGCAACTGAAAATATAAAGGAGATAAAATAAGGCAGAAGCTCAAAACCAACTTGCTCTGTGGATGTATTTATAACAGTGATCCATTATTCTTGCTGTCCAACAAAATAGAGCATTTGTGGAAGTCATCATTCTGGTCCTTTTATGCACTTCAGAAGAGTCATAAGAAAGCTTTTTAGAGCTAAATGGAAAACAGTATTCTCCAGTGGCTGAACTATGGAAATCTTGACTAGAGCAAGTCAGCACTGTATGGTAGCGCAGTGTCACTGAATATAGAATTGTGACTGTGCTTTCAGAGATGGCCTCATCCAAACCTGTGATCACTTATCTCTATTTAACTGTTCCTGACAGTTTCTGATGCAACTATATAAAACTACGGAGTAAAAGTCTGTATCTGAATTAATTACTTCAGCCTCCCTTTACAGGCAGGTAGAGAGAAACAGGCCTGTTCAAGGTGAGTTTCTTATGAGTATTTCCTTTAGGTATTTCCTTTAGGATGAGAAGAGTTATATTCTGAAAGTTTATCTCTGTGAAGGTAGTAGAGAATGATGGTTTCAGATACAGATTTTTACATTGCAAATGTCTACAGTTTGGTCAAATGGATCATCTCAGTCATCTCATTTATAAATATTGCTAGTGATAACAACGTATTTACCTATATTATTGTTACTGTTAGAAACCTTTTTTTATATCCTCAGCCTAAATCTTCCATACTTGAATTGGAGGCTATTCTTTTTCATATCCTGTCCTATCCTATCCTAACCTATCCTATCCATAGGGACTTGGAAGGCAGATCAATGAATTAGAGGGATTGATTCTGTCCAGGTTTTGCATGTGTAACCAGGGAAAGAATATAAAATCAGGCTGATAAAATGAGAATAGGAAATAAGGGTCAAGCGTTTCAATTGCTCAATAAAGTAGGTTTCATTTAAACAAAATATATTCTTGTACAGTCTGATGCCAGGGTACACATGTAAGTGGGCTTAGCTTTGACCCTCAGAGTTGTAGCAAGGCATCAAATCTTCAGTGTGATTATCGCATGATTCCATGGCAAATCTGTCTAACTTGTTGTTTGGATGGACAAACTAAATTAATACATTTACTCATCACACACTACTTGTAGTGGCTAGTAGGAAGCTGATTTTTTCCCTATGCAGTGTTGATGTGACTAATATTGTCAAGTCTGATGCAGTTTATGAAGAACAGTGGAAATTGAAGATTGGGAAGAAAAACTCTACAAAAATGCATTCATGGAGAGAGCAAGAAAGACTTGATCTATTTATCTCAACATGAATGAGACTGGGAAGTGTCCAGATCACAACATGTCAGCCAAAGCTCTCACCTAGAGAGGGACTCTCAGTCTAGCAGAGAAAGGCTTGAGAAGGTTATGGGGCTGGAAAGCAAGGCTAGAGAAATTCAAGTAGACAAGGACGTGTGATTTTGTAAGGCTGGCATACCTAACTGGTAGAGTGACCAACCATGAAAGCAGTATATTCTCTGTTTCTTAGTATCTTAGATCAGGAATCTGAGGCCTTTCTTAAAATGTAATCTCACCAGACAGAGGCTTTGCATGACTCAAACACAAGTTGCAGGGATAAGTTGCAGGCATGGCAGGATGAAGTCTAAATTCCGTATTATCAAAGAAGCTGAAGAAGATGGTGTAAACCAAATAAAATCAACATTCACTATCTTCATGTTACTGGTTTCTCTATCAGAACATCAGGAAATTGGGAAGGTTTAAGTGATTTAGAGCATTCCTGTGAGCATGAGAAGGTGCTCTAAAGTAGTTTTCAGTCCTGACTGATGGGAGGGGTGAAGTTCCTATTTCTGTTTTGCTCATGGCCAAAGAAATAAAGGCATCAAATCTGACTCTGAGGAAAAGTTTTACATTTCTCACAGCACACAGTAGTTGTTTGAGGGCCAGGGCAAGCTGGACACTTCTGCTAAAAAGTTAAAGAGTAAAGTAAATCCAGCTGGCAAGTTTACACTGCACCAGTGGCCCCATGAAGAACATTCTCGAAAGATTTACCTTCACCTGACTGTCTACAAAGGACCATATATCAGAAACCAAACATGACAGAGCAGTGGTGCTGTGAGAGTGGCATCACTACACATGTTCATCATGGAATCACAGCATCACAGTATGGCTTGAGTTGGAAGGGACCTTAAAGAACATCTAGTTCCAGCCAACATAGCCAGCATCTCTGGGTCTCCTCCAGGTGCTGTTCTTACCAGGGCATTTCTTAACCTTTACCATAAGTCTGCAAAGATCTCTGACATGTGGGGACATTGGTGTCACTCTGGAAAGGAGGGAAGAAGGCAGGATATACTGATGCAGTACTGGAGGTCTGTTTGCAGGGCACACCAGGGAATCCAGGTCCTCCATGGCTTCATGCTGGACTGGCACATTGTCCCTTCGTTTTGTGGGACCAAAGAGAAAGAGTAGTGCTGGCTTCAGACATGGCAGACTTGCTCACAGCACTTACAGCTCTTCCTTTCACACATCCTACACTCAAGCCTGCTCTAACAATCCTGTTTTATCAGGTTTAGCTCTGAGTAAGCCTCAGTGTATAATGGTGTGCAGTTTCTCTTTTTGTTTGAGAGTGAAACTTAGCTCCCTACAGTAATTAGCCTGTCCCCAAAGACCTATGACTACTTCGAGGAGTTTAGCATTATATAGACCTTTCCTGCCCCTGCAGTGAGCTTGACATTAGCTGTCAGTTAATGCAATGCCGCTCAGCTTGTCCAGTAACTGGATTAAAGACGTTTCTTCCCATTGAACTGGTAACAGTGACAGTGATAATCAGCAGCAAAAGAAGTTGATCTGGAAACTCAGACAGGGAAACAACTTCTTGTTCAGCTCCTCCAGTCAAAGACAAAGGATGCTGTGTGACTACTTGCTGCTTTGTTGTTGCTGCTTTTTAACTTGACCTGAAAAACAATTGCTACCAGCCTTTACAAAGTTTCTTAGCAGTTGATGTTTGTCTGCTTCAGAATCCGGAAATTCTTATTAATGGATTTGTTTAAATCAAGAATGTGGCAATTATCTTGATTCATTCACTGAGATGTTATCACTGTACATTAATTCAATTTCCCTCTGAGCCAAAGTCAAAGCTTCTATGCATTATTTAGCCCAGATGAGGCTCTTTTACTTAGGTCCTTTGTGTGTCCAATTAGTTTTGAAGGTCACCTCCTCCCATACAGACTCAAACACTTACACATTGCTTCAGCCAAGCCCAGAAATTCAAAACCTTTTCATGGACTCCCCAAGAAGTGGCTCACAGCTGCCTGGAGGGCAAAGGGTCTCATGGAGCCAGATCTTCAGATGAGTGGTAAGGGGAGCTTTGACTCGTAACACTGGAGGCTGTTTTACAGAGAACCAAACTCTGCCAAACCTCACACACTATAATGCATGGAAGGTAGGAGCCAGCTGGACTGAGCATCCAGGAGGACCTTGAATGGCTTCCCAGTGACCCCCAGGGCTCAGCAGAGGTCCCAGAGCCAGCAGCTTTTGATGCCTAAGCCAATGCCCTGGTCTGTGTGACTGTGATTTATCAGATCATACACAGAGTTTTACAGGCTTTGATTTAATGTAGTTCACATGAGGGTCTTGTCCTACTCCTGCAACAGACTGGAGTATGAGAAACACCTTTGGCTTTTGTCCTCCCTCTTTTAGCAAGATTTCTTGGTTCCACTTGTTCCACAATTTCTGCATGATAAAATGATGAGATTCTCATTATTGTTCCTCTGACAAAGTTGCAGTGAAACTCCAGTAGGTGCCATGATAAAATAGCAGTTCTCCAGTACCCTCACTAAATTGTGAGGTCACATTTTGAGCCACTGCACCACCCTGAAATGAATGCCTGATAGCAAAGTTTAGTTGAGAACTAAGGGAATTATTTCCGTGTATCATAAAAGCTAGAAAGAGATCTTCCTCTTCTTTTTTGGGCACTCAGAAAATTCAGCAGACTGTGACCACAACCTGGCCTTTGGTCATTAGGGAGAGGACTTGCCTTCATGCATTTTTGAGTATTATCGGTTTGTCTGTTATAGATTTATTTTTAA
The DNA here is from genome assembly GCA_037013685.1 of Acridotheres tristis. Taxonomy (NCBI): domain Eukaryota; kingdom Metazoa; phylum Chordata; class Aves; order Passeriformes; family Sturnidae; genus Acridotheres; species Acridotheres tristis. The sequence goes on along the minus strand of CM072884.1, from coordinate 30,488,692 downwards.
TGTTGTGTTTAATGTTGTTTGAAAAATTGGGATGAGGCGAGCTTGTTAAGAGGCACTGGGTGCACGTTGGTATAATCACATGTAAAATATAGTTTGCAAGGTCCATTTAGACACTATGGCACTAAATACAATATTATTATAGTGAATTTTTTCTGATCTATTTGACTTTTGTTTTAAAAGGCTTATGAAATGTGAAGAAGCTAAAATGAGGAAACACAGAAACTCAGGCAAGAAATTGATTTCTGAATAGATGGTACTTAGGATGCTCTTTAATTCCCAAGGTCCAGGTCTCTACACAATGGTAATGTGATAAATAAAAGCTCTGAATGTTTACAAGCCAACAATTAGACCTCATAAGCACCAAATACCATTTTAATTCTGTGCATTGAACCTTAGCTAAATACGTTTCCAATTGGGAATGGATGGCAACGGCTTCCTTTGCTGGCCTAATAATTGCCACTGTAATTGTAAGTGCCGAGGCTTTGCAGCAGGTTTGAATGGGAGGCAGCAGCTGTGTTAGCAGGTGATGGATTCATTGCTCCAAGTGGCTGCTGTGTGCACTCCCATGATTCAGTATTTCCTTAATTCTGGGGCTTTCAGAGCATTTGGAGAACACAGAAGTCTTAGGCTGTGATGAAAACTGGTCCAGCCCTAAATCCCGATGCAATGGAAACAGGCTAGGCAGCTTAGCTGCAAAATGAGGTGACTAGGAGAGATTTATATTATTGCAAATATCAGGACACACCTGCAGCTACATAAGAGCCAGTCACTTGGCCTTCTTCTCAAAGCTGACGTGTGCCCTGTAAGGGCCTTTATAGGGCCAAAAGCAGAGGTGGAAGGAAGCAGCACATTTAACTTGTTAAGCATATTATCTCTTCGGGATGTGTAAGTCTTCGCATTCCTGGGAAGACTCTGGGTATGTGATAGATGATATCAGGTATGTGTTGTGTGAGCTAAATCAGGGAAAAGGGGGAAAATGCTCCAGTTCTGAGTAAAAACAGGAAAGAGAAAAAGAACTGCTTGCCAAGAAGAAAACACTGTGTGTGTTCATGCTAATGGGCTTCCCACACCTCAGTTTGCATTGCCATCACAGTGCTAAAAGGAGCTTTAGTCTGGACGTGAGCATTTTACACTTCATCTGTCACCAGTTAAAAATAATAATAAAAATGGGAACGGTCTAATTGTGTTACCTTCTCGTTTTTCTGCCTTTGTAAGGCAGGACCTCCTTGCAGCTGCAAATCAGTGAGCTGTCCCCCCCGCCACAGCCAGTCCTTAGCAGATCCTTGTTTGGCTGCTGGGCAGAGAGGTGCAGCAGCTCCTGCACATGCAGAAAACACAGATGGTCCTAGTTCCTTCTGAAGGAGGTTAATGGGGTGATTAAGGATGTGCCAAAAGTCTAATGTACTTCTGCAGACATCTTAAACCAGTTCCAGCAGATCATTTCAGACTGTTCTGGCCCAAAAGGAGCCTTGCTTCTCAGGATCCAAAGTCCCAAATGGAAGTCCTTGCTCTTGATGAAGTACTGTGAGTTTTGTACAGCTGTAAAAATGTAACCGTGTAAATTAAGTGTATTGTACTTAGTCATTTTGACTTTACAAGAAAAATGTATGTGCAGAGGTCTAGGTGCCATCACACTCTTTCATTCTTTTTTTTCCTTGCCATTTTAACCTAATTTGCACAAGGAGATGTTACTGGCAGATTTCTCCATTTGCATATTTACAAATATTATCTATTTGCCCAACAGAGGTAGAGAATAATTTGTGAGGGTGCTAGAAGCTCGAGGTTCGGGAATATTATAAAAATATTATTAAAAAGGCACTACATAAATACTATATAAAATCATATTTATTTGACATTACCTAATATTATATAAAAAGGCACTACTTGGCTTTTAATAAGAGCATGCTGCATTAAGACAAGGGGAAGTGGCATTAAACTGAACAAGGGTAGGTTTTAGAGTAGATGATAGGAAGAAATTCTTTACTGTGGGTGTGGTGAGGCACTGGCACAGGTTGCCCAGAGGGCATCTGGCTGCCCCTTTGCTGGATGTGTTCAAGGCCAGATTGGATGGGGCTCGGAGCACTGTGATGTTGTGGAAGGTGTTCTGGTCCATGGTGAGGTGGGTGAAACAAGATGGTCTCTAAGGTCCCTTTCACCCCAAATCAATTTGTATTTTTGTGATTTGATTAATATAAGGAGGTGGCTGTCTGCTGCTTCTGGGGGCTGTTCAACTGAGTATCCACAGGGTTTTGAGGGAGCACATAAGTAGGACTTGCATGGAGTAAAGGTTTTATGCTGACTCTCAGCATTTTTCTGAGTGCCATTCAATTAGGATAAAAAGCTGTGACTCACAGGACATTGACTCAGCACTTATCACATGAACAAGCTCTCTGCCCGCATCCTGGGTTTTTCACTCCTTATTTCCTTAACCTGCAGACGTGCTTCCTTTTATACTGTTACATCAGACTCACCTGTTACACCTCAGTGCAACACATCTAGATCTGTGGCATTATTTTTAGGAGGTGAATCAGGCTTACTTTTAGGAGCAACTAATTTTTAAAATCTAAATGAAGCAATAGAAAGAAATCTCTCACACCTACTAATCCACCAAGTCAGAAGTGCCAAATTCAGATTCATCTTACTGAAATTTCAGAACGTTTACAAACTTGATTCTACCCTTACAGTTCAGACTGGTTTATATATATAGGACTATTGATGTTGTGGTGGAAGGAATTTGGGGTGGTACACAACACACCTTCAGTGATAACAATGTTTTCTTTGCTCAGGGGAGAGACTAAATCATATCCCTTGTGTCTTGTCTCAGCACATGGGGTAAAGAGACTGCTTCTGATGTTTTCTGCTTAAGATTCACATGCTGGTTGAGGAGGAGATGTGCAGGTGACTGGAGACAGTACAGGCAAAACACACTTGTCTCAGTGCAAACAGGGCAGCCACAAATCTGGAATAAATTGTTTGGTACTGGGAGCACTTTAGTTCTGGCTCTTGTGTGGAGATGCAGCTCAGATCCAGGCTGTATGCTGCTAGCTGCTTGGAAAAGCTTTAACTGATCTCTGCCGAACTTCTGCAATGCAGTCCTATTTTCAACCTTTTCTTGTTTTGTTTTGGTTTTTTTTCTTCTTTCTTTTCCATTTTACAAGTGACTGGTTGATTGCCAGGGTATCGGAGGGAAAGGGCAAGGCTTGGATAATCCCAGACTGATAGGCTGACTGTGGAGGGCAAATACTTTATTCTATCTTTCTACCTCCCCTTCTGCTCAGTGGGCAAGAAAAGCCTCACATGATGGTGTCTCCAAACTTGAGGGCTGGGGAGATTTGCCATGAGGTCACCCACTTAGTCACTATAACCTAAATATTAAACTTGGGCAAAAATCATGTTCTCGACTAGCCCTTTCTAACATTAAATCACTGCCACCATATTTCAAAATTGAAGTACCAGCACTGTGTTCAAATCAAAATCAAAAATGAGAGTGGAAGAGAAGACAGATGTTTTTCTGTATAGTGCAGAGCCAGTCCAGTGACAGCTTATGGGTCTCTCGTGGGTTGCAGTTCAAGAATACGCTGTTTGCCTTGCCTTGCCTTGTCCTGTCTCCCCTCCCCTTCCCCCTTCTTCTCCTTCACTCTCCTCTTCTTGGGTTTTTGTTTGGTTTCTGGGTTTTATTATTAGATGGGGTGTATTTTCTTATTCTCCAGCTCAGAGTAGTCCAAAAGAAAAGCGTCAAGAGCTCCTCAACCATCTGTTCCCTCCAAGGTCTGATCATCTGTATCCAGATACCATCTAAGACATTTCCCTAACTTTTCTTAACAGAGTTGGGCAGTGGGATTTTCCGTGCTCCATCTATTCCTCTGCTTGGAGCAACCAGGGGACTTGAAAATGTTCTACAACTTCTAACCTGAATTTTCATTGTTTCCGTTTACTGTCACATCCTCTAGACATGATAAGCAATTTATTATAATCCTTTTCAGAACACCGGTTGTTAGGGTGGCATCTTCCCACTTCCTTGTTTTCCCTTTTTCTGAATGACCTCCTTTATTTTGGCTTTGCCTCTTACATCAGGTTTTCTAAGCTTGCTATCCTTAATGTATCCTTTACATTACTTTGTCATTCTGAGGAATGGTGCCCTTCACTGGACACTGCATTCCTTCAAAGGCTCTCCACTGGGGAGCACAGGAAAACAAGACCTCTCTGCTTGCCCGCCATTTACTTTGCATCCCCAAGTGATACATTTTCATAATATGATCTACTTAGTATCATATAAATCATTCTTAAAAGAGTTGCAGGCAGGACTTGAAAAAAGTCAAACATTTATTCCTGATTGATTTTGCTGGAATTTTTCTGTTTCTCCCTAACAATTTAAATAGCCTTCCCTGAAAGGTCCATCTCACCAAAAGGTCTAACAGCCCTCCAGAGATTAGCCAGTAGAGCTCCCTATTGCTCTCCGTTTCACCTACAATAACCTCACGGCAAAGGTCCCTTGCCAGCCTTCTGGGTCTGTGAACCTTTTTGTAATGCCACAGATGGGAGGCATAATGGTGTGTTTGCTCTCTTAACTCAGGAAGGCTCTAGACACAAGTGTCTGCTTTTCTTTTTATCAAAAGAAATAATGCCCCCAGCCTGTTAACTGCTGTGGGGCCTGCGTGTAGGAAGATTATTTTACCTGGGCCCTAGTACATAGGTGTCCACATCACAGAAACCTTCCCAGATGGTACTTATGTTGATTCCTCACTGGAAAAGCCAAGGACACAGTAGGGGTGAAAACTGGTCTGCTTTTTTACACTTTTAAATCAGTCCTTCCATATGGTCCTAGGAACAGTAAAAGGTAGACAGAGGGGTTCAGCTGTGCTCAGGACTCTACACCGTGTTCACAAAGGACAATTCTCTACCTGATGTGGCCAGTCTGGTCCTTGCTGCTACCTTAATATTTAGCTTTTTTAAATTAGATCGGGAAAAAAAAATTAAAATAAATTGCTGAGCTCTGGACACAACCAGGCAAATCAGTTGGTGGCCTTCGGAAGTTCAGAATTCTAGTTCTGCTAGACAGGATACACAGGCCAGTGCTTTTCTGTAAGTCACAGCATCGTAGATGGGAAATAAAGTTACTCTTGTAAACAAGAAGTATAGTGCCGGTGAGGAGTGTTGGAAAAATATTGTTAAAATACAAGCTAATCATATTAAGTAATTTTCTATTCTTTGCTTCATTTTCTTCAGCTGAAAGCTGTGATTTTCTTCTCATGAGGCCAGAAAAAGTCAAGGCTGTCTGAAAGAGTGACAGTATATTTTTCTCTGAAAAATCTGGATGATGACTTGAAGAATTGGTCTCTGCTTTGTAGGATGATTCATCCTCTGTTGATGCTGTTGACTTCATTACATTCTCTCTTTCAGATATGACAGCTTTGGCCGCCTGACCAACGTGACCTTCCCTACTGGCCAGGTGAGCAGCTTCCGCAGCGATACCGACAGCTCCGTGCATGTCCAGGTGGAAACCTCCAGCAAGGATGATGTTACAATCACAACCAATTTGTCAGCATCGGGGGCCTTCTACACCTTGCTCCAAGGTGAGTTGGGCCGCCATCCCTCTCCTGACCAAGCTGCACACAATGGATCAGGAAACAGGCAAACAGGATTGATAATCCCAGCACCAAAAATCCACCTGCATTCTCAGTGCCCCAGAGCTCCCCACATACTGGTACAGACACACACTCACACCTACTTAGCTTCATTCCCTAGCACAGTGGATGCTCTGCAGCTGTTTTTCTGCTCCATTCCCAGCCAGTCCCCTTGCCGTGCAGGCTCATGCAGTACAGTCCTCCATCATCATTACCATTATTGTTGTAACTAAAAGGGTTGTATAAATCAAGCCACACTTCCAGCCAACCCCTTTGCTTCAGTCTCTTAATGCTTCTGACTTAACAGTTGCTCTCCTCCTGGAACAGGCTTCCAGCTGGCTGCTGGAGATCTGATTCTTTTTTCACTGGCATTTCAAACATTCACAAGGAAGCATCCAGAAAAATGACCATCTCTGTTCCCTAAAGGTTTGTGTTTGAGCTAAGAGGTGGTGTGGAGAGGCACAAAGACATGAACAGGTGGGATAGGACTGGTAGGACCAGTTTGTGTCTGTGGGAAATGAGCACAGTTGTGCTTGTGGTAGGAAAGTGGGAAGCAGAGAACTAATTAGGTGAAGGAAAAGGAAATGAAGTGGGAAATAAAAGAGGAATAATTATCCGGGGAGCACTGTGCTGACATGCTGGTAGTGGCAGAACCTGTACTGCACAGAGTGCCAGCTTGGATCTCCAGGTTCTGAAAGCTGAAGCCTCCTTAGGATCAGGGTGAGCTATCACACCTGTTCCCTGGGGCTTGGTGAAAGGCAAGGAACTTTCAGACTCTCCTTTCCTTACTCCCCAGATCTCATTCACTCTGTCTGTGATTGATGACAATGGGGTGTGAAACATCTTTTCTCCTTCTGAGGAACAAACTGCTCCAAGTGGGACAAGCATGTTCCAGAGTGACATTTTTTTCCACATCTCTGGGATACAATTTCCTTCCCCCTCTCTGTATCATCAACCTTTCCTAAAATAAAGTGCCTGCTATGCCTGAAACACTGCTTTTACCCTTTTGGAGAGAGCAGCTGAGACGGTTTCAGCCCCCTCAAGCTGTCCCCATATTCCTGTAGGGAAACACCAAGACATCATTATTCTTTACTTGAGCCTGTAAGATGGGTACAACCTACCCCACCACATCTCATTTACTCACTCATATTAAGATGTGTGGCAACTGCACAGCCATGAGGTTGGCTTCACCTCAAGAGCCTACTAAAGCAATAGAGTCCACTGTTGGGGGCCCTTTAGTGACAAAATTAACTGTGGTGTGATTTATACACTCAGTGCTGAAGGCAGAGTTACATAATGCTGCCACAGTCAATTCTGTCATTGTCCTGCCCTCCAGCACAGGGACATTCTGGCCATTAGAACATGCAGAATTACAAACAGCTTAACAATCTTCAGAAGTATAAAATTATGAAACTGTTTGGATCTGAAGAAACTCACTTAAAACAAAGATCTGGGTAATGTTGCAGAAGAGGTGGCTTGGTGAGCCAAATTCTCGGTGAACCTTTCAGGAAACCTGGATCACACTGTGAACCAGTGAGATGTGAGAAGGCATTTTCAGGAGATTGCAAATTCCAGTAGGATGTATTTAGGAGCTTCTACAACAGGCACATCAACACTCCAGTGGGATTTTGTCTTCTGGACTAGTGACAAAGTGAGCATTTGTTCGATGCCAAAGTAGGGCAGTAGTGCCCTAGAACCAAAGCAGCCTAAAATACAGCATCCAGCGGCCCACGAATTTCATGTAGCCCTTGAGAAATGCCTTCCAGAGCCAGGGTAGAGTCTTCTCTTGGGAAAATGTTGAAAGCAGAGGGTTAACATTCCCCATACTGTACCACAGCACTGGTATAATAACCCTTCTGTGGTGCTTATGTAACACAAAGGGAACATCGTATGTCTGATTAATTTCATGTAACTTCAAGTCTTCCTCTGCTTCCTGGTGAAGGAAAAAAGAGGGAGGAATATACTTACTATTCAGGAATTTGTTTTAAAGCACATCTCCTAATACTTTAGCATCAAACCAAGTGTCTAAGAAACATGTGGAAGCCAATTGGCTGGCCCTTCTCTCCATTTGCAGACTCAAGCGTGGTGGGGGTTTGATCTGGCTGGAGTCTGTGTCAGAGACCATCAACTTACATACTCAGTGATAGAGCTGTAATACTTGGATCTGCATTGTGAATCACTTCTGTATGTTTTTGGCAAAATCCTGTGCCCCAGTGGTTTCATTGTCACTGCTGTGTAAAGTTGAGCGTCTGTTGAGGTCTCTGTGGCAGAACTCCAGCTGGCTACCATAGGAGCAGGATGAGACCCACATAAAAAAGGACCAGTTGGTGTCACGTTTCCTTCCCTAACTACACCAAACTGTGCTCTTTGCTGATCTATTTCTTGGGGACAAGAAATGGTAATTTCACTGTAATCTTGTTTCCTGCTGAGCTATGGCAGAGCAACTAGTGAACAAAACCCAGTTTGCCTCAGAAAGGAAAAACACTTAATGGGAATTTTCAGTTGGTGTTTTTATTCACAATTAAGAGTTTATGGCAGCCTGGGAGACAGAAATGGTAATATTTTCCAGCTTTTGAGGAGCTTCTGATAAGGCAGTGTTTGTATAATATGTTTTTAAAGCCATTCTGCACTGAGTAAATCTCATTCTTTCTTGCCCTTCATGAGCTACTCTCTGCAGAGATAAATGCCAGCTGGAGATTCAAAGGATGGGCTTTCAGCCTGCCTGATTCCTGAAGGATATAGAAGAGAGATTGCTCTTCTGTTCAACTCCTCAATTCCCAAATACTGGCCTCAAAATCTGATTTTTCAAAGCTAGTGGAGGCCAGATGTATAGAGACGTGTGGGAGCTTAATGCCTCTGCTTTCTCTCCAAACATGAGGACTTCAGTTACCTCCTGAAAGCTTTCTCAAGGGAAAGGATTTGGCTGTTGTTTGGGGAACTGGTTAGCATTAACTTGCTGTGCAATTTCCTGTCACTTGTGAGACAGTGAATGAGCTGAGGAAAGTAGGTGGCCCCACTTTCTCATATACTGTTGTGAAATTAAGATCTTTAGGATATAAAGGCATGGAAAGTTTTCAGTCAGACTGATTTAAAACAAATATTTCACCACACAGTGTTTTAGCCTAGAGGAAGAGATTTGAGCCTGCATCCTTTGGTAAAGTATTACACAGTTTTTTTCATTTTTTTAACCTGTGGAAGATTTTCTGCAAGAATATGAGGTGCCAAACCTCATCAGAATGAAAAAGCAATTGTCCATGTTTACTTTCCTTGATGAAACCGATGTTTTGCTCTTATTGAGTGGGACAGGTGAGTAACAGAGCATTTGGTTACAACCATCTGAAATGCTGATGCAGCCTAGGTGAGGGAGAAAATGAAAAGCTGGAGCTGTATCATCAAAGATCAGCAAAGAACTCTTTTCTATCTTCAGACCAAGTCCGAAACAGCTACTACATTGGTGCTGATGGCTCCCTCAGACTGATGCTCGCCAATGGCATGGAGGTGGCCCTGCAGACCGAGCCACATCTGCTGGCTGGCACTGTCAACCCCACCGTGGGGAAGAGGAATGTCACCCTGCCCATTGACAACGGCCTCAACCTGGTGGAGTGGAGGCAGAGGAAGGAGCAAGCAAGAGGGCAGGTCACCGTCTTTGGACGCCGGCTGAGGGTAAGTGAGAACCACGAGCACTTTTGGCCTCCACTTGCCATCTCATCAGTCCCCAGTCTCATGACAGAAAGGGATGGGTATCATTTGTATTGTCTGCAATATGGATGGAGCTGCAAGATGGAGAATTGGCTGTTCACCCTCAGTGACATAACCTTTATGACTGGAGTATATCATTGTGTCTCCTTATGTGCTGATGTTCCCTTAGCCATCAGAGGTGGTACTGCTGATCTCTCTGCCAGCCCTCTGCATCACTGGGAATGCATCACCTCCCATCAGACACCACAGGTTCAACCATCATCTCAGGCTGTTTAAGCAAGCCAGGGACAGTCATAACTATAAAATACCACACCAGTTTGTGCAGGTGTTTTCTACCTGTGCTGCTGGCAGTGATAGAGCAGAGTACTGAAAGGCCTTCTAAGCATATCAGGACAGGCTGAGAGAGCTGGGGTTGTTTAGCCGGGAGAAAAGAAGGCTCCAGGGAGACCTAGAGCACCTTCTATTACCTAAAGGGGTTCCAAGAGAGCTGGAGAGGGACCTAGGACAAGGGCATAGAGTTACAGGGCAAGGGGGAATGAATTCAAACTGAAAAAGACAGGATTTGGATTATATATTAGGAAGAAATTCGTTGCTATGAGGATGGTGAGACACTGGTACAGTCTGCCCAGGGATTATGTGTCTGCCCCATCCCTGGCAGTGTTCAAGGCCAGGCTGGATGGGACTCAGCAACCTGGTCTAGTGGAAGGTGTCCCTGCCCATGGCAGGGAGGTTGAAACTAGAAGATCTTTAAGGCCGCCCTCCTACCCAAACCATTCAATGGTTCTGTGAATACTTTTCACTGGGAAACCTCAGAAAAAACTCTGGATTCCTGTTGAACCTGTTGAAGAACTGAGCTCGCAAGGCATTGCACCACAATTGCTGTTGTTCCCTGAAGTGTTACAAGCAGCTCCAGCCTGACAGTACTCTCCCTCCAGGAGTGCCTAGACCTTTCTGTACTTGAGACTGATGTGTTTTGAAAACATTGTTCCGCACAATGCACCTCATACTTGTCAGGGCTGTTTAAAGATCTTGCCCAATAAGCTGTAATTCATCTGCTAACTGCTGGCAAAGCTGGGAACTTGTAATAGCAAGTCCTGTGCACTCACCCTGTACCTTGCTAGTCGCAGAGTCACAGGCTGATGAACAATTCCTGGGAAGCTGCTCAGCACCTGGCAAATTCAGACCCTCTGAGAAAAATGCTTAGTGCTGTGTAATGCCACCACAGCAAAAGGACTGCAGCTATTTATTCACACTTCAGCTTGGCAGTAAATATCAATGCTCTGGTTTCAGGATATGTGTTTCCCAGTCCTTGCTCTTCACCTCTCCCTGTTCCCTGCTGCATGACCCCTGGCACTTTGGTGTGATTTGTCCCGTCTCTCCTCACTCACACTTGTCAAGTATTTCTCTTCAGTCTCTCCACCCCAGCCTCTGTTCTTTTCCCCATGCCTCGATAGCCTCATATCTTGTTACCAAGAGAAAAAATGCAAACAGTAATGAAAGCTGAAGCTGCTTTTTCAGTCTGAACTGCTGTGTATCTGCAGATCGGTTGTCACCATGCTTTTTTGTTGGGTTTGTCTTGGGGGGTTTACTTTCTCCTTTTCTTTTCTTTTCTTTTCTTTTCTTTTCTTTTCTTTTCTTTTCTTTTCTTTTCTTTTCTTTTCTTTTCTTTTCTTTTCTTTTCTTTTCTTTTCTTTTCTTTTCTTTTCTTTTCTTTTTTCTTTTCTTTTCTTTTCCTTTCCTTTCTTTTCCTTTTCTTTTCTTTTCTTTTCTTTTCTTTTCTTTTCTTTTCTTTTCTTTTCTTTTCTTTTCTTTTCTTTTCTTTTCTTTTCTTTTCTTTTCTTTTCTTTTCTTTTCTTTTCTTTTCTTTTCTCTTTTCTTTTCTTTTCTTTTCTTTTCTTTCATTTCATTTTAATAACTGATTAAATTTTCAGAAAGGTCTTTTTCTGAAAAGAGACGACCTTCTGAAATCTGCAGCTGGGTCACAGCTATTTGGTGTTCAAAACAGTTTCCACTCATTTAGCCACAGCTCAGCTGCCTGTATCAGTTTTATCTCCCAAAATTTTTGCAGTAGATTCAAACACAGAATGTGTCTGTGTTTTATATTATACTGAAGTTGGAAAAACACTTGCAAAATGAATTTTCAGGCTAGTTGCTGGTATCCCTATAAATCTGCCAGCATTTATTCACATATCAAGCCTATCAGGGCCCTTCTAGTGAAGCAGAAGTGCATCTTACATGGTCAAAGGACTCAGTTATGGCTGTGTTCAGGGGTTCAAAGTAGTTGAGGGTGTACAAGATGTTTTAAGCTGTGTGTCTGTGTGTGCATGGCAGCATCTGCACCCCTTTTACAAAAACCTGCAAAGTGCTAATTGCCTCCCTGGGGATTGCACAACATTTAACATATTCTCTGTGTGATGTTCCCCTGTTCCTTCACACCAATAATTGCTGCTTTCCCTGGCAGGGGAGAAACTTAGTAAAGTTAAATTCAATATGTTCTTCTTCATTTTGGGAAATTTTACCATTTTCTTCTATATGTGACCAAGTAACTACATTCCATCTCCTCTCACCCCACTGCTCACACAAGACAGCAGCAAAGACATGGTGCTCCATGGGGAAAGAACATTCCAAAGAGGCTCCAGCATCATTCCATGAAGCCTTTGAAGTGAGGAAAACAGGATATGGACACTATAAAAGAATGATCCTTTCTGCTGTCATCACAAGGATCCACTTTTTATGAGTTGTGCTTCTTCCTCCCACGGTGTGCCTGGGGACTGGCAACCTGTTGCCATGAGCTCCCAGCACGATGAAGCCACTTTCACAGCTGCCTCCCTGACCCTCCCTAGGAAATAATACAATACACAGTTCCTTATTGCACAGATAAGGCACACAGCAGGGACTTCTGCATGGATGAAGGGAAAGAAGACAGCCCTGATACCTTTTTCCCTGTCCCATCAGTGCTGACCTGGCTCTGTACTTGGCTAGGCAGCTGTAAAGCAATACAAATATATTAAAGCACCCCCTTTCATTTTTGCTGTCCCACACACCCCATGAAAAGTTGTGATGCTCTATCTGCTCACCTAGCAGTGAGATATCTCTGCAGATTGGCTGGCTATGAATTCCACCCATCCCTGGCCAACAGCAGCAATAGACTCCATTTGCAGAGAGAGCATTAGGTAAACTCTGCTTCAAGGAACAGGAGTCCTCTCCTTTTTTTTTAATTACACAATCTTGAGTTTTTCAGTAAAGAAGGATGCAAAGTAATCTCTGACAACAGAGCAAACAGGACAGCAAAAAGAGACAGAGCTCCTGGCTCACTTCTTCTATTTATTTAACCATGGTAACTCCTGTCATAGGTCACTTTTTTTTTTCCCCAAGAACTTGGCAGCAGATTAATGGAGACATCAAGACCTAGTATCCCAGAAATTCCTAGAGCTGACATGACCAGAGGGGGATATGGTGCTAACCATTCCTGGTTTGCTGACTAATAAAGACGGTCCAGGATGATCTCCACAATTTCTGTAAGACATTGGGGTCTGGCTATAGCCACTCCAACAGTTTCAGCAATTTGCTGGGGAAATTCCTTTGTAGACAGCCATTCATCACATGGATGTAGTTGGCTCCTGGAGTTCTCATTGCAGGAGTATTTTTTGCCCTCCTCTGCTGAAGGTTGCCAGGCTGTTTTCATGAGAATCCTCTCCGTTTTTGTGCACTCGTGTTCCCAGGGAGATCAATGCATGTTGTTTAATTATAATTTAAACTAAAGGAGCGCCAAAGGAAGCATTGGAGAAATCAGAGATTGTGGTGTGTTTATGCTCTATTTTTCTTGCTCAGGAAGCTAAGGGATTGAATAAAGTACTGTGGAACGTGAGTTTGGGGTTAAATTTAGTCTCTCACACATTTTTAAGGGGATGTCAAATCCACTGTGAACTGTGGATTTAAATTTACCCTGGCTTGATCCTGTGCTGATCACAAGCCTTGTCAAACACTCTGAGGGTCAAAACCTTTTTGCAGGTTTTCAGACTCCATTCCAGGATAAAGTCTGGGATGGAGGATGGCACCTTATTTAGCTGCTCACCATAAAACACAGTTATTGGACTGCAGCCTGCAGCCCTGTCAGTTCTTCTGCAGAAAATTCACTTTTATACAAGGCATGCCCTTGAACAAGTATGAAAAAGATTTAGACCCTTTTCAGAGGCTACTGGCAGGGTAGGGTTCACTTTGCTCATCACCTTGAGGGGTTACTGCTAGCACTGCAGCACTTCTCAGATAAAAGAGACAGTACACCAAGAGAGCCGAAGAAAACAAATCATTAAAAAATAAAATACAGGAAAAAGGAGATTGGTTCCAACTAGTCGCACAGACATTGCTTTCCAGAGCATAGGGAGGATGGAACAATTTATGAGACCAGTCAGGGGATACAGACATTTGGACTGAGCTTAAAGAGCTATCCAGGGACCTGCTGTTTGGTCCTTCCAGCCCAGTGAATGGCACTGCTGCTAACATTCTTCTCAGGAAGACCTCGTTCAGCCTGGATTACTGTTCCAGCCCTAAAGAGCTCTTTCCAGATTTCTTGGCAAAGACCTGGAACAGAAGAAGCTGCAGCTCTCAGGATGGAGCTGCTCTGTGAATATATGGGAGACAGAGATGCTACTACTTCCTGCTTTGCTTTTCTATTTTTGCAAGGAATTGCCACTCATATTTCTTTCTCTATAGTAGCAAGCACCTAGGAGATACCAAATTCCTCTTAGTTGCACATGTGCATCTGTACTTAAGAGTTTTGATACCTTTTTAATTATTTTCCAGCTTCCTTGTTATAGTGGCTGATTTCTTCTCTCCTAATGCACATTTACACTCTATTTCACAGATATTTAATTAGAGCACTGTCTACCTTTCTACAAAGTTTCTTCCCTCAAGTCATACCCACTTTTTACTCATTATTCATAAATTGAAAATTGTTCTTGCACTTGCCTCTTCTCTTACATCGTCCTCACATCATGGCAACAATCCCTTCTCTTCCCAGCTCCTGGGATACCATCTTTTGAATTCTGGCTTTCTGGTGTCCCCATTCTCTAGGCATAGATGTCTGCCCATGCAAGAAAAAGGCACTGCAGTGATTCAGCTTTTCCCTCTCCTGTTCTTCTGGGACTGAAGAACCTCTTCTCTGTTGATTCAACCCCATCCTTCCTCTTGCTCTTTAGCTCTCAGATACTCCCTCATCCCTAAAAATACAGCAGGAATTCAATCATACATTCTTGGCCATTGAGCAATGGCCAAGCTCAAAGCTCGAAGGGGCAGAGAACAGTACTCAGGACACAGAATCAGGTATTGTTCAAGTTGAAAAAGACCTCTAAGATGATCAAGTCCAACCATGCAAAGTCCTACAAGTTGAACTAAAATAAAGACCACAACCATATTTACGACTAAACCATGTCCTCAAGTGCCATATCTGCATATTTTTGAACACTTCCAGTCAGGAGTGTCAGTGTTACCCAGAGCAGGATAGGGCAGTGTTTTTAACTTAATCTGAAAACTTCATAGCAAGCAGCAAACTCTGGTTTACTGACTGTAGCTGAAGGGTTGCAAAGGGTACTTTGAAAACCAAGTCAGTCCTTCGGAGTTTAAGATTCATCCAAGAAGAATCTACACCCTTCCAGGAGAAAGATGTTCACTAGCTGAAAGAGATTTGTAAGTGGTGGGATGGAGAAAGAGCTATCTTCACTGACAAGCTCCTGCTGGGAGTACTGGTTTTCCTCCTTGCTTTCAAACCAGTACTTTGCTGCTGTGGTGATGTGGTTTTGTAAGTCTCCTTGCATATGTGGCTAAGCATTAGTAGTATTATCAACTCCTTTTTGTATTGCTGTGGACAGCAATCCCTGAGTCAAAATGTATTCCTGCTCTTGCCTCTGAAGTAGATACCTTTGCTTACCTCCAGTGCCTCTGCATTTCCAAAGATCAGAGTATAATTACGCCACACTGAATAATCCCAGGACAATGAAGTTAAAGCTCCAGCTCTTAAAGGAAAGTTCCTGCTCTGTGTCACATCTGCAGGGGTTAAAGCTTCCATGTTTCATCTCAGGGGAAACACTTAACCTCCAATGCCTGCATTATATTCAGTAAACTCAGAGAAAAACTGATGTCTGCTATGTTGGCACAACATCCGTCTCTTTTCTCCAAGTGTTTTTTGATACCCCTTTTTGAAAGCAAAAGACTCAACATTCAAGGTTTGATAAGTAGAATGTCTTGGAAATATTCCTTGCAGCAAGTTGTCATTCTGTGTTCTGTAGGTCACATCTGATGTAACAGTCCTAAACCTAGATTTGGGATATGAACAATATTTTTTCTTTTTGTGGTGTTTCAAAAGTACTGTATATCTTCCTCTCTCCTCACTGAAGTCAATAAAAGCAATGTTAAGATAACTCTTTGCTTTAAAAATTGTGTCTTATCCAGTGGCAGTGAACAGCTGGATACTCTCTGGTGTGATATAAATAGGTATGTGGTGAAACAAGGGTAGTGTTTCTAACTTAAACTGTTTCCAGCTTCCTAATTCTCCCTTTTTTTTCCTGTAGGTTCACAACAGAAACCTGCTGTCCCTTGACTTTGATCGTGTGACAAGGACTGAGAAAATCTATGATGACCACCGCAAGTTCACACTCCGCATCCTCTACGACCAGGCAGGGAGGCCGAGTCTCTGGTCACCCAGCAGCAGACTGAACGGGGTCAATGTCACCTATTCCCCAGGAGGACACATTGCAGGGATTCAGAGGGGTACAATGTCAGAAAGGATGGAGTACGATCAGTCTGGCAGAATTACATCCAGAATCTTTGCTGATGGTAAATCATGGAGCTACACCTACTTGGAGAAGGTAAGAATCTCTTACCACTCAGAGATGGTGCATTTGAGGCACATGGGCTTTACTCCTTTGACATCAGTACAGCTGCACTCCTTCACCTCAGGTAATTGCTGGCCCTTATGGTCCAGTCCTCCTTTTCTGTCCCACTAAGGTACACATAAGTGGCTTTGGTGCCAGATCACCACAGAGCTGTTGAAAATTGTCTGAGATGCCTTTTTTCCCATTCATGCTGAGAGCATGTGAACTGTGAAGCTTTGGCATGTGATTTTTTTAAGCACCATCTTGCTTTATTGAATTGACTGCAATATAAAATATGCTCAGATAAAGTCAGCAGAGTGAACAGTAGGAATTTCCAGTAGGATTTTCCATGTGAATAAAACCTATACAGACTGACATCCTGCCTTCTTCAAGTGGCCCATTTCTGCTTACAAAAATACATGTAATTAATAAGTCAGGCATTAATTCAGCCAGACTGTTGTAGCACACTTCACAGTGTTTCCTGGAGCCTGCACTCTGTAGGTTAGCATGAAACTTATGTTTTCTGGGTATTCAGCATTACACTTCCCAGTGACCCACAGATTCATATACTATATAGCCAGGACTGGAATTTTTTATTCCTGGTTTTGAATAGCGCCTATCCCTACAACAATTTAAGGAAACTGTAGTTGTGCCATATCTTTAAAAAGGAAAAAGTATTGACTTATTCCTTGTAGTATACAATCTATGTGGATTGTTTGTTATATGCAAAAAAAAAATTAAAAAAAAAATCCCAGAACAAATAAGCATGCAGGCAGAAGTTTAGAGGAAGGGGATAATAGAAAATGGGTTGACACAAATAAGTAATTCACCATTCAAAGATGTTGGGGAATACTTTTTCAAGCATTGTTTAAGTAGCTCTACCAATTTTATTTAGTTAGTGTTCAAAGGCTATTGGCACAGGGAATTTGGTAAGACATCTATAGGGTAGTGATTTGGAAAACTGAGTATTCTGAGCTTGGACCTTCCTCACCTGCATTAACTGCTTCTTCCACTGACCCACTCCTGTTTGAGGATACTTGATGTGCCATGTGCAGCTCCTTATCTGTCACTGTTGAGTTCTGTGGGTGCAAAGATTTGTCCTACTTGCCCTGTTCTTTGGATTGAGGAATCTTACAGGTTTTGTGATTGTATAATTTTGCTTGAAAAACAGGGATATAATCTATACTTCTTTTCTTCCCATCCAGTCCATGGTGCTTCTCCTTCACAGCCAAAGACAGTACATCTTTGAGTTTGACAAGAATGACCGGTTGTCCTCGGTGACCATGCCCAACGTTGCCCGTCAGACTCTGGAAACCATTCGTTCCATTGGTTACTACAGGAACATCTACCGGCCACCAGAAGGCAATGCCTCAGTAATTCAGGACTTTACAGAGGATGAGCAGCTCCTCCACACTTTGTACTTGGGCACAGGGAGACGTGTCATCTACAAGTATGGGAAGCTGTCCAAATTAGCCGAGATGCTCTACGACACCACAAAGATCAGTTTCACGTACGATGAAACTGCGGGCATGCTGAAGACCATAAACTTGCAGAATGAAGGGTTTACCTGCACAATCAGGTACAGACAGATAGGACCCCTCATTGACCGACAGATTTTCCGCTTCACTGAGGAAGGCATGGTGAATGCACGCTTTGACTATAACTATGACAACAGCTTCCGTGTGACCAGCATGCAAGCGGTCATCAATGAGACACCTTTGCCTATTGATCTCTACAGGTATGATGATGTGTCAGGCAAAACTGAGCAATTCGGTAAATTTGGGGTCATTTACTACGATATCAACCAGATTATCACCACTGCCGTCATGACCCACACTAAACATTTTGATGCCTATGGCAGGATGAAGGAGGTGCAATATGAGATATTCCGGTCTCTCATGTACTGGATGACTGTGCAGTATGACAACATGGGGAGAGTGGTTAAGAAAGAGCTGAAGGTTGGCCCTTATGCAAACACAACTCGTTACTCATATGAGTATGATGCTGATGGCCAGTTGCAGACTGTGTCTATCAATGACAAACCTCTCTGGCGTTACAGCTATGACCTAAATGGAAACCTCCATCTGTTGAGTCCGGGGAATAGTGCCCGCCTTACACCACTCAGGTATGACCTCAGGGATAGGATTACTAGACTGGGGGATGTGCAGTACAAAATGGATGAAGATGGCTTCCTGAAGCAAAGGGGCAATGATATTTTTGAGTACAATTCAGCTGGCCTGCTCATCAAAGCCTACAACAAAGCAAGTGGGTGGAGTGTGAAGTACCGCTATGATGGCCTAGGAAGGAGAGTCTCCAGCAAAACCAGCCATGGCCATCACTTGCAGTTCTTCTACGCAGATCTGACCAACCCAACCAAGGTCACTCATTTGTACAACCACTCGAGCTCCGAGATCACCTCCCTGTACTACGACCTCCAAGGCCACCTCTTTGCAATGGAGCTCAGCAGCGGCGATGAATTCTACATAGCCTGTGATAACATTGGCACTCCTTTGGCTGTCTTCAGTGGGACTGGCTTAATGATCAAGCAGATACTGTACACAGCATATGGGGAGATCTATATGGACACTAATCCCAACTTCCAGATCATCATTGGCTACCATGGAGGACTGTATGACCCCCTCACGAAGCTTATCCACATGGGGCGGAGAGACTACGATGTGCTAGCGGGTCGCTGGACAAGTCCAGACCATGATATGTGGAAGCATCTGAGTAGCAATAACATAATGCCTTTCAACCTGTATATGTTCAAAAACAACAATCCCATTAGCAATTCTCAGGATATCAAATGTTACATGACAGGTAAGACGTTTAAATTAAGAAACATTTTCACAAGCTTGCCATCAGCAAATAGATGTCATGGTCTAATGCCAGATGGAACTAAGCCCCAACACCGCAGCTGCTCAATTACTCCTCCCAGGTGGGATGGGAAACTGAAAAAGTGAGAAAACCCATAGACAGAGATTGAGGTAAAGACAGTTCAATAGGAAAAGCAAAAGCTACTTGTGCAAGGAAAGCAAAACCAGGAATTCATTTTCTACTTTCCATCAGCAGGCAGCCATCCCCAGGAGAGCAGGGGCTCCATCCCACAAAGCAGTGGCTAGGGAATACAAACACCATCACTCCAAACATCCTCTCCTTCCTTCTTCCTCCCCAGCTTTACATGACACCCTATGGTCTGGAATATCCTTTGGGTCAGTCAGCTGTCCCAGCTGTGTCCCCTCCCAACCTTGTACACCCCCAGTCCCCTCACTGGTGGGGTGGGGCGCAGAAAAGGCCTTGGCTCTGTTTGAGCACTGCTCAGCAGTAGCAAAACCATCGCTGTGTTATCAACACTTTCCAGAACAAATCCAATACACAGCCCTGTACCAGCTACTGTAAAGAAGTTTATCCTCAGTACAATAGGTAAGTCCTCTCTCAGGGTCCTGTTCACCATGAGGTCTTCCATTCTTTAATTAATGGACTTAAGTTTTAGTTTGCCATTTGGACCCCCATGTACAGGGCATGTTTAATTCATTAGCGTAGATGGAGATTGTAATTCCCAAACCTGTTTCCTTTTCTCTTCTTAGGTGCTTGCTCTTTTAATTTTGCTTACAGTTTTTTGTCCCCTCAGATACCTGAAGTTTAGCTACCAATGTCCTGATAACTTTTCTCTTTGTAGAGGGGCAGCTCTGTTTACACAGTTTTGCCTAGAAATTTATTTGCAACTAAACAAATGGCATACAGATTTGTTTTAGCAGAATGGCAAAGCAATTTAAACTTTCATTACAGTCAGCCATTTCAGAGTGTCTACATGACTACTAGACTACTAGTTATGTAGTTCAAAGTTAATCTGCCCAAAGAATTAACAGTATCTGCAAAAAGTCAAGAAAAGAAGGTGCTTTAGACTTAAAGGACAGATATTGGGGCATACCTATCCCAAAGCTTGACACAATCTCTGAACTGCTTCCCCTGAAACTTTTTAAAATCGCTGTAATATGAGCTCTGGGGTATTTTTACAGAAAATCCTTTTGTATGTTAAGTGTCCTTCCTATATTCATAGAATCATAGAATCATTTAGTTTGGAAAAGACTGTTAAGATTATAAAGTCCAACTATTAACCCAGCACTACCACGTCCACCACTAAATCGTGCCCTGAAGTGCCTCAACTACATGTCTTTTAAATCCTGTCTGGGATGGTGTCTCCACCACTGCCCTGGGCAGGTCTTTTCAGTGCTTGACATTTTGTGAAGAAATTTTTCCTAAAATCCAATCTAAACCTCTCCTGGTGCAACTTCAGGTTGTTTTCTCTTGTCCTATTGCTTTTTACCTGGGAGAAGAGTCTAACCCCCACCATACTGCAACCTTATTTCAGGCACTTGGACAGGGCAATAAGATCACCCCTGAGCCTCCTTTTCCCCAGGCTAAACACCCCCAGCTCCCTCAGCTGCTCCTGGTCAGACCTGTGCTCCAGACCCTTCCCCAGCTCCACTGCCCTTCTCTGGTCACACTCCAGCACCTCAGTGTCCTTCTCGTACTGAGGGACCCAAAACTGAGCATTGCACTCGAGGTGTGGCCTCATCAGTGCCCAGTACAGGGGGACAATCACTGTCCTGGTCATGCTGGCCACACTATTGCTGATACAGGCCAGGGTGCCACTGGCCTTCTGGGCCATCTGATTACACTTGCATGTTTGCTGTCATCCCCTGCCTGTACTGAGATAGCAGCCCAAAGTACCTCTCTAGCAAACTGTCCCTTCTACCATAGGTGTGTTGCCCCCAGGTTTATTTCCAGCCAGCGTTGTTTTATCCCTTTCCTCTTTCAAATCTAGTTTCATACTGTGTGCAACAGTGGTAGCAGTGAGAGAGTTTGAGAAGACTTTTTGGTGGGACTCTTTTCTAGACACTTCGCATTGAAAAGCCAAGTGCCACAATCACACATCAAATGTACATTCCTCTTAAGGGAATAGACTTAACTTTTAAATGCTCTTGCTGTATCTATTACAACCTTCCCATATTCAACAATAATTGCATTCCCCTGAGTTACGAGATCTGCTTAATAGAAAATAAATGTTACAAAGTAAAAATCCTGGCTTTTTAATCCTGATTGTTTCTCTAGCCATTAGGATCATGGGTTTTTTTCATGAAAAGTTATTTTCTCCAGAGCTGAGAAGATGATGCCACAAGGGAAGTAAAATATGTCAAAAGATGCAGGCTAAGATCCTGTATGTTGCTCTCACTCTGATAATTAAGGTTGGGAGGGAATACCTCAAGATAACTGTTCCTATCAGAAAATGCTTATTTGTCAAAACTGAGTGTATTTATGGGGGAGGGCTGAGCTTGAGAGATTTCTCAGCAGAAGCGTAAACAGCTCTCAAAATTGTCTAAATGACAAATTCCAGAATGTCCTTAAAGAAAAATTTGTTTTGGATTTTCAACCTTTTCAAGTTAAGTGTAAATTAATGATTGAAAACTGGAAAAGAAAGATAAGGAGTCAAAACCAAAAAGGGGTTTAATTCAGAAGTTAATTGGAAATTTTTGGTTTTTTGAACTGATCTAGTTTTTGAACTGTTGCTTTGTGGCATATTAACAGATTTTTGGTTTCCTGCTCAGGTCAAGAGAGGACAAAATATTTTTTCTAGCCCTGTATTAGAGCAGGCGCACAGCTTCCCACACAACTCCGACAATAAAATCAAGATGTCAAAACCTGATACACTAATATTTTATATGCACCAAATAATTTTTTCCCATGTCCTCATAAATTCTGGTTTTAGTTTTTCAAGAATACAGAGCCTAAATATATTTTTCAAGTTTCCCTTCCCCCCACCCATGGAAGAAGCAGGCCATGCTATGGGATTAGTGCTGTGGCAGAAGGCTGCTACCCCAGCACTTCTTTCTGCTCAGGGTTTCAGGCACCTCGTGGGCAGGAGCCATGATAAGAGTGTCCTTGTCATCACAACCAAATCTGCCCAGATCTGGACACAGGGAACTGCTTTCTGTCCCTCCATTCCCACGCTGGGACCTGCTTGTCCTTAGGGCAACTCAGTGCCCAGGACATGGGTGACCAACACGTGCTTTGGTCCACCATGATGAGGTCTCTGAGCTTAAGGAAATTGAAGGTATGTCGAGGGAGAGCAGGAGAAGCAGGTATTTATGTTTTGAGCGGCCCATTGTTAAACATGAATATTTTAGTGATTGTACACTTCATGGCACAGAGCTTTGCTGCCAGCTTCAGCAATCTTGATGGATTGAACTGACATTTCCATTACATGTGTCTGCATGTCTACTTTTTCTTTGCCCTCAAATGAATTTACTGTGAAATGTGTTGGCAGGGTTACTGTAGCTGAAAAAAACCTCTGTGATGTGAAATGTACTTTTCTGTCAAAAACATTGTCACTGCCTCCTGGCAAATTAGTATCTTCCCCTCTGTTTTCTCAGCTCCACACCTTCCTCCCATGGTTTCAGGTTGTTTTGGTGGTTTTTTGTTCTGGGTATTCCAACACCTCTTCCCAAAAAGAGCAAACTCCTGTTTGCAAATGATTTGGAAGTCAGTTTTTTGAGAAGTATTAAAAAAAAATTTGTATTGGATATTTCCAGACGTGTTACATATTTTTCAGCAATTCAGCATCCATGCTCTGTATTCTTTTTAGCCTTTTTGAAGTGCTTGGAAAATGATTCCTGCACCAATGCTGACCTTCACTGTTTTACTTTGTTCTCCTGACCACCTGGTCCACAATATGTACATCAAAGTTCTTCATTTGAGATAAGAAGGATTTGGAAGCAGGCTTGCTTAACACTAGGCTACAAAATAATCAAATGAGCCTTTTCATTTCTTTCATACCCCCTCAACCTCTCTGTTTCAAAGACACTCCAAAAACAATCTGTACATTGAGTGAACAGAAGTGTTTTTATTACAGAAATCCTCCCTCTTCCACATGGATTGTCGCAAGGGCTTTTTGGACATCTGCCCAATCGCAACATTTTGGCCTGTAGGAAAACAAGCAACAGATAGTCTGTTTGTTTGGCTCTTGATTCTCCAGTCATCTGGAATGGTGTTATTTACCACTTGCATCCGTAATTTCTGTTCCAACCAGTTCTTCTAAACATACATTTAGGCTCATGGGAGTAGAGAAAAAAATATTCAAGTATGCATATTTGATTATTTATTTCTTTTCGTCTTCAGATTGTTTCAGCAACGCTTATTGAGTTTAGTAAAATGAAAATCAAGTCTTTGCACTTCCAGATTGAAGCAGAGAAGTCACCAACAAAATTCCAGTTACATCCAAACATTTAAGACTCCTGGGAACTAATATTAGTTCAACTTTACCTTCATACCTTTCCTTACCTTGCAATTGTTGTTGTGTGCCACATGCACACCATATTGCTCAGGGACTGTAGCAGGTGTGTTCTCTGGAGCTAAGTGAAGGCGGACAAGGTGTGCTCATCAAATGCTCTGAACTTAAGGGGGGAAGTGATCCTAATCCCAGCAGATCTAGGAGATATCGAACCTCATGATTTTTTCCTTCAGCAGATTAACTTTCAGCTGCTATTCCTAATAGCTGTACAATCAAAAATTAAGGAAGACTTTGTCATCTACTGGCAAGTAAATGCAGGAATGGTGTCCCAAATGGCTGGTTTTCCATCACATTCCCTTTAGTGCCAGGGGTCCCTCTTTTGTATAAGACAGTAATTTATCACTAGCTGCCATCGGTTTTCTCACCATCCATGGACATTTTTTAAGGTGTTTGTAGAATGTGCCCAAGCAAAATATCTGTCTCATGTCTGTATACTTATTTTCACTGCAATGTACCTTGCAGGTAGTATGAAGGCTCACTATAAATAGCAGTATAAAAGATGATGTGACTTTACACTGGTTTAATACTCAAACTATAGCTTCTTATGAAACATGCCAGGAAATTCTGTTCTGGACTGAGGTGGAACTCCATGGAAAAAGCAATGGCTGTGTCCAGAGCCTCTTCCATGAGCACCTCCTAAATGTCTGAGCTGTCCATCCAGGATGTCCTGGTATTCTGGCACATAGTCCTAAATTTAGTCTTCAGCCTGCAGGGCCTTTGAGGGTCCTCAGGGAGAGAAGTACTGTGGTGAGATGTTCCAAGCTGACTGTAGGACTGGATAACACTTCCCAATTGGCTGGAGCTTCTCAGCCTCCCAAGTGTTGTTGTTGCTGCACTTCTGCACACCTTCAAACAGTGCTTGGTTTCTGCTGATGGAGGACAGACATCAAGTTGGCTTTGATTTTGGGCCATTTGCCCACTGCCAGCATTTCTGTTTCAGAGCTGGGAAAGTGCAGAATTTGGCTCTGGCTGAAGGTGGAAAGGCCAGATTTTGGCACACAGTTCTTTCTAGGACCATTAAGATTTCTGCTCTTCACACAAAGCAGACATTCATCATTTTGTCCAGACTGCTACAATGCCAGCCACCATGGGGTCCTCTGGGCCTTCTCCTGGGCAATCCTGCTTGAGAGATCAGATAATCTTATTTATATTTCTCTTCCCTTCCAGATGTCAACAGTTGGCTGCTCACCTTTGGGTTCCAGCTGCACAATGTCATCCCCGGCTACCCCAAGCCAGACATGGATGCGATGGAGCCATCCTATGAGCTAATCCACACACAGATGAAAACCCAAGAATGGGACAATAGCAAGGTGATCCGTGTAACTCCATACTGTATCTCATGCCCTTATCAGGAAACTATCCATTTGCAGTGTTGGTTGAAAAAGCTCTACCTGCGTGTTGTGAGATGAAGAGCGAGTCAGACTCCATTCCAGAATTGAAATCTGACCAAATAATCACATGTTAAGTTCCCTACTGCCATGGTGCTTCTTCCTGTGATATTTTCTGGTATTTGCTCAGTGAAGTGGTGTGTTACTGTTTCTTTCTCCTACAAGAGGCCCCATTATCACATATTGCAGGCTAAATTCAAGGCCTTTGCACTCAGGATTTTTAGAAGTTTAAAAAAAAAAAGCTAATCTTGAAATCTTGATACAGTGTAGGTTTATAAAGATTTTTTGTTGTTGTTCTAGAAACTTACTCATTCTGGTTTTAAATGTCTTAAACAAGATGTTACACTATTTCCATAGGAAAGTCTTTTGTATTGCAGAGAGTCTCTCCAGAAAGAATTTTTTGATGATATTAAACTTTAATTTTACCTGACCAGGTTTAATCCCATGTAACTGTGTCCTGCTTTTAAAAACATGCTTGTTTCCCAAGCTGTTTTGGTAAACGCTGGTGCAAAATTCAGTGATAAAATTGGCCAGAAAAAAGGTTTTGCATCCCAGTCATTTCCCCATCTTCCTGTTGGGACTTATTCAGCTGAAAGACAGAGGCAGTACCGTTAAAGGTTTGAACACGGGGTTAGGATTTGAGAGCCCTGGGTTAACTCCCAGTCCTACTACTTATTAGTGTATGACCTTGAAAGTCATTTACCTCTCAGGATTCTCTTTCATTTTGTAGCCTGATTGTATTATGGGGTGGCTTTCATCTGTTTAGTCTGAATCCTCTTTAGTCTAAAATCCCACCTGCTGTTGCTCTGTGTTCAAACATTGTAAGAGCAGTGAGGCACCAACATGCTTGGGGAGATCAGGACGTGCTCTTGACATTTCTCCTAATAAAATTATAATGGTAGGCAATGGAATTGATTCCATTTGCCCTCCTAGCCTTTCTATCTATGGCTTCACTAAAATCTTGATGTCCTGCAGCAGATTCTTGAGGTACACATCTTAAACCAGGAGGTCACATTTCCTGAACCACAAAAGGTATCACTCAAAGGTACAAACAAATTACTGTAGATTGATAGTAGTCATGTGTCAGTCCATCATTGGTACTCAGCCTCATAGCCATGCTGAGAACAAGTTAAAATGTACCAGCTTCAACTTCAACACAAAATTTGTATGAAGTCTCCCTTAGTAATATAGGGCGGATTAAAATCTCTGCCTTTTGCTTCCGTGACTGGGTTGATGCTTGAAAACTATTACAGTGCAGTAACTCAGTTGTGATTTGGAGCTCAGAGACTCCCTTTTTGTTTCTCATTTCCTTGGATTAAACAATAAAATGCTAATGCAAGTTCTTTCCCTGATGAGAGAAGCCTCAGGATTTTTCCTCCTCTCTGCTGGGGACACAGTCTCCCTGGGCAAAGCTGCACACGAGTAGGCAAACAGGAAAGACTTACCCAGAGATTGCACAGAAGACCATCTCTGTATTGTTGTGTGCTGTAGATAATCACTGTCACAGAACCACCACAGAAATTATTATTATTGGTAGTGTTATTATACTATTATTTTATCATTAGTTCATTATCTATATCTTTTCAATGTGTTTTATAGTATCATTATTTGACTTATTGAATTGCCAAGTAACTTGAGTGACAGCTTGAGGTGAAGACTGACCTTTGCTCATACAGGCAGATGAGCTGGAAATAAAATCAAGGAGAGCCTTCCCTTCTGTCCACCCATTTTAGGTGAATCTGCCCGAATGAGCAATAAAAAGAAAAGAAATTCTCCATGTCCCTCACAGGTTTTTAAAGCCAGAAGCTGCAGTGAGGTCTGTGCAGGGACCTGCTCGTTAAAAGAGGGCTTTATACATCTCTCATGCTTCCAGATGAGTCCCTTTGCAGTCAGATGTTGAAAGTGGAATTTAACCATTGCAGGCTGTTTCATATTCTTCCCTTGTGTTATGACAGCAACAAAACATGAGCATTTTTATTTCAGTCTACTGTTGCAATATCATGCTGTGATAGCAAGTGGCTCTTAAATGCTGTAGAGCAGGATTCCCTTGCTTTCTGTCACACCCAGCATATTGTAGGCACATATTTGCATATACCAAATTCATTCACATATGAAACCTGAACACGTGATCCATTTTCTCCTACGCCTATCCATGCATCCAACACTGATGTTTCACATAAAGTTCTGCTCACTCCCAACCCTTCCAGGCGTCAATACACACTCCTAGACACAGTCCAGTCCTCCTTCCCACTGGTTGTCTCTGTATTTATTGATGAAGCATGTGGAAGAAAATAGAAACTTTTTAAAATTTCACATAGGAAATGACAAAATTAAACCAAGGTAAATGGAAGCACAGGAAACATTTTCAGTTATTAAGACTGATAAGACTGATCAAACTGTAAAATGATGTTGCAGAGCATACAAAGTAAGCTCTAGATCTTTTGTCATTTAAAAGTAGCCTGGACAGGGCATTGATTACTGAATGATGTACCACAACTTTCTCATCTCCATGTCTTCTGATCCCTAGTTTCTCTGGATCACATACCTTCTTGGATAGACAAAAGTATATTTGAGCTACTCCACTGGCTTTGCTGATCAAAGCTGTGGCCCAGCAGATTGTCTGTTTTTTTATCAGAAAGGAGCAACTAGAAGGAGCACAACAGCAAAGCAACTAACACCCATAAATGGCTGCTTCATCTCTCTTCAGAGTGCATAACCAGAGGGCCCTAGCATCTCCTTCCAAAACATTTTTGGTATTCACCTTGCAGGCCTGTAAGATGGGAGAGATAATTCTGACTTTGAGCATCCACCACCTCAAAAACAGCCAGCACGTCGTAAACCTTGCACTAACCCCCTAAAGCTCTGAAGTGACATTTAAAATCCAATACTCCATTGTGCAGCACTTCCCCCCCCGCTCCTCCCCACAACTGTGAGGCTGTCACTAAATTGTTTGTTGAACAAGTTCAGTGTTATTGGCCACTGGGGGACTCTGGGTGACCTCTGGCATATTGTGGAACTGCAGCACCTGAATCCAATTTCTCTTCTGGTTTTTTCTTGTTTGGTTGTTTTTTTTCTTCTCTTCCTTTTTGTCATGTTGAGCTGTCAGGTAATTGCTGGAGTCAGAACAACTCTATTTCCAGGGAGGAGTGTTTTGGAGTCAACGCTTGTATCATTATCTATATCCTGTTATACCTACCCTTCTCTCCATCCTATGGGCACTGTCTCCAGGAAGGGTCCAGTTTTCTGCAGTGCCTGTTACAGGCTTTGCTGGAAAAGTAGTTTTTGGCATCCCCTCTGGCTCAGCATTTTGGAGACAAGGGCTGCTCTGGGATGCTCAGCCAGGAAGTGAGCTATAGGGCTGTACTTTCTGGCAGAGCTTCTTCCAAGGACAATCTGTTTGAGAGACTAGCTCTGCCAGTGTTCATCATTCAGGGAAAGCATCCTGACATTGCAGGTGCTTTGGCTTGGGCTTGGACTGTCCCTCTGTCTTCACGTCTGTCCATCAGCTCCCAGTTATGTTTTACAAATGTAGTGGTCAGTTTCCAAAAGATCTAATGCAGGGAAAGGAGTTGAAGCCTCAGAGACATTAAGCTCTTGAGGCTTTATGAAAACATATGAGAAATCTGAAGAATGATGAGCAAGAGTAGGCAAATCCTCTTACTTCTCCACACCTGAAATCTGCTTGAAGAACTCAACCTCGTTATCCTCCTACAGTCGTGTACAGCGGCAGGGCAGAGGAGAGGCTTGTCCTCTAAGCCCCTGAGCTAGTGCTCCTGTTTGGCTCATTCCCAGCCAGGCAGCATCCAGAGCACTGACCTTGCTGGCCCATGGCTCACCTCTGCTGCCCCACATGTCACCTCTCGGACACCCCGAGAGCCTGCAGTGCAGCCATGCTCGTGGGCACTTCCAGACGGAGAATTGTCTCCAGGTGATGGCCACATGGAATATAGGGAGGAGGCTGATGGCTAAACAACACCTTTGTTAACAGAGAAATGCAGGGTAAATAAAAAGGGGGCTTATAAAAGAGAGGCAGAGCAACTTTTTACACTGGTAAATAGGGATAGGTCAAGGGGGAACAGTTTTAAATTAAAACAGTAGAGGTATAGATTAGATGTTAGGAAAAAATTCTATATCCAGAGAGCAGAGAGGCACTGGTAAAGATTGCCCAGACAAGATACCCCATCCTTGGGATTGTTCAAGGCTAGGTTGGATGGGGCTTTAGGCAGCCTGGTGTAGTGGAGGGCATCCCTGGCCATGGTGGGGGGGTTAGAAGAAGATCATCTTTTAGGTCCCTTACTGGCCAAGCCTTTTTGTGATAAATAGGAAGGAGTTAAAAATTGATCATATATCAGAGAAATTGTAACTTCCAAACCTTTTGGAAAAAGTAGCTTTCTCCATTGTAAGCCATATGGTGCTAAGAGAAACACCTATCTGTCTACAATGGCGCAAGGATAGAAAGAAACTTGGAAACACGTTCACATATTTCACATCTTGGATCCTTGATGGGAATTTAAAGCTTTCAGTCTCACACTGGAAGGTGGTATTTAAAAACAACAGATGATAGGATCTGGCGATGGTATTTCAAATCCTCAAGAGGTGCTGGCAAGATGCAAGAGGCTATTCAGAGATCCCAGTAATGTGCTGCTCTCCTGAGCTTTGTGCAGCAGAGAACAAATGATGAAGGTCGTTCTCTTCTCTCCAAAGGGTTGTTACTACATAAAGTGAAATGTCACCTAAGGACATCTGATTAAAAAAGACTGTAAGGAAAAACAAACCCAGCATATTTGTCACTTACATCAAGCAACAAATATTGAAATAAAATAGCAATGAATTCCCTTCTTTCTTCTGTAAAACTGGCTTATAGATGCCTTGGTTTACAGTAG
Organism: Acridotheres tristis; assembly: GCA_037013685.1. NCBI lineage: Eukaryota > Metazoa > Chordata > Aves > Passeriformes > Sturnidae > Acridotheres > Acridotheres tristis. The sequence continues at coordinate 30,458,878 of CM072884.1, read as the reverse complement.
CTAAAAGCAGCAATTTTTAGAGAATAGTACATGCCACTGCAGTTTTGGATGGAAATTTTCTGTTTCTTTTTCTTGCCAGTTCATTGAAATGAGTTCTAAGATTAAACAGGAATGGTAATTTCAAAGTCAGGGATACACTGCCTCTTTGAACTATGTATAAGCTGTTTGCTTCCACCCTCTTTATATTCACAGCACAGCATACACACTGGCTGTGCTCTGGTTTGCTTTTATTTGTTGGTTGGGGTTTTTTTCCTGTTGGATGTGTTTGCTTTTTCTTTTAACAGAATGCTGTTCCCAAATACACTCTTTTTTCAAAGAAATGCGCTCAAAAAGTAATTTCAAAGTCATCCTGGGCTTGTTTTCAAGATAAAAGAGATGCATTTAGTTACTGAAATAGTTGATGGCTAATAGTTAAGTTCGAGCAACCTGGTGTAGTGGAAGGTGTCCCTGCCTGTGGCTGAAGGTTTGTAACTAGATGATCTTTAAGGTTCCTTCCAGCCAAACCAGTCTCTGATTCCAAGTGATGGTGAATGTTCAGTAATAAGGCTTTGCACATCTTATGTCCTACTTCCCTATGTGAAAAAAAAAGTGGGGAGAGCCCAGAAGTAACCAGTCCTCAGTAGAAAACCCTCTGGTTGTGCTTTTGTTCTTGATTAAGACACCTGAGGGTAGGTCTTTGCCTGTGAATTTTTATATACGGGCATGTCCAGATCTACTGGTTTGTTGGGGCAACCTAATTTGGAGGTACTCATAGGGGATCTTTGCCTAATAATTTGCTCATAATCAAAAACATGCTAGAGTTCCAGTTCATCAAGAATAAGATGCTGAAGACAAAACTGAAGGGGAACAGGGGCAATTTCTGATAGGATTTATTTGTCCGTCTCCGGTACTGCCTGACATCCCCGAGCTCCCATCCCCAAGGTGATAACCAGTAGATGGTGCAATTAATTCCAGGGACTCTTTATCACTCATCTGCTGGTAAACAAGGTGATGTACATAAGTGATCACAGGACATAGCAATGTAGCACAGAAGACCTGATGTACATCCTCGAGTGAGCAGTGATTTGGTATGAGCGCTGAGAGATGCCTTTCCCCATCACTAGTAAATGTTACTGAGGCAAGTTGGAAAGGCAGCATGACATAAAAAGTGGTAAGGGGACCACCTAGAGTCAACCCTTATGAGATGCACCTGAGAAGAACTCTCCATTTAAACTTCTTTGAAGAGGAAATAGCTAATTACCAAGGCTGTGCAGTACACTTGTTTAGAACAGTAAGTGTTTCATGGAGCCTAGAAGCCTAATTGTTCCATGTCCATCATCACTGACATCTACATTAATTACGTCCATTTTTTGCATAATTAGAGCACTTGTGCAATTGGCAGAGAAGCTGAGCTCAGCTCCCTATCACTCTGTTAATTATATTGCTCTCTAGGGGGTATGTGAGATGCCCCACAGGCAGGATGGAGAAAACCAGAAAGAGCTCCTTTTTAATGGGAAACTCATTCCTGCTCCACCTGCTACGCTGTCAATCAAAAAGGGAAAAGGAGAAGGAACACCAGCCTGCTCAGCACTTTGAACAAAAGTAATTTCTGGGAATTTTAATATTCTACAACCTAAAATGTGCTCTTGAAACTGTGTTCCTCTATTCCCTTATAGTTTTCTCTTTTGTCAGTAAAAACTGCTCATAACTTTTGAGCAAGTCACAGTGCTCAATACTTTTTTTTTTTTTCTTTAATAATTTATTACTCTTCCCTGGAAATGGCCACCATGGAAATGAGGGCTTATTTCACTTCCCTAGTCATGTTACAAGTCTTGTATGAGAGGTCCACACTGAAATGCATGCATCATCTGAATTGTCTTCTTGCACCCAGGATGTGAATCTCTAGTTCATGGACAGTCTAAGGCAATATCCTTCATGGGTGTTGAATTTCCTCAAAATAATTGGAATGGAGCAAACTTTGTAGCCTATTTTTAATCCTGGGTGTCATTACATTATTGAACTGAACCGTTGGCAGTTCCAGGAGAGTTTTGTCATAGAATTCTCTTGCTTTTGTGAAATTTGAGCAAATAATTGTTCGTGAACAGGAGTCTGTAAGAAGCCAGCACTGCCATGAACTGCTGGGAGCATTTCCAGAGCATTTTGCAGTAATGATGAGCTGTTGACTTGCTGTGTGCTTGCTCGATTATACACTAACAGTGAAGGTGATTGTGTATTGTACAGGACTGCAAATGATCTGGGCTGTTGTCTCTCAGCAGTTTTGCTTCAATATAAGCCAAAACTTGAGCATCAGGTGTGGTTGGCCTTAATTCAGGGAGCCTGGCAAATTGTAGAGGGTATGCAGGAAATAAGTTTTGGATTTAGTGCCTTTCTTGAGTTTTGAACAACCTGCTTTGGCCAGGCTGAAATGGAATACAGAGAGGTTATGGCTACTTTGAGGGTCATGCAGGGCCTTTTAAGGCAGTACAAGGTGTTACAAAGTGGAGTAAAAATACTTCTACAAATACTTCTACGCTTCACATAAAATCTGAAAGCGTTTGGTAAAGCATCATGGCCACAAGACAAATTGTTCCTTATATGCAGAAAAGCATTGAAACACGACCTAATTTTGTGTCCAAACTCAACCCCCAAACCACTGAGGAAAAAAAATCTTTTTCTGCCTCTATATCCTTCAGTCTATGAGATTAAATACAGTTCAGTTTACAGAAACAATGAGCATTAGGGGGGGACAACATGCCTCTTCCATGAAAAAGAATTAAAATTTTGAAAAAATGTGGTAACGGAAAAAAAAATTACATGTTTCCAGTACATTCTCCTGCTCTCCAGGATCCTAATAATGCCTTTGGGTCATCAGGTTTCTCTTTCTAATATGTCGTTCTCTTCTTTCTCTCCCTGCTCAGTCCATTTTGGGGGTCCAGTGTGAAGTGCAGAAGCAGCTGAAGGCCTTTGTCACTCTGGAGCGCTTTGAACAAATCTACAGCTCCAGCATCGCTGGGTGCCGGCACGTCAAGAAGAACAAGAACTTTGCTTCTGGAGGCTCCATCTTTGGCAAGGGCGTCAAGTTTGCCATGAAGGACGGGCGTGTGGCCACCGACATCATCAGTGTGGCCAACGAGGATGGGCGCAGGATCGCGGCCATCCTGAACAACGCCCACTACCTGGAGAACTTGCATTTCACCATCGACGGGGTGGACACACACTATTTCATTAAGCAGGGGCCGTCGGAGGGCGACCTCTCCATCCTGGGCCTGAGCGGCGGGCAGAGGACCCTGGAGAATGGTGTGAATGTGACAGTGTCCCAGATCAACACAGTGCTGGGTGGGAGGACTAGACGCTACACGGACATCCAGCTCCAGTACGGTGCACTGTGTCTAAACACGCGCTACGGGACCACCTTGGACGAGGAGAAGGCACGCGTCCTGGAGCTGGCCCGGCAGCGCGCCGTCACCCAAGCTTGGTCCCGGGAACAGCAGAGACTGCGGGACGGGGAGGAGGGTATCCGCTCATGGACAGAAGGGGAGAAGCAGCAAGTGCTAAACACGGGCCGGGTACAGGGCTACGATGGCTATTTTGTGATCTCGGTGGAGCAGTACCCTGAACTCTCAGACAGCGCCAACAACATCCACTTCATGAGACAGAGTGAAATGGGCAGAAGGTGACAGAGAGGGTCAATGCGGTGACTTCTTGCCAAAGACAGCTACTCTTTTGTGGCCACTTACCTGACTGTGTTGTACTCAATCCTTTTTCTAAACTGAACAAGGTGGGGGGGAGGAAAATAGAAAGAGAAGGAATAATACGGTTGCACTGTAACTCATGCAACATACTTTTTTCCCGCTTTAATTTGGCCTTCACGCGTTTTTTGCAATGAACAGAAGGTATATTTTGCCGTAGTGTGATCACAGTGAAATTTACTGTCTCTTGTCCTTTTTTTATTTTTGTTTTTGGTTTTTTCGTTTGGTTTTTTTGTTTATTTCTTTCCCCCCCTCTCTGTGAGGAATTTGAAGTGGGGAGTCGTCAACGTATGTCCTTAGGTGTAAGTGCGAAATGGGTGTCTGTGCTAACTTGTGTCATCCTAACCTTTCTGATTTGGGGCAGGGACATAGCCTTCCACCTGGAACAGGGTGAGCCCATGGCATGCCAGAGAGTTCTTCCCAGAAAGAAAGGAGATGGAAGACAACGCTGACTCTGATGCTCTGAAAGTGACCGTTCGAATCATGTGCCTCAAAAGAGACCTTACAAGTAGTTTTCATGTTTCACTTGGGACATAAAGTGTTTCTTTGGGGGCTCCTGTTGAGCAGAAGTAGATTATAGAGGCAAAGGAGCTGATTATATTACCTTGCAGGATGATACTCTTCCTTCCTGAACTGGAATAAAAAAAGAAAAAAAATCAGTCTTTTTTAATTATGAGAGTAGATACTTTTTTGGGGTTTTTTGTGTGTGCACAAATCCTGGTTTTAGTTAAATAACCTAGCAAAAGCCAAGAAAAGGGAGTCCTGCTCTATTGAGAAAAGCTAAAATAAATCCTCTCTCATACATAGAGCTGTTCTATAGGTGGATTTTATGCACCCATGTTGTACATTTGCTAATGGCATAACTTCATTAAATGTATAGTGTTTCAGTACATGAGGCTACGTGTTTAACAGTCCACTGTGCTGTATCTGATAAAACCAGTTAATTTTTAGGAAGCTGATTTGAATTTAAAAGTAGTTATAGTATCCCAGTGACATACCACTGAAAATTAGAGCCAAACCCTGCTTTTCCTGATTCTGGAGCTTGTATTTATTGGCTGGGAAATGCAGTTTGGAGTAGCATGCTGGCAAGTCGTTTATGACTATGGCAGATAAATGTCTCCTGGGGACTTTGGCAGCAGGGATTTTAAAATGTTTAATAAGTAGCAACAGCTTGTGCGTGGTGGGACAAGAAGGAGAATATTGAAATCAACCCTCTCACTGTTTCTTACACGAGCTCAAATTTAATGGAGAGCCCACTTGACTGTTAGCAGTGACAAGGGGGAGGTTGAATGGAAATGCCCACTACAGAGAGGACCAAGTGCTTTAATAAGAAACTGCTGACCAAGTTGCTCGGCATGCTAATGTAATTTTTATTCACATAACCTCTGTGCTCTGGTATTTGCAAGAGTCCTTGAAATTCAAGGGAGTAAGGAGATGAGCTCAGCATCCTCTTCCCTACCTGAAACAGTCCTGTGCTGTACCTGCAGGAAGAAGTGTTACCCCACCTCTCAATGGAGCTCTGGCTGGAGGTGGCCAGCCCTGGTCCCAGATAGGTGTCTCTATCACACTGATATCTGCACATGTCCTGCCTCTAAGAGCTCTCTTATATCCCTCTGGGAACAGCTCAGTCCTGATTTTTATTTTTTTTTTTTAATTCCATCCCCTTTGGCTTTTCCCAGTTCTGCAGAGAGATAACCCAAGATGTGCAAGTCCATGCCAAGGCTGTTTCTTTACTCGGAGTCCTACAATGCACCTGTGTACTCAGAGGCAACTCTTCTGCACTCATACCACCACCACTGCCATCGTCCAGCACAGACTGACACTCCTCTGCAGGATCTCACCCCCAGATAGAGCGGGGTGTGTGTTGGCCGTGCAGCCCTCGAGCAGCGAAATGTTGGCAGCCGCGGCGCTCTCACGGTTTCTCTGTAGATGCCGGCTGCCAGCTCCGTCTGCCTTGCCTGTCTGTTCCCGGTGCTTGCCAGGAGGAAGTGATGGGACAGAAATTCCCCTAACGGACTGTTCCTCCTCCAATTCCGAATCCCTAATACCTTTGGCTGTGTGGCCATGACCAACAGTATGGGTTTGATTTTCTGGTCGTCTCTCCTGCTTAGAGCAAGGGTGGTGATGCTGGTGCTGTGTCCCAACGCTGTACTCTGAGCCACCTCTTGCAGCACACAACCTTTATTACTTTGGCAGGAGTGAACCACAGGCAGCTGGAAAGAGTATCCAGTTCTGGCAGAGCCAGGTGGGAGAAGACATGTTGGCCAGACCTGCTCCAGGCTTTGGCAAGGGAGCAGTTGCTTTGGCAGCTGCCTGCCAGGGATGCTTTAAAGACCATGGCATTGCCACCTGTATGGCTGGTATGAAGTGCTTGGTAAGCCTGGGTTGCCCTGAGGATGCACAGGTGGGTTCAGAGGCATTGTTAGCCAAACCAGCAGTAACCACCTACTCAAAGGAAGAGGCACCTTTTTGCCAGTGCCGTCCAGCTCCCTGCTTCCCCCTCTCCAAGTCACACCAGGGACAAATCCCTCTTAAAACCTCAAACCTCTGATTGGCTTTGAGCATCTCAAACAGCATGAATGAAACAAAAAGAGACCTGCAGGAAGCAGGGTCAAAAGGTATGAACCCCTGGTAAAGACCCACAGAGCAGAGAGCTCGATGTGCCTCCCACATACACTGCCCCACTCCAATCAGCTCTGAAGAAAAGTGGTGCTTCTGTACCCATCCCTGTCCATGTGTTAAAATGCTAAGAGGAGCAGTGCAAGGGTAAATGGGCCACGTTTCCACTGAGCCAAGAAAAGGGATTTGAGTGTGAAATATTCCTACTGGACCCCTGCCAGCCTGAGATGGCACCTCTACAGCCTTACGCAGACTCTTCAGGTTATTACATGAGCTAATGACTTTGAGGAGTTCACCCCTTTTTCAAGAGTCTCCCAGTCCTGCCATACTTGTCCAGCATGCCCAGAGCCAGGAGCCCAGAGCTCTGTGCCATGGCCAAGGCAAGACCCTCATGTTGCATTTTCCTTCATCCTCAAGCAGCACTGGGACATGACTGCACCTGGCTGCCTGCCACGTCCATGATGGTCTTCTTCTGGGCCTGCACCCAGTGTGGGAACTATGGACATGGTGTCAAAAAGGGGAAAAAAATATGTATGTAAAAGTATATATATGTATATGTTGCTCCTTTCTATCAAAACAAAAATTTTAAAGGGATGGCTGTCTAATATTGGGGACAAACCTGTCCAAACACAGCTACTACATTCCTGAATCCTCAGCCTCTGTGAAAGCTTTCCACTTCAACTAGATGGCAAAACAACATTTTCAGTCCTGAAGCCCTAAATTTATCCCTTCATTAGTGAAAAATGTTTTTTCTACAGGATCTCAAGTGCATTTCCATGGAACGGGCTGCAAACACAGAGTTGTGCTCTCATTAAGGATCTGCACTCTGCTATCCACAAGCATTTCCACTCCACTGATGGCCCTATAGCCCCTTCCCAGCCTTTTCCTTGTCCCTTTTGCCTCCCCATGGGACCGTTCTGGCTGCCTGACCCTTCTTGCTTTGCTTGTGTGCAGGCATGTAGTAATTTATTGCTTCCATAAGACTGGAAGGTCCTGGGTGCAAATCCCACAGCACTAACCCCCAGTCATAGGATCAGAGACTGGTTTAGGTTGGAAGGGACCTTAGAGATCATTTCCAAGGCCCCTGCCATGGGCAGAGACACCTTTCACTAGACCAAGTTGCTCAAAGCCCCATCCAAGCTGGTCTTGAACACTTCAGGGATGGAGCTGTTTCTCTGGGCAGCCTGTGCCAGTGCTTCATCACCCTCACAGGAAAGAATTTCTCTCTAATACCTCATCTGCTCTCTCTGTTTGAAGCCATACCCCCTTGTCCTGTCATTCCATGCTCTTGTCCAAAGTCCCTCTCCAGCTCTCTTGGAGCCCCTTACGTACTGAAAGGATCTCTATGGGCTTCCCAGAGTGGCTGAGCACTCCCAGTTCTCTCAGTCTTTGTCCATAGCAGAGATGCTATGCTCCAGCCCTCTGAGCATCTTAGTGGCCTCCTCTGGACTTGCTCCAACAGCTCAACATCTTTCTTGTGTTGGGGTCCTCAGAGCTGGATGCAGCACTCCAGGTGGGATCTGGTTAGGGCAGAACAGGGGAGCAGAATCTCCTCCCTGGCCCTGCTGCAGCCCAGGACACGTTTGGCTTTCTGAGCTGAGTGCACACTGATGGGTTGAGCTTCTCACCCAACAACACCCCCAAGTTTTTCTCCCTAGGGCTCCACTCCATCCATTCTCTGCCCAGCCTGTATTTGTGCTTGGGATTGCCCCAGGTGAACTTTATGAGGTTCACACTGTCCCACCACTCAGGCTTGTCAAGGTCCCTGTGGATGGCATCCCTTCCTTCCAGCATGTCAACAATTGCTCTAGATGCTGTTTCAAAGGCCTATTCGAAGGCATGGCAGACCATCTCCTTGGGGAAAATGTCACTGTGATTTGAGTCTCACATACTTTAAGGTTTGATTTTGAGAAGTCATTTTCTTTCTTGACTCCCAAAAAAGAGGACTCAGCTCTCACCAAAAGAAGTTCCTCATCAAAATACAAAGATGTAACTTCACTTACTTTCAACTCTGATCTGGTCTCTAGTCCAAAGAATGGTGAGAAGGGTCCTGACCAAATCTCACAGCTCAGAGAAGAAAATTCAGTGCTTTGGAGCAGAGGCTGCATCTCTAAGTGAGGAGCAACCACTCAAGTCTTCAGCAGCTGGAGCTGATACTGAAACATGCCCCATTTGAAGGGACAACAGTGGTGGGACCTACTTGGTGTGGCATCCAAACATGAGCAGTGCCATGAGGACTCTGCAGCTGAAAAACATCCTGTTTTTTATAAGCCCAGGGGGAGAGGAACAAGACTAATTAGGCATCATGAGAAATGCCACATTTGTTTCCTCTGAGATCTTGATTTGATTTTATTTTATTTTTTTCCCTTTCAACTGAAGATTGGCACTTGGAAAAATCATTAAGCAGCGGTGACCAGAGGGAGTCATGCAGCTCATCATATCTTTGTCATCACAGCTATTGATCAGAGCCACAGTGAAAGTGGGCCAACAATGCTAAACAACACCAGGCAAGAGCTGATGAGATGAAGGTCATTAAGAGCCCAGTGCTTGATTCAGGTTTAGAAGACACAGATGACTGAGAGCAGTCCCTAAGACACCATTTGGCCATAACTTAGGAACAGTGAGGGATTTCTCTAATATATCTGTAGTTGCTTTATTGAGCGTAGGGACCGGCATGAAATTTTGCTCAGTCTGTTATACAGACAGTGTAACCAGAATAAATCAAAATTGTTAAAAAAAAATAAAAATCTAATAAAGTACTTTTTCAGCTGTGACTTGTAAGTGTCACCGTGATGGATGGCAGCACAATCCATTATGCAAAGACAAGGCAATTAACATGAAATTTTAGAATTCAATTTTACGATTTACAGAGAGGGCCTCCCTCATATTTACGGCACAGCAGTCTGTTTTGATTCAATCTCGGCGTAATTGAAACCAGGGCCAGGGATCATGGTTAGTCCTATGGCTGCTTTTTAAAAGGGGAGGAGAAATGACTGCCTATAACATTAATAATGGAGCTGAGGAGATCACTTTGCTTGTTAAATCTTGCTCACTTTAAATCCTCGCCCTGGTGGCACTACCAAGCCTGGTGAATATGAACGCTGTGCCTCCATGCCAGGGATGCATTGGATGGGATAAAATCTGGCTGCCATGTGGCCAGCAGCAACCTCCATCCCACGGTGAGCATGGCTTGGGGCATTTTTGCTCCTGTTGCTACAGTCCTCCACAGGACAAGCTAGTTTTTCAGTACCTCTTTTTATTATAGTCACTCATTTTATTATGATCACTAAATAGTCCCCTGTTACACCAAAGAATTTTCATGAGCTTTGTAAAAATAAAAAAACAACCCCATAGCTTTCTTGTGTTTGCTTTCTCTTTTTTGTTTGTTTGTTTGTTTTGGGTTGGTTTTTCTTCATCTCTTGAATATATTTAAATAAAATTACTTGCAACTGTAGAGCAAACTTCAAGCAGATAGGACGGGGCACGGAGGGCCCTGTCCAGGGCCCCCCTTCTCACTCCTGGATGAAGGGCTGTTCCATGTCCTGGGGGCCATTTCCTGTGGCAGTTTTCCATCCTCTGCTACCCTAACCAAATACAACCCAGCCCACCCAAGGGAAACCTTTTGAGTTTCTTTCCTACTCTCCTTTAATTACCGTAAAACTTTGTTTTCCTGACCAAGTGTTACATAGCTCAGCTGTTAACTCCCATTCCAGAGGTCAATGCTTTCTGGGGAGCATAGAAAACCACAAATGAAAATTAACTAAATATATATATACATATATATATATATAAATTTTTTTCCATAGAGATGGAAACTGTTCAAGCAAACAAAACTTTCAAAAAAGAAAAATAAAGTGTTTGGACAGTTCACAGACGCTATTGAGATAACCAATCAAAGAAACACACTTTTCTATTAAAAAGAAAAATGTTTATTTTGTGAGAGGACTTCTAATGCAGCTCCAGCCGAGAAGAGGACTTTGTATCAAAGCTGCATCTGTAAGCCCAGCACTGAAGACTCTTGTCATTACCCTGTGTAATAATTTTCCTGAAGTCTGGAACTAATTTTTTGAGAAATTTTTTTTCTCGATACTTTGTGTTTCTAATACTGTATTCTTGACTGTGTAAATACAATCAGGCTGTAAATAAGTGCAGATGTAGATACCTTCTAGAAAAAAAAAAAAGCAGACAGACAGAAATGACCATGTGTAGCCTTCAGTGACAAATAAAGGAATATTTTGTGTTTAAATAGTGTTTTCTTTTTTTCCTGTGAAAATGTTGAATTTCTTCACTCCAGCTGTTTGGTCCTTACATGGGAGATGGACCTGGGAAAAGAGTTGACCAAAATGTCCCCCCACTCCTCAAATTTGCACCTAAAGATGCATTTCCCACCTGTACATAGGGTATGGGATTGCAAGTGCCCCAAGGCTTTGCCAATCCAGGAGGTGATGGTTGGGATCCAGAGCCTCTTGGAGACACTGCAGGAGCCCCCATCCCTGTAGAAAGGTAAGCTAACTGAGAAACTACACTGTGAACTCCAAAAAATGCTTAACAAATCCAGATAGCATTAGGTTTAGTGATACATCCTGCAGAAACCTGTGCATCTGACACTCATTCAGGCAGAGGAAGAAGGGAAGATGCTGCAGCTCATTCCACAATGACCCAGGGAAACTTTCATGGGATTCTTGATGCCACCTGGTCCAGCCCCACTGTCAGCTTGTTCTGATGCTTCAGGAAAAGATCCAGAATAATTTCAGAAAATGGGGGCCATAAAAACATGTTCAGAAAATGTGTGTTGAGGGAAGTATTCTTGGGTGGTCCTTGGGGACAACTTAATGGGAAGGTGAAGCATAGGGCTGAGTAGTGATCACTGGAGGAGGAGCAGGGAGTTGCTGTCCAGCTTTACTGCCTGAGCATTGTTCTGCTCTCCAAAACCAGGTGAAACTGGGTCTTTTAGAATAAAGTCCAGTTCTGTGTGGAATCCCTCTCCTCTGGAGCTAGAAGACTGTGATAGGGGAAATAAACAGCATCTCTTTTCTCCCTTGGCACCAGGCAGAGCCACAGGAGCCAGATGAGGCCTCTTTGCATGCACGTCTTCAGTGAGGTGGAGGAGTCCAGCTGCTGGTAGATATTGGTGCCTGCAAGGTTTCCCTAAGGTTTCTACCCTTACTTGGACATTCCTTGTGGGATGCTATCTCCTCCACCAACGTGTGTTTCCTTTCAGGGCCCTGTTCCACAGCCTTCATTTTCCAACCACCAGATCTGGTGCAGCTCCTCAAGCCATCCTGGAAAGCAAACGTTCCCTTGACATCAACCAAGTCCCCTCTTTGCTCTCCCTGTCCTACGCTGAGCAGAATGGATTCCTGCAGCCTCATGGCACAAAGGCCACTTTTCAGCTGCTGGATAGTTTTAGTTTTTCCATCCTCTGGCGTGCTTGGCCACCTTACCTTCAGCAGGACAGTTTCACTTACCTTGTGCACAAGGCAGGGTCTCACTCCCATGCTCAGCAGGGATTTTTATCTCCAAGGAAAGTGTTGGCCCTTTCTTTTTTTGCCCTAGAAAGTGGCTACTGAGATAATTACACAGCAACCCCTACATCCTCCTCCTCTGGTTTCCCACGGGTCTGGTCTGGTCTCTTTTCTCCAAATCAAATGCCTTAGTTTGCATCAGACTGTTACTGATGTGCCTTTTCCGGAGCTGTGCTTAGCCAGGGAATTCAGATCCCCCTGCGACAGTGACCTGCTATCCCCGGTACCAGCCATCCCTCACTTCCTGTGCCACCTGCAGTTTATCATTGAGAAAGACCCTGCCTTAAATCATCGATAATTATATTGAAATGCACTGGACCAAGGACTAATCCCCGAGGGTAGCCAAGGAAACAGCAACATTTCAAGTTGTCGGCGAACCAGGTTTGTCTCTGCCTCGTGTGGCTGTGCCAGATAAGACCGATGTTTTAATCAAAATATTATGGGTAGTAAATCAAGTGCTTTCGGGAGAGCCACCCTGCCATGCCAGTCCGATAGGCCAGGGCAGACTTATCACATCATGTCTTTAATAGGGGCCATGGCCTGAGGACTCAGGCTTATCTTTAAGAACACTACAAGGAGACTCTCCCTGCTTTTAAGCTGGGAGCACAGAAAAAAATTGTCCTGCATTCCCACAGGAAAGCAACTAAAGCCTCAGCCATGGACCACATCTCATATATAGTTGAAAATTACTAAAACCAAAAAATGGTGATTATAATTGTCTGGGAGAAATGAGCACAGGGAGAACACACACAGTGTGCCTTCAGATTGGTCATCCCTCCAGGAGTAAGTGCTCCAGCTTCATGACCCTTCTCAGGACCAAAATTGTGCTGCTGGCTGGCTGCACATCACACATCACAGCACACAGCTCACCTGGGTGTGGGTGCCCCCAGGGCTGTTTAGCTCTGCAGGTGTGTGCTGTGAGACGGTGCATGTGCCCATGCAGGGATGAGACAGGGCGGGCAGGTAAATCCCAGCTGCAGCATCCTCCCTTCCCTCCCCTGCACAGTGTGGACAGGGCACTGCTGCAGCCCCAGCCTGGGCAAAGTCCAGGGCTGCAATTCAATGTCACAAGGACTTTGGCCTCCTCCACAAAGGTGTTGGTTCAAGACACAGAAAAGCTGAGCTGCTGCTGAGAGCAGGGACAGAGACTTCTGCAAAGAGTGATTATCTGGTCATTAATGCATCCCTTTGAAACATCTGAGCTCAGCTTTTGTCAAATCATGGCAGTTCTGGTTTGAAACAGTAATTTTTAGGTGGTAATCCCTTGCAGAGAATTTTCTAGGGCAAAGGAGCTCCTTTGAATGCAGCCTGCTGAAACAACGACAGTACAGGCAAGGGAAACTGATAAATTATTGTGAGATGGATGATTTAAAAGCATTTCTTGGGTTCTGTCTAAAAATCTGCTCCAACCACCAACCCACTACATAAACCACAAACTTCAACACCTCGTTCTCCTCCAGCATAGTGTTTGCAAAACCGCAAGCCTTCCTAAGCCCAGCCAGCACATCCTCGTCGGGATTTACTCAGAGAAGGATGGGAAGGAATATAGGAACAGGTTAAGCACTGCATCCTTACTGTTAACAGCACAGCATGTTTGGGCTTAAAAACAACTCATCTCCCACTCTCTGAATTAAATGAAACAGAACTACAGGCAAAACACAGCTCTGAGCTTGGACTTTAACCTACTGCATTAGTCTCTCAGTCTGCGTGAGCATCTCCAAGTCTCTCTCTCAAGAAACAGTGGAGTTTTTTAACCCAAAGCTCAGAAAACATTTTTCACCCCAGGGTTTCTCAGGCAGGAGTCAGTGGGCAGATAATTACTGTGAGTTTGTTCAGCAGAGCCACACCACCAGTGAGATGCTGCAAACCAGTAAGATTGTGAGATGGCTTTGATTTCTGCCTCCGTGAGCAGGAGACAAGAGGGATCTGTTGACTCATTGCTATGCTGTTATTTTCCGTCCAGAACACACTCACGTCCTCCAGGACTTTTATGCAACCAGACCTCATCATAGAATCTCAGAATCTTTTAGGCTGGAAAAGCCTTCTAAGACCATTGAGTCCAACCATTAACTGCCAAGTCCACCACTAAACCATGTCCCCAAGTGCCACATCTTCACATATTTTGAATCTTTTCAGGGATGGTGACTCCACCACTTCCCTGGGCAGCTGGCTCCATTGCCTGACAAGCCTTTTGATGAAGAATGTTGGTGAGCTGCCTTGCAGCAGTGACAGCTTTGGGCTATTTCAGGAGTGTTGTTCATGCTTCTTAGGCTCTGGTGGTGGGTCAGGAAAAAAAGCCAGCAGCCAGCCAGCAACAGCAAGGAGGGAAGTTCTAGAAACAAGGTGGATAAGGAGGAGCATGAAGAAAAGTCCAGCGTTGCACTGGACAAATGTGGAATGTTACCTGGAGGATTTCAGCATGCCTGGGTTTTGGTCCAGGAGCCTGAAATGGCGGCTCTAAGAGGTTAGAGTGTTCTGTGCTGCCCTTGATCTAGGACTCTCTTCTGTACATTCTTGCTTGGGTTAGCTCTGCATTGGGGCAAATAGTTGGGGCAAGAGGATTCCGTGGATGGCATTGCTCTACCTCTCCTCCAGACCCTCCCCAGTGCTCGCTTGCCTCTGGATGTCACACCAGAAAAACCCACCTTCAGCATTTGATAAGGCAGCATCAAGGGAGGTGTCCTGCATGCCCCTGGCCTTGGGAAGCTCAGGGTTTCACACCTACACAGCACACAAGCACACCAAGGTGTGCTGCTCACAGCAGCTGAAATGGAGCTGTATAGTCACACAGAAATATCTGTGCGGACAGAAATAAGTGTGGCTTTTTCAGAGGAGCAGTCTCAGGATGGATTTTCATGTATTTATGTGCATTTAGCAGATTCTCCATCCCTTCCTGTGCTCCCCCCCATTGTCACAAAGACACACTCCCTTCCCTGCTCTCCTCCCTGCAGGTGCACTTTGAGCAAGCAAAGCACCGTGTGATTGCTCCGTGCCCTACATCCCCAGGTCTTGTCATCTGGCAACTTTTCTAAACGCGGCTTTCTTCCTCTCAGTAATTCTGTGGGGACCTGAAGAAATGAGTGCAGCAAACATGCTCTGGCACTTCAAAGTTGGGGGAGCTGACAAGGCTTGAAATGCACTTTTCTACTTGTCTTTTTTTTTTTCTGTATTCCCCTCACACATCTAACAACACCATCTGTGCTTGCACAAGCTCTGGCTCTGGCCTTGAACTTGTGCAAGAGAGTGATCTGGGTCCAAGGGTATTTTCAATACATTTTTTTGTTGACAACACAGATGAGGGTACTGAGTCTTTTATTAGTAAATTTGCAGATGACACTTAGCTGAGAGCGTGTGTCGATCTGTTGGAAGGTAGGAGGGCTCTGCAGACAGACCTGGAATGGTAGGATGGATGGGCAGAGTCCAGTAAGATCAAGTTTAATAAGTCCAAGTGCCGAGTCCTGCGTTTTGGCCACAATAACCCCCTGCAGTGCTATAGGCTGAGGATGGTGTGGCTGGACAGTGCCCAGGCAGAAAGGGACCTGGGGGTACTGATCGACAGCTGACTGAACATGAGCCAGCAGTGTGCCCTGGTGGCCAAGAAGGCCAATGGCATCCTGGCCTGGATCTGGAATAGTGTGGCCAGCAGGAGCAGGGAGGTCATTCTTCCCCTGTACTTGGCACTGGTGAGGTCACACCTTGAGTGCTGTGTCCAGTTCTGTCCCCTCTGTTTAGGAAGGACATTGAGATGCTTGAACACATCCAGAGGAGGCAACAAGGCTGGTGAGGGGCTTGGAACACAAACCCTGTGAGGAACGGCTGAGGGAGCTGGGGTTGTTTGGCCTGGAGAAAAGGAGACCCAGAGGTGACATTATCATTCTCTACAACTTGTTGAAAGGTGGGTGTAGTCAGGTGGGGGTTGGTCTCTTTCTCCAGGCAGCAACTGACAGAACAAGAGGACACATGAGAGTCTCAAGCTGTGCCAAGGGAGACGGATTGGATATTAGGAAAAGGTTTTTTATGAAAAGAGTTATAAAGTACTGGAATGATCGCCCAGGGAGGTGGTGGAGTCACCATCCCTGGATGTGTTTAAAGAAAGACTGGATGTGGCACTCGGTGCCATGGTTTAGTTGAGGTGTTGGGCTGGGTTGGACTCTATGATCTTGAAGGTCTCTTCCAACCTCATGATTCTGTAAATATTTTTCTATGATCAAGCAGGGCAAGGCAGAGACCTCTATGAAAACTCTTGGGAAGACATAAAAAGAAGTCCTGTTTTTACATTTTGCAACATAAAACTACTTAGAGATGGCCAAATTCTTCTGCCTAAATTTAGTTTTCTGGCTCAAACATGTAGAAGAACCCACTGCCACACACTCCTGTTCAACAAAGAACAAGTGATTGAGGTCTTAGGTGGGCTGATGACTGGTTGTCTTCTGGCCATCTCCCTGTCCACAGGACCAGACTCCTCAGGAAAGCAGATGAACTGGCTCTACAGTAAAATAAAGTCAGCTGAACTTGATGGAGAAAACCCAACCCAACCTTCTGAACTCAGGCTTTTCCTCTTCATCTTTTATTTTCCGCTCCTGGAATAAGAAATGAAATGCTTCCCAGCATCCTAGCAGGAAACATGCTGTGAGGAACTCAGCTCCTAAACCAGCCAACAGAATGAAATTGCAAAGCTGAAAATGTCTTTCATAAAGGTCCTCATTCAGGAATGGGCTGAAGTATCCATTTCAGCTGGGACTGCAATGAGCATCAGAGCTCCACTTATACTTGCTCAGACACTTGTGTCTCACTTCTTCCTTTTTGCTGGCTGCTGCCTACCTCCTTCCCCTCATCCCAGTGTCTGTGACCTTCCAGTGCCCCATTAACCCCCATTTTACATCACATTTACATCTGTGGATTTCTCAAAGACAGGAGCCCACAAAACAGCATGCCAACCCCATATTTAAAATTATTTATTTTCTTTCCTTACAAGACCTCCTTCCTTGTGTGTTCAGACCTCCTTCCTGCCTGATTTCCTTCTTTTCACAGTGTGCAGTGGATTTATGCCTCCCTAGGCACACAGGGGACTGGAGTCCAGCTGTGACATTAGTGGGCTGGTCAGGCTACGTGGCCTTACAGCCACAACCAGTGCTTGACTTAACCACAGCAGCTGCACCTCAAACACCCTCAGAAAGGCTGGCTTGCAGCACAGCCTGTGCTGCTTTTAGACAGCTCCTCTGCCAGCTGCCATCCAAATCCCTGGACTGATGAAATGTTAATGGTTGGTAATTTCCAAGGTTTACAGCAGAAGAAAGGGGCTGGACTATGCAGCCTCCTGTGTCTACGCTGATGAGCTGAATTTTATCCTCCTGTTTTCAGACCTTTCCTGGTGCAGTTGCTGCTCTGCTGAAAAAAGTGAAGAAAGGAGTCAGGTAGAACTGGAAGAGTTTGGACTTTTTGTCTGAGCGATGGTAAAAAGCTCACACAAAACCTCTAGCTCTGTACAGAATGATTTGGGTATGTTTTAAATTTTTTTATTCTTTTACCGCAAGCCCATCTTTGTAACAAAAAGGCTGTTATACAAGGAGGATTTCTTTAAATATAATTTAAATATGTAAAAACACTCATTTTCACTAGTCCATAAAGGGAAAGAGTCATGTTTTGATATTCCCAGAGTTTTCCTGGAAATTCTTACAGAATCTATTCAAACATAACTAAAACTCACAAAGCATTTTGGTTGTCCTACACATCACTTTGACAAACGTGTTTGTGCTTCAAACACCATGGTTGTTACCTGTCAGCTTGTGTGTAAGGGGGATAAAATAAGAGGTTTAGAGCAATCATTTCCCCTTTAACATCTTCTTCTCTTAAAAGAAAATCTTGAGGTGTTTGTCAGCCTAACTTTCGATATTCGCTCTGCCAATGGATCAAACTGCCCTGATAATAAAAAGGAAATAAAATCAAATATATGACAGCTATGGATTTATGTCCTTTCTTGAAAATAATTGAAATACAAAAAAATAACATAGCTGAAGCCTGCAGAAAATGTCCAGTACTCCAATTATTGGAGATAAATTCTACATAGCCTGTAAAATTTTTTTTGAATATGAGTTTATTTTGACATGATCTATCCATTTTCAGCTGCTGGAAAGGAGAAAAAAAAATCACTCCCAAGGCCATTCAAGATAAGTCATAGTTTCCTATCTTTTTTGACTGAAAATACCAATGAAACTTCTTCCAGTTATTCCCCATCTTCCTCTGGTCTCTTCGTATTAGTCTTATCATTTTAGTGCCTCCTTTGATATATAATCCCTTTATGTTGTGCAATGATAAATCAAAATAAAGTGCACCACTGAGCAATTTTATTGTTATTAAAAGGTCAGCAGTAAGAGGGTCACATCCTATCACATATCCTAGAGAATTAATGGGAGGTGCATTAAAAAAAAGGAGGCACCATGCTTCTTGAATATGTTTAAAAGCTACAGCATCCCTACAGCTGGGCTTTGTGATGGATCTTGCAACACAGCGTGGCCCAGGCTGCAAAGGCTGCAGGAAACACGTCCCTGTCCTTTGGAGGGGGCTGCAAATGTCATCTCTGGCTAATGGGAACGCTGAATTAGTGACCAGGTCTGCTCCTGTAGAAGGTGATGTTTCCCCTCTACCTTCCAAGTGATCAGGGCCCATTACACACAACCAGGCTCTGCATTATCCCCACCACAGCCCCCTGTTGCCCTGCCCTGCTGCCTTGGCAGCCAGGGAATGCTGGGGAAGGGTTGTTTTGGGACATTGAAACCTTCTTCAGGAGGCTTATCACCCCCTCTCTCTCACAGCAATGACGTTTGGAAGATGCATTTATTTAGCATTTATTAAGAACTTGTCAATAAGCTCTTCCCGAAAGCGTATTTAAAACACATCATTGTGCCTTTTCCCATAACTTGCATGAATGCAATAGTCTGATCCTGCAAGAACTCAGCATGATGCCCAGGAGAACATCCCTCAGAGTATCAGATTTTATTCCACTCTGTATTTCAGGAGCAGCAATCTGAGCGCTGCCAGGTCAGGGCAGAAGGTGTCCAGCAGCAGCTGAAGACAAAAAAAAAGGGAAGGTAAGAAAATGCACAAGAGGCAACACAGAAGGGAATATGGAAAATGTGTGGTTCCTGATTACCTAAGAAAAAAAAGTTGATTAAACACTCCCTCATAGTGGGGATTGGCAAAAAAAAAGGGTTGTATTTCCTCCCCTGCAGTTGTAAATTGCTTGTTTTGAAAAAACTTTTCAAAATAGAAAAGAAAAATTAAGTTGCTTATGATTGTACATTTTCAGATTTTTACCCAGCTCGTTTAAAAAACAATTTGCTTCTTGTTTGGATGGAAGAACTCACCAGAAATCAATAACCAGACACAAACACTGACAGAATTAACTGCTAAAGCACAGGCAGCAACAGGCAAGTCAAAACCCCCAAATCTCTGAGTGTACTGGGGAGCATGGCACAGGCTCAGACCTCCTGTCCTACCAATTTGGGCAGCGAGAGGTCATCGACCACCCTTGCCTCTCCCCTTGCTCTGCCTGATTTCTGGAGCAAACCAGCTGCCAGATGTGCACACATCCAGCAGATGCCTAGGAC
The DNA here is from genome assembly GCA_037013685.1 of Acridotheres tristis. Classification (NCBI taxonomy): domain Eukaryota; kingdom Metazoa; phylum Chordata; class Aves; order Passeriformes; family Sturnidae; genus Acridotheres; species Acridotheres tristis. The sequence continues at coordinate 30,439,399 of CM072884.1, read as the reverse complement.
CAGCCTCCAGAAACTGCCCAATTTTCAGTGACTTTGCCTGGTTCTCCTGTCCTCTGCCACCAGACGAGGTGCACAGAGCTTCAGGAACTCAGTTTTGTGCAGAGGGGTCCATGCTGGCCTCCAAAGCATGAGGATGTCATGGGCAAGCAGAACAAGCAGAGGAAGAGGAAATTATCAGGGAGGTGGCAGATGCCTCGTCCCCACCGGTGGTGTGTTAGCAAAGCACACGGGCTGTTTGCACAACACAAACACATCACATGGTGTTTGCTCAAAAATGGCTTGGGTGAGCCATTAACACTTCATTAATACGTGATGAAAGGCAAATTTAGAGAGCTCCCCAAAGTGACTGAGAACTCCGAGGGGCCCATAAATGAAATGATAATGTAATGTAAATAAGGCTGCGGAATATAGAGATTGGGAATTAGCATGTGATCTAACAAAAGCAGCTGGATATTACCAGAAATGCATTCCCCATCTTCCCTCCACCTTCCCCAGTTTCGTGCAAATTCCATCTCTAGGGAAAAAAAAAAAAAAAAGAAAAAAGTGGGGGGAGTTGAAATAGAAAAAAATACAGGTTTATATAGATACATCAAATTCTCCCACATTTGCCTTTAGTGGGTTTTTTTCCTTTCCCCTCCTCCCCCCTCCACCCTTCCCTGCTCCCTGGCTATTTCTGTAAAAAAAGCAGGGACAGAAAATACAGCAGTATGCAGAGGACATTTCAAAAATTGGATTTGATGTGTTTCTTTGGACTATTTTGAAACAGCATGGGTCCTTATCTCACTAAATATTTCACAGCTGTGCCACCTGAAATCCCTAGAGGAGTGCCTGTGTTGCTCATTAACTCACTCAGACAGAATTAGCTTGGGTGATATTGTCTGACTTTGGCCAATGACACCAAACACATTTTAGGCAGAGAGTGGATAGCAAGGAGAGAACTCCATTAACATTAATGTCTTTCTAACCATTAAAGAGGCCATTAGCGTTTGTGCTTATTTTTAGTATATTCAGAAAGGACTGAGTGAATCCACTCTCAGCCCAATAAATACATCTCTGCCTGTTATTAGGCATTCATTTTGCTTCAGGATTTTGTTCCAGCCTTGAGGTCACTGTGCCACCAGCCATCCAGGAGAACAGATAGGTTTTCATGCACACTTGAAGCCAAAGCTGTCAGTGATCCTTTTCAGACCTGTCACATACAGTAGAAGCAGCTTCTCCTCCAGCACAAGTGATCAAAGGAGGTGTCCATCCTGTCCACCATTAGGCTCCAAAGTATTGCCATCCATCCCACGAATTGTGATACTCTCCCATTACAGTCAATCCAGAGCAACAGGGCAGTGATCCATCTCATCTCAAGACAGATGGCTACATTAGGGCAGATGCTTCACACTCCAGGATTCACTGTTTCTCTTTGCTGGCTACAGAGGAGGTGAAGCTGAGCTCAGATGGTGGCTGCCTTTGGCTGCCATGAGTCTCTCCCTCACCAACACCTCCTTGGCCGTGTTCATTATCCCACCCAAGGGAACAGACTGGGAGCGTGGCCTCGGAAGATGCCTGTATGGAAAGGAAGAGCTTGAAATATTCTTCAGCAGTAAATCTATTCCCTAAAACCAGTTTTTTAGCAAGTAGCTGGGAGAGATCTTCTTGGAGGCTCCGTGAAGAGTCAAGGAAGCATGGAAAGTTATGTGTCTTTGGGGGGAAAAGAAATTTCTGGCTTTCTAAGGGGATATTAATGACTACCAGATGGTTATGAGACTAGGAAAAACAGACAGTTCAAGGATGCCATAAAGTAGAAGGACTCCTACATCAGGCTACCCATTGCATGAAAATATGAGGTATTCCTCCTTTTGTGAATGGACTCCACCAGCACTGATCTGTTCAGGCCAAGACAAGAAGGTTTATGTCCCTGCCCCAGCCAAGCCCCTGGCTGCTACTCATGTGAGCCTTCACTGATCAGGTCAGTGAGCCCATTTCTCCCACCACCACATTCCTGGAAGCAATTTTTCACAGAAATGCAATGTGAAGTATGTTTTTCATCACTTCTGGCCCTTTACACTCTCATTCCACATCCCTCTGTGTGTTGGCTAATGTGAGAACGGTAGATACTGCCTGTTTCCAAATCTGGGATGGAAGTCTGGGGATTTTTTCATCTTTCTATGAGCCAGTTTGGTTAGCCTTATTATTGCTATTGGCACATGGATCAACAGTCATCAATAGCCAAATGCATAGCATTTGCCATGGCTTCCCTGGGTGGCAAGTCCTAACAACAACAGCCTGCTACTTATTAAGTCAAATGCATCCAGTTTTATATCAATTGACAGATGTCTGATTATTTGGCACACAAACAGGAATTGAATTCCCACGGATGCACGATTATTTTGAAATACATGTTATTCAAAAATCTAGTTACCTTCACAAAAAATGCAAACGTGTACTTCTTCCATGATGAAAAGCAGCTCTTTGCATCCTCAGCTGAACTAAAGTAATTTATTTCCTTGTCTCTGAGGGAAAAAAGAGAAAAAGAAAAGGTCCAGAATCACGTTGAAAGCTTAGCAAGGCCAATTGCTGACTAGCAAACATCTGTCCTGTACCCATGCAAGCCCCACCAGGGAAGTGCAGTCTTCCCAAGTTTTGGAAAGGAGGACGGCAGCGCTGCTGGATCCCCGGCTGGAAGCGATCCACGCTGTACACATGGCTTGGACGCAGAGAGCTGCAGGAGTGCCACTGCAGCTTAGCGCCAGCCAGCGGCTCATGAGTTCATCCATTTTCTCTGCACACACTGCAGGGTTTATAAATCTCCACTTTGAATCCAGAATATTCCTGGGAAACAGATTGCTTATGACAAGTATTTCATTTTTATTATTTTATTATTTTAAATGTAGGAGTTGGGGTTTTTTTTAATGCAACGTGCTTCCATTGTGTTATATATTGCAGAAGACAAATTTCCCAGCTGGTAATTTCCAATCATTTATAACACTGTCGTGAGACTCAGTATTTTTATATCATACCGTATATCTGAAATACATTGGAAAATATAAAATTATATGAAACTGATAATAAATACATCTCAACAGACAGACACATGCATGAGAAAAATTTCTGATTTTCTTCTCTGCCATATTATGTCTTTATGTATTCTCCACGTATCCCTCTCCAAGGCTTTTGCTGAGAGTTTACCACCAGGATACCATCAAAAGTGAACAGCCTGTTCCGAACAGCATCCATTTAATTGCAGAAGCTGTTCTCTCCTAGGCTCAGAAAATCTCGGACTTTCTTCATGTAAGGAGTCATAAAAAAGCCCCTCTATGCCCATTATTTGACATGTCCATGACAGAGAACCAGGCCTGGTTGGAGGGGCAGCAGGCAGCACTGGCAGCTGGGGTGAATTGGCCATGCCCTCACAGATGGGATTTGTGACCCACTGGTGAGCCTACCACACAACTCTCAAAGTTACGTGTCTTCTGATGGCTATCTTGGGGGAGAACTGGCATCATTAGAAGCCCATATCAACCAGCTCTTAGAAACCCATTACAAGCAGAACTGGCTACACAGGAGGCCTCCTCAGTGAGGAACAGAGAAGAAAGGGAGAGGTGTCTTGCTGAGAGCTCTTTACAGCAAGTGTAGGTGCCAAGTCATGTAGCATCCATCTCTCCTGCGATCCCCCAGCCCCTCCCTGACAATAAGGAATACCATCTCAAGGTAAGGGAAGTCCTAATATTCTCATGGGAAACTGAGACACTGAGAGTTCAAATGACTGGCCGAGATCATGTAGGACTAAACTGGACTAAAGTAACTGTGAACCTGGGGGGTCCCCCCACTGCCAATCAGGACATTGCCATCCAGGTGGGAACCACGGGGTTCCACAGACCAAGCTTTGCTCTTAGCCACATTGCTCCCATTGGAAAAGGCACCAGGACAGCTGGAAACAAGCCCTGTGTGACCCATCACAGAGTCAAGCAGCTGCCCAGGACCAGTGGCACTGCATTCACAGCACATGTGTAGTGTCACCATGGAGTACCAGCTGCTGACCAACATCCAGCCCTTTTTCCTTCCACCTGCTGCCCCCATACCCCAGAAAATATCTTCTTTCACCCACATTTTTCTTTTTTTTTGCTTTTTTTTGGGGGGGAGGGGGATGCTGCAAATTGTTCACAGCAGGCATCCCCAGACTCTTCTTGGAGTGGGAAATATTTCCAGATGCTCTTGGAAGCACCTTTGATTCACAGCATGCTTTTTGTTACAGTTAAACAGAGAGAAAAGCATCTCCCTTCCACGAATGTTTTTGTGGGATGGAAAAACTATTCAGAATCCAAGGCAGGGAGAATATCTAACAGAGTTCACTGTTTTCTTGGATTTTACCCTGTTCCAGATGCTCAAATTCCTCTTCCATCAGTTGTCACTGCCTATTTTTCTCCTGTTACTGTAGGGGGAAAAAAATAACATTTAAGTATGAAGCCTCAAAGAGACACTGTTGTGTGTGGCTTGTTTTAGCTCCACCCTGAAAGACCCAAAACAGAAGGTGGGAGGTTTTATAAGCATGTATGATGCATTTAGTAACAAACTCTTTTTACAAAGAGGAGAAGGCAGCAAGATCTTCAGGTCACTGGAAAGTTTTAGGGGTCTTCATGTGAGCAAGCTGACATGCATCAACGGGAGAGCACAGCACATCTTTCAGATGCCAGGGGACCACACCAAGTCAGGCGGCCAAAAAGAGAAGTTTTCCAAACAAGTTCAGAAAATCATGGCTACAGTTGTGGTGCTTTATTTGACTTGACTGTGAAGAGGCCCCCAAACTATGAGAGTAAGCATTTCATGTCGAGACGGCGAGATTCTAGGGATGCAGAAGCCATTTGGGGTGGTTTTGCTAAAGCAGCCAAATTTTGCTCCTATTTTATGGGACTGGCTCAGGGCTTAGGGAGGGTTTCCAGCAGCCACTGACTCTGGGCAGGTGCAGGAGCAGGAGGTGCCTTTAAACGCCACAGTATGCATGGGACACCACATCCTATTAGCAGCTTGTGGTTACATTAAGGAATACAGAGCCAGGTTTTCCCCCTAATTTGCTTTCTAATTTACAGGTCACACTCTTCAGCACAGCAATCCAAGCTGATTTAGAAAGGCTGCTTAGGTGGTTTGCCCTCTTTTTTTGGTACAGCAGATACCACATAGGTCAGGACCTGCACTGGAAGGTGCCATTGGCACCTCCAGGATTAACCGTGGTAGCCTGGATTTGCTGAGCTTCTTGTGGAGCACAATGAGCAAGTGATACAGGCACTTGTGGCATGAGCTTGTTTAAGGAACAGCAGCCTAACACTGGTGAGGTTCAGAGGAGACAGCATGCTTGCAAGATCCTTAATCCCCAGTCTGTGATGTGCCAGGATTTTCTTCCAGCTCCTGCCTCTGCAGTCACACTGCCAAGTGGCCATATAGTTTCCTAATCTTGGACCAGAATTAAACACACCATAAAGATGTCGGCAAAGGGCTTTAACCCACATCCACATAAAAGCCAATACTGCTTGTGAATGCTAAGCAAGCCTACATGGCTGGAGATGGCAGGGCCACAGCTGCTTCCATGAAAAGCCACTGCTCATGTAGCTGCTCATTGCCTGGAAAAAGGCTTCCACATACCCTTTCTACTTAGTACATTAATCCACAAGGTCCATCCACTGTGTGTCCCTGCAATCATGAGCACCCGCAGGAACTTGGAGGTTGGCTCATCACAACTTCCCATACTGCTTAGACTCCAGACACTTGGGATTTTCTGAAAAATGCCATCATGAATCATGTGCTTTTACTGTAATTCAGTTAAGAATGGAAGTATGTTCCTATAAGACATTATTGTTTTCAAGTAAAGCACACGTTATGGTTGTAATTAGCACACAGAGAAAAAATCTGGTCTATGACAAGTGCAGGTGATCATGGTAATAATACCTGCACAGATGCAGTCCCTGGACCATAGCCCAGTCTCAACTCCATTGGTAATAAACCAAGGCAACTTAATGAATTTGATTGAATTTGTTCTATGTAACAGAAAAAAAAGTCCCACTGGATATTTTTAAACATATGTGCATGTGTATGTGCATTTTAGATGGCTTGATAAATCCACAGCTATCTGGATTTGGAAGTAATCTTACCCAGTCTGTAGCCAACATGCTGGAAAAATTACTTTATGGGCAGCAAGAATAATTCTTCTTAGCCATAAATCAAAGCTTTTCAGGAGGGAAAGATGCATCATGGAATTTTTTTTATTCCTCTTCCCAGAAGGTCTTATGTGCAAGGCCACATTAAAAGACATTTTCAAATGAAAACTGAAAATAATTTCAGAAAATAAGACAGCAGAAAGCACATGGGGCTTGGTTTGATGCTAAGGCAATATAGGCTGAAGGAGAATATTACCAGCCATGATTCATCTGATGCAAGAGACTTTGCTTTCAAAAATAAAGCTGCATGGAGGAAGGGTCAAAATTTTACCTGGGATTTAGGATTATGTTATCTACAGTTCTGCAACATGGTGGCAGAGAGAAAAGTCTCCCTGATAGTGCTGATAGCAGGAATTGGAGACTGAGGATTAAGCAGCGGCACAGATAGCAACCAGCTTTCTTCTGTTAGCCTTTCACACTTTGCAAAAAAATTGGAAAAGGATGCCTGCCCATGTGAGGCAGACATAAGCTCTGTGCCCTGTTGATGAGGCACTGGGCAGGAGACAGATAACTACTAAAAGAAGTTGCATTATTATTTAAACCAGGGTGAAGGAATGTCTGAAAGCTTCTAAGAGGGCTGTGGTTTGGAGGACAGCTTCCAAAACCCAGGAAACACAGATGTGAAGAGGAGGTTTAAGCCTTGCCCCAACCCACTCAAACCAAGGGCACTCTCCAGCAGCTCCTGTTGCAAGCTAAGGCTTGAAGTTGTGCTGGAGACGTGGTTGTGGTGAACAGACTTCTGGCTATTGGTATTCCCGGGACAGTGGAGCTGCTCAGCATCCAAGGGCTGCTGATAGCCCAGGGTTTCGTAGCAAAGCCAAATGAGTGGCATTTGCTCCAGTTTAGGAACAGGCCCTCATATCACTCAAACATTTCCGTGCATGCACTGCAATCCCCCTTATGCACCAGAGCCCTCAGATATAAGCAGAGGATCCCTCTGGGGATCCACAGGCTTGAAATCTGCTGTGAATCAGACTGTTTTCCAGGCATTGGTCCACGAGGCAGAGAGTGTGCAGAGGAAAGGCTCCACTCCATATTTTGGCACCATTCAGCCCAAACAGCTCTTTCAAACTCAGAAGATACGCAGACCAGACAAACAATGGAAGGAATTTTGCAAGGAAACAGTATTAAAAAATTCAAAATTCACTTAACCTTGCACAACCAGCAAAGAAAGCGCTGGAAGCCAGCAGTACAAGAAGCATTACCCTGCTTTGAGTGCGAGGGGTTGGACAGGTGACTGCCAGAGGTCCCTTCCAACCTCAACTGCTCCATGAATGAGGGTCAGAACAATGCTTTGAATTTTCTAAGGCTCCTTTCACCAATAAACCAGCCTCACACCTCTTTCCACATGCTAAACTGCACCACACCCCATCAAGACCATTTTTGTGCATTTTAACAACTGCGGAAGAGCTTAAGGCTCTGCTGGGTTGAAAAAACAGACCCAAATCTCACAAGTGAGTGACAAAGGCCCAGCAGAAGAGCCCAGATCTTGCAACACCCAAACTAATGCCATAACCTTGTTTATTAAAGGCTGCTCCCTCCCAGCTGCAATCCCAGGCACAACTGAGCGCTGCGGGTGCGTGTGCTCCTCGCTCGCTAAGATTTGCTCTTCCCACAGCCAGACGAAAAATCCCAGCCAGACCTCGTGATGGGAGACAGATGCGGAGCCACTCCCAACATCCTGCTCTGCCTCACGCACTGTCTACCACATCACCACCTAAATTGGTTCCAGCATCATCCTCGCTGCTGATGAGGTGCAAAGCAGACGAAACGCAGCCAGATCTCGCTGTGCCAGCTGGAAGAGGTGAGCTTTGGTGTACAGCAACAGGCTCAGCTCAAACGGGTGCCATCAGTCAGATCTAGTGCCAGAAGTTCAAAATACCTCTTTACAACACAAGAGGTTGTGTAAAGCAGAGATGAGCCTTGAATTTATCTTCAGTGCTGCATAACATTACCCACTAACATTACAGAAGTAGATAGGAATGTCCAGTTTGAGCAAGAAATTGTTTGAACAGGTGCCAACACATCCCAGACTAACTGGGTAAGAAAGCTGATGTCCATCCACCCTGCTTGCTGCATTCCATGTCTAAATTCATTCCCCATTTAATTGCTCTGCTGCACCAGGGCCAACACGAAGGTGTGTTCTGGCCATCAGAGTCCAAAACAATTATTAGGTTGAGTTGCCCATTCAAAAAGTCAAGCGGAAGAAAGATGGCTGGGGGACTCTTCTTCAGGAGAGTGACAGGAATGGCAACAGAAGGTACATTGTGACCAGTGTGGGCTGGAGCACAGGGCTGGCACAGGCTCTTGGATTAGGGAAGAACATCGCATGAAGAGAGTAGATAGGAAGCAGGGATGGGAGACAGCAGGGAACATGATAGGCATATTTTGGCTGCTTGCAACAGTATTGCAGTGCAGAAGAGAGGCTGGGCTTGGGCCATAGCTCTCAGCAACCTTTGGTCCCTGAGGTAAATGTGGTTGACAACCTCCCTGGCTAAGATGTGCAACAGGGTACTGTTAGATTAATGATTGGACTCAATGAGCTTAGAGATTTTTTCCAATCTTAATGATGCTGTGATTCTGTCACTGAGTTTCCTAATTCTTCTGGCACCGAGCTGCAACAAGAGGAAGCTGATCTGCAGTAAAACACCACGGGCCAGCGTGTGCTCAGCACCAGCAGGAGTCAGAGGTGGCTCAGTGCAGTGCTGGACTCTGCAGGTCCAGCCCTGGGCACAGGACCTTATGGGAGAGCAACTCCCACATTGAGATCAGCCAACAGGAATCTGAAGGCAGAAAGTGCAGCAGCTGCACTGGACTGGACAACTGGATGAAGTTGGAGGAGGTTTTCCAAAAGGAGACAGTAGAGCAGAGCAGAGCTTACAGGACATGATTCCAGCACTGTGTGTAAGGAGTTGGCTGCTGGGATTCTGTTCCTGTCCTGTCCTATGCTGTCATGTGTCTTCTCCAAACTATTCACTGTACATCATCTGCTCAAACATCAGCTTCTTCAGCTGCTGCTCCTCTGGATCCAGCTGTGCTGGGTGAAAGCGTGCAAGCCTTCCAAAACAGGGCTTGGCTGGCCAAGTCTGTGCAGAGGGAGAAAGGTATTCACAAAAAATGTAGTGCTCATGTCAGTTCTGGTATGCTCAGGAATAGGACAACAGCATGAGTCGTTTTGAGCAGTGCACTGAGAGCCAGCATGTACCTCTGGACTGTTTCTCCTGTGCCATCCTCACGGCCAGTCACCCAATGCTGCACCAAAAATCATTAAGTTATATCTCTGGCTTAGCTGGATGCCAATGCAGAACAAAACAAATACCCACGTGCCTGCTTATTTATTGTGTTCTCTGATTTCCTGAACACCTCTCCTCCTTCTCCCTAGCAATAATGCAAGGCACAAATTATCTCCCATCCCCTGACAGCTATTGATTCATGATGCTATCAACAATCCAGAATGACACATACATCTTATTCAATGAGCAAACACTCACCCATGATAGCATTGGCAGCAAGAAGACCCAGATAAATTTTGTGAATAACAAAAACTCATGAGTACTAGAGAATTAATAAGAGTTCTAAAGTACATAAAGTACATAAAGTACTTAAAGAAGACATCCAGATGCTTTCTATACATCCTTAAACTGAATTACTGAGGAACAAGGTATTTTCTCTGTAAATTACTTGCTGTTCTAAGTCATGGATAAAGAAAAAGAGAAATTCACTCTTTGAGAGCAATAATGGACCAGCTCTTTCCTCTGACATGTCCCCAGATAAAGTCCTCCAGAGCATCAGAAGAGCAGTTCTGCTGCTAAGCAACAGGCAGATGCCCAGACAGCTGATGATTTTACCAAATAGATGAGAGCCAAAGATAAAACATGGGCAAAACCAGGAGTAGATTTCTTGTCCCCACGTTTTTTCCCACCCCCAGCAACTTCATTCAGATTTGACAGTCAGCAGGTGTTGTTTCAGATTTTCATCCACATCTCCAGACAAATGGAAACAGAAATCCAACATATTCAGACTCGTGCCACTGACACTTAGACCTAAAGAGAGCTTCTTTACTTGCCAGGGACGAGATGTGTCATTGCAAGCCAAGATCCAAAATTAGAGGGCAGCCTTGGACAGCTTCCTTGGTATGCTCCAAGGAAGCATCTAAGTCTTCATGTCGGGTTAGATTTCCCTTCCCTTGCCAGGTGATTTTTCCTGCACTCAGACAGTCTCATGTGTGAAGGCAGAATGAACTGTGGTGAGACAGCAACAAAATGAGTTGGCAGAGAGTGTGCATTCCCACGTGCCCTGTGTGTCCCTGTGCAGCCAGCTCTCAGGCCAAGGGAGAAGGCTTTAATCCAGGAGATAAAGCATGGCCATAATCCATACAAGTCCCCATACACGAGCTGCATGACTGAATTTTCTTACAGCAGCTTTAATCCAGGGCTTTTCCTCTCCATAGTGCACAAGTAGAACTTTGTGGAGCGTGGTACAAAATCAATATTCACCCAGAGCTGTATCACAGAGAACTCACACTCCATGAATATAAAATGTCTGTGAGGAGTTTAAAACATTCCTAGTGTATAAAATCAGGTATAGGACTAAGCATCCAGAGCTTACTTTTGGAAAACAGGATCTTTGCACACTCTCTTTGGAAGTGAAGGTACAAGCCAGGAGATATCTTCTTATGTAATTCGGAGAAAAGCCCACTCTCTGGGAAACCAGTTCCAATAAATGGGTAATCTAGAGGTTTAAACTGAATCTGATTCCTTTGTAACAGCTCAAACCATATCTCCCCACTTCCTCTGCTGCTTGGCTTGAAGACCCATTGCAATGCAAAAGAACTCCGTTTTTCTGGAGTCAGCAAATACTTTTTAACAGTTTAAGAATCCACCTGAAACACAAAAGCTGGCTTTTCTCTATTTTCTTCAAGTTAGACAAATATCCTTTTGCATGATGGCTTAAACTAATGCTCAGGTGCAGTGCAAAATAAATGCTGCACAGGACCCTTCATTATCTTGTTGACCAAAGAGTTTGGCACTACCTTAGGAGAGCGTTCCTAACCATGGAAATGGTACAGATACATTACTGTTGGACAGAATGGACATGAGAGAAAAGGTGGAGACCTTCTAAGGCCCTCAACCACAATTTCTATTGAAATAGCACACCAGGCAATGTCATTTCATGCTGGTTTTCAGTGTTATGCTATAACCAACACAAGGTTAGTTTGTTGACTGTCATCACTTGAGAAGAAACAAATACATCACAGGTTTTTGGTCATGTGGCCTTAATTTGTTTGAGATGAAAGTTCATTATCATATATAAAAGAAAACATTATGACATTGAAATCATTTTGTCCTAATTTCAGAGCTCCTACATTCAACAAGGAAAGTGAAAACTGTACATTTACTATCCACCTCTAAGCAATTAAGGAGCGCAATGCAATCATCAAACATCTTTTGAACGAGTACAGAAATTGTCCCCTAACCATAGCGCTCATCACACTCCCAATTTTGCATCCTCCTCTTTTGCTAAAGAAAAAAGTGTCAGTTCTTGAGAATGAAGGCATGGAGATAAGACTCCCATCTCAGACTGTGATAACTCACATAAAAAGCCTGAAGAAACAGTTAATGAAATTTTGGCATAACTGAAGTCACGGCCGATAGTGAGCAGATTTGAATTTTGTCATTTAAAGAATCTGACAGGAAGGCCATTAGGTCTTCTGAATAACTCAGGTTTCAGATCTCAAACAACTTAAATCTGTATCGAGCTTCCTGCCTGACAGCACAGGTCTGAAAAAAGTTCCACTTGCTGGTGAAATTTCTCTTTGTTCAAAGTTATAAGCATAAAGGAACAGCAATCCATAGGGCTACTCAGACACACTGTTGATATCTTTACTTTCAGCAGCAATTTCTTCTTTCTCTGAAAAAAACACTGTACTTGATCCCCTCTGCTCAAGGCTTCTGGCTAGGAACAGTGTCTCCACAGTACATGGGATATTTTCTTCTTATTAAGTCTCTGTTTCACCTACCCCAAAATATTACTGCAATTTTCTAACTGGGATTTGCAAAACTTCCTCATGAACATGCCCTGGATTCTCTCCTCATGTTTAACTGCTTAGCTCTTACAGTCTGCATTTTTTATTTTCCTGGAGGTAAGTTGGATGTAATCTCTACCAAGCTCTCACAGCTTTTCAGAAAGCAGCACTGAATGAATGCCTTGAAACTCCCAGAATCTCCCTTGTAAGCTCACACCATTGCAGAGTCCATGTCTTAAAGGTAAGTGGGACATGGTGAAATCTAATTATGCAAAATCTTGCTGTCCTGTGCTGAAATTTTGACTGAATGAGGGACTTGATATAATTCAAAAAATGGTCAGTCAGCCTGGAAAAATGCCCCTCTCTTTCTGAATCTGCAATTTCCCATCCTTACCAAACCCACCACCACCTTGCCCCATGAGATGTATGCAGAGGACCAGAGGGTGCTTAACAGCCACATCTCCTGCTGGACCACTGGGAAACAGAAAGACAACAAAGAGCAAAGTAAAGGATTCAGACACCCACGTTCTTCGTGTGGCATCAAAAGCCGTTCATTTCCCAGGCCAGGAAACCTTCTCCATCTGCAATGCTGCAGAAAAGACAGCAACTGAGAAGGTGTCAAGCTGCAGTGTGCAAATCAAGGACTAGAAGAGGTTTTGCTTTGCTAAGGAATGGTTACATCTCAGCTAGAGACCTGTGTACGTGATCCATGACCTTGTCTTGGATACTCTGCAATTACCCAGAGGAACAAAGCTTTGGAGAAGTCACAAAACATTTAGAAATTCCTAGGTATTGGTATGAGGGAAAGTAAAGGAAATGGGAGTTTATTTTCACTGCAAGAGGCAGAGGGGAGGCAGTGATTTAATTGCCAAATTTGGAAATTATAGAAAGCCTTGAAATTCTTCCTAACAAACCGCTGCACATTAGTGAAACATGGCAGTGTAGAAGTGTGCAATGTGAATGCTGGCGTTGCTTTCCCTGGAAGGAGAATAAACATATGGACCATATTACCAGGGAGATCTAAGGATAGAAAAAAAAGAAAAAATAAAAGAATTTTGAAAAAAAAAAAAAGGTATGAACGAGATCAAGAGGGAATAGGTGAAAAAAACCCAATCATGGTGGGACACCAGCACTTCTCTTTCTCCCTTCTCCAGGGATAGGTTATGCAGCCATACATAAATGTTTTGCTCAGCCTTTTAAAGGCATTTCAAAGCTTTTCTGCCAGCTTGAATTTTAAGCATGATTTGCAACAGTATTTCCCCCACGCGCATCTAAGGGAAGAAAATCTCTTGCCAGTGGATTTTGTGCCTAGTGCCAGATGAAAAGAGCAGCTCTTTGCAGGCTAAGGCTGGAGCTGTCCAGAAGATCTGAAGACCACATTAGACCCTGCTGACTCTGACTTAGCATTGAAAATTTGGCTCAAGAGATGAAAGGGTAGCCAACTCTTTAGATGTTTGCTTCACAGAGGAGAACACCATCCAACACAACATGCAGGGTTACAGACAGCTCTCTGGGGAACTAAGCAATCAAGAAAAGCCTTTGCTAGATCAAGACACCCAGGAATTTGGAGAGCAGGGAAGAGATTAAAAGTAGCTGGTGGAGAAATATTTTCCAGGGAGCCTGGGTCGACAGCAGAGTCTGGCATGGAAGTTCTGGAACCATCAACTACAAAACTTTATTCAAGAGGGATCCCCTGAGAGAAGAAGAACTAGGGCCAGTGTCATGGGATGCATGCAAAATGCATCTCTCCAGCAGCAGCAGTGCCTGCTGGGGACTGAGCCCAGGCTGCTGCAGGCTGGCTCTTCTCCAGAAGCTGGCTGGCCAATTCAGAGCCTGCTAACAGCCTGCTGACATGGGAATAAGAAACTAATGAGGCCTTAACTCCTGTATGACTGCAGGCCAGGGTTTGGCTCAGAGCACAGCTTGGAGCCTGGCCAGGCTACGCAGGAAATCACCGCCCACATTGGAAGGAGGAGGAGGAGGAAGGTGGCAGTGACCGCATGCCATGGTGACACTGCTCTATTTAACAGGGCCCCATCACCAGCTCCAGGCATGGGGCACCAGCATCACCTCCTTGAGCACCTTTTCACTGTGTCTGCATTCAAGCTGCAAGCCCAGTAGTAGCATTTCCTGTGTTTGCTCTTCATTTCTTTCTGGTTTTCCATATTTACAGCATAGCAATGAAGTATGAAAGAGACAAAGGAAAAGCAGCTAACAGAGAGACCAGAAAAGTACAACCTTTGCACAGAAAGCAAAGCAAAAGGCCTGATTTTGCTCATGAAGCAGCTCTTGTGTTTTTCTGCTGAGTGCAAAGAAAGAGCTGGTGCAGTGTGGCTGTTATGTGCTGTATCTTTACCATCAATCACGTTTTAATGAGAGTAAATTGAAATTCCGGGCACATATTAATAATGAATGGATGAATTAACTCTGAGGAACCATCTGATGATGCTTTCACTGGGCTGTGATGTCTATAGGCTAATATCACATTAAGTTACTTTCTGCACATTTACAGGGAAAATTTTGAACTAAAACATTTGTTCCAAGGCCCAGATCTGCAAAGAGATTTACATGCCCGCATTTCAGTTTAAGTGGAATGTTGGAAGCCACAAAATATGGTGACTCACACAAGCCACATATAGTCACCCAGGCATTTCAGCATTCACAGGCACCAGAGTCATTGGAACAGGCTGCCCAGGTGTGTGGTGGAGTCACCATCCTTGGAGTATTCAAAAGGCATGTAAATGTGGCGCTGAGGGACATGGTCCTGGCATTTCTGGGTTAATGGTTAGACTCGACCATCATGGAGTCTTTTCCAGCCTAAACAATTCTACAATTCTATCATTGCCACAAATGTTCCTTCAATGCCTCAATTTTCACCATCAATTCCCATCAGACACACTGCCCCTTAGGTCACACTGCTCAGGTTGTAGCTATTTGACTTGCAATAGCATCACAAAACTTTTGCCTGGAATCTCAGAAAGGCCTGTTACGGCCCAAGTGGGGAGGGAAGTCCCAGCCCAAATCCCAGAACAGATGCTCTGTCACCTCTGCAAGACAGATGTCTTTACTGTTCACTTGGGTAGCAGAAGAGTTTGATTTTCAAAAAAAATAACTCAGGGGCCCTAATGTCTCCTTTCTGCTGTGAATGATGCCTGGCTCCAGTAAGTCAGAGCAGACATCAGGAGTTGTCAGGATAAACATCAGAAATCCCCTAAAACCCCTCAGCTGCATTCTCTGGAAGTGCAACCCACCATTAACATCACTTAAAATTCCAGTTTATCAAACCTTGGCTTCTCACTCTGGATATTCCCAGCTCATTTCCCTCCAGGGTAGCCAAAAAAGTGGCTACTATAGCTGGTAAAAACAGTTTGGCTGGATCTGCAAGTACCACAGCACACGATGTTTACTCTGTTTGTCCAGGGGATGCTTGTTCATTTGAGGATTTTGGGAACATCTTCCTTTGCAAAGCCCAGGACACAATTCCTGTTTAAGTGCTGAGATTTTCCAGTGCAGAGTTATTAAAGAGGTCTGTTACACAGAAAATAAGAGATTACATAAAATCCTGGAGACGGATGGCTTTAGTGGACTTGCGTCATGTGTAAGTTCCTAAAGAGCTCCTTGGCCAAGGCAACCAAAAATCATCCACTACACCCAAGTAGTTTACTTGAATTCACCACTCTTTTCTCCCAGTGCCTGTTGATGACATGGAGAAATTAATGTTATTGGGAGCTGAGGTAGGAGGAGGTTCTGAGCTTTCTCACAGCAGTGTTGGACCTCCATGTCTCCACCAGCCCTAGGCACCACTGAAGTGCATCTCCTCTCTCTCCTCTCACCCCATCACAACACGACCTCTTCATGCTTCATTGCAGAGGAGGCTTTACAGAGGGGTCTCTGCACTTTGCCACTGCTCCTTAACGAGGAGCTCTGCAGGGACATGGTCCTTCCCCTTTCCCCTCTCAGCAAGGCACTGTCTGGGGACATTCTCTCCCCAGATCTGTTTCTGATCGATACAAGCCTCCAAACCCACACATCCACCCTTTAGAGCAGCTCCAAAAACAGAGGCACGTAACATTCAGTTTCTTATACCGTGCTGCCGACTCTCTTCAACACTCTCCAGTTTTACAGGCAAAAACTTTCCTTATGCCGAGCAGACCAACCACTGCTGGTTCAGACATGTGGATCACAAACAGCTTTTTCCTCCAACTCACAGCATAGCTGGAAGAAGAGACCAGACTTCTTCTCCATCTTATTTTACCTTTATCATAAGCTTATCTTTCACCCCCATCCTAATATCCGCAATCCCTTCCTTCCCACCGTGTTTTTTTTTACCAGGAGCCTGTCGACATGCCTCCTGAACTTATTTATAGCATGGCTTCAGCCACCTCACATGTTAACCTATTCCATGTGTTTATTCTCCTTTGTGTGAAAAGGGGCTCTGCCAGCTCTCCTTTATCCCTGTGGCCTTTTATTTTCAGGTGGTGGCCCCAGCTGCTCAGCCCTTCACATGAGACCCATTTTTTTTCTCCAGTGAACAAAAGAGCAGCTCAGGAGGGGTCCAGGGTGATGGCAGACATGCCAGCTCTGCACCAGACCTAGCAAAGACTGATACACCCTCCATAAGTTGCACAGCCAGTTTTACATCCAAATGGGATGAAAGTGGACTAGCTAGCCTGTATCCAGAGAGATAGAGACTGGGAAGCAGCTCTCACCAAGGATTTATCCTTGGATTTTCCTTCAATGAACTCCCAGCATTGTTTGAAAACTCTATTCTTAACTTATCATCTGTTGGCTCATCCCTGTGGCTACTGTGATCCAACCTCCCAAACAGCTCCAAAGCCACTGTTTATTTCTGGTGTCCCACAGCTGGCCAGTGCCCCCAGCACACTTTCTCCCACCCCAAATCTCAGGGACCAGCTTACCAAAAGCAGCCAGGTTTGGATGGCACTTCCTGCAGCTGCAGTTCCAAGTGCCTGAACCTTCATATCCATCCAAAGTGAAACATGAGCACACCCAGGCACCACCACTCAAACGACTGGAAGCAAATTATACAATGAGTTCAGCCACTATTTTAAGGAAAAAATTTTCTATGATGTGGGTGATAAAACATATGCATAGGTCACCAGGAGATATGGTGGATGCCTTGCCCTGGAAGTGTTCAGCACTAGGCTGGACAGGACTTTGAGCAACCTGATCTAATGGAAGCTGTCCCTGCTCATTGCAGGGCAGTTGGGCTAGCTGACATTTAAAGGTCTTTTCCAACCCAAACCATTCTATGATTTGCCCAGCTCCCCAGTTCATTTAACTTGCTAACAGAGACGGCTGCTAAACTTCTCACATTTATTCCTCAGAGCCAGAGCGGCTGTGTGGCAGGTGTAATTTGCACACAGGGCCCCATAAAAAAGCCACCGTAGTGGCACATCTGCCCTTCTCACCTTGCCTGCAAGCCCAGCTGCAGCCAGCCAGAGTTCTGCTCTGCAGAGCAGCCCCCAATGTGCCATAAATGTGTGGAATAATGGCTTTCCTGGGGGACCATCAGAGATTGCAGCTGGCAGTGAGAGCCCAAGGGGCAACATCAGAGACACAACAGGTCCATACTCAGCATCAGGGCAATTTTAGAGCTGCTAAAAGCAAGCTGAAACAGCAATGGATCTCTCCTTACTGACTCACTTTCTTTCTTAGCAGCTTTTTCCAGCCCTCTGCATGGGGCACTCTGGTTTTTCCTCCTCCTGACTTGCAAGGAACATGTTGGTGGAACTCCTTGGCGTTTGCATTCCTCATGCCCTAAAGCCAGCCTGCTGTAAACCCCACATCTCACAGCCAGATTTTCCTCCCCGACTGCTCCAGCAGCTGCTCTCTCTTTTTTTTTTTACTGTGACAGCTTTTGATCCTTTCAGTGGACAACAATGAAACAGTCTGTGTGTTTTCAGCCTCATAGCATCCCTTCCCCATCGATTGCAAAGACCTTGAGAGCACACTGTGACCAATACCCTGTTCTTCTCATTTTCCAAAGAGAAACGTTTTCAGCACTAAACTTCCTAGCCTTGTTGTTTCTTACGTAAAATGAACTAACAAACAACTCCTCCCACCAAAAAAAAAAAAACCAACAACAACAACAAAAACCCCAAACAATCAAAAACGAAATAATAAAAGTAATTTTTGGCCACCAGAAAGCATCAAAACAGGCTTATGTTCCCCCTGCTTTCTTCTTTGCTCCTTTTTTCAGGTCAGCTTTAGACAGAAAAAAAACCTCAGGCTGACAGTGATATCTCTAAGGCAATTCAAGGGTCTCCCCTAGGAAGCAGCAGGAGTCTCATTATTTTATATTCTCCCGGACAGAATACTAAATTTGGGGGAAAGCCTGCCCCAGCCATAGCAATAAGAAAAGAAACTTTCCAAATTGCTCTCCAGAGCCCTGAGATTCCTGTTTCATTACCTCGGCATGAGCAGTCCCAGGTGTCTTTTTTAATCCCTGTTGATCAACAGGGGCAACGCTCGGCACGTCTCTGGCCAAAGGCTCATTCAATATTATGAGCAAGCTTTAATATGAGCACGGGGAAGGGAAAAATACACACTCTGCGAATTCACTTCACCTTTTCTGTTGTAAAACATGCTGGATTTTAATGATTTCTATGTACCAGAAACCTCAGATTAGCTTCAAAGCCTTTAGTTGTAATTTTGTTTATTTTTTTCACTGTGCAACAAAAAAACCCAAAACAAACAAAAACCCCACAACCAAACAAAAAACTCAACAAACTAACAAACCAAACAAAATTAAAAAAAAAAAAATAATAAAAAGAAAAAAAATAAAAACACAACCCTGCTTAAGCCCGAACACAGAAAAGATTGCAAAGTCTCATTTTTGTGGAAAACTGCCATGCCGGCAAGGGTAGAAAGAGATCGTTCAGCTACAGAGAGGTGGTGGTGAGGAATCAGATCCAAGTACATCTGCAGATAAATATTTCATGCCCTTTCCGAATAGCTGGGTGGGAGCAGGCGAGCCCGTGAGAGCCCTGCGCTGTGCGAGGCTGCCACCTCCTGGAGTCAGCAGCCCTGGCGCCAGGGCATCCACCACACACTGTCCTGGATTTGGTATTTTAACCCAGAAATAATCACCTCACAGGGAACGTGAACTGGTGTCACCATCTGCAGCTTTTATGGAGGGTGAAGAGGTTTTCTAAGAAGTTGGTTTGGAGTTTAAACATGCAGGTGTGGAGCAGAGAAGGTGGATGTGCTTGGTAGCACCTGAAAGAGTGGCACAGGGAGCTGGGGAAGGCAGCATTTCATCAGGAAAGCCGCACGTTTTCCCATTTACATGTTTCCTCCCGTTCTGGCTCCACCAGCCCACAGTCAGTGCCATCTGCTCTGTCCCTTCTCCTGCAGCCACCCAGTGGCACCACGGAGGTGGACACAGAGAGTCCAACCCAGGTTTTGCTGGGTGAGCAGTGGTCTGTGAGAGCAGGGAGATGAGAGCTGTGACTGTGCAGCTCATGGCATCTTCTGGGTGTTCTGACTCCATCCACACACATCAGAATAGCTCTGTGTGGGAGTAGGGATTGATTGCAGCCACTGTTTATGGGGACAGGACCACTCTGGGTGCTCCTGCCAGTCTTACGCAATGGGAGAGTTTTGGGTCTGGGCACGGTGGTGCTACCCTTGGTAGAGGGCAGGCTGGATGCTGATGTGTTTTAGGAGCATAAAGGTATTGATTTACTGCAGGAAAAAAGTCCCCTGCTCTGCACATGAACAAGCACTAAAGGGAAGCAACCCGAGCCCAAAACCAGAAGAGGAAGATTTTGTCAAGTGGACTCCCTCCCGTTTGTCACAGCCACGTTGTCTTACCACACACTGGACACAAAGGTGGCAAAAGCCTTTGTCAGGACATAAAAGCAACCGCATCCCTTAATGCTAAGGACAGAAAAACTCACAGGCCCCACGTGTCCTAATAAAGTAGGGAAAAGCCTGAGTTGCTCACCTGTAGGCTGTTGGCTGCTGCCAGGCTCTCTTGCATAGGGAGAACCTGAATAGGATGCTGTAAGGAGTCAGCCTGGAAATGATAGCATGAAATACCCCCCAGATACTGCAAAGTTTCTGCCTTCTTCCAAGGAGTTTTACTTACCAGGAGCAAACCCCATAATCGCTCTGAAACTGCTAGCAGCTCTCTGGGTTTCCAAGAGAGGAATTAAAAACAAATTAGAGGTAATGATCTTTTAAATTGCTTCTGAATCTACTCTGTGGTTGACAGTTTTGGTAGATTTGGACAACCAAATAAACAGGGCCCAGGGCATGCAGAAGGATGACATGGGGTTTAGGAATATTTTCAAGCTTCCCGTTGAATATTAGGTGTGATGCAATGACCCCTTCTTATTGAAAACAGTGGTAAGAAACTCAATGAAAGCCAAAGCCAAGAACCTGACTCATCCTGGAGAAAGGCTGTTTCCCCTATGTGAACTGTGTCAGTGGAGCATTAATTGATTTCTCTTGTTAGTTACTTCTTCTCTTCTTCTAGAACAGATACATACAGTTATTCTTCTATTTTTAGTTACTCCAGACCTAAATAGGTCTGCAGATAGAGAGACAGGGTGATGGGAACTAAGGGTCTCTTCAGTACTCTCCATCTTTTTCTGCACTGTAATGCCGTGTTGGTTGTCAAGGTTCACAAGAATGAGTACTTACAGGACTTAGGACTGAGTTTCAGAAGGGGTAAATGTGCTACACACTCTCCTAGGATGGAGTGGGCTGTGTTTGGCAGTTCAGATGAATGTCAGCAGGGGCACCCTGCACCAAAATGCCATGAGTTCAGTTCTGAATGTCAAAGACAAGGTGGTGGGGCACACCTTGCTGTTAACAGATGGCTGAGACTTATCTGTATAAATTAATTTACTAATCAAAATCAACGGTTTATGTGTTTTGGAAGGTGAAAGCAGCAGAAGTCAGTATTTAGAAGCAGGACAGGATGAACCCTAAGCCACTTAGCACAAACTTGTTTGCAATGTCCTACTAATCCCCTCCTATCCTGTCTTCATTACCCTCGTGTACACTGCACCTGTGCAACTGATAACACAGCAGTGTTTGGGAAGCAGATTTCAGACAGCCCCCCTTCCCCACTGAGGGACCCCATCCAGCACTGTTCTAAAGCAGCTTTTTGTATCTCATTGGAAGCTTTTTTTCCTCCAAGCTTTTAGAGGAATAAAGCAAGCCAACCTCCTGGGAAATGTGGTCTTTGCCAACATCTCCAGAGGTCACCTCTGCTCAGAGTCTGGAATGTCCTGATCACAGCCAAGCACTGTCCTCATGCACAGAAGTCATCAGCTTTTCCAGGTCATCCCTGATGGCAGCTCTTCTGGGCACTTCTATGAGTGGATCTACCTGCCTGAAAATCATACCACAAGCAGCATAGCTATGACAGGGCTGGGATGTTTCATGCATTTAGGTTTCCTGCAGCTGGTCCTCAAAGCACAGGGATGTTCCCCTCGGTGTTTAAGAGGCCTTTGAACTATGCCCTCAATAACATGCTTTAACTTGGTCAGCCTTAAGCAGTCAGACAGAGGGACTTGGAGGATTCCTGTAGGTCTCTTCCAAATGAAATATTCTATTTTATTCTGTGTCACCCTGCAGCACCCAGAACACAGCTCCAGGATTGTGCCCATAAGCGCCTTGTGAAGCCCATGGCCACCTTGAACCTGATCTTGCCACACTCCTGTTAAATGCAGACATATGTTTCTGTGCAGGGTCAGTCCTGAGGATAAGCCCAAGGGCTAGTAAAGATAATGATCACACACTGCTCCCTGCTTTGCTGGTCCCATTTGCCCAGCTGAGATGGGAACAAAGATTCCTAACAGTTTCTTACATGAAAAGGAGGGCTGCAGCATCCTGTTACAATCTCACCAGTCTCCTTTTTTTCACTAACAAAAACTATGATTTTAAGGCTTACTTTTAATGGAGAGTCAGTAACAGACATAAAATCATGTTACTTCGTTTTGCATGGCAAATAACCTGGGGAAAACACCATTTGACTTAAGCCCCTTCAGCCTGCCTTGTTAAGCATTCAGACCTGATTTAAAATACCTTGTTTTAACAAAGAAGAGCAACATCCCAAGGCATTGCTGGGCCAAATGCTGCACCAGACCTTGCTCCAGACAGGTGTCACTCAATTCCTACTGCAGCCCACAAGGCTTAGGTTGCCATCTCAAGGAAATTGCACTGCCATGCAAGCAATGTCAGAGTAAGAAAAAGCAGATTACTTCCAGGAGTTAATCTTCCTATTTTCCTCTATGAAAATTCATCTTTCCACTCAATAGAACCAGGGCATAAGGCCTCTATGCTCCCCACAGCCTGGACAAAGGTTTTGTGCATCCCATCCTCTGGCAGGAGTGTAGCACTTTCCCTGGGCAGGCCAGGATTAATATAAAACGGTTAACTTAACTAGCAACATATGTCTGCCTCTTTTTTCCCACTGCCATTTAATCTCTCTTATCCACTGACCATGCAAGCCTCCTGTAATCACTGCAGAGTAATTATGTGATTATTCCAGCCCTCTAAATTACAGCTGCAGCTTGGACCCCAGCAATTGCGGGTGATGCAGCAAGGCTGACTTTCTCAACTGCTAGTTAATTACAATCAGACAGAACAAAAACAAAAAAAACAAAAACAAAACAAAAAACTCCCAAACGAATCACACAATAATAAAAACTAACCTACACAATAATAATAATAAAAAAAATAAAACAATCTGCCAGAAAATGCAACTTCTGCAGAGACTTTTAACCTCAATCTTTCTCATCACAAGGAAGATTAGAGTGGGAGCCATTAATAAGATGGCAATTTATGCTAATTTATCAGCATCTAAGCCCAAGAGCCTTAATAAAACTAGCTAAAAGGAACTTTATGATAAACAAAGGCAATTATGTTGTTGCTGTTATTACAGTGGCATTTCAAATCCCGTTACGCTGGAGTTTATTGTCAAAATGGCTTGGGCAAGTTCTGGTTTCTTGGAAGGTGTCCCTGCTTGTGGCAGTGAGGCTGGAACAAGATGGTCTTTAAAATCCCTTCCAATCCAAAGCATTCTATGATCCTTTGAAATGAGGCTTTTAAAAAGAAAAGATGAACTGTAAAAAGATCAAGCTGCAGTCTCTTTTCTTGCCTTTATGACCCTTTCCTGAGTATGACTTTCCTCCAGTGTCAAGGTCTTTTCAGTGGCATTAAACTGGTGCTGAGGTTTTTCTTCAATGCAGGGATGGGAACACAGATCCCAAGGCAACTGGAGGTACAGAAGGAGGAGAATATCCCCAAAAGTTGCAGGATTTTTTTGTTTGTTTGTTTTACGGTTTTTTATAGGATTTGAAATTTCTGATGAGAATTCCCAAAATGTAATGGCCTTTCAACTGGTTAAAAAATAGTAAAACGTAAGAAATCTGAGGAGATTTTTAATCATTTCACTGACTATGGCTTGAGTGAGAAATATCCATGAATGTTCTTTCTGAATCTGGCAAGTTTCAGTCACATTCAGCCGACGTGTCCCAAGCTGCCCTTCCCCTGCACAATGACATTCCCAGCCTGGGGAAAAGGAGTTGGGCAGAAAGCTGGAAGGATCATGAATGAAATGAAAAGGGGAAGGAAGACACTTTCCCCAAGGAGCATGTTAAGAGTCTACAGATGAGCTCTATCAGAACTGGAAAAGATAAAGTTCTAAATCCATGATGATCTAAACCCCACTGAAATGAGTGGAGAAACACCTGAGGAGCACAGATGATGTCTTGACTCTGATGTAGAACCACACGCTACTGCACCTGGGTTGAGCTGTGTCTACAGTGGATGTAAATCCTCTGGGAGTGTAAATCCCCATTACCTGCAGGATTTGATCTAGCACTTCTGTCTGGACTTTGCTTTCCTCCTTTCCATTCAAGCTCATCCCTCTGTGCTGCGATATAACTTGAATGCAGGTCTTCCATCACACTTAAATTTATCTACCAGGGATAAATTTTCTATGCTCTCCAGCTACTCCTGGGATCATTCAGGGCTCACAAAGGGACAATGAACTGGAAGTGTGACCCAATCTGTAACTGATGCCATTGGCAAATTCAGAGCCATGTTGGGGACTGAATTCCTGTAAGAGGCCGTTTTAAGAAATAAATCATTTTGGATAAAATGCCTCATGGTGGTAATGAGCAGAGCCCTGAAGAATGGCAAACAAGTTCATGTGTACAAATACCCATGGGCCGCTGAGATTTTCCCCACAGTGCCTCGAAGAGACAATGTTATTTTTTTGCAATGTGGCATCACAGGGTGATAAAAATAAAAGGAAGAGCAAAGAAACCTCAAAACTGGTGATAAATTGCAAAATAAACTGGTTTTCCAGCAACCAATAGAGGGAGAAGAATATCCTCCATCTCCAGAGGGAAGATGGAGAATGGCAAAGATGCACTTTACAACCCATTCTGCTGGTGGAGACTAGGGGTCTGCTGACATTAATTTTACACGTTCCCTTCTCTTCCCTCAAAAGAAAATTGAGCAAACCACTATGATTTAAGAAATGATAGCCCAGCAGACTTGCACTGCAGGCAACCTTCATCAAACATTAGCCTCTTGGCTGCACTGCAGAGCAGTCAGTTTTCAGTCTGGTTTAGAAGATCCTTATTTTATCACTTGCTGTTTATGATCAGAATATTTCATCTATTTTCACAAAAACCTGTAAAACTTCTTATTCAACTGAAAATAGCAGGAGTTTCCCAGTCATATTTGGGAAATAGTCATTAAAGTTCAGAAAGACTTTGCTACTGGCATCATTTTTTAAAAGAGATTAGAATTGATTTTGCTAAACCACACTTCAAAAAATAAGAGAGGAAAAGCTTCAGTAATTCTTCTAATCTGGTTTCGTTTGCTCCATACTACTTTGTGAAGTGTTAGTGTCCGAATTCATGTGAAGGAGAAGCAACAGCAGCAGTTAATAATTTCATGTATATACCATATTTGGGCTACAGAGTTCAAGGACCTGAGGAAATGGAGGAACATCAATGAACCAGCCAGCCAAAGATAACATGAATCACTAGTACAAATGGTAATGAAAAGCAAATCTTCTGGTCTGCCAAGACTCCTGTGAGCCATTGGCAGTGCCTCCACTGGAGGTTATAGCCAAAGGAAAGTCTTAAATATTCATGAGATGAGCAAGTGGTTCAGAAATGCTCCTGGCCTTCTATCAGGATGAGAAGGGAAAAAAAACAAACCAGCAAACACCTTTAATGGATTACCTACACCAAGGAGTTAAGCATTCTCAGGACCATAGCCAAGCCCTCCTTGCATTTACAGTCTGGGCTGCTGCTGTGTCCCTCTCACAGCTGTGACACAGCTGTGGTAGTACTCATCCAAGCTGTGGGCAACCCAGCTTCTGCCCTGCCTCTGCCCAAATTTGGGCATCCCCATGGTGATTCCAGACACCTGTGTTTTGGATGATATGTAGCTGGGGATAATCCCACTTCTCCTGATTTTACCTGGTGAAAAAAATGACTGCAACAGTTGAAACACAGAAGCCAGAAGTTATGAAGAGTCCAGAATCATCTGAAGAGGGTTGACCTTGGGGTCTCAGCTGTAAAGACTGAGATGCAAAAGAGAAGTGTTGGCTGAAGCAGTTCCAAGAGCTCTGAGCTCCTTTTCTCACTGGGAACTCCCTCAGTGCAGAATAAACAACATTTTTGCTTGGGCCATATGTTGCGATGCCCCTCATAAAACAAGCTCAGCAAGATACCTGGGACAATGGATTATAACAGCCATGAATCCAAATGCAAAACCTGCTGCAAGAGGAATCAAATTAGTCTTTCTTCTTCAGGAGAGGTGCTCCAAGCACCACGTGGTGGAGGTAGGGATCCTCTATTCCTTCAGCCCTGTGTGGAGCTCAGAGTGGAGCAAATCCAGCACAAGCCAGATATACATAGTCCATATCATCGCTCAGCCTTAGCTCACACTTATTACCTGTAATACTGGAGACCTTTAGGCCAGGGTCAGATTTTGGGTGTTAGAGAAGGTTAAGTGGCAAAAAATAAGTTTGCAAAGTACACAGCTACCTGCAGAAAGAGAAGCAGCCAAGCAGGACAGAAGGGGGATCTCTATTTTGGATCCAGTACCTGCAGGGCAGTTATGTCCTTCAGTGAACATCGCCTGTGGTATTTTAGGCACCTCCAGAGAATACTATCTCTAACTAAATGACTTTTTAATCAGGCCCAAGCACTGCTACCCTTGTCCTAAGGGCAGAGGCAAGGATGCTGTTGGGAGCTCCATTATCTTTTTGTGCTCAGCTCACGCTGCTCTGTTTAAGAGATTAATGAGACACATATTCTCAATCAAGAAGCTATTTCAGAAGCTCTTATTTCCAATCATCTGTACAGTCCAGCTAGGAGCATCATCTGCCCTTCTTTTGGTTGGGAGTTTCAGCAAAACATTTTATGGATATTTATTTCCCAGCGTAGGATTTGCACATTGATGGACTGAATATTGATGGTGCTGAAGCCAGGTACCCATGCAGATCTAATGGTGCATGGAGTGTGCTGAACTCTTATTTTTGCAACAATATTTTGGGGTAGGAAGGTGCAGAGATGAGCATACTCAGGCTTTTTCCTTGAATGATGGGATGTATTTTGCATTTGAAGAACATATTGTCCAGGGGTGAATAGCAAGGAGGTGAGTAACACCTGGCTGTAGACAAGTGAAGATCCACAGATGGTGGATCTTAGACAGGCTGAACTCCTCCAGATGAATATAAGAGGACTTATCTCACTAAACAAGGTATTACTCTATTTCAAGAATTCATAATTTGTGTCTTGTGGGCCTCACCTTGTCCATATCATTCTGCCACGTTATGTCTGCCTCCAACATGAATTCCTGGGAAGTCTTCTAGTCCCCATGGAGCTCAGCATCAAGCCGTAGCAGAAAGATGCAAGGGGAGACCACACGAGCAGCCAATTTCTGTCCTCTGGCTGTTTTAAAGGTAAAACAACTGGAAACACTTCAACTTGAGACACTCAAAGTCAAGTTACATGACTTGCAAACAGAAGACAGGAAGCCAGAGGCCATGTCCTGTTCTGTCACCAGCCTGGGATGCTCGAAGGGAAAGGTTTTGGCCATGGTTTTCATGGAGGAAGAATCGAGACACTGGCTCAGGTTCCCATCAGGATGGCAGCCTGAGCTGAACATGCAGTAGAAAAGTCAAGTCATAGGAATGACATTTAACTGACTCCGGAAGCCTGCCGGTTCCTTTTCGGGCATCTCTGGTCAGTATCACCTTGTTTTTTGTTCTGGAAATCAATATCCTCATAACACAACTCCCTGTTTTTCAGCCGTAAATTAGCTCACATTGCAATTTGTATTACAGCACTTAGGAAATAAAATACACATTCAGCTCCATTTTAACTGTTTTAACAGCACTCAGTCGGTCTCTCAGGAGCTTCCAGAAGCACTGTGTATGCTGGCTGCTCTTCTAAGAGGCCCATCCATCTCTGTCCCTCTGCTCATTCTTTTACAGCTCTGCAACGTTCTCATTTTTTCCTTTACTTTTTAGGGCTATTTTGACAGGTTTCATAACCCTATTCCTCTTACTCAGAATGGTTTGCAAGTGCACTCTGATTCTTCCACAAATGTTCCTCCAGTGTTTGTATCTCCCTGGTCCTCTGTGGTAACAATGAGTACACCAGCTGCAGGGTCTTGAACCCCTGGGTCTTCCTCACCAGATTTTGGGGTCCACTGTGCAGACACCTACCTTTGCTGATATCCTCTATCACATTTTTTGTATGGCTCAAGGCAGGGAGAAATTTAAACTCAGGAGCAACTACAAATCGTTTGAAGTCTTGTCTATTGAACCAGAGGGTTCTTTTTGCTTTTAATTATTGCTGGGATCCTACATCTGGCAAATATCAGACTAACATGACTGATGATGGATTCAGTGCTAGTTTTTCCACTAAAGCAATTAGTGTTAGGATGAGTATGCTAAAGCTGAGAAATAGTCACTCTTGTGTCATGTACATGTGGTCCACGGCCTCAAGTCCTGATTTATTAGCACAAGTTTTTGTTTCACTGCAGTTTTCAGCACATTTCACACATTTCAAGATCTTGTCTGTGTTCACTTTGCATTTTTTTGCTCTGAATAGTTCTTTTTATACCCTTCTTTAGGCTCTTCAAAGTACATCCACTTACACTTCCTGTATTTTTCTGAAGCATTTCAAATAATGTAGCACCTCTGAAGCCAATGAGGTTGTCCTCATGGCTTGTCATGAATTGCCACTTCAACACTTCAGGTGGAAGTGGAAGTATTGGTTACACGTGTGATTCTCTGGCCGGTGCACTGTCACAACCATGGTGGCTTTCACTGATGTGTCACATTCAGCTGCAGCTTCTGTAAATTTATTCCACGTTGAAACTGGATAATTCTTTTTGGTCAAACATGCATGCATTATACTGTTCCCTGTATCATTTTCAAGTACAGCCTCATGAAATACTCTCAGGAGTGTATCTTTTATCAGTAGTGGTTTTCTTGGTTTATTTTCTACTTCAAATACTACAACTGACATTGGAATTGCATCCTCTATTACAGGAGTGACAACAGTCAGTCCCTTCAGTGTCATGGATATACAGTAACCAAAGTCAGGTTTTTGCCACAAGATTTTAATCAATACATTAAATTTCTCATCAAAAACCCTAGTACCACACACTCTTACACAGATAAATTCAAGGTCTGTAAGTCCAATACACAAGAATTTTTCACCAAATTCCAGGTTCACATAAGAAATGCCTTGTCAGGGCAGACTAAAGGTCTAGCTGGACCACACCCTTTTTAACTCAAACTTTTTGCACCAGCAATATTGTATGGCAAGCATTTCAGCACTTCACTTCCTCGCTGTGGAAAGAAATAAAGCCTTGTGCATCTTGGGAACATGCCTCCTTTTAAGTTCATTTTAAGCAGTAATATATTCCCATCATTCCAGTGCAATGATTTTTACATTGGAAACCACAATTAGCTATTCCCTGTTTAGCTTCTCCTTGTCACTCACGATTTTATAGATTCCTGTCTCCTCAGCTGTATGTACAGCAACCAAGCCATATCTTTCCTTATCCTTGCTATTCTCCTTTCTGCCATTCCCACTTCTAGTAGATTGGTTTTGAGACAGGGGAAGCAGAACTGCACAAAATCTCTTTGAGGGTTTTGTACAACAGCACGATGGTATCTTGTGGTTTGATCTGTATTGTTTTCCTAACAGTTCCAAAGACCCAATTTGGGGATTTTTTGACAGCTCTTGTTCATCGAGGTGCTGCTTTCTTTAGAAATTTTTATTACCATCTCAGCCATGAGAGGTGACAGTCAGCTCAGAGCCTCTCTGTATAGGTACAATTAGAACTGGGGTTTTTTTCTTAGTGCATCACTTTACAATCCTACACTTTAACAACAATTGTTGTACCACACAAGCCAGAGAGACCTCAAGACATACAAGACACTGTACAAGAGGAGCTGCAAAAACTCCTCTGCTCCCCAGCCATGCGACACACAATGACATTCTGCAATATGAAAATCCTTTCCTGATAACACTCAAGTGAATCTGCCACCCCTGGAATCTGGAGGAAGAGGCTGGCATTCCACAGTAGCCCCATGTTTTTCCTTTGAGAAAACCTGTTGTGTGAGATTAGGCCCTGAAAGGTAAAGTCTTGGCAGATGTAAAAGAAGATCTACCCATGGGCATCACCAAATGTCTCCTATTGTTTGTGTCTTCTGCACCTCCCGTTTGCTTCTTTGGCAGCCAGTGCAGTTTGCATTTTAGTCCTTTCTCTAAAGCCCCTTTTCCTCTTAGCTATAACCTATATTTACCTCCTGGTGCTTTCCATCACCTTGTGGTAAGTCGCTGATCAATTTTTTAGCCTTTGCAGCAGGAAATTTGATTTCAATAAGGTAAGTAACATCACAGATATATTTATCTGAAATTTCAGAGGAATGTTTGAGAAATAAATTAATGGATATCTGGAATTTTAAATTTTTTCAATCTTTTTAAATATCTAATAAACAATATATTCTTTATCATTACATGTGACATAAACATTTTGGTGGTGCTATTAAATTCTTTACTTCCCAACAGTGACAAATACACTCCACACATACAATAGCGCTGCATACAAAGGTGCCTGCGCATGTTTTATCTTTATAAATACTGATAAAATAGGTAGGGAAATTACAGACTTGAAAATAAAAAGCATCAATATTTTTGACTTGCAAAAAAAGAGAAAGGTTGCATCCTCTTATATTGTTTTGCAGACATAGAAGAAAATCTTCACCATTCAGGAGGAAAGATCTGGGAAAAAGGCTTTGTTATCTATATATTCACTATAATTCAGTATAACAAAGTACTGTGAAGTACAAGTAGTAAAGTCTAAAAACTGTGGAAATCATTGCTGCTAATACTATACCATTTGATCTATATTTATATCACTGGGAATATTTATTAGTAAAAGGTAGAAGTGCAGTAGCAATAATATAATACTTACTCTAAAAATGTCCAGGTTTCATTCTGAATGCTATATTTCACATACAGCACATTTTCTGCATTTCCCCAAATTTTTATGTTTTCTACGTTAGCTCTCAGAAAGGGGAAAAAAAAGCAGGCAGAGGAGAAACTCAAAAAGTCAGGGTGTTTTTACAGGTTTTCCCACCTCTTCTGGAACCACAGAACAGAACTGGGACATCAAGCCAGGCTCCTGGTCTTGTTGAGTCCTGTCTTTCCAAGGACAAACTGACTCATACAAGTTTTGCTGGTTTTATGTGTATAATGCCAGTTTGGCTTTGCCCACCTTGAGTTTGCCTTCAGTCAAGCTTGGTCATGAGTACCCTGATGAGGGAATTTTGTGCAGCTTCCACCAGCACAGCAGAGAGATGCCTTTTGAGCACAGAAGCAAACCCAGAAGAGTCAAGGTGTGCAGCATTTCAAGACAGGCAAGGCAATGCTTTGCAATAACATCACCTGCAGTTTGGCACTGGTTTCACAGAGCCCAGCACACTGCAGAGGGCTGAGGCATGCCCTGTGCCTTCACACAGACAGGAAAGACTTGCTGACCCAAAATGGTGACCAGAAGATGAGGCCCTCCCTAACACTGTATAAAAATCCCCACTCATCTCCATGGAATAAAACATATATTTAAAGCAGTTTTACTTTTACAGTGCAGTTAATTTATCATCTTGAGCCAACTGTGCAAAGTTTCATAGTAAGTCAGCAAATTTAACCTTATTTGAAGCAATTCCTCAGAATAATTTACCAAGTTGACCGATTTTTGATTGCATATCCTTTAGGCCTCCATTATTTTTTTATTAACACATCTTCAGTTAAATATATAATTAATTACAGATAAAACTATGGCTTTTTGTAAGTGGTTTACTGCAAATAAAATTTAAATGTCATACATCCTTAGATTGCTTCAAAAAAGGATTTGAAAAGCTTTTAATTAACTTTATGCTTTCTTAAAACTCAGTATCTGTCCGATGTGTAGCATCATTTCTTGATTTTTTTCTACCAAGATTAACTTCCAGGAAAATATGCTGGGGTGGACACAAGGGTTTGGGCTCAAAAGAAGAGCAATGGGGTGGAATTCACCAGTCTGTTACACAGCTGGTCACATCTAATGGGCCTTCTGGCCTTCAAATCTACAAAGGTAAAATTACCCCTTTTCTTCCCCTCCCTTCTACAAACCAGTAGTTAAAAGATGGCAATCCACATGAGTTAAGTCTTGTACTTTAATTACTAGTTTTGTGTTTACATAGGAACCAAATATTTCAAAGTTGAATGTGCAGTAATTAAAGTATTTCCAGATGTGTTCAGTGATCCTACCCTGTTTTTACAGCCTCCAGCTGTCATATATTTTCCTTCAGTGGCCATATTAGACATGAAAGTGAACAATTTTATTTTAAACTCTGTTTTTGAACAAGAAATATTCCCGGATGTCGGAGACGGTGTGACCAGTATCTTGATAATGAAATCTCTGATCCAGCAAAACACTTCAAGATGATCCTAACTTCCAATATTTGACTCACTCCCTATTGACCAAAATCTCTGAAAACACAACAAACAGAGCAAAGAATTCCAGAGAAAATGTGAACCACATTGTGGAATTACAAATGGGTGGAAAAAAAACTTTTTCCACTAAAATCTGCTGAAAAAAATGCTCTAATTTTAAGATTGTGCCGTTTTCTCCTTTTTTCCCTAGTAGGCTACATAATATGATTATTTATCATGCTTATGTTTCACATTGTTAAGTGAATACTGAGGATCTTTGAGTTCCAAACTTACTTTGCAGATGAAACAGAAATAATGGCATTATCAACACACAAGGAAAATGTTTTTAGCACCAGGGAAAAAAAAAATCCAAATTGCAAAGCGAAAATCTAATCTCTACCTTGGCAATGCCTGAGCGCTCCTGTCCATCCCAGCAGGAAAATTACCAATGGAGCTAGCGGCAAAGATGATAGAAGAGGTTTCTCATGCAGAGAGATGTGCTGTAAGCAAGGGAGCAGAGCTGTAAAATTGTTAGGATGAATAAATTTGTGCACAAGGCAAAAAAACCCCATCCTACAAACTCTAAAAAGCTTAGCTACTGCTAACAACTTGACAAACCTTCTTCTTTTCCTGATTGGTTTTGATAGATCCTAATTAAAATGCTATCTGGCAACTTTCTGTGAAATCAGAAAAGCTTAAAAGAGTCATCTCTCATGTTTTCAGGCTCTGAGCAGTTCCCCTGCACACAAACCAACCCCACCCACTCAGGAGATTAGATATAACAGTTCAGACAAGATGAAATGCAGTGCTCCTACAGTTTTATTTGATTTATTAAAAGGAGAGAAATAACCAAGTGGGAGGATATGCTGGTTTTGGCTGGGGTAGAGTTAATTTTGTTCGTAGTAGCTGGTACAGGGCTGTGTTTTGGATTTGTGCTGGAAGCAGTGTTGATAACACAGGGGTGGGTTCACTATTGCTGGGCAGGGCTCACACAGAGCCAAGGCCTCTCCTGCTCCTCACCAACCCCACCAGCGAGGGGGCTGGGGGTGCACGGGGGGTTGGGAGAGGACACAACTGGGACAGCTGACCCCAAATGACCCAAGGGATATCCCAGAGCATATGGTGTCCTGCTGGAGAAAGGAGGAAGTGGAGGACGTTCATAGTGATGGATTTGTCTTCACAGGTCACCATTACATGGGATGTGGCCCTGCCTTCCTGAGGATTCCTGAAGACTTGCCTGCCCATGGGAAGCAGTGAATGATTCCTTGTTTTGCTCTGCTTGCATGCACATTTTGCTTTTCCTATGAAGCTGTCTTTATCTCAACCCATGAGTTTTCTCACTTTCACCCTTCTGATTCTCTCCCCCATCCTACCTGGGGCGAAAGAACAAGCAGCTGAGTCCCTGGCTGGGTTAAACCAGGATGGAGGAAAATAGGTCAAACATTCTAGATCCTTATGAAAAGCCAAAAGTATTGCTCTCGAGTTTCAACATTACTTTGAAATTGCTTGGTGTGCGTTTTCAAGCACACATTAAGGTACGGGAGGGGCTGGAGTGAGGAAGGAAGCCTAAGGATGCTGATGAGTGGAGCAAAAAACAAAAAGATTACTTTTCAATTGCCAAGTCAGCATCTACAACCCAAAGGCACAGCAATGGTACCACAGTCTTGGACAAGAGATGGGACAGGACGTTGAGGTATTTCTACTATCAGCCATGCCCACACCTGTGAGCCAAAGCTCTGGCCATCTCAGGCTCATCCATGAAGTTGTGTAAAATATTTTTCCATGAGGAACATATTCTCTCAGGTATTACAAGGGATTAAGGGAACTAGTAAACAAGAAAAAGCTCTCGCACCTCTAATCTGCCTCTCTGGTTTCTGGGACTCTCAGCCCCACCTAGCTGATTAATCACCATATCCTTTAATTCTACTTTTCTCCATAAAAATGTCCAGCTGTCTCATAACCTTCTCTTCCATCTTTGCTTCAATACCTTTATTGCTTTTATTCCTCCACTTCTTATGGCATGCAGGTCCTCAAAGGAGTACATCCTTTCTATACCAAATGAAATCGGAATTTTATTGCTGTTATCAGTGCTGGGATGTCCTAATATTGCCTTCCAGCTGACTACTAGTGGAAAATAGGTGGGGATCACGAACACAGTATCTGTGTAAGCAGATACTCCGTGTAACCTGAGTAAGCAGATTGTCCCTGTTGGACCACGTTCTTGCCTTGGAAAAAGGAACAATAACATATGGTGGCCAGAAACAGCAGAAGCCAGGTGCTCATTCATACCAAATCAGCCAATTATTCACCAGTGACATCACAGGTGGCTCTGCAAGACAGTGGTGGTTCTGCCCTGTCACCTAATCAGTCACTGTGACCCAGCCATCCAGCCACTTTTCATCCAGTGAAGAATACACCCATTCAAGCTCTGCACTGAGTCCACCACTGGCCACTTCCTGTTGCAAATAAAGATTTGTGAAGCGTTTTCCCCAGTCATGCTGTGTGCCAGGTCCAATTATGCCTGAAGTGTCCTCGTCTCTCTCCCCAGTAGGCAAAGGACACAATTTCATATGCTCTGGATGTACTGTATGGGCTGTGCTGTCCCCAGCCCTCATGGTTTCATGCATACAAAGGCCAGAGTCACCACACCAGAGCACGTGAATTCATTCATCCTCATCTGGTCACCAGCACTAAACACTCATGGACTGGCTATGACTAATGACTGCCTTGTCTCTCCAGTGTTATCGTGGTACCTCCCAGAATAAACTCCATGATTTTAGCAGGCACAGAAGAGAGACTGTTATCACCAGGCTCTTCTTTCCTGAAAACTGGTCACCTTTCCATGGCCTGGGACCTTCCCAGCCTCCCACAAAATAATTCAGGCAGGCGCTGTTCCTGTTAATGGTCATGTTAATCAAGCAGGTAAAGATAACATGAAACTTGGGGTTTTTAATGCACATCTACACTTTACCCCTGGCTCTGTTTGGCTACCTCTCTCCTCAGCAATGATCAGCCAGATGCTCTTTTCATGAGTAAAGGAGAGCCATGGCTCCTTGCCTTGAAGAGAGGAAGGAGAAGCAATCTGAGTGCAGAGAATCCAAGCAACTCCCTCAGTGGCAGCACCAAGAGAGAGCACTGGTAGGAGCTCTTCTTGGCTGCTGTGTGTGGTGTGTGGGTGATTTCAGGAAGGTCACCAGAAGCAGATAAAAAAATTATATCCTGCAAAAAAGCGTTAGTAAATCCCCTCACATCTCTTTTGGTTTGGATTCAAGCAGGTCCTCCTGGCTGTGTGTCCCTGGTCAGATACTTTAGCACAGCTCTTTCATTTCAGTCTTCCTTCCAGGAATAACACTCTGCATTCAGACTTCTCACCTTCTCCCTGGCTGCCACCTCACTAAGCCAATCTGCTCTCAGTTTCACTCTTTAGAGGACACAATGATCAGCAGGTGAGAGAAAAAACACAAACATTTGGCATGGGAATTTTTTTATTGTGTCATGCCACCTTTAGAAAGAACAAGAGATCTAAAATTCTTCATTAACTGAAGACTTTCAAGGATGCTGTGCCCCTGGGCCAGAATTTCTTGGCATTATAGAGGTCAACCAGCTCCTCTGTCTTCAGATTAGCCTACTTGCATGTGACTTGTTTATCTTCTGAGCCCTAAATCTTCTCACAGCTAGTCAGAGGTTCATTTTCTCCATGTGTGCCATCAGGAAGCACATCCCTTCCTTCCATGTTGAGTAGGGGAGCAAAATGTCCTCAAATTTATGATGGTGATCCCACATTCAACAGCATAAGAAAAGTAACTTAGGCTGCATTAGCTCCTGTGGGGCAATGCTTTTGCAAGAGCAAAATTCTGTGATGGGGAACAACAAACTCAGTACTGCCTGTCAAGTCACCAAAAAACAAAACTGAACTTCCTTTGAAATACAGCAAGTTAAACTGATTTCTCAAAATAATTAGGGTCTTCACCATATGAAAACCATTTTAATTGAAGAGAATTGAATTCAGTTCTTTCACCAAGTGTATTCTTGTGTTTGTTAAACTGGACTCATGGGGATGTGGGCATACCTCTCCTATAAATTTCATTTTGATCCATCCTTATATGTACCTACAAAGAGATCCCAGTCAGAATTATGCTAATTCATGAGGACATCATGCAAAGATTATCTTTACTTTCTTGGAAAAAATGCAAAATAAAACCTTTGTGCTTTGTAATGTGGTACATGAACATAAAGCAAACGATGAATTAGAAGGGCTAAATGCATAGACCTACTCAGCTGCAAAGAGTAATAATTCCTTCTGCCATTCATAGCCCAAGGAAGATAATTTTCTGCCATATCATTCAGCTAGTGAAAGGAACACATGGTTTTATCCACAATTTCTCAGTGATGATCTCTCAGCAATGTGGCAGATTCTTTCTTTGACCAGGGCACTGGCAGGCTGACTTTATTTCAGTCTTGCAGTGAATGGGGGGCAAGTATAAAACCAACAGATAGCACAAAACTGAGACTCTACTCCCAAGCTGAATTCATAAATGGAAAATACAATGCTGTGCATAAGTTAGCATAGAGAATGGGGTTCGTAACTTGGCACACATACTTTCAGACTGGTCACATGAATATCTTTCTAAGAAATGTGCTACAAACTCAAAATTATGAATTCGACACAGACATTCATGACTGATGTGCTTTGAGCTTTGTTATGCAGGAGCCAGGACTACAAAATCATAGTGGTGTCTTTAAAATCTATAAATACAGAGCTCGCCTTGTGATTAAATCATCACACACCTCCACGAGGAAAGGGAGTTATTGTCTCCCCTTAATGGAGTGGGAAATTAGGCACAGCTTTACACCAGTCATAATTATCTTCTCCACCTATGGGTTCATAATGGCTCACTGTGTGGAAAAACTCTGCTGCACAAGTCATTCGTGAAAAAGACCATGACTCATTTTAACTTATCCCCATGACAAAATAGCCCAAAATATGTAGTTGTACACATGCCCTTTCCAATATCAGCAGGAAGGCTCCAGAGATGGGGATAGAAGGACAAATGCAGCCCAGGTGTGTTTCTAGGGGCTGGAGAAAGCAGGAGGGTGGTTCTGTCTGTGGCCCCTCCACTGTGCTCTGAAGGATGTAGGAGATTGCTGTCCCCTGAGCTGGGATGACCCCAGGAAGGGCAGGTAGCTCCTGGGCTACCTTGCAGGCCTTCAGCCCAAGGCATGCTGAGAGGAGCGGTCTGAACATAAGGAGCTGCCTCTCATCATGAGTGTGAATTGCAAAGAGATTTTGTGCTTCACACAGTCACTTCTAAAGAGGGGAATGCTAGCTATATAATTTGTATTTCATATGCCAGGCCTCTGCAGAGACTCTGGATTCTCATCAGAAATGCCTCATAGAAAGAAAGCCTGCAGCGAAGGGCTATTTTACTTGCTTTTGAATTTTAATAGCAGACTATTTTGTACTGTTACCAGGCGCCTTGAAAGCATCTGGATCCTCTAGAGAAAAAGATCCCCAGGAGACACGTTCCATTTGTTTCTTGTGCAATGCTCTGTGGGGGGATGGTGGTCTATAAACTTCAACATTTTCTAATCCAGGACTGGCCAAAAGTCATTTTAACTGGGTTTCACTTTGCATACGTTAAATGATATTGATGACTGTAGTCCATTTAATGTGGGACAGGCACAACGAACAGTGTGCTATGGCAAGAAAAAGCAAAGAGTTGGTATGGGACAAGAGATCTGGGATATTTGGATAGAAGCCTTGAGTTTCTGAATAAGATTTTTGATAGAGAGGACTTCGGGCAGGAAGAGGTCTAGGGAATTACATTACAAAGGGCTCTGGACAGGAGATATCACGCATTCCCTAACTCTCCGGTCTTGGGAAGTCTCAAATGAGAACCCATCTCCGGGCAAGAATAAACCCCCTGAGAACCCTGCTCTTACCTCCTTGTGCTATGGAGGTATGGTCACCCTCCAGTGTGGATCCCTCCTTTCTACTGTAGAGGATCCCAGCATTGCTGCTGGAGGATCTGATTTAGGAGGAGCCCAGAGCTTGGTTTAATCCCTACAAATTGGTGTCTACGTGCAGTGTTTATATGAGCCACACGTGTGAGTTTCTGCTGAAGTATCTGAAGAGCTCCTTGGGGCACTTGTGGAGTTGAGACAGCAACTGAGCCATGCACGTGTAGGTGTCTGCTTCCCTACAGGCTGAACAATTCCCTGTAATCCATGGGGTGTATTGACTTGAAGTTCTATTTGCCTGCCCACATATATCTGGTCAGTGCATTGAATTGTTCTGGTATTCTGCCCATCCTCCAGGACTGTATAGGTGTCTCATACATTTTGCATTGGACTTCCCAGCCTTCTCTCAGATGTCCCAGGACCCTCATAGCCTCTGTAATGCACTAAGTGCTGCCACCTGGGCAGTGCAATGAGCCTTAGACCTTCACTGACTGAATGTAAATCATGTTGTAGTGGGCATCCCGTCTAAGCCAGCCCTTGGGCCTCCATCATCAGTGCAGGCAGCACTGATGTCACTGGGGTGACATGTTCACCCCATCACTCAGCCACATCAACTTCTGCACTGCATCCTCTCCACCACAGCATCCTCTCCCCTACAGCCCATGGTGGCCTCTACCCAGCCTTCAAGCAGTCTGTCCACCCTTGTCACCCATCAGATCCAAATGAGTGACCTGTCCCAGGGATTTCTCCCTCAGTGTGTGCTGCAGAATGACAGCTCTTGTGCTGGAATGTGGCCTCAGGATGTGAGAACAGCTGCTGAGCTTGTGAAGTTACCATTTCTTTTTTTCTACTGAAGCCTGCAAAGCAGCAAAAGGCATCAGTTCTTGTATGATCAGGAGTACAAATAAGGAATATTAACAGTAATGTTGTAGGCAAATTCTGCACTATAATACTAATACCAGGAACCCCAACAAGCTGTCTTAGCAAAGGGTAAATCTGAACCTTTAACAATTGCAAAGCTTTTTCATCTCCACTAAACAGCCTTATCTAATTAACCCTCATCTTCCCCATGGAAGATGAGGGGAAAATATGGACTCAGAAACACAAAAAGGTTAACTATAATGTCTTAATCCAGCTGGGAAATTATAATCAAATTCAGGACTAGACCTCTAGACCACTTAACTCCAGGCCAGTTCCTAATCCAACCTTAGCTGCAAGCTGTTTGCCTAGTGGTGCAGGAAAAACTGCACTGCTTCTGGGCTTATGTGAGTTTTGCTGCTAGCTAGAGGACTGCAGCCTTCAGGGTTGTCTAAACACCTTTTTCCAAAACTGAATGTAGAGTGGCTTATGCAGTTTTGCTTGATTTACTTGTTCCTTTGATGTGCAAGGATTTAGTGACATGCTTAGCAATACGGTAGCATGAGACTCATTGCATAAAATCAAATCACTGCTGGGGCAGATGCTTCCAGATTTAAAAGCTCGATTGGCACCACAGACACGTAGCTGACTAACTGCAGGCTGTTTCTCCAGAGGATCAGCCTGTGGGGGCTTTTCAGGACCACTTTTAGTTCCCAAACTGCAGTAACAAGGCCTAGAAGTCATCCTTTGAACCTCAAGGTGAATATTTTAGGTCAGTAGTAGCTGATCTATAACATTCAGTCTGTACTAGTGTCTCTAAAGGGCTGCTTTCAGCTCTGATTCATCCGTAAGTGCCACCCCTCTCCCCTCGCTTTCCACCCTGCCAGCTGTGGACATGGCCAGGATGACCTAGATACTTGTCACCTCCAGGCTGGATTTTACCTTGATTCACAGTTTTAAAAACAGGACATGAAACAGATGGACAGATCCTAGCTGATTCACATAGGAACTGCTTCATGCTCTGGGACATGTCAAGCGGTGTTCAAGGTCCTCTGCTGGTGATGGGCATGCTCCCAAACACAGACAGACTGTCCCGGTGACCCATCAGCCACCACCTGAGCCTGGGGACAGGGCAGGTCCCGAATCTGTGGATGAAGCATGTGACATCAGTAATGTCAGTGGAAACGAGGAATTTGCATGGTTGTTTATGAATATTTCACCTACTGCTGCAGAAGCTTAAATATATTTCTCAGAATGCCCATGCCATCCCTCTCCCAACCCTCTCCCTCCTCCCCTCCCCTCCCAGTCACAATGAACTGGGAAGTATTATTCCCTAAAAAGTTCAATCTACTAGGAACAATTAGAGCTTGACACCAAAGAGACAATATCCTCTTCTGTCCTTCATCCAGCTGTGAGATGGAGACTGACTGATCAGAAATGAAAATGCTGGCTGCTTTAGTTTTTCCATCATGATGCACTACAACAGCTCCTTAGGGCTGTGATCCTGCAGGGTTCAAGTCAATAGGAGCAGGACTGCTTATGAAGGACTCCCAGTATCTGCAGGTTATCACTGCCTTTGAGATTATAAATTACACTGCAGGTAAAACAAAGGCAATAACCACAACCTCTGTAAGAAACAATGTGTAAGCTTCTAGTCACTGACAAGAAGCTTGAGATACATTTTCTAGTTCTGCAATATCTGAAAGATTCAAATGGTCTCAGTATCTCCTCTGCTCTCATTTTGACAAGAACAAAATCCTGGACCATGCCCAAGAGCTGCAGGCACTGAAGATTGCTGGTAGGATGTAGGTTTGAGAATTTTGTAATGAAAATCCTCCTTGTGAAATATTGTCACAGAATCTCCTATGAAACTATGAATAAATCAAGCAGAATGTCTCCTAAAGTGTCCTGGCCTTTCCTAGGAACATAGATCATACCTTCCCCACAGAATACCTTTGTACAGATCAGAGACCTGGTTCGTTTAATCATCAGACAAGGCCTATGTGCTCATGCAGAGCTCTCTGCTAGACCACAGCCTGAATCAGCCTCCTTCACAGCACCCCAGGTACAGAAATCACTCATTTGGTTGACTCATGTGTCAAAAATCTATACCTTTTCTATCTTGTTAGCTGGCGAGGGTATTCCTCATAACAGAATAATTTACAAGTAGGTAATTTAAAAAAAAATAATCCATTTCACCCTTTAGCTAACTATGTCAGTTATCTGACCCATATTCCACCAAGAAGTAATTACTGTGCATGTTAAAACCCATCCATCCATCCATGCATTTATCCATCCTGTCTAAAGTATTTATGCTCATATTTAGGTGCCAATTTCCAGTTATCACAGAAATCTCCCCTCCAGGAACCACCTATCTCTTGGGAGCTCAGCTCTATGTCTGGCAGTGTTATACAGAAGCAAGTTGTTGGAGTGTGGTCCAGTTGCTTATACCTGTGAGGGCTCCTGTTGGATTAAATAAGATGGATTTGGAGAGTACAAGCCAAGTGTGAAACAAAAGGCAGCAAGTGAGAGAAAAAATAGGATGGTGACAATGGAAGCAATGAAGCAGGAAAATGCACTCAAGTAACTCTGCCCAAAAAGCCGAAGATTTGACTTAAATACAGCATTTGTACATAATCTTCCAGATAAATAATTAGGGAAAGAGTTATTAAAAGTCATCAGAATGCCTTGGGGCACCCAACCATGAACTGCCTGGTACAGAAGTGGTGCATGCCCTGGATTCAGTGCAGTCCTTGATGTGTGTCCTGTGCTGTCATCTAGTGACAAAAGGGAAGAAGTAACCGAAATAGAAAGAAAATCGAGATGAAAGAGATGCCAGTGCAAGCCGTGCCTTGGAAGAAAAGAACTGGGCATTTTGAACACCTGAAGCTCATTATCGGCAGTGAGGTCGCACCTGCACATGCAAAGCCACTAGAGATATTATTAAGATCTCTCTTTCTCACATTCCAGGGTGGATCTAACTCCTCAAGGATCGCCTGCAGCCAAAAAAGCTCTTATGAGTATGTATATCCAGCCACAGAGGCGTCACCACCCAAGGGTGCCATCACAACCACTCCTGTGGGCACACACCTAGGCTCTTTTAGATGTGTACTTCAGGATAGGGCACCTTGGTCTCTAGAGGAGCTTATTTGTCTCCAACAGCTGTGAAGGGAGTGGGAACATCTCCAATGCAGACACCTGCATGGCAGCACTCTAGAGTTAGGCAAGATGACTGCTGTTCCTTAAATGGAAGATGACTCTCACCTGGAGAACAGGTCAGAACTTCTCCCGAAACCTTGTTGTTCCTATCCTCATTTTTGTTGATTTTGAAGGGCAAAAAAGTCCAACTAGGCAGCCCTCAACGTAGCAATGATTTCCTCCAGCCCCTCGGAAGAATGTCCTGCATGGGGACATGTCCCCTGTAGGGACACAATGGAGGCAGCAAAGAGCATCTTCGGCAGCTGGGAGAGGTTGACAGCACAAAAAACTATTTGGAGTGAAATGAGGCATGAGCAAAATAAGAGCTGATGGTGCATACATAGAAGGAGACATCAGAAGGTCAGAGTTCAAATCCCATGTGTGACCTTGACCTTTTGTGTGATTTAGGACAAGTTGTTTCACCAGTGCAGCCCAGTAGAACAACAGGATACTAGTTTCCTGTGGGAACACTCCAAAGGCATTAAAGTTTGTGGGTACAGAACACCACAGTGATGCTGGGGACAATAGCCTGCAGACATTCCAATTTGAAAGAAAACTCATGTTTCACCAACAAAGAGCTGACTTTCTCTCTCTGTTTTTTAAATATTATGGATGTACAGTGGTAAGAAAACCATAGGTTTTCTCTTGTCAGCAGGCCTGAAGCAACTGAACCTGAATTTTGCCTTTGTTTGCCTTTCCCCCACAGTATTTTCCAGACGTGTTGCAAAAGTGTGTAGGAAACACAACTGACACTGTCCCGCTCTGCTGGTAACAATCCCTCTGTTCCTTCTGTATCTCTATGAATCACTCCATTAGGTTCACAGACCAACCAAAGGATATTTCAGAGATTTTCTTTCAAATGTTGAAAATAAAATATTAAGTACAATCAATCATTCCTCATGACAGCTTCTTTATCCATGAACTCTTTCCATTCATTAGGAACCATTTATTTAAAGTCCCTAGTGCGTGGGAGATGATAGACATTAAGAAAAAAACCAAACAAAAAACCACTTTTTGATCCTAACACCAAAACATGGTGTATTTTAATTTGTTTTCCTGTTAGAGTCACATATTTGAGCCACTGCCATGCCTTGAACAAGGCAGGAGCATTACTGAGGCTCAACAAGACCCAGCATTTAGGGCAGCACACTAAGGGCAAAGACCCGGCTCTCACAGTGGGCAATTTTTCACTCACATGATCAGCAAGCAAAGCTTGACAAGAAGCCCTGAAATGATTGAGAAATGGCTTTCTGTGCCAGATGAAGTCCCAGTGTCAGCCCTGAAAGGATGAGCTCATGCTGGGAGCTTAAACCTCTGAAGAGGGGTCTGAAGAGCATGAAGCTCCTTGAGACTGGGCAACACTGGAGACAATACTGGGCATCAGGAGGGTTCATATATCCAAACTAATTCCTCCTGCTACCCCATAAAGTAGGAGAAAACCAGCTGTCATTTCTGTCTTTTCTGGCAAAGTGGGATATTTTTGAGCAGGATTAAGGGCTTTTATGCTGTCCCACTGGTAGAAGCAAGATGAGGGTGAGGGCAGGACCAAGGTCTCAACTTGCCCTGTTCTTTTCCCTTCCTCCACAGCATGGATCCACATCTTTTCACTGAGATGGGGTTTTCTTACTGCCAAAGGGATGCTGGAAAGAGTTGGCAATGCACACCACCTTGGAAGGTGCTGCAGAACCCCCCCACCCCAAATGGGAAGTATCTGCATGGAGGAGACATAGTGCACAGTAGCAAAAACAAAGTCAACATTTCACAGCAGCATACGGTACAGGTAGCTCACCTCTGGTAAATATGCCATGGATGAATAATAAAAACCACCCAGTTTGCTTGAAGCAGGGGCTGTCATGGAAATACTGGTAGTGAGTGGCATTATTGTGGGGATTCAGTTAGAAGTGACAGAAGAAAAGTCTAAGTTTCTTGGGAAGCATCAGAATTTCGAGATTAAACACACCAAACAGGGCTGAAGTCTGGGCTCAGGAACTCTTCAGCAGGCCGTGCCCATCCAGCCAGGATGCACTGCTATCCTTCAGTGCCTTTCCTGCAAACTGGAGTGGATTTTTCCCATTAGACTTGTTGAAAGGGTGTAAGCCCTGCAGGACAATAAACATCTCTGTGTTAGTACTTAGGCTACCATGGGAGAGATTCTTTGTAACTGTGAAAAAGTGGTTGTTGTGAATATCCACCATGAGGTTTGGCAGCAGAACCTGAATAAAAAGAGGTGGAAGGGTTCTGTGTGCCCTCACTCCAAAATGTGATCAGGAAGGTCATGGCCAGTGATGCACTCTCTCCAGACCAGCATCAT
Source organism: Acridotheres tristis (assembly GCA_037013685.1). Taxonomy (NCBI): domain Eukaryota; kingdom Metazoa; phylum Chordata; class Aves; order Passeriformes; family Sturnidae; genus Acridotheres; species Acridotheres tristis. The sequence goes on along the minus strand of CM072884.1, from coordinate 30,394,840 downwards.
TCAGTGCTCAAGGCTCAGGGAAACTCCACACCTTCCATTTGATCTGAATTAACACTAATAATCTTTTTCCAAAGCTGGATTTATACTTTCCTCATTGAAAGATTACAAATCACAATGCTCATTTAGCTCTGTTGGCTCATGGATATGCAAGTACCCTCCTCCTGGCACTCATTGATGAGGTTTATGTCTTAATTGGCATCCCCCAAACCACTCCAGTATGAGGACAGACAACCTGATAAATGTAAGAAACTGTCCTTCCTTTGGTGCCTTTTCCAGTGTGCTTCCCCATCCAGACAGCCCGAGCTGTTTTATCTCTTTCTCCAAAGGAAAGCACTGCCGAGTCCCCAAACCTCACAGCAGCAGGGCTCTGTAGATAAGGCAGAGAAAATATTTCACTCGCAAGGAAACTGTGCTCATCTCGCACTAACGTCCCTGTCCTCTGGAATCCAAGGCAATAATTACAGCAATTTGTAGATAATTATTTGTTAATTAAAAACAGGCTTGCTGGGTACAGTTACCAATTTCCTCCGCCGGCTGCATAGGGCTGCACAAGGAGACACTGGGGGATTGTCGGTCTCGTAAAATTGTTTGCTTGTTCTGTTCAGAAAAAATGTCCCCAGTGGGTCATCTCTCCCCTCCCCCCATATCCTGGCAGGTCTGATTCATTCTCCTAAGACATCTCCAATACAGATCTGTGCCTAGCTTTCCCCTGGTGATTTCTAAGGAAGGTAACTGCCGCATTCCCCCCACTGCAGCCTGTTTTCTCAGCTAATTTAATGACCCTTTGCTCACACAGACTCATTTCCAGACACTTCTAAGTGAGTAGCTCCTAAAGGAATCGTGACTCCAAGCTGAGGTGAACCTGAAAGAAGCTCACCTCCATCCCCCATTTATATGAGTAGTAATAAGTAAACAGTGTGGAGATGAAGTTACAGCTCAGAACAAACTGAAGCTGCTGGTTTAAATAGTGTTCCTGGGGCAATTATTCTGCCCTTGATTGGGCAATCTGGGGCTCATGGTATCTTCACAAGCATAGTTTTCAGGCCAGCTGTGAGAAGAAGCAATGACAGGATTTCAGATGTCCCCCACTAAATACTGTATCCACAAGGAGTGCATCTTGGGATGATGGTCCTCATGACTTGGGATGATGGCCCTCATGCCTTGGGATGATGGCCCTCATGAGTATGAGGATTTTCAGTCTTCTAAGTCCTCTGTCTCTGTTTCTGCTGTGGAGCACACCATCTCCTGGTTCCACCACGTCCACCAGCCCGTTCCAGGATCTCCCACAGGTCCAGAACCAGGAGAATTATTTAGCCCTGGAAGCAAGAAAGTCACATTGCTCCTGATCTACTTCTGGATTGAGCTGGACATTCATTTCAGATGCCATTTCTTCTGTGGCACTGAGGAAACAGCTCACGGGGATCTGAAAGTTGGCTCTATGGCTTCTACACAGAAATAGTACCAGTAGCATCACTATAAGCCCTCATGGAAAGGCAAGCCCAAGGGGACGTATCATGAGAGGTGAAAGTAAGCAGTGTTCTCCTCCTGGTTGCAGCAGAGCAGCTTGGAGCCATGGTGACAAGGATAGGACAAAGGAATAACACAGACATTTTGTCATCATGTGCCCAGAAGTTGATTGTTTCCATCTCCCTTAGCAAAACATCAGCATCAATGAGAACAAATCAGTGATAATGGGGAGAGGAAACAAATTAGGCTGTCAATATCCTCTTCATGGAAAAAATCTCAAGGTTGTTAGTCACACAGGGCTGCTTCGCCCCTCTAATTTTCTCCTGTTTGTAGGCTTTCGTGTTCCTCTCATCACCTTAGCGGCTCAGTGCCTGCACCATGTGCAGAGGAATCACAATTAACCAAAGTGGCTGGATATATAGGACTACGTCTGCTTCAGCAGCACAGAAAGCTAACGAAGAGCTGAGATTAAACACTGGGTTAATTAGTACGTTTAATTAGTTCACAGTTATTAAATCCTTTCAGACCCTTAGATAAATTGCTCAAAGTACAAAACATTCCTTGGAAATGCTACTGTGTACTCCCCCCTTCTCTCTCTCCAGGTAGGTGCAGGGCTGGGAAGCTGTAGCCTTCCTCTTGCTGCTTAATGCAGGAGTAGAGTCTCCATCCAAACCTCAGTGGCCCAGCATCAGTCCCTGAGACTACCCTTGAATCTGCAAGTCTGCCAATTTGCAAATTCACAGTTCTTCTGAGAGGAGACGAGGCAGTGCCCTGCTAACATGGACAACAGTTAGTAGGAAAGGAATAGCGTTTGGGAAAAAAATCAGGGAGCAACAGCTTCTTTTAACTCTGAGAGGCACATACAGATTCAGAGGTTTGCTGCGGACTTAGTCACCCGGCATTGTGTCCCTTTCCATGTCAACTTTCTCTGTGGCTGCAGTAGACAAGCAAGGCAGCCCTGAAGGAATAAAGAGCAGGAACGGGTGGAGGAACTTCTCACACCACACAGGCTTTGGAGCATTGCCAGTCACTGTGCCAGTTAGGCTGAGGGACAGGAAAGGCTCCTCCAGGCTCCCGTTAGCAGTCTCCCATATTCACAGCACTCAGAGATTACCCTGCGATTTCCATGCTCATCCCAACCATCCATGCTACTCCACAGCAAAGAGCTGCTCAGGTCCATGCAATCAGCTGACCTCCAGAGAGCCCATGGCAGCGGCTGTTCTCATAAAGGATTTATTTATGGCAGAGGAATCCAGTTTCTGAGATCACCTTGGAGACTTACCCAAAGCATTTATCACTTGGATAATGCGGGGCTCTGAACAACACAGGTGCAATGAGCTCAGACTTTGGGCTAGCTGGAAAACTGGTATCTATGGGGTAAAATCTGTATGCTGTTTTCATCATAGTTCTCTGGGAAACTGATGTTTGGGTCCAACAAAGGGGGTTACGACATTTTTAGCACCAAGCCTTTTTTCCCCTGGTTATTAACAGCTGTGGTGGCGGGCAGGGAATTCAGGTTCTGCTGCTGGAGACCTAAATCCATAGGCTGAGAATTAATAGGGCTACAAAAGGACTACATTAGATGTGGCTTGCTTAAGGGAGTTTGCTAAGGAAAAACTGTACAGGATTAAGCTGGGGGATATTGCATCAAGAATGATATCCCTGAACAACGACTTACCCAGTATTTGTTTGTGATCTAGTAATTATAAATTATTAGAAAACAGAAAGCAAAGGCTGGGATAAAGTACTGTTACTCAGCAAACCTACATTTTGAGAACAAGAACATAGCTTTTTGGAAGATAATGTCTCTCTTTTTTCCCCTGTGCAGTAGCTAAAGAAAGGTATTTAATCCTTCTAAAAATAAGTATGAACATGTTTGCTTTCAGAGTCTACAAAATATGTCTGCATCAAAGCAATATGAAGACATTTGGGAATGAAGTAGCTAATTTGATACTCATAAGAAACCATAGCCTAGGACTTTGTGTCAGAGAACTGGGCTGACCTTTTAGCAGCTGATGATAGTTCTGAAATGACTTCTCATCAGTGAAAGCCCAATATAACATCAGTTAAAATAAATTAAAAGCTATCACTGGCTTCTGCAGATATTGGATTAGACCATATAAAACCCACTTAAATGCTGGGAACCCAAGGAAATTATCATGGTAAATCTAAATTCTAGTGAAGCCTTACATGCTTTAAAATATATCTCTGCAGTCCCATTAAAAATGGGTTTCTACTTAGCTCATGAATAATTAACCTTTTTTTCTTCTGCTAGTACCACCACTAAGAACTAATCCAGCACAAAGCCCAACATTCCAGCCTTCTTTTTTGTTCACAGCAAATGCAGAGCATGTTTCTGTTTAAAGAAAAGTCCAGAGAGTAAAGGCTTGAGCATAGACATTGCTTCCCCTCAAAATATCTCTTCTGATTTCCTGCTATCCCCATAGAGCTAGGAACAGCTCTTCCCAACATTTTTTCATCTACTCATTTCCAGTCACTTACCCTGGGCCATGGTGACAGTATGACTTCCAAAATGACCACGATCTGGAAAGATTAACTTTTCTTTAGGAGCTGGTCCTCATACAGAACTTTGTCCATCTCCTCCTTCTCATTTTTGAAGCACTTGATTTTCATTTCAGAAGGGTAAAACCTTGTTGCAGAACAAACCAGCTAGCTGGGATAGCCCTACAGCTGTTTCCATGGGAGAAATTTTTGCTGTTTAACTAAAAAAGAGAGAGAGATGAAGAGTGCTGGCCAGCTCTCAGGAATCACTCCTAGCAACAGGAGGAATGGATATCATACAGATTAGTCCTTCAAACCATTTGTCATCACATCCTTTGTTCTAAATGCACTGCCTTTAACATGACCTCACATTACACACTTCCCAGCCACATTCACCTCCAATCCTCTTGCTTTCTTCCCTCAGTGAAGGACCATCCTAGAAGACAAATTCTGCTTCTACCAGAAACATCTACTGGGAACATTTAATGTCTTCTAAACCCAGATGTAAGTACAGAAGAACATCCTTTTAAACCTCCCTCCCTGCAGACACCCTGACAACTGGTGCCCTGCTTCCCAGCCCAGACTGATATTACTACTCTGATCCACAAAGAACACCAGTGCTCTCTGGAAAGCTTTCAGAAGGGCTCTGCTCTGCATGGCAAGAAATGAAATCGACACTCACACACAGCCATGCCTTTGCCAACACCTGAAACATCTCCAAAACCACTCTATGTACCAGAGAGGAACAGTGCTGGGAGTCAGCTTCAGCACTGCATCGATCCATATAGACCTACTCAAAGAACTGAGATCTGGGGTCATCCCTGGGGCTACCGTTTGTGGTTCTGATGTTGCCAAACTGCTGGCCAGTGAGGACAGCATCCAGCAGTGAAAAGAAGATGGGCAGCTATAAGAAGGTCTTCAGCCCTGAGATTATTCTGTGAGATACAGGGATTTTCATGAGCTATGCCATGAGATGTGTGGCTAAGGGATTCTTGAGGGCATAAAGACTGGGGTAGGGGGGGATATTTTATCAGGTGGAGGCCAGGTGACCTCACCACTGCAAGAGGTGGAAGAGGGAGCGATGCTAAGCTGTCATGGTTCTGTTCCACCCTCGTGCAAGATCCACAGCCTTTGTGATCTCTCTCTTTGTTACTCTTGATATCCCTCATTTACAGACAAAGTGGCTGCCCCACCACTTATGACAGCAGGAACAGAAGATTTGACCTCCAACTCCCCCAAAAGTATAGTGATACCATTTGGTCCTTCTAGAGAAGGATATTCAGCTGGATGGGAAAAATCCAGTCCAAAAACATGCAAGGCCAGACTTTCCTGTATTATGCCCTTGCCTTCAATTACCCACAGGTGGTCCTGGAGCAGATGGGTCTGAGGGGAAGGACCTTACCCCTTTCCTGGTGTGTTTAGACATTGTCACTGGTGCTACCATCTAATACTTCCTTAAATTAATTGTTTCTTTGGCCTGAAGGGGGTTTTATGAGTCAAATAACCCTGGAAAAATATTCTGGGCACTATGGCAGAACACGAGAAAAAAAACTGTAGCTGAGAGCAGTAATAAATGCACCATCTGTGACCAGGCACAGAGAACGTGCAACATGCACTGAGCAGTCATTACATACACGTTTAATTCTCACATTACACCAGGAGTTCCCTGAACGACAGAGTCCTAATTCCCTACCAATTTACATCCTGTATCTCTGCCTGACACTGCAGCAGTACCAGCTCCTCCCTGCACTGTGATTCTCCAAGAAACCACATCAGAGCAGTGTATCAACATACAGCAAAGCTCAGTGCTGGCCCTTACAGGAGAGGATGGCGATTGGCATTAAAATTAAACTAATTTTGCTCACTCAGGAGTACAAAGACATGCATTCCCCTGTGTTTCCATCCAGCACTGTGGCAGTAACCCATGTGTGTCCAGGCAGTTCCCACGATTCCATGCTGTGGCACAGAGGACAGATACTGCAAAAGCTGTCCTTACTACCTGAGGATATGCTTCTATCCCTCCCTCTACCTACCCTCTCTGTACCCCACCCCTGAGGTCTCCTGTCCTACCTCTCAGTGTCTTATTCACCTGGTTAGGTCTGTGCCCCTGCCCTGCAGATCTAACTCCTCAGGATGGTGTTTCAAGGCAGGTCAGAGCTCAGGTCAGGACTGAGCCAGGGGTGGGAACACTGGCTTACTTGGAGCAAAAGCAGACATGAAGGAAGGCCCTGAGAAGCACCTTTGGACTTTGAGGACAAAAAGCTTTTCATGCACAGATAAAAAGAATCACATGGGAAAGTTGAAACCAGGCATCTACAAAGCTTTCCTCTCTCTTTTCCAAGAGCCCAGCTTGTTTCTTCTAAATGTAGTCTCTGGCCAGCAATTCTTTTCTCACCTGGGACTTTACAGCAATGTAGGGATTTGTCTGTACACAAGCAGTGTAACTACCAAAGCTGCCTCCCAGCACCTTCTGGCCCTGGGGCATCCCACTGCTGCTCTCTTATGTCGCCCACAGTGCTCCAATGATCAAAACACAGCAATGAGACAACCTCTGACCACAAGCACAGCAGACATGTTTGGCTGCTGCCTTCCTGCAGTGATGCTGCAGAAGAGGGACAGCCATGAATCAGGCAGGTAGAGCAGCAAAGACTGGGCTGCATGGGGAAGCAGCACTGACTTTACATTTCATAGAATCACAGAATGTTTTGGGTTGGGACATTTAAATATTATTTAATTTCAACATTCCTGTCATGGGCAGGGGACCCTTCCATTAGACCAAGATGATCCAAGCCCCATTCAATCTGTCTTTGAACACCTTAAGGTTGAGGCAGCTACAGCTTCTCTGGGCAACCTCTTCCAAAGCATCACCACCCTCACAGTACAGGATTTCTTCCTTGTGTGCAATCTAAATCTACACTCTTTCATATTGAAACCATTGTCCCTTATCTTTGCACAAAAGGTTTCTCTTTCTTATAAGCCCTCTTTAAGTCTGGAAGGCTGCAGTAAGGAAGAAGCCTTCTTTTCTCCAGGCTGAGCAGCCTCAACTCTCAGCCCATCTCCATAGAAAAGGTGCTCCAGCTCTCTGATCATCTTTGTGGCCTCCTTTGTACTCAGTCCAATAGGTCCATCTGTTTCCAGTGCTGTTGAGCCCAGAGCTGGATGCTCCAGGTGGGGTCTCACAAAAATAGGGGGCAGAATCCCCTCCCTTGCCCTGCTGGCCCACTGCTTCAGAGGCAGCCCAGGATACAATTGGCTTTCTGGGTTGCAAGTGCACATTGCTGGGTCATGTCCAATTTTAAGCCTACCCCTGTTGCCAAGTCATTCCCTGCAGGGCTGGAGGGAGACCCTGATGCTCCTCACCATCCACTCAGAGGAGCTGGAAGGACAGAGGGGCATTAGCCTCAAAAAGAAACAGGACAAAAGGTTTATTCGTCAGCAAGGCTTGCAGAGCAGACCCAAGTCCTGCGCCTCTTATCAGGAAAAGCGAGGAATGTCGAGGGGCTATGGTCCCTGAGAGAAGCCCGGGGGGATGGGAGAGTGGCTGAAGGTCCCCAAGAACCACCGCACGCCATCCCATCCCAAGACCATGCTGCCGCTGGGGTGGTCCCAGAGATCAGCAGGATCCCCTACCCCCGCCATGGGGATCCCTTGTGTCCCAACACGGGATTCCTCTCGCGGCCACGGAGCATCCTTCTCCCCACTCGCGGGGATCCCACCCCCACGTGTCCCGTCACCGGCCGACACCCCATAAGAGGAACTACATTTCCCAGGGCCGCTTGCGCCCGGGCGGCGGAACAGGTGGGCTGAGCGGCGCGTTCTGTTCCGATTGGCTGGCTGGGGGCAGTCCGAGCAGCCATTGGCTGGACGGGCGGTCACGTGGGGCGGCGGGAGGCAGTCCGACTCACGTGGGCCCGTGCAGGAGCGGGCCGAGAGCGGAACGGGAGCCGAGATCCGGGAGGGGCCGGACCGGCTCGGGCCGCGGGTCTGGGCGTGCGGGCCCACCAGGTCTCGCCATGCTGGGCGGGTGGCGGGCCCTCCGCCGCTGCGCCTCCCTGCCGCGGGCCGTGCGGCTGCGGGTGCGCGAGGCGCTGGGGGCGCGGGAGCCGGCGGACGCGGTCAGAGTGCAGGTGTGTGCCCGGGGTGTGCCCGGCCCGCAGCCTGAGCGCAGGGGAGGGAAACCTGGGAGGCTGCAGAGCGTTTTGCTGAGCTCCCAGCTCTCCTCTGCGGTCGTGCATAGCCTCCCCGTGTGTTCTCCCGCTGGGCGCGCTCGGGTCGCTGTTGTCGCAGCCAGCGGAGCTTTGGGGTCCCTCGGCACGTGCCGAGGAGCGCTGTCACTGTGATGGGTTGTGCTGAATGCGCTCCCCACCACGCTGGCTTTATCACCTATGTTCCCGAGAGCGAGCCATTGCCTGTGTGTTGCTGGTTTTAAAGCTTTTTCGTAGGTTTTGTGCCGTGTATATCTAGGTTTAGAGCAGTGTCAGTAGAACCATTGATAACACTTCCACTGACGTTTGTATTTGGCTCCTCTTGTGAACCAAAATAGTCTGGAATTAATGAACAGTTTAGGTATGGAGCAATTTTCCTTGGCATAGGATTATGTGTTCCCCTGTTTTCTGGTGTTTCCAGCTGGCAGGGTGGTGGTTGCACTCACAGAGTCCCCTGTTTCAATGCAGAACTATGCAGTTGTCAATGTTTCTGCATAAATATGAAAAGGACTAGGGTACTTAGTAACAGTTTTAAACAAAACGGAAAGAGGCTGGATTGAGATTTATAAGAAGGAGATTTCTCACTATGCACTGGCATAGGTTGCCTAGAGAAGATGTCGCTGCCCCATCCCTGGAAGTGTTCAAGGCCAGGATGGGGCTTGGAGCAACCTGGTCTAGTGGAAGGTGTCCTTGCCCATGGCAGTGGGGTTGGAACTGGATAATCTTTAATGTCCCTTCCAATTCAAGCCTTCCTGCGATTCTTCTGACCCAAAAAACAGTTTGTAGCACACTGGTATTCCTGCTCACACATAGGTGAAGCCTAATAGGGTAGGAAGAAGCTCATCCAGTGTTGGTTCTTTTCAGATGTAATTTGATGAATAGTGCAAGCTAGAATAAACTGATGCTAAAATTTGCATACTGTCATTCCTCCCCCTTCCCTGTTCTCCATACCCTTGCTGCTTTGCTCTTCCCCTGTGCTGGCAAAATGTGGGGGTTTTCTGTTAAAATGGGCTAGCAATCTGGTCTGGCTTAGTTCCAGCCTTATAATGGCCAGGTTGTTGGAATGTGCAGTCTAGTCGTTTCAGTCAGGATTGTCACTTTTATTGTACATTCATTCTGGTGAGGTGCGAAGTAGTCAAAACATTGCTGCTGCAGCCTCTGCTGCTCCAGTGCAATCCTGTGGGTATGCTTTTACTTCCTTTTGCAGGATGCAAGACTCCTCTCCTTGTTTAATAGATCCCAGAACAGCTTGATGAGGTGGCAAAAAAAGCTCTTGACAATGTCTCTTTGTTCATATTTTTTTGTGTGTTTTGTTAAGGAGTGTTTGTAAGGAGGGAAACTGAGGAAAAACATGTGCCATTATACATTAAATGTGCTTCTAGTATAACATATGTGACGTGTTCTGGGTATTTCCTGCAATACAGAGGATAAGCACAACGGCTTCAGGCATGTTACTGCATGAAATACCTTTTACTTTAACCATACAAATACAAGGATGCCCAGATGATCTTGTTTCTTGTGTTAGTTTTCTTCTTTTGGGTGGAACACATAGCAGGGGTGATTTGCCCTGTCTGACTCACTAGATTCATGTCTTTAAAATCTTCCATACTTCTTACATGGAAAGCGTGTTACACAAGCCTGTGTTAGTAGCCCTTCTTAAAACTGTAACATACTTTTCTTCTGGTGCTGTTTAATTCTTGGTGTGTTCTGTCTGGGTCACAGAAGTAGGTGGATTTGCATTGGTTTGTCTGGTATAAAATCCCTAAAGCACTTGCAGAGTTTGAAGTCATTGGAACTATTTGGTCCCTTCCAGTTAAGAAAAAGACGAAGCTGGTTGGGAAAGAGGCAGTTCGGTTGTTTAATCAGCATTGGTTCTGGTTGTTCTCTACAATATTGAGAAAGAAGATGAGCTAGAAGACCCCCAGCAGATAATTTTGAAGGCCAGCTTTGTCTCAACTCTGGTGAGCTGAGGAGCAGCTATGGAAGTTATATTTTGGATGGTATTATTGTTGCTTGCTGCCTTGGTACTGACTTAATATTTATCTTTAAAAAGTAATTAAAATTTCTATGTCATTAAAAAACTCAAGATATTAGCCTGCCCTGTATATGGTCCATTCTACTATTTTGCTATTGCAAAGAATTTGGGTATTACTAGTTTAATTCTTTTCATAAAACTGGACAAAGTATTTCTAAATCTTTTTCTAAATATCTTTTTTTCTAAGGGCTCAGTGAAGCAGTCTTGATTTTGAGATGAAAGGAGAAACATCCAAGGCAATAATTTTTATTTTTGTTTTGCATGAATACATAGTTTTTCATGTTAATCTATTGGCTGCAACATTGTTTTATCAGTCCAGCAGTTTAGGGCACATAAGCCACTGGTGAGCAGATTTGAAGAGTGGAAACTTTGTACAGGGATACAACAACAAAACTGATACTGAAAACCATCAGAATGGTCTTGAGTGTATTGTAATGAAGACTAGTGTATTCATGGTCTCTCCTGTTTTAATAAGAAGAGTTTGGAAGGGACATCACTGACAGGAATATGTACTTTGCTAAAACACTGCATCTTCAGAGTGTTTCGTTGTTTTCTGTATTCTTATCTCCCCAAAGATGCAGGTACATCTTATTAATCCTTACTGTTCTCAGGAAGAGACTGCCTCAGAAGATGTCTGTGCCTAAGGATTTTTTTCTCTCTGCTTTGAAGCTGACACTTTTTTTTTCTCTTTTTTTTTTTTTTTATTGTCATTATTTTTTGCCTCTAAAGAAAGAGTTACTTTGATTTCAGTAGAAGCTGAAATAGGCATAAAGTGGTGTGTCCAGCTCAGCTGGAAGAAGAGCATGAGCATACAGCATTCCTGCCGAGAAATAACAAATGTATTTTTCTTTTACCTTCAGGGCTGGGTCCGCTCTGTCCGATCCCAGAAGGAAATTTTGTTCCTGCACATAAATGATGGTAGTTCTCTGGAAAGCCTCCAGGTGGTTGCTGATCCCAGCCTGGAAAAGAGGTAGGTCCATTTGAAATAACTGGAGAAATACATGTGCTGAGCAGTGCTTGGAGGGGTCTGCTTAGGCCTCCTGCCCTGTGCCAGGGACTTGCCAACCACATTTGTTCCCCCAAAGAGCTCCTTCTAATAAAAACCCGTCGCTTTTCTCCCCACCTGTCCAACATTCCTGCCTTGTCCTAAATTCTTCTATAGCTTTGTGAATGTCTTCCCATTCCCACCTCTGCATTTAATAATTTTTAATTTCATCAGTTAAGCTCTATGGCTACAGCATTTCTTGTGTTTTTAAGTAATCCAGCTAAGTTAACAGGAATCTCTCTTCTGAATGTAGTTTTATCAGCATCTAGTTAAGCTGTTGGTTTTTTTTCATTTCTTAGAGACCTGACTTTTGGAAGTGCAGTGGAAGTGCAAGGGAAGCTTGTCAAAAGTCCTCATAGGATGCAAAACATGGAGCTGCAAGCAGAAACCATTCACGTGGTGGGACCTTGTGATATTTGGGTATGTCACTATCGTAGGAGGGGTAGGACTGCGGGAAATCAATTTTTAAAGGTCTAAGTATAAGGCAAAGCATGCTTGAGACTGTATTTTCTTTAAATATGAGTGGTCCTGCGGAGTTTGATTTGTCAGCAGTGTCTGTAGGGTGCATCAAAAGAGAAACATGGGATCACTATGAAAGCTCGTTTCTGGGACAGAGCCATTTCTCCATGGAAAATGTGCACAGGCTGACAGTTGCCTTTGTCCCACCCTGAAGCACTTACCTGTGCAGGTGGCTTACCTGGTAAGTCTGGCTCAGCTATGAATTGGAGAAACAGCACCTTGCCAGTTGCTCCAGGTTGTGCAGCTGGAAGAACCATATCTGCCACAGGCATGTTCAGAGCCAGCTTGCTGTTGCAGCAGTGAGGTGAACAGATGGGTTTCAGGGGGGCTCAACATCCAAAAGGTGGAGCATTTTAGAATGCTAATGCTTCCTTTTAGGTTCATGGCTCTTGCTCTGCTGTAAGCATTGTAAAATACACAAAATAACCAAAAAGAGAGGCAAAAGCTTCTAGTTCTTCTGTGCTCTGTAATGGTGATTTGAGTTTTAGTAGGGAGAGATGGCATTCTGTGAATAGCAATAAAACTGCATGGACTCCCAAGTTCTCACCCTCTTACTTCGATTTCCTTGTTGTTTTCAGTCATTTCCCCTGAAAATGAAGGAGAGGCACCCACTGGAGTATGTCCGACAGTTCCCCCACCTGCGATGCAGGAACAACACGCTGGGCGCCCTGCTGCGAATCCGCAGTGAAGCCACTGCAGGCATCCACTCCTTCTTCCAGGTAGTCCCTTCTGTGCCCAGCCTCTCAAGCAGGACACTCCACCCAGGCAGGCTTTATGGGAGCAGGTTAGGAGGGAAGGAGCTTGGCATCTTGCCTGTAGGGTATGGATTGTGCACACAGTGGCTTTCTTTCCAGGCCTGGGCCTGGCTGGGCCTTGGCCAGCCTGTTGCTTATGATCAGGTTAGCACATCTGTGGCCTGTCAGTGTCTTTCCACCCATTTCCTGTTATTTATCCCTTTCACAGAGTTGCAGTACAATTGCCTGCAAGTGTGTGGTCTGTGGAACACAGCATAACATGGACTTGTTCAACCCATCCTCTCCAGTGACCTTATGGTCCTTGGACAGCAATCTCCTCCCACATGGAAAAATCTGTGATGCAGGAACACAAAGTAACTCAGAGCTTCATGTTATTCTCAGTTCTTGCCTCTTACTGTGGTATAAGTCTGTGTGGCTGCTGTTAGCTGACATTAGGAGACTCCTGTTCTGATGCATTTGAAACTGATGGGTGGGAGCCACCTGTGTTTTCTGAATGTCACTCTTAAGCTGTGAGCTTTGTGCAGGCGGGGGCAGTGAATTGACTGTGATGCCAGATATCACATAGAGACCATGTGTGACTAGAAAAAGAAAGGGTAGCAAGTCCTCTAGCACACCTAAACCTTTCTTTAAAACTGTTCATGGAAATAAACATGTTTTAGTTTAGATAAGCTGGCTTTAGATAGAATAAAATCACATTCAGAACATTCTGTTGACAAAATTCATACGTAATACTTAGTGTGGCCCAAGGAACAGGTTAGAAATGTTGAGATGAATTTCTAGTCCCAGGTTTGCTGGTTTTTGTTGTCTGCAGTGGCAAAGAAGGCTCACTTGCTCGTAGAACTGTGTGGAATTGCACGGCATTTGGAGGACTTTTGTGGGTTTTGTCGGGATGTAGGGGGGTATTTTGTATTTTTTTTAAGAGAAATCTCGTGTCAGGTGAAGCTACTAGTTTCAGGATTGTGCCTGCTCCTAAGACAGAAGCCAGCTGTGTTGGGAATCAATCTGTGCCGGTGTCGAGCCACTAGATGGCATTGCCTGCAATGGTTTGTGCTTCCAGACCTGGACACCTAAGGCAGCCGAGATACAAAACCGTCTTATTCTGGCTGTGCTTCTCCAAATCAGCTCCCGCTCAGGCTCTGACATACCTTCCTGGTTACAGTGCTCAAGAGCAGAGCTCTATTAAAAAATAGAATCTGCCATCAATTTAGCAGCAGCAGCTACACTAAAGTTATTTTTAAAAGAAGATTTGGTCCCTGACCTGATATTTACAAATGCTTGTGTGAGAACTCTGCTAGCACCAGGGATGTCTGTGGTTTTATTCCATTTCTAATGGAAGCAAGTCTTAAAATTGTCACTTGCATTATCCCAAGAATATTGCAATTTTCAGTTGACAATATCAGAACATACCATAGCTACCAAGTATAATTTGAGCATTTTCACTCTGCAAAGCTGTAAGGAGCTTAATGGTGGAAGAAAATAAGTGGAGCTGTTTGAATGCGTAAAGTTATCAAGAGTTCTCTCTAACTTTAAAAACTTCTCTTTTTTAGCCTATTCATTTCCAGGAATGAATGACTAGTGCCAAGTGCCTTTGGTTTGGATGTTGAAAGCTAAAATGTCTTCTTAAAATCTTCTCCTGAGAATTGTGGTCCAAGTAGTATAGGAGCATTGTTCTCAGGCACAGTAATATAGTTGCATTGTGAATGGTGGCTTCTATTCTGGTCTTCTATTAAGTTCCAGGTTTGTGAGAGGCAGTAATGCAACTTGAATTATTTTAGAAGCATTTATAAGTGGAATTATCCAAGAGGTTTTTAGGGGATTCTGCTATTTCAGATCTGTGCAGTTTGCATTCCTTTCCAAAGCACGTAAGGGATCTTCTGTGTGAAATGTGCTTCTTTACAGCAACTGCTACCACTGTATGAGGAATTTAGCATTTTTCCAACATCTCCTATAGAGCTGGGAGGCTATGCAACCAGCAGGGCTCTGAATATGCAGGCAACTGTGTCAGAGGCCTGCATTTTGTACTGGTAGACTGAAACTTCCTTCTCCAGGCAAAGCAAATATTTCTGGATCCAAAACGTCCTTCTGTGCAGTAACTGGATCCCAGTGAGGAGCCAAGGTCTTTGCACCTGTAACCAAGGTAGCCTAGAGCTGACTGCAGGACCCTTGCTCCCTCATGGTTGTGTTACTGTACTCCCACAAAATGCGTTGCATGTCCATATGAAGTTTTTTTTCCAAATTCATTTTAGTTTGATTCTCAGAGTGGGCGGTAAATACTATTCCTGTCTTCCTAGCCCCTTAACAAGCTGGTGATAAGGACCAGGACCTCTCACATAACTGAGTTGTATTATTCTGGTAAAAGCTATGAAGCTAAGATGTATCCATCCACTGAATATTGGGTTGTAGCTGTTTTAAAAGCCTATGGCTGCATTGCAGAGAAGTCCAGAGAGCAGGGGCTCTTCATTCAACCTTACTGGTTTCAGAGGCCTTTGCTGGATTTCTGAACTATTACATGAATTGGTAATTCTGCAGGTACCTAGAACATGACCAAGCCAGGGTATACCCTGTCTCTTAAAATCAGCTTGACTTCAGTATCTTAGAAGATGCAAGGTAGAACTGACATTTCATTGGTGGTTGGGTGTTTTTAAGGTCTCTTTCATCCAGTGTGTGATTTCTGTTATCCAACACATTTGATCACTTCTCTTAATGCAGCACACAAAGAATGTCCTTTGCCTGACCACTGCCTTCAGAAAGCTGAAAGAAACAAAGTGTCGAGGTTATAGGGGTGAATTTGGTCAAAGCTGCCCAAAAATATAAAAATGCTAGATTTAGTGAGAAGAAAGGGGAATGGTGTGGAAACAGGCCATTGCAAAAAAAACTCATAGTAATGATATAAATGTCTTTTGGTTATGAAACCTGGAGAAAAACTCACAAGTAGTAAACACTGATTTGTAAATCATGCTAGCATTTAGTTTGTCATCTGTGCCTGTAAGGCAAAAGCTGCCCAAAAGACTACATGTGCTGTCCTGGCTGGGGGCTAATGGCCTAGTTATGTGTGCTGGTTGATGTCATCCTTCAGGGTGACGTCTGGTATCTTCAGCTTTGCTGTTCTCTCTGTTCCAGAATAATGGATATGTGCATATTCATACCCCTATAATTACATCCAATGACTGTGAAGGTGCTGGGGAACTCTTTCAAATTGAGGTAAGTTGGGTTGGGTTGCATAAAGTTTGTTGTTTTCTTTTTTTCTTTTTGCAAAGCAATTCCTGGATTATTAAAGGTTTGAGGAAATACTTAACTTTATAAACCCTTTTATGTACTTCTGTGATTTTTTTTTTTTAATATCCTTTGCTTCAACTAATAATTTAGGCAGTTAAACAGAGACACTATCTTTTATTTTATTGCTATTTTGTGCATTACTTCGCACCTTTTTTACTGGTGAGGTTGTTCTGTCACTGGTGCTGTGGAAAAATTTACAAAGAATAACAGGGAGAGGTGGAACATCTTGGTAAACAGAATGATGTGATCACAAGAGCCCAAGAGATGGGATGGGTCATTCAGGACAGACTACTACACTCAAATATTTCTTAGCTTTCAAACAAAGAATATAATTAATAATGAGATAATCCTTAAAAAAAAACAAAAAAAAAAAGGCAGCAATACCTGAAACTGCTTTTCACCAGTGTGTACATACAGGTTTCTCCCTACAAGCTGTTATATGTCAGAATTTTCCCCCAATATTGTCAAACCTCCCCATAACCACCAAATTGCTGCCACAATCTTATTATATGAGTAGTTAACCTCATGGGTCAGAACCTCTTGTGTATCTGAAACACAACCATAACCACTAAGATCTCCCCCACAGACTTCTCATGATTCCTGACACCACAGTCATTAATAATATGGAATTCCATCTGCATTTTATACTCCTGTATCTGAAATTCACTCTTCTGTCTCAAACAACATCATCCATTGCCGTTGTTGGCTCCAGATTTGCTGGTGATTCATCTGTAAGTGAAAGAAAAGCTGTTGAGGTAGCAGTTACTTGCTGTGGGATCTCTGCACAGCCTCCTGACAAAAAAAGCTTCTGTCTACTTGTTCTCCAGGATCTCAGGGTCTAACCTGTGCTACCAGTGATTCCCTTCCAGACCAGTACATGTGGCTCAGCTTTTTGCTTGCTGGGACAATAAGGCTGATTAGCTAAACTAAATTGTTCCTGTTTAATTGAGATGCCTTAATGCTACCCAAGGTTCACTTCAGGCTGTTGCATGCAAATTAAGACGTGAAAACAAGTAACACTTAATGATGGAAACATTATGCAGTTTGCAGCTGTACAGTGTATTTCGTCTTTGGTACAAATTGTATCCACTTGAAAGCTGTAGAGGATGCAGGACTACAGTGTAGGTGGCTGGTAGTGACAGAAGCCCTGATGCAAATGTTGAATGAGGTGCTAAATTGTGAGCCTGAAACTTGCATAAACTGGATCTTATCTAAATGCATGGTTCAAGGCAGATATTTTACTCCTCTCCAGTGGGATTGCTGAGGTGCAAATAATACTTATCTGGAGAAATGTAACTACAGCTGTGCCTGAAAGGTGTGCTCTAAGTGCCAAGTCAGACCCCATTAAATGGCCTGTGCCATAAAGGAAGGGCTTCACAAACCCACTTGCTGCTGGGAAGAGGGAAGTTCTCCCTGTTTTCCTGTTTCTTCTTTGAGTAAGGCTTCGTTGTCTGGCCTCATTTAGGACTTAGTTTTGTTTGGCAAAGCCCTGTTCACAATTGGTCCTGGCTAGCCGAGATCCAAGACCACCTGCTATCCTGCTGGGTTCACTTCACTCTACTCGAGCAGTGACACTGTTTTGTGACAATGAAAAGGTGGGGAAGATTAAGCCTGCCTTGGGCCATGCATGTGATGCTGTCAGACACAAAATAAGAGTGGCAGAAGGGTGTCAGACATAAAAATAAGGGTGTGGTATTTGCAGCAAAGCCCAGAATCTTCATGTGCTTTTAACCAAACCAACTATCAAGACGTTCTTGTCTGCTGTACTCAGTCACTTTTTAAACCAGCCTGTAGTTCACTGTTTGAACAGGACAAGGGAGAATATAAATTCATGTTCCTCTTATATTTGAGGAGGAGCTAAGATTTCTGGTGATGGGAATTGATGAAAACAACCTTCAAATTAGATTCTTCAGTTTCAAAAAATATTTAAATCCTGTTCCTTAAGTTTTAAGACCTCTCTCCTAGCTGCAGCCAGAATTGGTGTCCTATTACTCCTGAATTTGTAGTAGTTGCAATACAATTACTGTTAATGGGTTGAGTTTTTTCTGCCTTTTGGATTTGGTTTTTCTTTTTGTTTTTAGCTCCCTTGAGCAGTGTATAGAACTAATAGTCTCACCAGTTTAGCTGACCTGCTGCAGGTGGAATAAGTTGAAGATTTTAGTTGAATAGCCTTTGGGACCCAAGTAGAAGCTGCTTTTGCACCCACTGTGAACTATTGCCTTCAAATATCTGTTTTCACTTATTGCACAGTTTTAATCCTCTGACTAATGTCTGATGGCTGCTCAGGCCTGTGCATTCTTTTGAAGTGATGGAAAGTGAAGAAAGTAGGAATATGTCTTTACATGTGAATTGAAGAGATGGGGAAAAATGTATCTGAAGTTAGAATGAAAAAGCTTTTTGAAATATGGTCTTTGATTCCTAAAACTCTTAATCTTGTAGGATTTGTGTTTGTTTATATGTTCAGCTTCCTCATTATCTTTGTTTGGTTTTGGATATACTGATTAGTCTGTACATAGCTTTGGTTGGGATGCTCTCATATTAGGATGGGGGAGAATCCATATTCCCTCTCTGCTGGGCAAATCAACTAAATGTTTTTAAAATGAAGTACTGTAATGAAAAGAGTGCAGTAAGCAGAGGATATTTTAAAGAATAAATAAGTCACAAGATGGTAACGACTCCAGAAGAAACTTTTCTACCTGAAAAGTGTAGGTTTGAGGAGAAACTGCATGAGGTATGAAGATGACTAGGCAGACCCTAACCCACATGGAGAACATCAGCAACACCAACTTGTGGCTTTCCACACTGTTGACAGTGTCTTCCTGTGTTGGAAGGGTGTAGGGGAGAAAGCATCTTGTTTGTGTTTCTTTCTTTAAAGTAAATATATTGAAAATAATAGAAGAGCTTTGACTGTTGAAAGCAGTGTTTTGTTATCATCCAAGTGGGATTAGGTAATTCTTGAAATAGGGAGAATGCAGATCAACAGGAGCTGATAGCCCTTATTCTATTTTAATCTGAAAATAATTCCCCTATATAAGCAGCTTTAGCACCTCCACTTCAGCACAGATTCTTTCCTTTTTTTTTCCTTATTTTTCCTTTATTTCTTCTGAAGTCTAAAATTCTTAGCGGCTTTGTATGTTGCAAGAAACTTTACCCAGTCCCCTTCTGTGGCTGCATGCTAGGAAATCTGCCTTATTTTTGTCCTTGTGACCCAGCTGCATGTCTGTTTCCTGCTATTTTCAGTAGCCTCCCACTCTGCAGTATTGAAAACTCCCTGCTTTCTGAGTCTCTTGCTCCCTTTTCCACTTTGCTCCCTGGAAAATTTTCTTTGTATGGCTGCTCTCAGCTGCTGTGGAGAAGGTAGAGGCTCCTCTGTGCCTCTGTAAGAGCCTGTCTGGCCCAGGATACTCCAGCTGGTTCACTGTGGGTCTCCGCAGCCACTTTCCCTGTTGCCCAGCTGCAGCCTCTTAAGAGAGCTCAGCATGCAGTGAGTTCCAAAGCCTAACAGCTACATCAGGCATTCACAGCTCCTTAAAGTAGATCTCACATGCAGTTTTTATGGCCTTTGGCCGTATTCCTTCCTGGGACCACTCTCTACATGTAAGGAGTGTTGCGCTTTACCTGTTGGCTCCAGCACAGGTAAAATGTGCTCTGTGTGAGGCTTATCTCTTCCCACATACACACCTCATGGCACCTGGATGGTGTTTGGCTGAACCCAGGGTCTGGATCAGGCTATTTCATTACTTGAAAGGATATTTAACTATAAACCTGAAAAACCATCCAGGTATAGTTCTTCTCTAAAATGCATCTGGAGATTGTACAGGGGCTTTTTGCTCCTCACTCACTGGAATGAATGTCGAAGTTTTTAGGTTCCTGAAGGTGCAAGTTTATGGCTGTGACACCTGTGGCACCAGCAATATGTACCTGCTGCTAAAGATGCAGAAACTTACTCCTGCTATCCCTTCGGTACTATTGAAAAATGTTCTTGTCAGCACCGAAGAAAGATAGGCTCTACTGGGGAGAATCACTGTTAAACACAACAATATTAGTGTCTGTAAGGTGTTCTCCCTTTTAGAGATGTGTGACAGTCTGGGAGGCAGCCAGTTCCTGGGAGTCTGGTAGTTCAGAAGTGGGCTTGGCAGGGATCAGGGTAGACTGGACGTGAGCTGAGGGACAGCTCGCTTTTTCATGTTCTAGCTCTCCCAGTTTCTGCTCATTTCTACCTGATTCATATCCGCCTGTCCAGTCCGTATTCATGAGACGTTGTGCATTCCAGTGCGTATTTATGTGTCTCAGCAGAACCAGCTGCTATTGCTCAGTGCAAGTCCAGCTGATCAGAAATAGGACTGGAATTGCAAAGAAGACGCCTTGGAAGTTAGGAATTTTGCAGCGGTTGTCTAAAAAGGAAAATCCAATCATGTTTATAATGAGGTGTCACAGAGGGCAAATCTGGATTAAAGATCCCAGTGTTTCTGGAAAGCTGCAGCAGCATGGTGGTGTGGGCCTGGGCTTAGAGCTACAGCAATGATTTCTGTGAGCTTTTCAAGTCTTCTCTGATCCCTTCATTCTTTTAGCTTGCATAGTGTAAGACAGAATCAAACAGTTTGTACTCTTCTGAAGCTAATTGCCTCAAGGAGAAGTTAATACAAGACTGACATCAAAGGGAATAATTTTAAATTAAATCATTAGACATTTGTGGAGATGGAGAACAAAACAGGTACTAAATCCAGTTGTTCTTGTATTTAGAATGAGAATAAAAAGCCTTTGAAGTTGACGTCAAATACTATTGTGTTTATAGCACGCTTACTCTGAGACACCAAGTTGTTTCATACAGATTTCCTCTCCCTTTTCCTCCATTGTAATTTGGGTGGTTTTCGACTCTGGGATGGAAAGAGCTTGAAGGGAAACCTATCATTCCCCTCCTAATCTTTTACCAAGTCCATGTTTTGGGGTTGGGAATTGGAAGAAGCATCCATCAGTAAAAGCAGCACAGTGTGTTGCCTAGTTTTGCTAGTCATGGGCATGAAAACCAGTGTCAGCAGTGAAGGGATAGTGTCCCCTACCATTTGTTTGTCTTGTACCAGTGGCTGTGTTTTCATATAATAAAGAAGCCATCTTGATCTAAAAGGCTGAGCAAGAATCTGGGGCACAGACACTTGGGAATATTGGCCTGTGCTCAAATGTGTAAAGTGGAAGAATCACCTCCAGTGGATTAGCTGATATCTGTGAAACACGCAGCTGCTGATTATGGAATATCCCCTTGCTTAAGGTGTCTCCTCTGAACAAAAAGGAAGGCACTCAATTTTTCCTGCATAGAAAAGTTTCTGCATGAGCTGTGTTGCAGCTCACAACACCCATTGTATGAAGTATTGTGCCTTAGGATGAGGGAGAGCAAGTGGGCAGCTGCAGAGAGGGGAGGTGATCAGATGGTGATGGGGCAGTAAAATTGTATCTAAATAATGCTGTGTTTACTCTTCACCTTCTGTCAGAAGCCTTCAGGAGCTGCTTACAGTGCAGACATAAATCATGGGATCTCTCAGTGACCTCTCAAACAGGCTGCAGGTTTTCAGAAGCCCAGTAGAGTTGTAGATTGTCTCACTTTCTCCAGTCACTTACTGTATTTCTATTTTCCTTATGTCTCTCTGAGATTACATCTGATTTGGAGAATGAAAAATGACAAAGTCATTATAAATAAACCAGGCCCCAGCTCCTGGAGACAGCTGTATCCTGTTTGTGGATTTGGGGGAAGCATTGAGATTTTGTGGCTGATTTTTTGTTCTTTTCTTGCTTCCAGTTTGTCTCTTTCTCATTGTTTAGAAGTTGCATCCTACAGGATTAGGTGGGATTTTTCACTGGCGAAACAAACAATGTCTGAACTAAGCTTGCAGGGAAAGAAACCAGAAACCATGGCTCTTCTCTTTAAGTGCTCTGGTGATGGTTCTGGGGCTGCAGTATATGAATGTTTGATGTTTATTAATATCCTTATTGTTTTTGAGCAAATGCTCTGGGTTTATTTGATGAAAACAGTAGGGGCCTGCTTCTGCATCCTTGGAGTTTGGTGTTTGGTTTTTTTAGAACTGCAAAACCTCTGAAACAAAGGAAGAAGTCCTGGGGTTACAGCTGCAAATTGTCATATTTTCATTGATCTCTGTGGAACAAGGCAAGCTTGCTCTTTTCTTCAATGTGATGCTATGAAGAGATAAAACTGCCTTGTGATCTGAGATTTTTGGAAGTCACTGTTTTATCTTTGTGATGAGCAGCAGAGCTTTTTGAGAACAAAAGCAACACCTTCAAGCTCATTGAAAAAAAATGGCAGGTTGTAGACTATCAAAGGCTGGTGAACAAGGCTCTCTGTGCCAGGGCAAGTTGGGGAGTGGGATGGCTAGAGGCAGTGGCATCCTTAGCTGAACTAGCAACACTTAGCTTGACTCCTAGAAGCTACACCTTGAAAAGTGGGTATTTCAAACTTATTTCAGAAGAAAGTCTTCATTTGGAAGTGAATGTAGATCAGCCAGACCTCAGATTAACTTTGAAGTTGTGTTCTGTTTTTCTCCTGAAATCTTTGGCTCCTCCAAAGGTTGGGGATGACATTGTGTTTCAACATCTTGTATATTTCAATATCATTTTTCTTCATGTTTCTTTAAAAGTCACTGAGTTGTGACCTCTAGAGATCATCTAATCCATCTCACTGTGCTCAAACAGGGTCGTCTGGAGCAAGTTGCCCAGTACTCCACTGCTGAGTTTTTTGTATCTTCCCAGATGGAGACTTTACAGCCTCCCTGGACAACCTATTCTAGTGCTTGACACCCACAGTAAATATTAAAGGTTATTCTTGTTTTCAGATGAATTTTTGTGGGTTTTTTTTAAATCTGTGCCTACTGTCTCTTGGGACTTTTTTTTTTTTTTTGAGGTTTTTCATAATGGAACATTGAACTTGCTAAATTTTCTATTACTTGTAGATTTTTCTGCTTAAAATATCTGATGACCTGGAAAAGCATGCAAAAGCTGAAATGAAACAGTTTATTTTTCACTGCCTATATGATTTGTAAGCTGTGATGTCTCCAA
The DNA here is from genome assembly GCA_037013685.1 of Acridotheres tristis. Classification (NCBI taxonomy): domain Eukaryota; kingdom Metazoa; phylum Chordata; class Aves; order Passeriformes; family Sturnidae; genus Acridotheres; species Acridotheres tristis. Next base: position 30,371,974 of record CM072884.1, on the reverse strand, counting down.
ATTAATATTGTTTAAGTTGTGGTATTTTTGAAGATTGAATAACAAATCTTAAGAGGATATTACGTTGCCCTTTTTTTATTACTGTTTGTCTTTTTCCAGTGGAAACAAATTCATTTCTCCATGAAAAGAAAATAACACTGTTTTTAAAGTTTTTTCTGAAAGTCAGTGGGGCTGACACAGAAAACACTCCTCCATTTTCTCATCAGGCTAGAAATTGAATTTTGAAAGCAATGTTGTATGAAGCTTCAAACTATAAATGATAGATTCTTCTCTTCCTCCTCTCTGTTCATCTTGGTAGGAAAGTGAAAATTGATGCTTTGAAAAGAGGGAAAATAAGCTGGGTGCTGTGCTTTTTATTTAAACACCAATGGTCTGACTTGTTGCTCATTGTTACAGACATCAAGCGAGGCAAAGGAGTCTGCAGAAAAGACCCACTTCTTCAATGTGCCTGCCTTCCTGACAGTTTCTGGCCAGCTCCATTTGGAAGCAATGGCAGGGTGAGCAAAATTAGAAGTTTTCATCTTTGTCTGTGGGATATTCCCAGCTGGTAATTTTGGTATCCACTGGATATCTGCCATGGTTATCTGCCAGAAATGGATTGAGTGGCAGTGGCTGGATGATGGGCGGTGAGAGGCCAGCCTAGACAGAGGGTTGGAGCACCTCTTGTATGGACACAGGCTGAGAGAGCTGGGGTTGTTCAGCCTGGAGAAGAGGAGGCTCCAGGGAAACCTTAGGGTCCCTTCCAGTACTTAAGGGGCTACAAGAGAACTGAGGAGGGGCTTTGGGCAAGGGCATGGAGTGACAGGGAAAAGGCAGGATGGCTTCAGATTGAAAGAGGAAAGGTTTAAATTAGATATTAGGAAGGAATTCTTTACTTGAGAGTGGTGAGACACTGGCACAGGTTTACCAGAGAAGCTGTGGATGCTCCATCCCTGGATGTGTTCAAGGCCAGGTTGGATGGTGCACTGAGCAACCTGGGGTAGTGGAAGGTGTCCTTGTCCATGGCCAGGGAGTTAGAACCAACATTGTCTTTGGAGTCACTTCCAAAACCATTGAATGATTCTATGCTCTGGAGGGTCTCACAGCATCTAGAGAGTTAAAGCTGTGTGATGTATCAGTGCAGTATTTTTGCATCTAGAAGAGCTTCATTTATTTTTGAAGACTGAAGGGATTTAATACCACTTGAGCTGCAGGCCTCAAAAACTCAGTGTACTTAAATAAAATAAAAGGAACAGGTTCCCAGAACAGCTATGCTCCATTATGAATAAACACGTCTAAATTTAGATGGCCCTGGATTGATTCAAAATGCCTGTAAGAACAACACACTACTGTAAAATAGGAACATGAAGCTGTAATGTACTGCATGCTGAAGAGCATTGATTTTTTTTTTTTATTTATTTATTTATCCATCCTTAGAGAGCAAGGTGTATCTGAGTGATATCTATGGAAAAAGTATTTACCAGACATAATCTGCCGAGTTTAGCTTTCTGTCTCAGAGCTGGCTCTGTACTATTTAAGGGGTACAACCTGATATAATAGAGTGAGATTGTATTTCAGGTTGATCATTAGAATCCATGTTCTTTCTTTGGACTTGTTTGAACTGTGGAATTACGTCTTTCAGTAAAGGTCACAATGTGTGACAGTCAATTAAGTCTAACACATATAAACTCAGTTATCCCATCTTCCAGGAACCAAAATCTCTCCCCCATCAGTTAAACAAACCTCTTCCTCATTAACTTTCCCCAGCTAATATCTGAGATGACGCCAGTCTTTGGCTGCCAAGTGACCTGTGCTTTGGCTGCAGCAGATGGGGCACCACTTGAGAAACATCCTGTCTATCAAGAATGTCTAGCTTGAGTATTTGAGCATATCACAGACATTGAGCTGGTCTGGGAAGAGACAGTGTCAGGGAGAGCAAACCAGGCAGAGATTTCTGAAAAAATTTATATCTTTTGATTTGTATGCAAAAATTGCCCTTTGAACAATTTCACTGCAGCTATTTATCAGCAGCCTAATAAACCATGCAAGAATGATTACATAAAAAAACTCCAACACTGATTCTCAACATTGCATATGAGGCATGGGCAGCAAATATTATTAGAAATACAGGTCAGAACTCCAGATAGAAGGCTGGTCTTTAAACTTCACGTTTTCCAAAGCTAGGATTTTATCCCTCCCATTTTTAGAAGATTTCCATTTCACTCGTCACTTTAAAAGTGCTTTTAAAGTCACCATAAGTTCATGATGAACCCCCTTGGCAAGAGGCAAACGATTGCACTGCTGCCTGCCTGAGATCTAGTCTGTGACAGGCTGTATCAGCAGTGCTGCTGGCCAGCAGTGATTTGGCTGAAGTACCATGACTGAGGAGAATCCACATTGCAACTGCTCAGAAAAATGTGCCTTCAAATAAGGGTTGTTGTGCTGATATCATGCCAGCTACTCAATGTACTAATTTAGTTAATTTATTGGGAAAATTCAGTGTAGATGAAGACCAAACACATTATGAAAGAGAACTCTCTCTTTAACAGACTTGACACTTTCACCCTTGGTCTTAAGAGTAGTAAAAAGTGAGTCTTTCACCTCCAAAATGGAAATATTCTGGTCTTCCAATAAACAAATCAAGTAAAACAGTATAGATTTATCTGTTTTGGATTTGATTCCATGAAATTTACTCTTTGTTTTTAACCAGACTAAATTCTTAATGTCTATAGAATGATGTAGTCTTCAAAAATTACCTTTAGCTTAAATATAATGTTGAGTGTTGCAGCCTTAAGGCTCTCAAGAACGCTTTGTTCCTGAGAATTTGTGGGAGGAGACTGAGATAGAAATGCTGAGGAGAACCTTCCCCATCCAGTCTTGACCATATTCTTTTGTGACTTGTAGGACTTGGGAGAGAGACAGATCCTACAGAAGTCCATTAAGAAAGGAGAGGTAGAGCAGGATAGGTATGAGAGGCAGGTAGGAATTTGTCCTTGGTGGGGGGTGTATGTAGAAGGGGACCAGAAGGTCAATCAAATAGGCAGTCATGTAATTTTGAGGTTAGCTTTTAGCTTTACAGAGCCCATGAGCAGCCTCCAAGCTGTGGTTGGAAAAGGCTGGAAAGGGGCTTATGGAGAAGACTTACTAGATGAGTCTGGAATCGTGTCTTCTGTGTCCTTGCAGAGTTCATCTGCAGACCACAGGGTATCACCTGAATGCCCAAGCTTGTGTGTTGTCCAGGGCTCAGGGCTCTGTTTCATGGCAGGGTTGCTTGAGATGCTATACCTGATCACAGGAGAGAACAGTGAGCCATTTATAGTTGGTGAGATTTTTCTTTGAAGAAAAGTGGGAAGAGAGATGTTCCTGCATTTATTGACGGTCTGCTGTGCTGTGTATGCTTGTTATTGAAGGCAAGGTCAGGGGAGTTCATCTTGTCTCTCAGTGTGACACAAATGGCCTGCTTGGCACAACTTCTCATTTCATTGTGCCTCGTCTCAGCAGTGACGGCATCTAGGTTGTCTGCTCAGTGTGTCTGAATCATGGTCAGCTGCTGTAAATCTATGGGCTTTTTAAGGTCTCCAGAAAAGTCTTTATTCAGTAGTACAGCTCTCCAGTCTCCTCAGTCTCGGATGAGTCAGTAACCAGTGTGTGTGGTAGAAGTGTAGGGCTGTCTGTGTCCTGATATCTGGTTTTAAATGTCATTGGTTTGCTATGAAGTCCATGTGGTATTTCCTTGTCCGCTGATGCTCTGGTGAGGACAAAGGCCCCTTTGGGGACCTGAACTGGGCTGGAGGGTCTGTGACAGCTGAAGATGATTCAGAGGCACACTGGAACACACGGCCACAGCCAACTGTTGTCAAGAAGTACAGCTTGTTGGCTGCAGTTTTGTTTTTTTTTTCTTCTCCTTTCCCACAGGCTGTACCTGCTCCTCTCTTTTCAGCCTCTCTTGTTAATAGTTTAACATCAGTGTTTTTCCCTTGTGCTGCATTTCATCCCAGGCACTGTCTGTTCTGCCTTTTGCATCATGAGCTTAAATAAAATTGCTTTTCCTAAAACTTCTGGGAGCTATCCCTTCCCTAAATGGCAGCATAAGTTATCTCATCGTTCCTTGCCCTCCTTAGCCCTGTTTCTTTTCTCTCTTATTAGGCCTTCACTATGTTTCTCCTCTCTTGTTCATCTCACGTTTTCTCTTGAAGTTCCCTGCAAATGCATAACAGGCTGAGGGGCAACCTAATAGCAGCCTGTTAGGACCTGCAAGAAGGTTCTCTGAAGACAGGCCTGCTCTTTGCAGTGGTGAATGACAGAAGAACAAGAGGCAAGTGGAGATAAGTTGAGAAAAGTGAAGTTCTCAGTGGACGTAAAGGGGAAAATAATGGAGAAATCAGTCGAGCATTGAAAAAGATTGATGAGAGAAATGGTGCTCTTCATCAGAGACGCAGCTAGGTGGAGCCTTGAGCTGGTCTGGCCTTCTTGCTGACCCTGCTTTGAACAGAAGACTGGACCAATGACCTCCTGAGGTCCCTTCCAGCCCAAGTAATTTTCTTCTTCTAAGATTTTTCTTGCCTTTGTTCTCACTGTCCTTTCCACCTATTTCAGGCACAATACCATCTTGGTGAATTATCTCTCTAGGTCCATTTCAGTTCAAGGTCCCCAGGACTTGTGTTTTCCTGCCAACTTAAAATCTCAGCCTTTCATTCTGACTTCTGCCTGCTAACACCTACTTATCAAACTTGGTTTAAATGCAGCATAATGAATGCCCCTCTCCTCAAGCACATATCCTTGATTGCTAAACCATCATGTATTCTGCTGCTCTTCTGCCTAATCCAGGTATTCTCTGCAGTCCTGCAATTAGTATTGCAGGTTGCAGAGAGGGTCTGAAAAGCATTTCAGTCATCCAGACTATTTTATCTGTGTCTGCCTGAGTTTATAGAGAGCTGAACTCAGTGAATTTTCTATTGTTTGCAGAAGGTACTAAAATCACACTGATTTCACTTTTAAAATGACAGTACTTCAGTGTTTTTCAAAGCATGGAGGATGGAAAATGAGAGAGAGAGCTATCATTTTGATGTTCAAGAAAACACTGCAGAGCTCAAAAGAGATGTGTTTGAGGCTGCCTTCCATAAAAGAGGCTTCATTCTCAGCAGTTTGGCAACACACGCTCTTAAAACTTGATTCCAAAATGACTTGCTAATGATGAAACAGATTGCATTGTCTTTAAACAAATATTTGCTCTACACTGTACAATTTTAAATTCTTCTGAATGCAGCTGCGGGAATGATGTCCAGTTGTGTAACATTCCTGTTGCTAAGGAGTAACAAAAATAAGTGTAATTATTTATCTTAGATGTCTGAAAAAAATTTCTGACATTTCTTGCACAACATTTGTTTGAGTCTGAGTCATAATGCAGACTCTTATAATTAGTGCACTAACTTCCATTAATTAGGCTGACACTTAATTGGATCTATAAAAAGCAACCGTGACATGTCTGGTTTTAATCAATTACTGCATACTTCAGTCTGGTTCATGACTGCTGCAGTGACTGTTAATGACTTCGTACTACTAGGAGGCCAAATACATGAACTCTGTAGGTACAACAGTGAGTCTAGAGTTGCTTAGCTATTTGGAGCTTTGCAGTCCACATGGATATTCTGTTGGTTCTTTTTTCCTCTCCACCTTTTTGGGAGGGTAAGCAGGTAATCTGCTTGCAAGCATGGTGAGTATGTGCTGAGGATAGCTGCAGTTCAGCCATTATTCTGAGATCCTTACATGGAGGGCTGAATGCAATCCCGGCAGTCTTGGACTATGTGCTCTTTGTGTTATGTCTTTGCTGTAAAAATCGAGTGCAGGTAGCAAGAGAAGAGCCAGTTTTATGCTCATCTGGTGAAGTATGTCCTCAGCTATAATTCTTGGTCCTCATTTTACAAGTAAGCTAAGTTTGAAACCAGTATGTTTCTGTCTTGAATCCAGTGCATAGTCCCTCTTCCTTCTCTGGATAACTTGTCATCCCTATTCCAGTCAGTGGTAGATGCTGTAGGATCTATGTCGAGGGAATCCAGCATCCACGTGTGTGTAGGGCCTTGCAGCTCCACTTCATCCATGTGCCCAGACTATGCTGTGAGAGCTGCAAGGGTTTAAGAAGCTGTGGCTTTGGGAGTGGCAGTAGGGCTGTCACAGCCCTGTGCCCACATGTTTCCTGTGCCATAGCAACCACACTTATGGTGACTTCTGCTAAATTATTTTACTTAGTGACTGGGGCGAGCAAGAAGCCTGCAGGCAGCTCAGCTGTCCATCAGTGGCAAAACAACTCTGTGGCAAACTTCAAGGCTTATGAGAGCATGAACCTGCCTTGGGTCCAGGCTGCAGCTTCTGCTTCTCAAGGAGTCTCTATGCCTCAGGAAGTGACTCTAGGATGAGATGTAAAGTCAGGCAGCTTCATCCCTATTTGTTCCCACAGCTTTCCTTAAAATAGATGCATAAAGCCCTGAAATTTTTCCATTTGCTGTCATTGTACTGAAGTAGAATAGAATATTCTACATGTTGTAGTCAGCTGAAACATGTTACGTTTTTTATGGATTTTAGTAATTTTTTGGATACAGTTGCTTACTTTGTTTAGTTACTGTAGAATTTGAGGCTTTGGAGGTTTTAAATAGTTACACCCAAACTTTGGAATGTGGCCTGAACCACGACTCCTTTTGTTCAGTAATGCACCCACCGATGTTTTTTCATGTTGTGATTGATATTTGCAGAGTTCATAAAACCACTGTTCATCTGAAAAATGAAAAAAATTAAAATTAATTATCCTCTTCCTGGCTATTATAATGCAGTTTCTAAAGAGCATGAGTTTTTTTCCCCTTTGAAAGGAAAAAGATTTAACCCAGTTGTTCCCCCCATACGCTGGTAGTGTATTTTAATGCCGTAGAGTAAGAGTCAATGGGATGATTAAGTTTGAAAAACAACTTAGCTACCTGTTTTATTTAAATCTTTGAAGCATTTTGTATCGCTCCTTTCTAGAATATCTCTCTTAGCTAGAGCATGGGAAATGGTTATTTGAATAAATCCTCAACTACTCTGGTGGCTTTCATCAACCCAGCTTGAGTTTTCATTGCTAATCGGTCATTTTATTGACTTTAATTAGAAACAATAATATCAAATCTAGGACAAAGCAAGAGACTCCACTGCCAATAAAGTGCAACACTGTTGCATAAAAGGGTGGAGGACACAGGCTGATGTGGTCTTTGGGTCTGGAGCAGACACTTGTATGGCTCTGAGTAACTCTTACGTCCTTTGTGTTGGTTTTCCCCTATTCTCTTGCCATCTGTAGACTTAACAATCCAGTGTCTAGCTCTGCTGTGAGGTTTAATAAACAAATTTCTGGGTGCTTTGCCAGATAATTAGGGTATATGGGTCACTTTGTTGTCAATTACTCAAGTGTGTCTGGATCACATTCAAACAGAGGGGGATGACCTGGGAGGGATCCTTGTCCCATCTTCTGTTTTGTGCTGCTGAAGCTGGAGCAGAGGCTGTGGCAAGGGGAGAGCAGGTCCTGGAGCATGGCAGGAGGGTGCTGTGCACATGCAACCTCCTGGGCATGGTGGATCCCTGCCCTTTGGAGGTTGCAGCAAGAGAAGCTGCTGCATTGCTTCAGTCTGACTGGCTGCAGGGGGAAGTTGGCACTTCCCAGTCCCTGTCTGGGAACTTAGACAGCCTTCTTTTTTTTTTTTTTTTTAATTTATGTATTTATTTTTGGCTGCTTACAAAAGGAAGTACAGTCCCATCTCGTCGCAGCATGAGCCAAAACCTCAGCACTTGGCACACCAGCTCTGCTGCCCAGGCCTGAGCTCCACATACTGCTACAAAAGTCCTTGTCAAGATGCAACTTTCCTCATCTGCATGTTCCCAGAGGGCAAGCTGAAATGGCCTATGAAGAGTCCTCCAAAACTCTTTTTTTTCTGGGTAAAATTCAGTCCCTTCTGCTGCCTTTTCAACAGAAACGTGCATTTTCATTGGGCACAATCCAAACCACCAGACAATTGTAATAGGAGTATTATTTTTACACTGAACTTAAAACCCAGATATTTCTGTCCAACTCTGACAGGTGTTTTATAACACAGTGTACCCAGCTCAAAGATTTAAAATATTCTGCCTCTTCTCCACACTGTTGGGCATCTGTACCTTGCTATCATCATTAGGAGCTCTGGACTTCCAGCTCCTCCAAAAGCTAGATCCAGGAAACATTGGGCTGATATTTTGAATGGTTGTCTGTGTGTGTGTAGTTTTGTGCACAAGGCCAGAACATCTTTCAACATACAAATTTCAGCATCCCTGAACAATCTCATTTGTGTTCAGGTCAAGCACTGCAGCCAACTGATGTGTCCTGGCAGCTGAGCAAAGTCACCTGCTTATTTCAGTGGAGCAGACAGGTCCTCCATGCTCAAAATGAATATGGTCATGCCAGAATAGTGTGAAATTAAATCAGATGGTTCACTGTATTAACTTCTTCCCTTTCTAGGAGAAAGGACAATGGGTAGATTAAGCTAAACCCCCGTGCTTTTGGGTCATCTTGCTGAGGGTCTCTTCTCTGCTGACATCATGTGTTGTTTTGTATTTGGGCTAGAAGTTATTGTTTCTAGGTTTTCTTGCAATCTAGATTTTAGTGTGTGTATGGCAGGGAGGAGTTGGTGGATTATGGAGTGGGTAACACACCGTGTTGAAGGATTACATGCTGTGTTCATTTAGCATGGCCAAAGATGAGATTTGGCACAAGTCACTGTTCAGCTTACCTCGTCCCTGCAGACCTTGCCAGAGTAATCAATATGTTTGTGTTTATATAGGCATGTGTTGTATTTTGGGTTGACAGGGAGGGCACCGTGAAAATGAATTGTTCTCTCTCTGCCATGTTGGTATTTTTATGGCTTACAATAGAAATCACTGGGGTGATGAAGTTTTGAAAAACATCTTTGCTCCCTGTGTGTACTGGTGTGGTTTAGTGCTTAGCCCTGAGTCACAGGAACCAGCTTCTGCCTCCAGCTGTGTCACTACTGTGTGGTGTGACCTTGGCACTGGTTGTAAGCTGACTGTGCAGGCATTGCATCTTCTTGATTAATAGCCTTGTTCAGAGTTATATGCCCTTGGTTCAACAGCACAAATAAGTCTTTATTACCTCGGTAGCAGCGTGGAGTCCTGGCTCAGAAAAGGAGCACAATCCATTCCTGGCTTGGGAACCATCAGGACAATTAATTCTATTTGGATTGCACCGTAAAAGTTGCCAGTAAGGCAGAGACGCTGAGGCTACAAACATTGCATGAGTTTAATTAAGAGAATGATTTGAAGCAGCTTTGGGTACGGATACTTATTACTTCTCAATTGGTTCCTCTCACTTCCTCTGTAATGAAATGTCAATGAACTCAAACAAAATGAGCTTTCATTCTCTGTGGCAGAAAGCTCCCAAAGGTGGCTGCTTCTGGAGACTGTTTTAGTAGTGTGTGAAATAAAGGTGAAAGGGGGGAAATTTCTGCCTTTCTGGCTGTTCACAGGGTGGAGAATGCAAGTGTGGTCTGTGCAATACTGAGCCTCCACCATCTATGCAGAGGATGGCTGTGCCCCAGCAGCACTTCCAGGTACAAGTGCTTCGGTGTCCAAAGGGACTCCCCTTTGGAGCCTGTAGCTAAAAGTGGCTGGCCCTTTGTTGGGTTGGGGTGAGTAAGCTCAGCGTTTTGCAGGACGAGGCCCTGGCTTTTGATGTGTCTCAGTGTGTTGGAAGGAGTGCTGTGGATATTCTCTTGGCCTCCACATTAAGCTCTCAGATTTTCCCAGAGAACTGGGCAGAGCGGAATACAGTCAGAGAAAGGGAGCAATTAATTAAGCGGCTCTGTGCCTTCTTGTGGTGTCGACCCCGGCAGTGCCTGTGAACTGCATAAGTGCACTCGGGCTTGCTGTCCAGAGCTCTGATCTGGGCAAAGCTGACTGCAAAAGGACTCGTTTCAAAGCCTCTCTTGTATTTTTTGGTAGCACGTACAAGGACAGCATTACAGACATCACTGCTCTGCCTGTAATGGCTCAGGAAAAAAGCTCAACAGATTAGTGGGCTTTTTTTTCCTCTCCTGTTTGTATGCTTTTGTTGGAGATGAGGAATTAGCACTACTGATTTTTTTTTTTTTTTTTTAAAGACTCTTTGAGTGCCCACAACCCGAACCGACCTAGGCACTTTTGGAGACTTATACAGAATTTTCAAGATATTTTTAAATGCTGGAAGTCTTACAGAGGTCTGGGAATGTTAAATGATTGATTATTTGCATCATAGAGCATAGGAGTCACGGCCCTGCACTGAGGCTCCATTGTGCTAGGTGCTGAATGCACACAGGACAAAATGACTGGTTTGCTCTCCATACCATGAAATCGGAGCACAGTCAACTCCCATTCTTCTTTTCTGATGTATCTGTACAAACTCAGTGTGATATAGCAGTGTATCAAATCACAGATATGTTTTTTATTGCAGATGAAGTACAAATAAAGGCTTGATTTGTTTAGTGGGCATTTGCTTAATATCTTGAATGGTAGGGCACAGTAAACAGTATATAAATGTCTGGATGGAAAATAATTGTTCACACACAGAGCTGATAACAGTGACTGTATGTGTTTTTAGCTGTGTTTCTCTGTTATGTCCAGGCCTCTGGTCAGTGCTGCATTGCTGTTACCAGATGACTTGCATTTACTGCGCTCCTTTGATCGCTTTGCCAGCGTGACATCTGCTTAGTTTCCCTTTGCCAGGGTCCCAGGATCCTGGTGAAGTTCCCACAGTTGCTCGTACCTGTCTTTTCCCTTTACAGTTACCCTGAGAAGTGAATGATTCCTCCCCTCCCTGCAGATAGGGGTTTATTTGATGGGGAGGGGGTCTAGGGGGTGACTGTTGTTTTTTCCCTTTTTTCAAGGGTCAGACAAATTCAGCCCCACACCAGTGACGTTAGGTTCTACAGGCTATCACAGAGCCTTTACACTTACCCACCTTGCGGTAGTCTGAGAGTTGCAGTGCTAATGGTTTGTTTTGTAAACATAGGTGGCTCCCTGTGTACAAGTGCCTAGAGCTGAGGAGACAGAAATTGGTTCCTGTGGGGGCTGTTCTGCACTTGCCTTTCCCAGAAGCTGTCTTGGGCACAGAGAGGCTTTATTCTTCTTGCAGGACAAAATTGATCTCTGACTATGAAGTGTTTGACCATGGCTGACATCTTGGAGCAATAAGAGGGTGGGTTTATTTTTATTTTTGATTGCTTTTAGGTATCTTGAAGTCAGCAGGCCCTTTGAAAGATGAGTAACTAGTCATCATGCTTGGGCTGCTGATCAGTAGGAAAAAAGTGCAATTCAAAGTGCTCTTAATAGCCTGCGTTGCTGGAGACTGTCCTGCCACAGTAACCTACAGTAACTGAAGTGCCAGTGCCTGTGCATGGACAGCTGCCGAGAAATGTCTCTCCCTGAAGCCAGGCTGTTGCTCTGTGGGAAAGGATCTCATGCTAGCCAGCTAGTGTCACACTTCAGTTTTCAGTGTTACTTTGAGGCCTTCATGGCAGCGAGACATTAGAGATCTGCACATCAAATGGAGCAGACCTGAATGAGTCTTGAGCAATTATAAGCTTTTCACAATATTTTCATCTTGTGTCTGATCCTGGCTCAGTCACAAACTGAACTTGTGACTAAACTCATTTATTTAGGAAAAATTCTTTCTTTAACTGAAGGACCTCAAATTGAAATATTTTAGTAAAAGCCTGAAACGTGCAGGGGACAGGTAGAGCAAGAACCTGCCTCTAACCTCTGTTTCCCACTGTAGGCTGACCTCCACAACCTGGCAAACAAAAGCTTTTGACCAGTTCTGCCTTAAACATAAAATGGTTTTGACTTAGTGACTCACTGCTTTGTATTTGTTGTTTGTATTGCTATAGCAGTTGAGTCTCTTAAGCTTTGGATCCAAGACCTTGTTGTGCCAGGTGCTGTTAGGAGCATGGGAAAAAAAACAAACCAAAAAGGCCATGTGAGGAAAAACATGAATTTCTGTGTAACCCAAGACAACAGGTGGCTACAGATGGGGGATTACAAGGAACTGATGATATAATAGTGAATGACCTGTGCAGTGAGTAATAGTCTTGGTACATCACTTACCTAAACACTGCTGAGGTTTTGTAGATGCTACAGCAAAGGGCAGTTTGAAGGAGGATGATGGAGTGACAGAAGTTTACAGTAACATCTCAGCAAGTGAGAAAGGCAGCAGAGGAAAAAGTAGCATGCTGAAAATATGCATGAAAATAGTGCTTGAAGGAAGATGTTTGCTGCAAAATCTAATTAGTTGGTTGTAGATGCTGTAGTCATATATGAGAGAGTGCAGGTACAAGAGCAAAGTGGAAACAGTATGGGTTTTGGTGGAGGGCAAACAGAGCCGTGGGGAAAAGAAACCTACAGGCAGGCTATGTATTTATAGTCTTGACCTGAAACTTTCTTCTGGTGTGTTTACTACTAGCAACTCAAGGAAAAAGAAAGTGCTCTTTCTTTGGATTGTAACCTTTAACCAACATGTGACATGAGGGAACAGATGAGTGAAGCAGAATGTGTGTGTTCCTTTATTTGAAGCACAGATGTCTCCATAAGGGGCAAAGGAAAAATGCTGCTTTTTGTGGTGTTGTTTATTTAAACTTCGGTTTAACAAAATTAGCCTGTTCAGAAACTTCAGTGAACGTCCTTTTTAAGTTGAAAGCTTGCAGAGCAAGATGCAAGTCAAATGCCAGCCCCAGCAATTAGCATGCATCCTTTCATGAGTGTTAAACTGTGCTTAATCTCTACTGATTGGATTCTTTTCCTCCTACACGCTGTCTGCAGCTGAAAATAACATCAAGTTAAAGATGTACCAAAGATAGCAGCTGCCCAGTTCATGGTTCTTCTGAAGCAGCTTACTCTCTTCCTCAGTCATGGTTTTCTTCCCATGCAGGATGAGGGGAAACACAGATGTCACGACATGTATTTGGGAAGCTCTCACTGGCTTGAGGGTGTCCAGGAGCTCAAGTGCTCATAGATCACAGTGTAAAAAAGGTACTGCTTGGAGTGCAGCTTCCCACATAAAATCAAAGCTTGTAAAGGTATGTTCATGTTTGATAGGCAGGTTTCTCAAGAAGGAAGTGGAAACACAGCATGACATGACTGCAGAACGAGAGAGGATGTATTTAAATAGAATCCCCAGAAGGGGGCTGGAAGAGAAGTGGCTTCATAATAGGAAATGCGTTGGTTGCTTCAGCATTAAATGCTCTCCCAGATGTGTTCTCTGCAGCAGGGACTCCTTTCAGCTGAACCATTTTTAGCTGTGTGGAAGAGCCCGGTTCTTTATCTCCATGGCTCTCTGAGCAATGAACTTCTGCCTTACCACTAGAGGGGGACTTCAGCCCATACACCTCCCGTTCTGCTGGGGCCCTCTCTACTCTGCTGAGCACTAGGGTATCACAGCGCCTGTGAAGGTCAGGCATTGCAGCCAAAGAAATGTAAAGGCACGTGGATGAGGATAGCATGATTGGTGTAGTATCCACATGCTTCTCTAGTTATCCAGTTCTGCAGAATGTTGGGTTTCATTCCCATACAGTTACAAAAAGTGTCCTAAGCATGACATTCAGAGAAAGCTGAATACTGTGTGTGTGTGCAATGTCTCGGAGTCACAAGATGTGAATAACCCCTCTCCATGCCTGGATGAAGGAACGTAACCAGCAGCTTATTCAGCAGTACCATTAAACTGGTCAAAGATGAAATGGAAACATGATTGTTTCTAGGTGCTGGGAGAAAAGTGAGGGCTTTAGGTGTAACAGACCAGTTGTGTGCTGGACCTGACCTGCCTGTTCCCTGCTGCCTTGCAGGGCTTTTACTCACGTGTTCACCTTTGGCCCGACGTTCCGAGCAGAAAACTCGCAGAGTCGCCGGCACCTGGCGGAGTTCTACATGGTAGAGGCTGAGCTGTCCTTCACTGAAAGCCTTCAGGACATCATGCAGGTGGGCATTCCAGATGTCTATGCAGGACTGGTACCAGGGTTTATTCCTCCTCCCTGAGCTGTGCTCCCTGCCCTCAGCTGAGGTCACAGCTCCTTTCACTCTGTGTGAGCCAAGTAGAGGTTGCACAGGTGTTTCCCAGGGAGGAGGGTTTGCTCAGCAGAGATGGGGCCATAGAGGGGATTTGGAAGGGTAGATATAGGAGCACACAGCCCTCATCTGAATGGGAAGCTCCACAATTGCTATATTACCAGGGAATGTAAATGTGCTTGACGAGTGCTAATGAGTGGCACTCTCCCTTTCAAAATGTTCAGCACCCTTCCACCTAGTGAGCAGTGTTTAAGCAGGGTGTCCCTTTGGTGTGCTCTGTAAAGGCCTCCTTGAAATCTGCATTGGAATCTGAAGGAGAAACAACAGTTTCCGGCATACGCTGTTCACTGTGGCTTAGCAGAAGACTGGAGGAAATCCTTAGTCAGCTTGCTTTTGATTTTTCAGGACTGACCTTTCAGTTGCAGTTTACCCACATGATAGATGCCTATGCACTTTACTAGTCTCAGCATAAGCTAGCTTATACCCAGTAGGACTTGTGAGTAAACATACACATGCACTCTCATTTATCAGATAAGCTCTGTGAAAAATGATTGGGAAAATAACCTTATAAAGAAAAATACCTGAGGCACTGGCTGCAGACTTATAAAATAACACCCAGGTGGTGGTTTCTTCAGCATGGGTCATATACAGTGCTGAATCAGCATAGCCTGAGAGCAGAGCTGGCAGGCTCTGTGTGCTCCTTCTGAATTTGAGATGCCTAGATGGCACTGGGCTGTGTGGACTGACCCATTGGGAGTCTGTGGTCCATCATGAATAGCATCCTGTTATTTTGTCTCCCCTCCACAGCTTTGTGTATTCTTAGAGCACAGCCTGTGTATATGTACACACCTTAATTCCTGAGCCCCCTGTTTTTCTAGGTAATCAGGAGTCAATTGAAAGCTTCACTACTTTTATCTAGTATAATAAGCAGGGTCGTCTGTTAAGTGGTGTTTGAGCCCTTCAACACAGAATCAACGGATCTTGTGCAGAAAACCCTAATTTCCTGGCTTTTGAAGTACAGACAGCCAGTTCAGATAATTCAGAGAATTAGATTTGAGAACTGTTCTGGAATTTGTAGGGCTTTTATATGTAAGGAAAGGAGGAACTATCTCTCTCAATTTTGCCTTTGTTGTTGCTAAGTATCTTGTGAAGTCTCAGCTTGTGCTCTCTTTTAAATCTTCCCTCTGTCTCAAACTCCTTGACAAGCACCTTTCCCTGTAATAGAAAGTCTCTTAGCAGCCATTATTTTGCATTCCTCATAGTGAGTTTGTATTGCAACAGGCTTAATTTTGTGGTGTTCTTACTTGGGGAAGTGGAGTTCCCATTTTGTTTATTTTTAAATAATTGGGCAATCTCTCTTTCAACAAAACAAAACTAATCAACAGAAAGCCCTCCTGGTTGCTCTAAAGCCTAAGCGTCTTTCCTGGTGTAACTGACCTAAATTGAGTCTTCTCTTATGTATCTGCCTATTGGGTATTTTGTCTGTTTGTTGTCATCTGCAAGTTCTTTATTCGGTGCAAAATGCCAAGCTGAAAGCCTTCGGGGCTCTTGGCCAGGGTTATTATCTGGACTTTGTCCTCACATAAGGAGCTGGATTGTTAAAAATTTATTTTTAAAATTGCTATTCAACATTTGGACTAAGTATCTCTCACTTGAGCAAGTTACTGTGCTGGGAAAGCTCAGCTTCTTCAGGGACATCTTGAAGTATTTGCTTATACACCATTAAAGAGCCTTGCTACAAAGATGTGCGTGTTTACCATTCACTGTTGAGGCTTGAGATCTTTCATCCAAAGCTCCAGAAGAAACACAGTTTTCATGATGAAATAAAAGGAAAAATGGGGATTTAATAACCAAGCTGCATGTATTTGGGAACAAAGGGCCTTAAGTCTTAGAGCAGTGGCCTTTTTTCCTCACTGTAATTTCACAGAGTAGTGCTCAGTTATTCCTAAATTAGTAGCACCATTCTTCTGAAGTCTCATGTGTCTTAATCATGCAATCTAAATTTCTGTTGAGTGCCAAAATGTGTTTTAGTGTTACAAAGAAGCTTCAACTCTCACAGTTCTGGTTTCACAGTGCTTTCTGTGGAAAGTCCCATGTGCTCAGTGCAGTACTTCAGGCTGCATGGCTGGGTGATAATATTTCTGCTTTAGTGTAGAGGGTGCATGTAAGGGTATCTAAGGAGGAACCTCTTTTTGTAAGTCAAGTTAAAAAGTTGGGCCAGGTTTGCCCCCAAGGCACTTCTCCTTCAAAATGGATGAGAAAGAGAAGGATTTAGAAAAAGGTCAGGTAGATAGTAGAAGAGGTCCAGTTGTGGAAATGTCTGGACTCCCTAGAGCCATCGGCCCTCTCAGTACCTGAATTGGTGGTCCAAATCTCCAGTTTCATTTGTCCTTGAGATGCCTGTTATCACTCTCTCCCTCTCTCTTCAATGCTGTGTCATGTAGTTGTATTTGTAGGCCATTATCTTCTATTTTTCATTCCACTGTATCAGCAGTGCAGTATATTTAAAGGATCCCACTTCACTTGTGACTTTAATGGGAGTCTCAAAGAGGCCATATGATACAGTCATTATTGAATTTCATCAAAAGCACATACAAAGCCATGCTAAAAAAGACATTATTTAGGCTGTAAAGTTAGGAAATGCAAGAAGGAAGCTTTCCTGAGGGCACTGTCAGGAGTTTATGCATAGTGTTTGTCTTCCTTAACAAGATTATATCCTAGCACTACTGTCTCTTTAAGGGATGGAGAATATATCTCTTTATGATGGAATATACAATTTAACACTCAGTATTTGAGCTGTGTCCTGAGGGCAGGAGTATTGTCTTCCACTGGTTATGTACTTCATCAAAATTAATTTGCTGTCATTACAGCCTAGTGACATGGAGCATTATTACCTCCATTTTACAGAGGGGAGTTCAGGCATGAAATGAAATCAGTAGCACTGATTTTGGGTGTCAGCTTTAGAGAACTTGGATCTCAAACATGTATGTGATTTGATTTCCAGACTAGTTTGCACTCAGCATTCTGTCTTCAGTACCAAGGCTGAGGCACTTGGGCAGGTCGGACTGCAGTCTTGAGGGAGCAGACTCTGGTAATCACATGGGAAGAGTTAGTTCTAAGAGTTTTACACAACACTCTTTAGAGACACTGGGGTATCTGCAGGACTATAGGTTCCTTGTCTGAAGTGGCATCCAGCTGCCATGGCTCAGGCTAGTTCTCTTCCCTAACTTTTCATCAGCATTCAGCTTTAATGGCCAGTGGAGCACTGGTGTGGCAGACAAGTCTTTCCTTGCACAGCAACAGCATCTCTCCAGAATGGGGCCTGAGCAGTTGGTTGTGTTGCTGAGAGAGGAGATTTTATGACCAAGATCAGAATCCTCCCCTCTGTGTTTATGTGCACACATAGAGTGGGTGTGAGCAAGCATGGAGGCAACAAACAGTGGTCCACTGGTGAGTGTTTCCTGTGTAAGTAGCCTGTGGTCTACACTGCATCCATATGCATGGCCCAGGTAAATACATACATAAAAATCCTACTGGCAGGTCATGTGATTTTTCTTATGTAATTTTTCTTACATAATAAAGGTGATGATTTGAACCTTTCTTGGAGTGCACAGCACCTTCAACTGCTGCTGATAACTCGTACTGCTGTTTTATTGATAACTTGCTCTGTTTCAACTCTGATCATGGTTTTATCTGGGAAGAGGATCCAGGGTAAAATTAAACAATACCCTTGGGAGCTGCTCCTAATCAAAATTGAACTGTTAACCATTAAACTACAGAGCAACATTGGGGAAGGCCAGTGTTGATATTACTGAAGTTTCAGATGTGAAAATCAAAAGAGAAAGGCTAAAAGGGTTGAGGGAAGGGAGAAAGCTTTAACCTCTGCCTTCTTGCCTGCCCCCCTACTAGCACAGTTTCCACATCGCCATTGTGAAGCAACCACATTATTGGGCTTTTGGGACATCTGGAGTCCCACCTGTGAGATGAACTATTTGCTGTGATTCCGGTGCCTTTTTCCCTGTGTAAGTCGCCTGTCAAACATGTTTCTTTCAGAATATGTTCAAACCAATCACTTCACCTATATCTCAAACTCGTGTTCCCTTAAACCAGCAAGCCATTGATTACACTTCTCAATTTTTTCTATAGCCTACTTTACAGTCCTTCATTATACTATCTGCTTAAAGCCATAAATTCTCAGTTTTAGAGATTTTTTTCCTCCTTTTCTTTTTTTCTATCTACTGTTTGTGCCTAGTACTTGCTTGGCATAAATAAGAGCAGTGAGGAGGCCAGTACATGACCCCCGTGTCTGTCTTCTTTGCCAGGATAAAACCTCAGTCTCAAACCTGGAAATATTTCTCAGATTGTTTTTTCCATACCACCCACATCTTTTTTCCACAAGAGGAAGCTGCTTATGTTGAATGCTGTGGGAACCTAATTGTTACTTTATCGCACAGTGAGGAAAAAAACTGCTAATTAAACAACATGCCTTTCCGAAACCAGATGATACTTTCATTTTCTAGAAAGAGGAAGCTTAATGTAAAATCCCTTCGTCTCTGCCTGGTGAAACCAGATGAATTGCTAAGAAGTTTTCTAATTTCATTTGCATAAGCCTTTTTCTAGCTACTTTGAAGATAGTTCAAAGCTGACTGTTTGGTTATTTGCCACTCAGCAGCAGGAATGCTGGCTTTTCATTTCCTCTGTGTTTGAGTACCAGGAGGCGTAAAACTATTCATCTGCATGTGATAATGCAGTTCCCTTATTTGCATCTTCCTTTTTTTTAAAAGGAGAGCCCAGGTTGGTGCAGGAGTCTTGAGTGTGAGTTTGACTCCAGAGGAGTCCAAATGGACTGCCTTACCAGCTTCAGTAGGCTGGTGGGAGGCAGAGGTTGTTCACCAGCACAGAGCAGAGTTTCAGCAGTTTGGGGCAGATGTGAAAGATGTTCGTCTAAACATAAGTTTGAGCAATATGCCTGAAATCTCATCTTGGCTATATCAGTAGCCCAGCTGCTTTGTTTCTGTGCCTTGTGTTCCTCCTACCCTGTGAGATCTGGTTCCTCATAAGGCATAGACCTACTGCGTCTTCTTGAGATCTGCTGGCTGAATAACAGGTTCATCTTTCCACAGTCACAGGCTTTGTGGTGTCTAGGGGCTGCTGCTCACCTAGATATCATTAGTGGAAACTTCACTTCTCTCAACTCTGTAATTAATGAAGCAGTTGTTAGGCTCACAAAAAAAAACCAAAAAACCCAGAAACAAATCAAACAAAAACCCAAAGCAAACAAAAACAACAAACAAAAATAAACAAATGAAAACACTACAACCAACCACGAATGTGCCAGAACTTTGAGATGCGCTTTGTTAGGAAAAACCTTGTCCCATCTCAGGCTGAGGTGACATGCAGCCCCAGCTGCATTGCTATTTTTACAAAGAAAATGAGAATAGGAGAGTGATTTTGAAGAAGAGGTGGGATGATCATCAGTTGATGCCATCGGTGTTGATGCCACTTGCTTTGTGCTGGTGTAAGACTACAGGGAGCCATGGGAACTCTTAGTCTGCACAACAGCAAGTGTCTTGGATGGTCTACTTTGCTTAACCAAAAGAGAAAATCTCTCTTGAAACAGGTTGATGAAAATGCAGCAGCATCCCATGTGGAGGCTTTTAATGGCATTTTAATTTCTTAATGAGTGAAGCCCGTTTTACTGGATAAATATATCCAAATTGGATGATAATGTCATTTAGTTAATCTACATTAGTTTAGGGAAATGGAACAACATCTTTTTAGTTTCTCAATCCCTGCATTGATGTGTCCTCTGCTTTAGCTCTCTACTCGTCTTGTACATGTTCACTTTGCCCTTTGTGCTCAGTCTCTCTAGCTGAGATCTGTTTGATGGGCTTACTCTGCACACTACATGTTTATTCTCTTTCCTTCAGTTTGCCTTTTCTAACAACAAAGCATAAATCTGGAATTGTTCATTACAGGACAGATGCCTCACTAAGAATTCATCTGAGACTGGACTCACAAATGGTTGTAACGTGTCTGTGGCTAGCCCGGGTTGCTACTTGATATATATTTTAGCTGTGATTTTTTTCATTGGAGATACCTGACTGAGGATACTGAGGCCTTCAGGCAACACTGAAGCCCTAAACCCATAGCAAAAATAAAGTTTCCAGTCCTCTTCAGCTACTAAGCAAGCATGCTAATTAGGAGCATTTGTGAGGTGGTTCCCTCTTATGCAGTCTGCCTTTGCAGAAGGACAGAAACTCCTTCTGTACTCTTTGGCTGATGTGTACTGTGTTTCATTTATAGTCTGGGACACCTAAGCAATGTTCATTACTCTTGCATTCCTTTTTTCTCTATTAGGTTATGGAAGACCTTTTCAAGACAGTAACAAGCACTGTGCTCTCCAAATGTCCTCGTGATGTTGAGCTTTTTCATAAATACATAGCTCCTGCACAGAAGGTAATGCACGTGACAAGAAAGAACTGCAATCCTGTCATGTGTTTTGGGGGTTCTTGGCTATAGGTAGGCTTAATTTTTATTTTTTTTTCTTACTGTGTTGTGCTGTGTTAAGAAACTGTGAAAAGCTAAATATCATCTTGAGCTTAAGTAATTATTCAGGCCAACAGAGAGAGGACACACAACTTTCTCTAGCTGGTAACAAGTGTGGTAGAACTGTAGTTGTCACTTCACCTGTGAATCATCTCTGAATCATTAGCTTCAATAATTGGGTATCCTTTTAGCACTGAATGGCCAGGATTTTGACCCAAAGCTAGATCAGAATGCAGTCCTATAAATTACAATATAGAGGGAGGCCACTTTGCTGAGTTTGCCCCTGAACCCTAAAGGGTAGCTTTACATGTTTATGTTTTTCTTGTTTTGACCAAGGGCAGGTTGGAACAAATACTGAAGCACAAATTTATGATGTAAGTACTATTTCAAAATGATCTTGCAGAGGGCTTTTGGGGAAAGAGTTCCTATTTTGCATATGTTCTTTTTCTTTCACAACTCAATGTCTTCTGGGTTAGCGTAATGTCTCCGAAAAAGCATGAGTTGCAGCTCCCTTTTACTGTTTGTCAGGTATACCCTTTCAGCTCTGCATGAGACTGACACCTGAATCTGCTGGCCTTTGGCTTTGCTCCCCTGGACAAGATCCTCAAAAGTATTCTCCTTCCAGCATATACCTGCACAGTGGTTGCTCACAGTCTTGCTTGGTTTTGGCTTTGATGCTCTGCTTTCATTCACACTTTCACTCCAATGGCTCTCTTTTTATGAAAATATTTTGTGATATTTAACAATCCCGATTGGTTTTCTATTCCCAATTGATTGTGTAGCTACTAATCACAGTTCTCTTTGTGCTAAAGAACTGAAGTGTTTGGGTTTCCCTCACTGGCCCCCAAGAGTGCCACCTTCTCCCTACTCCTGCTTGTCTTTTCAAATGGTGGAGCTCTCCATTTATCCCACAGAACATTGTAGGGCTGCTCATCCCAGTACTAGTTATCTTGTTAAGCAACTACAGCCACACCAGGGCAACAGGATCATGATGGATTCCCCCCCTGTGCCTCTGGCTGCATGAGCATCATGGGAGTCCTCAGTGAAGTTACCATCTCCCCATTTCAGTCCTCTCTTTGGACCTAACTGATGCTCCTGAAAGGACAAAGTTGCACTCAGCTTCTCTCATGCTCCAAGGAAAAGGAAAGAGAGACAGACCATCTCTTTCTCCCTCTCTCTCTCTCTTCGTCAGCTGCTGGCAGATCTGGTGCATCCCTGGCTTACACACCTTGGTTACAGGTGTTGAACCTGTGCTAGTGATATACCTCATTTGGCCTGTGGCCTCACATAACCCAAACATGTGGAGCAATATATTCCTTCTTGAGGTATTTCCTCCAGAAGCCTTCCCTGGTTTAGTGAAACCTTGTAATGGGGTGTAAAGAGCTTGTACTCCTTAGGGAATTTGGTTTTTAATTGGATTAGCCAGTGATACAAAGATGAAATTATTGTTACCGTGTTATTCTTTCTTCTCTCTGTCCACAACATTTGGCTTGGTATCTGGAAAACTTGGCTGCCACGTTATCTTCCACTGAGTCGTGATTTCCAGTTACCAAACCTGTAGCATTGTTCACTGCACTTTTTCTGTTTGCTTTGCCATGATGCTGTTCTTTTGTGCTGGTGGAAATTGGTGGAGAATCTGCTCTGAAATCTGCCAGAGAAGTAGAGAAACATTGCTGCACGTAACTCTCAGGGTTTTTGCAAAATAAAGCGGAAACATTTGAGCTACAAGCCCTTTGCACCCTGGACTGTTATTTTTGCCTAACACACCCTGGACTAGAACTATGTTGTTGTAGCTATGCTGATGAGGACATATTGTTTTCTTTTAAAAAAATCCACGAATTTCTATTAAGCAATTCCCTGCAGAGCTCACTTCTGACTAAAATGCAATATTGCAATAGTGCAGAAGTGTTGAGAGCTTAGCACTTCCTGCCCTGCATGTAGCTGAAGCACAGGAAAACATAGGATTCTTGCCATATAAAATGCATTTTGGATTCTGTCCAAAGAAGCTGGGAAGTCTGACATTACACACAAGTTGGCATGGTGGTGGGGAAATGCCTCCTTAATTTTCCAGCATGCCACTTAGCCAGAAAACTTTGTTATTCCTTTCACAGTTATCTTAAAGACTTTTTTTCTTCCTCTTGCAGAATTTCCTACAGTGAAGCAGTGGAAATTTTGAAGCAAGCTCCTCAAACTTTCACTTTCAAGCCAGAGGTAGGTCATTGCCAAGTGGTTTGTCCCTATGCAGAACCTGAACTTTATAGAATCTCCTTTCTTTCTCTCTCTGATACCACAAGAGTTGTTACTTTACACAGATTATCTGCCTTCTGGGGTGTTTTGTTTGCTGGGTTGTAAATCCGGTGTAACTTTTGCCCTCTGGGCTTGAAATGGGAGCAATACAAGGAACGAAATCTGTAGTGGGAGAACATGTAACACTTGCAGGGGAAGGAAGTTATGAGATTGCAGTTGAAGGATCAAGGCTTTAGCAAAGACACTTCTCTTTCCTGTATGTGAGTAGTGCTGAGAATGTTGCAGATTCAGTAGCAATCATCTAAGAAGAGTTGCTGTAATAGTTCTCAAGAAAAGGAAAGATAAGAGGAGAGCACTGTAAATTTGACAAGGATTAATAAATCCATACCATGTGAAAATACCATGTAATCTAGAGGTAGGTAAAGGGAAGCCCTTGTTTTTCCAAAGCAAAGATGTTGACTGGGAAAAAGAGTAACATGCTAGTCTTTCCAAAGCTGTGAGATTACAGTTTCCTAAAAATCATATTTTGCCCAATTTCAAACACACACCCACTCCAGTATGGGACAGCCTTTGTGGTGGTGCTCATCTTACTCTTGCATCTTGTTGTGTTTAGACATTATCTCATTTTGATACTTTGAGGAAAACAACCCTCTGGCTGAAGCCACCGTCACAGCCAGTTGGGTAACTGTCTCATCTCTGTGCACAAGTGGAGATAGATGGATCTAAGACAGCAAACTTGGGATATTTTAGTATGAAGAGAGTCTGGGGGAGGTCTGTTCCCCTCTTCCCCTTCCATTCCCCCAGTATTCTTTGCACATCCTATGAACAGACTGGGGGTCTCAAGTCAAAAGCTACAGGATTTATAACATCCCTGGAAAAAAGGAAAATTGAAGGGCATCACAAATGTCCAACGTTTCTGATAACAAATAACTGGTTAATAGAGTGCTAGGTTTTCTTAAGTTAGAATTAATGTAGCATGTAACAGAACACAGCAGGGAAGAGAATAATCAGCCTAGGAAAGCTGCTGTCTATACACCAAAGGTAATACTGAAATAAGGCTGGTTTACTGGATCAAGTAAGCTGGCTTTGGAGAGGTGCCTGTTTTCTTTTAGATATGCAGAGCGTGGTTTGGGATTTTTGGGGTTGGGTTTTTTTTCTTGTTTTGGGTTTTTTCTGATTTGATACCACATGCTTGGGCTTGATGCAGGGATGATCTGGCCCTGTTCTGTTAAGTTAAATCATATTATTTTACATAGTTTTCTCTACCTGTAAACTGTCTACTTCCCAGCAACCTGTATGAGAAGTTGCTTTGCTTGGTTTCATGTTATTCAAAGCAGCTCATCTCTCTACGTACAGGGATTTTGCTGGGTCTCTTGCCGTGGGCAAGAGGCTCCAAAGCAGATTCCCAGGCCCCTTTTGCTGTCCTTACAGTGGGGCTGTGACCTCCAAACAGAACATGAGAAGTACCTGGTGAAGCACTGTGGGGAGGTTCCTGTGTTTGTCATTAACTACCCATACAACCTCAAACCTTTCTACATGCGGGACAATGAAGATGGACCTCAACACACAGTGAGTCCATGGGTCACACCTCCACCACTTTTTTTGTCTAGGAACATGTCTTGGCCTCCTCATAGACATCGTCTTCTGGGCCTGCCCTCAAGAAGTTCAAGATAAGATATGACCATTAAGTGATCCTGTCCATTTTTTCTCCTGTTGTAGAAAAAGTACCCAAAGCGGGAACAGGAGGAGGAGGAAGATTTGGGAGTTGGGACAGTGTTAACTTGTTGCTTAATTGCCTTAAGACAAGTTTGCCATAGTTTATTTCTTTTCCTGGTAAACGTCTGTACTGTTAAGTGAAAGGCCTAGAATTGGATGGCTCCAAGTAGTCTATGATTCTCTTGTCATCGAAATGTAGCATCTATGTAGTGCTCAAATAGCAGATGGACATAAGAAATAAGCTCTTTATCAAGTCTCATGCCTTGAAATCGTGATTTCTCAACTGAATTGAGACAACTTGAAGGATTGCTTCTGCTAAAAAGAGCAACAACACCACCATGTACTACTGTGTCTTCAGTGACTTTAATTCTAGCAACATTTCAGCTGTGGGATAAGAAAAATAATCCTAGAAGACAAACCAGAGAAGACAGACAGCCCAAACCTAACAGCCTAAGTTGTAACACTTGGATCCTAACTCTTGAATCCAGCACGTGAGTGCCATTGCTACTGTATCCACTAGAACTGGCTCAAGGAATGGGGATAGATAGGGCTGAACACAAGCTTACAGCATCAGAGCAGGGAATCAGGGCTTGAGGAAACTTTCCCATATGTCTTTGCTGTCTTCTGAGCTGCTGTTGGGTTCTTTATAAGCCCACACAGCTTGTCACCAGAGTAACTTGGTGAGATTCAGTTCAAACCACTTGCAGTAGATGTCCTCAGTCTGGAACATCACTGCTATAATTTAGGTTTTCTGTAAATTACTGATGTTTATCCTTGCAAAATTTCCTCCCAGCCTTCTCCTGTCAACAAGATTTTTCAAGTATGTGCAAATCCTTACCTAAGTGTCCTGGATTCTGGAAGAATTACAGTAGGATTTTACAAAAAAACATCATTGTCAGCTGTTCTTCTGCTAATCACTTTGTGACTATGTGGCATGATTTCAATTAGTTTTCTTTCTTTGAAGGTTGCAGCTGTTGATCTCCTTGTACCAGGGGTAGGGGAGTTGTGTGGAGGCAGCTTGAGAGAGGAGCGACTGCCCTTCCTCGAATCGCGCTTACAGAGGTATGGAAAATCCACAGATGGCAGGAGACTTGCCTGAGCAGGAGAGTGTTTCAGCAGCTCTCTGTGGCTGGCAAGACAGATGAGTGGAAGGGCAGCTAACAGTATTTAAAAGAAGTCTGTTTTTGTCTTTATCTACTTATCTGAACAGGTGACTGCAAACTGGTGAAGAAGTTCTTATGCTTCTGTCATAGGTGTGCAAAGAGCCTGACTGTTTTAGCCCATCAGAGAAGGAAAGTTTTCTTTATGCTAAGGGGCCAGGGCAGTAGAGTGCCTCAGCTCTGCTGCAACTGTCTGGAGCAGGGTCTGCTGTGGGACACTTCATCCTTTTCTTCAGTTTTTGTGGCTGAAAGTGGATTGCGAAGGTGGAAGTTGTCACATATACAGAGCTTAAATATCTATTTGTCATCACGTTTGTAATGAGGAATTGCAGTTTTGGTCAGAAGCTTTGCCAGTTGTGATGCAGCTGGCCTCAGTGACTGGCCTGATTTCAGAGAATATCTTTGCTAATAGTTTGATGGGAAGCTTCACTGGAACTGCTGAAGACCTGTACTGTGTCATGGGGGCTCCTCTTTCCCTGGCTGCCTTGGTCTGCATCTTGTTACTTTTGGTAATTTTAGGCTAAATTCAATGTCAGAATTTTGAAGTTGCTTTTTAATTAATAATTGATGATATACATTGGGTAGCTCTCCATAGACAGTTGTTCTTTGGATCCTGTCCGATTGTTCAAAAATTTTGTAGAATTAGAGAATGGTTTGGGTTGGAAGGTACCTTAAAGACCATCTAGTTCCAACCCTGCTGCCATGGGCAGGGACACCTTCCAGGTTATGCAAAGTCCTGTCCAGCACTTGAACACTTCTGTTTGGGCCAGTCATACACTTGTGCAAAGCAGTGTTGGAGGAAGGTTAATCCCAGAGTAACACCATTTACACATTGGGAATTAATTTGTTGCTTAAATCAGCCACATGCTCAAACAGATATATCTAGTCAGTGGAGAAGAGCAAAATCTACTTCAGCATAATGAATCGAAAAGGCACCAGGCAATTAAAATCACCAGAACATTAATTCTCAGTTGTTAATGTTGGATGATGGTATTCCCTGTGCTTCCTGCTACTCTCCCTGTAAGCTCTCTGAAGCAGGCATGCTTCAACTCATGTAAAGTACAATGCTGCTTGCTGTACTTTTTCAGTCAAAACTTTTTGCCAGTATCTGAGTCCCAGTCCTCAGGAGAAGGGTCCATGTGAAGTTTGAAGCCAGACTTTCTTGTTTGTCAGGAAAGTCACAGAAAGCATTTCAAGGTACAAATGGGGTATGTCTTCAGTAAATCACACCTCCTTTCACATGTTTTTCTCAATTTTGAGTCTTCAGGGTCTGACTGTGTTAAGCCAAAGTACTTTAGACCTTTAAATTCTATTTCCTGCAGAACCAGAAAGAAAAAACAGGATTCTTGTTTTCTTATGCATGCTTCATACAATAGTTCACCAGGGTTTCCCTTTTCTTGTAGCATGCTCTTCTAGGCAAGTGCTGCTTGTGCAGAATAACTCTGTTCCTTTACTTACAAGAGGTTTTCTTTTCGTTTCACAGATTAGGACTCACAGATGCCTATCAATGGTAAGATGCCACCTTGCTCTGCAAGCTCTTTTTCTTCTTTTGAGACTATTTAAGCAACTGGGGTTTTGGGGGGTTTTTAAAATTTTGCTTCTGAGGGAGCAATTTTTGGCCCTGTTGCCCTGCCATCACTGCCAGTCTAAATGAAGTAGCCAATTCATTTAAACAAAGATTAATCTAATGCTACTTAGTTTATACCTTCAATTTGTCCACTCATGGCACAGGTCATTCCTCTCAGGATTGCATGAGGTGGATTAATTTACAACCCATAATGATTTTTGATATTAAATTATTAGACTGTGTTGGAAGTTGGGTAGATCCTGACCACCAAGCACAAGATAAACAGGTTACAGAGCCACAGCAATTTGTGACCTTTAAGAGGTCTATGAATAACTCCCTTTGCAATTGACAGGGCAATTGGGTCGAAAAATCTTCTCTAACAAAGCAGTTAAAGCAATTAAAACTGTCCTCTAAGGAGACAGATCAACTTTTGAATTAACAGTTTAACCCATTAAAACGACAGAAGGTTCTTAGTGTTTCTTGGTATGTACTTCATCATAGCTACTGGGAGAGAGGTAGTGCAGAGAATTTCAAATTTAGAAGAGGATTTTCAAATATTCTGAAGTATTTTGATTGATCAATAGGAAGGCTGCCTTGAAAAAAAGCAAAGCATAGGTTCTTCACTCTCTTCCCACAATATGAAATCACTGAGGAACAGCCCAGTGTATGGCATATCTGCACATCATCTGTGTGCAAACAGGGTGAATGAAATTTCTTTCTTTGTTGTTGTATTTGTGGCCCAGAATACACCATATCCCTTTATCTGAGGGAAGGATTATCCTGAGCAAGGGTGATAAGTTGTGTGGTTTGATGCTGAGTTACAGCCTGAGGATGTGTGGTGTTCAATGGCAGAGCTTTCCAGCACTACTGAGATAGTGCAGCCCTGCCTCATGCTTCCCACAAGAAAGGATTTGGACATTGCTTGTGACCTTTTTGAATTTTCATGTGATGTGTAACAGTCACATTCTGGAAACTTCCTGCTGTAATCTTGTTCTGGAGACTCTCTCCTCCTTTATTCCCTCCACTCTATCACAGTCAGTGTAACTTCCTGGAGAAGATTAAAGCTGTTCTTTCCCCCTGCCATAGCAGGATCTGGTGTCCTAAGAAAGTGCAGGATAGTAGTAATTCTAGATGCTTCTGGATTGCAGTCCAAAATCGGCCAGAAAAAGGTAGGTGGCTTGCCAGCATCCATCTTTTTAGTAGAGGTGGCAAGAGAGACTAAAATTAATCTCCTCCAATTTAGTGATTGAATTGAGTCTCCAAAGCTGGCTCACAGACTCCTGGAAGAACAGTTGAGTCATTCTTTTTAAAATATAATATTTGCTGACTTTTGAATGTGATCACCTTTCAAGTTCCTTAACCATTGCCATATCTCTGATTCTGGCAGTTTTCTTCCCCCCTAAGCAAGAGGATATTGTCAGGTCTGACTGTTTCTAGCACAGTTTCAGGATTGCCTTGTTTATGGGTGAATCATAAGGCAAAGGCAACTGAAGATATGAAATACTGCTCTGCTTCTTGCCATTCCTACCTTTTAAGAAGTTTTTCAAAAGATAGATCAAGTCACATGGTCAAACTCTGTAAGTCTTCCTCAGTACACTACATCTTTCCTGTTATGCAAGTTTTTTTTCCATATTGAATATGAGTTGGAGTAGTACTTGGCTTGATTTTGTAGTTATTTTATCTTTCTTTCACACTTTTTCCTTTGAATTGTAGATAGAAAATAGCTCAGAGCTGTAGATGATGATCTTGGCCAAACTGAGAGTTCTGTGGAAATGAGCTGGGAAAGCTGAGTGACGAAAGTACTCTAGGAGTTCATTGATTTCCCTGTGACCAGGGACTATTAGATATATTGCCTTTTAAACAGGGGACTTGATCCTGTGTGCAGCCTCGAAGTGCCATCTTGAAAGTAAAAAAAGCAGGTACTTTGTAATGATCAATCAATATGTTCCCACAAGCATCAGTGTGAGTAGCGTTTCAGACAGTCTTCCTACATGTAAGGCACTGCTTTTCTTACTCTGATTATCTTGTGTGCTTCAGTGGAGACAGCTGTCTCATACTGAACCCTTCACATTCCAGGTACCTTTTTGATCTTCTGGTAGCACCGGTGAAAGTCCACAGTAGCAGAGCAGGTGTTATTTACTGTATTCGAGTGGATGTTACTGTGTTGTTTTGGCCCTGCTGCTGCTCTTGATGAAGAAGATTGAGTGTGGGGCTCTTCCAATAATCTTTGAAGCTTGAATGTCAGTGTTCCGTTGAGGCCTCATGTGGCAGGGTAAAAAGGAGTTGAGCTTAGGGAAAAGTAGCATTGGTGAGCCACTTGCAGCCCACAGCCAGTGACTACACTCACCTCATCCTTTAACCTTCTTCAGGGCCCAGTAAAACAGGTAGCCCATCACTGTCCTTGGCAGCCACCTGGTGCTATTACTCCTCTTTTGGGAAGAAACTGGAGTGCTATGGGCCAGATGGAGGTAGGCAGAAAGTCAGTCATGCATATACACACCCCCAGTAGAATATTCAGTTTCATGGACTATAGTGTCTTTGTTCTTCCAGCCTTACTTTTTTCACAGTGGCCACAGAGAACCTTCAGCATAGCAAGGGGATTGCATAAAAGGTTGAAATTATATTTGTTTTGACAAGAGACTGAAAAGAACACATTCTGTTTATGAATGGTCACTAGGAGAGTGCTGCTCTCCATAGTGCCTTGCTATGCAACACAAGGAGCTCAAGATGATGATAAAAGAATATAAATCTTTAAAAAGGAAGAACGGAAATGTTCTTCTAACGTGGCATATAATGAGCTCCTGGAATTCATTGCTGGGGGATGTTGTTACAGGACACACTTTAGTAAGATTCAAATCTCTGAAGACCTAGCAGTGCTCAGATCCAGAGCTGGAACACCTGGGCCAGCTGGGGTCACAGCAACTTACTTCCCCTGTCGAATAATGCTTCACAGTCCACCAGTTGCCAATAGAGTGCTCAGCTCCTCTCTTCAGTATGAGCTCCTAGCAAAAACAGCTAGACTAGTTCACAACTCTCTTTGAGGTGAGAAACATCTAATGTCTGTAGGCTACTGAATGAAGGAAATCCTCAGGGAGCATTTTCCAGCCTAAAGGGATTTTTCCCTTCATCTGCAGGCAGTTGCTTTTTCTTTCATCTGTGAAGAATGGAAAATTTCTCAATTCTTCTTCTTCTATGCACAGTCATCAGAAAAGATTCACAGTCTTGATCCTCAGCACATTTAATTCAATGGACTTTTTCCATTAACTTTGATGGGTTTTGTTTCGCTCCTTTTGCCAAAATGGCTTCTCAAACTGCTTTGAGATCTACAGATCAAAGTCCTGGATAAGCAAGGGTAGAATTTATTATTATTGTTCATCTGGAAGTAGGTGAGTTATTTCATCTTCTTACAATGACTTTATAAACTCTTGCCAGCAAAAAGAGAGAGAATATGCTGGGCTTCGTCTCAACTGCCTTTGCAGAGGCTGATGCACTTACAGACATCATGAGAAAAGTTTGTGCTGTTGCTTGTAATTCTGGTTACAGCTGAAGTAGTTACCAGCTGCTTTGGCAGTTCTGCTCAGAACTCCTGAGCTGGGTCAGACCAATCTGCCATGGTCAGCACCTGTATCCCTCACATTTATGAGGTCTTCCCTGTTTTCATGAGCCACCACCCTCAGCATCAGGTCTGCCCATCCCTTGCAAACCCATGTGAAGCTGCACAGTGGAGCTCCCCAGGAGCAGTTCCAGGGCATTTGCAGAGACTCAAGTTCTTCTTAATGTAGTCTGTGTAAAGCAGATAGAGATGAAGAACACCATGCTGTTGCACAGCCTGTATGTTCATATCCTGAGCATAATCCTCATCACAAGATGTGAGGTGCATACACCAAGCTTAGTGAGCCAAGCTAACACCCAGCAGCACAGAGAGAAAAGCATGTGGGTCCCAGTCATCAGAAAACATGTCCCACACTTGGGCCTGCTGTTCAACTTGCAGACTGCACTTTGTGTGTCAGTGCTACTAGAAAGAAGTAAGCTGTGCTTCTCTTTTTGCTATTTGGGCAGTGGAGGGGAGGGGAAAAACACTAGGAAAGAAAAAACCTAAATATTGGATTGAGTGTAATAAATGGTTTCCCAAATTTTAACTACTGCTAATGAGCTGTAAGGAAAAATAGTATTTCATGGTAGGAAAGGCATACTGTCAAACTGAGTGACAGGGCAATCTTGCAGCTGTAGAATTTGTCAGAGTACTTGTATTTTGCAAGTAAGGGTGATCATGGGCATTGCTTTGTCTTCACTCTGTTAAAATACAGTCTTCAAGCCAAAAAAGATCTGATGTCCAAGCAACTACACTCAAATATACATACCATATATTTTACATATTTATGCATATATAAGTATATATACACACAAATATAATATTTCCTTGTAGTTCATTAACAGTATGTAAAATTTGGGAAGCCATTTATTGCAATCAATCCAGTCTTAATTTCTTTCACAGTGTTCTGCCCCCCCTCTACTCCACTGCATAAGCAGTAAAACATATGCATTTATATTTAAGTGCACTTGATTTTTTTTTTAACTGGGATGATGAAATATTCATACACCAAGATTAGAAGCAAGTAATACATCTGGAGTCACTCAATCCCCTACTAGTGCATTCATATAAGGAAGAGTAACTTGGTGCCCTCAGCAAGCTCAGAAGTGGCCCCACAAATCAATAGATGCACTGAGATGTTTTTCACTTCTATTAAAATAAAACTGTTGGTGACAATTTATAGCTGCAAATACAGTATTATATCAGCCACAGTCTAGCTGGGAAATGGGTGACTATAGAATAGAATAGAATAACATCATAATCTTGTTGACACCCATATACTCAGAGTATCTGCTTCCAAACATTTTCTGAGTTTTCTGAGGTGCTGTTCTGCAAAATAAAATATCTTGTTCCACATCTCACTTTTAGAGAAGATATGTTCAAGTTGGGTTTTTTTTCTGGCTTACTATGGAAATAAATGAATCAGTCTGTAAGAGGTGACTGGGGATAAAGGAGCAAAAAGCCATTATAATTACCTTAAAAGAAAAACAAATGAAGGAATGTTGAGCAGACAGACAGCAAGACCTATTTAAACTTCTGAAGAAATTACTGGAAAGGAAACAACTTAGGCTATTGAAAAGCAAACAAATTGAAAGAATTTGCAGGACGGATTTGCACACCAACATGGCAAGGGTTAGACAAGCCCAAGCAGAGAGCTTCACCTCCAGCAGTGGAAGTGCTTTGTGATTCTGTAGGAACCAGGGCTTTTGCCTCTGCTAGGAATATTTTAGGTACTAAAACTACAAAGGTGTTTTCAATATGAGCAAAGCTATGATGCTTAAGCTGTTCTTCATACCTAAATACGTTCTTGCTCCTAAAAAACTACACTGTAGTGTATTGGCAAAGCATACCTAAGCTGCTTTAAATGGGTTTAAACCTGGGGTTTCTGCTAATACAATTCTGCTTCTTCATACCCCTGACCAACACAGAAATCAGAGTGGTTGGGGTCAAAGGGAAGTAATTAAGATGGAAAGCAAAACCCTAGGCTCACTTTAATGCCATCAGCATAACCGTACTGCAAATGTAACTGTCTGTTTAAATTCCAGGTATCTAGACCTCCGAAAATTTGGATCAGTTCCTCATGGAGGCTTCGGAATGGGGTTTGAACGCTACCTGCAGTACATCTTGGGAGTTGACAATATCAAAGATGTTATACCTTTCCCCAGGTTTTCTCACTCCTGTCTCCTGTAGTTCAGCAGTTGACTCACGTGGAGAAAACTGCTGGTGTAGCTATGTGTATATAACATACCAGGATATGACTGAGTGTGTTTTAGTGGGAAATCAGGATAATTTTTATATCAATGAAACTCTTGGTTAATTTAATACTGAGTTATTGAAAATAATATATGTTCTGGTGAGATTATGGAAGGACACTGGCAGTTAATTTGATAGCAGCTCATGTCTTCAGTGCACTTCAGGAGTATTAATAAATCCCACTTAAGTAAAGGGTTACGATTCTCATGAGACTAGTACAAGCCATGGAAATACTGGAGAAGCACTGAAGGTAGCAGGGGGTTTTATGTGAAATATTAATAAGGAAGTGTGACCTAAGATATTGTCATGGCTTTGATACACTTGCTACTGCTACAGTCAGGAAATGGCTACTGTAAAGCATGATTCTCCCCACTCTGAGTTAAAAGCAAATATTGTTTACCTTGGAAAAACCAGACAAACCTAGCAAGGAACAATGTCATATTGGAATTGCTGGAGTGAGTTTGTTGAATGATGTTTGATTTTGTGAATCATCAATAAAGATGTACACTGAGTTGTTTTATAACTCCGTATGGTTTCCTCTTCTGTTGTAAAACTGTAGCTCTCAGCATGAGAGAGTTTTCTTCAGTGTCTTTGGTAGAGGTTTCATCTTCTGTATAACCAAATTAGTTGCACAACTTCTGCAGAAGGTACCTGTTTTCTGTCTACAAAAAAGCACATATTCATAGCAGAGAGAAGTGTTCAGTCAGATGAGAGTCCATCCATCCATCCATTCACCTCTCCAGAGTCAACCTGCAGTTCATGGTGGAGTTTTGTTGTTGCTTTACTTTACTATTGTGCTCATGTGCTCAGACCAAGCAGTTTGGTCTGTATTGCAAAACAACCAACAGAATGCTCCCAAGCATTGCTATGTATTAAGTAATTGCTTATCACTATAGGATCTGAACTCCTTGGCAGTCTGTAGTGGGTTCATGCTCTCAGCTTCTCTGCCAGGTAAAGAAATACTCATTTCTGTTTTGAAGACAGTATTATGGGAAGTGACTTGCCTAAGGGAACTGGAAACCAGTGATTTATTTGGGACTTGAGCTGAGGGTTTCCAGCATCCTTCTTCCCTTCCAAATTATCACAATTCAGCAAATGATAATTTGCATAGTGCTTGCTACTCTGGAGCCCACTAGGGCTGGAGTATAAACAATGTACATAAAGAGAAAAAGCAATGTAGTGGCCTTACTGCTGATGTATATTGGCACACACTACACTGCAGGACAGCCCTGAAAACTTATTTTCTAAGTAGATGGAAGAGATTGAAAAATAGCCATTATCTAGCATTGCACTGGTAATACTGCAGTCACAGTTCTCTCTGGTAAGGCTGTGTAGTACTGCACCTGCAGCATCTAAAAATACCTGTTTATGTCATGTGGCACCTGCCATGTCTCGGTCTGCTCTATGGCTGGGGTTTTTACCTGTTATGATCATGCAAGCAACATCACCATGAGGTCATTACTCTGGGGGGTTTCTTGTTTGCACTGAGACATCTCCTGCATATCAAGACTTTCTCATGTCTCCTTCATCCACTTGATTAGGCAGGTGTTAATTGTGCGTTTGCTGGTTTGCATTTCCCAGTACAGCCCTGAGTTGGCAAGTCTGGTTCCACAAAACAGTTAGAGCACCTGCCTTCCCTTTGAAACCACTGAGAAGTTCCCACATCAGACACTCAAGTATCTTCCTGTATTTGGACCATCTCTCCTTTAGTTTAGTTATCTTAAGTGTTATTGCTGGCCTTTATGTTTTGGAATTACTTCTCTGCAGAAAGAAGTGGAAAGAGTACAGCTGCCAAACAGCCCCATCCACAGCATGTTCCCTAAATGACTTGGAATGAGCAGGTGTCCTTATTGAGATCCTTAGTCACTGATTCTGTCACAGTCACTGTAAATGAGAATGCCTGATCTGGAAGCTCATCTTCTGAGAACAGAGGGGGATGATGGCAAAACATCTCCTGTCCACTTTGCTGTCAATTCCCAGCAGCAGCTCTGGGCTGCCTGTTCATTTTGGCATCAGATGGAGGTTGTTGATCCTGCTCTGAGATGCCAGATCTGATTGGCAAGGTGGAGCTAAACAGCAACAGGTGAAAAACAAGATATAAAAAAGAAGACAATGGAAGGTGCCAAAAAGTTCTAGGTTAATGTGGCATGAGTCACAAGTTACAGGGAAGTACACAACTGCTTCAAACAGGTTTGCAGAGTGGCTGGCTGTCAGGGTGACACGGCAAGAACAAAGAACTGGTCTAATCCACCTTTGCCCTTTTCAGAGGTTGTTGCAGGACTGAAGGTAAAGGTTGAACCTTTGATTTGCAGAGAGGTAGATGTAAGTAAGAAAGAAGCAATAAGGATGCACTGTGGGAGGTTTTTTGTGCGTTTCCAACCAAGTGTCCATGAGGAGCAGTCTCCCCAGTCTTCCACATGTCCTGGTTCATTTCAAGGTGCTTGATGAGCTGGGTATCCAGTGAGCTAAGTGTACATTGCCCTTGGGTCTGAAAGCTCGAGAAAACTGCCCCCCAGTAATTTGGCAGATGAAGCAGGAGCTGAGCAGGGTTGTACCAAGAGAGGTAACCAGATGACTCAGAAGGGGAAGGAAAGGTTGTCTAGTCTTGGTAACAGCCTTCAGCATCTGCTGGTTTTGCTAGTGGTGAGAGAGAGAAGAGGCCAAGGCCCTGTGCATTATGATACTGCTCAGGGTTAACACTGAGACTGGCATTCTTGAGAGGAACTTAATTTATGGGTAGCCAGCAAGGGTGGGAGCCACTGTTTCCCTCCAGGCTGGCATTGTTCACCTCGTGCTATGTGTATATAACATGGACTGGTATTGCCAAGGAATGTGACGTGTTTTTTCTGGGATTTCCATGTGGAATGTCATGTATTTCCTTTGAATCTCCCTCCCTAGAATGAAACGGAAGGTAATCTTGAGGACGGGGAGTTCATTTCTCTTGGACATGTAAGCAGGGAAATGCACCAAGATTTTCTTAATTTAAGCAGCTTTCCTTGCTACATCTTCTCTCAGAGTCTGCACCCTGACAGTGACTAACGCCAGATAAAAACTGTGACACTTCTTCAAATAAAAAGCTGTTACTCTTTGCACACAGGAATCACCTCTTAGGCTGACCATGCAGTGCAGTAGCTGATACTGGGATGTTTTTAGTGTCATAAGCAGTCAGCTCTCAAGCCCAGGTGACCAGCACTGTCTCAACTAGCATCATTTTGGTACGTATTTTTTGAAGTTTCAGTTCCTCAGCAGCTTATGCTTGCCTCTTTTCAAGTTTGTCCTCACTTTGAGCTTAAGAGGAAAGAATAAGTGTCATTGATTACTGTGTCAGTAGCTTTGCAATATTAGAACTGAGTGATGGGAGATAAAAGAGCTACACCATAAACTTTGCATAACTAAATGCCAGCCTCTCAGAAGAGTGTTTAGAGGAAAATGTCTGGTTTTTTCACTTCAAGAATATCAGATAATCCCTTCACTTAATTTTATAATACGTAAGATCAAAGTATCCCAAAGTACTCTATTTTTAATTGAAAAAATAATACCTGCAGAACTAATACTCTGTTTCAGTCTTCTCATTTTTAAATCCACAGGAGAGCAAATGCACACTGGGAAGCTAGGAGTAGAGATTGCTGTTCTGTCCCTTATGATTTATGTTGTGATACTGTGGCAGTGTTCAGATCCTGGACTGTTGTACCTTCTGTATAAGCAGAGACAAAAACATGGGCCAAATGTTTAAAAGTCGGCAGACCAGCACAGGATTTAGCTGAATTACCTGAATTCAGGGCCCCGGACCTGAGGGAAACGCAGCAAGGTGCCCAGCTCAGCAACTCTCTCTGGTTTATTTGGTGGTAGTTGTCATTTATAAAACATCACTTGTTTGAGGGAATGCCAAGACTTTGATGGGAAACATAAAGTACAGTTTTGCTTGCTAGACTAATATTGATTGTTTTGGGAATAGCTTATAGATGTGTTTTTCCTCAGGGGGTGAAGGGGACTAATTTGCCAAGAAACACTTTTGTCATTGTTTCCATTAAATGTGTGTATAGAGATAAACATGGTCTTGCTATTGCTGAAACCAGTAACAGCCATTATGATTGTTGTTTTAGCCTTTACCTTACACTTAGGGACAAGCAAGAGATGGGTCCAAAGGAGAAATAAGACTTTGTATAAAGATTGACAGAGTTCTGATTTCCTCAGATCTAACCAGAGCTGCCAAAGCCACAAAAACGGTGGTCTCGGGGGTGAATTTATTGTTTTGTCTTACTGTTTGTTGCAGAGCCATGACCTTCAGAAGGGTTGTAAAGTTTTATTTTATGATCCTGCTGATAAAGAGACATATGTAATTTACTATACGAGTTCTTACAGACTTGTCTAACAAGAAGTTTGACCCAGAGTTCAGAGAAATTATGGCTCCCGTTGTTTTATGGCTGCAGTGCTGCAGTGTCTGCTGCTCAAGGTGTATGGAAAAAGATGCTGTAAAGGGGGAGCTTTCACGTAAAGGGCGAGAGAGGGACAAGACTGTGTGGCCATTTAAAAGTCATGTACCAGCTACATCAGAAATTGTAGACTCTGTTGTGAGTGAAATACAGATGAAATTACTTTAGAATCCATGTTGCTCTTATTGCTGACACTATTTTACTGCAGGAAGTTGAGGCACAGAGCAATTAATATGGTTATGGAAGATGTGTGGCAGAAGCATGGAACTGACCCAAATCAACCAAATCCCTGCTTGGCGCCTGCTCACGAGACTTCCCTGTGTTTGCCTTTGGGTGTACTGCCACACCATCAGCAAGGCAGGATGTTTGCAACTGATTTGGTTTCAAACGCATTTTTGGCATTTCTAAGATCCTAGACTGTGCTTCAGTGATTTTTATCTATTCCTGTATGTCCCGGGGCCTTTCAGAGATAGCAATCCTGCTGTTTATTTTTATTACTCTTACAACTGATTTTTTTTCTGAATAATTCGAGGCGGCCAACAGAGTAGATTTTTAATTTTCTTTGCAAGGCTTGATCTTGCTCTTTGCTCTTCATTAATATCTGTCTATCTTACTGTCTTCAGCAGGTTAATGTACTGATACTTGTGCTGAAAGAATTGAGTTCAGAGTTTTTAGAAGTCACTGATCATACAGGTTGCTGGCAAAAAAGTATGGAAACTGCTCAGAAAGAAATCAGCGTGGTCTGGTAGGGGGCCTTGGTAATCATGTAAATATTTAAGTTTCAGTATGGGACTATTCCCTATTATCTGCCATGCCTTCAAAAAGAGGCTAGATTTCCAGTCACAATGGGAAACAACTATACTTCACTGACACAATGTTTTTTAGTAATACTTCTAAGATGTCTTTAACTTCAAAGTGATTTTTGAGCAATAATTCCAGTATCTTTGATGGCCCTTGGAGGATCGTGGGCTCTCTGTGCCCAGTACTGTGGTTAAGCTGTGTGAAGCAGGCATATGATCCATATTTTCCTGAGACACAGGTCTCCCATTTTCTGCTTGTCTCCCAGCTTTGCTGCTGCTCCAGTGCTGAATGCGTGGCCATGGGCTGCTCATCTAAGCAGGAGACAGCTGAACTCCCACCACAGCCAACTCAAAGGCTGACTGACCTCTCAGTGTCTGTGCTGCCAGGGCTGTTCACACGGCTGGGACACTCCAGGTCAGTGACAGATGAAGGGGCTTGCCAGAGGCTGTGGAGGGAAGCAAGAGTCAGGATTAGGATTTGATTTCCAGGCTTTCCTGTCAGAGCTGAGAGCAGGTTTCTCCCATTTCTGCATGAAGTTACAGAAACTCAGCTCTCAACCGGTAGCCAGTTTGCAGCTCCAGGAGATCCAGCTGTGAGTACTTACCTACAGCAGAGATTCTGTCATCACTATAACTAAGAAGTTATGGTAACCTTTTGGCAGGTTGGACTCACATGATGGCATCTTTGTGAAGCACTTGGAATGACCTCTGCAGTTGTTTAGTATAAATAAATCACCATGTGCTTTCAGGCTGGCTCAGCAGCGTGTACATGGCGTCATAGCTGCTGAGATGGGGCTCTGCACAGCAGCTGGAGTTCTGGGAAAGGAGTGCTCTAGGTGCCTCTCTGTAAACATGCATGGGTGGTGCTTTTCCAGATCACCCTACGGGGCTGAACTCAGCCACCTGCAAAACTCGAATAACCATACAAATCAAATCTGAGGGCTTGGTTTATACAGTGGCTTCAAACAGTCTTTCAAATTCCATTATTACTAATGGCATTAATAAATTATTAGTGTTCATGGTGATTTAGGAAGTATAAGGTTCAAGTATTTAACAAATTTCATGAGCCTATTTGTTAATGAACTTGATGGATGACTTGCCAGGCAGGATTATATTGCCATGTCCTTGGAGTACATGCTAAAACATGATGTTTTTAGCACTGTGTTACTCCTAATTGAGATCCAATACCATCTGTAACAGTGCTGCCATGGATAAAAGGCAGAAAGTTTGTGCTAAACCCTCTGAGATAGAACATTACGAGGTGTTCATTTCCCAGATCATTAGAAACTTAAAATAGCCATCTGGCCAAAACCAGAGATGCGTATGCCTGCAACTACAGTTTAACAGCATTCAGATGGGAGGGTGGCTGCTATGTAACATTCGGGACTGGCAACTGCAGAGCAGCTTTTGCTCTGATCTCAGCAAAGTCTCTTCACACTTTAGACTTCTAGGAGATGTCTGTTTAAAATGCAATCGACATCTCAGCCAGGAATATAATACACACTAGATGGGCTAAAATGCTTTGAAACCACAAGGGCATATCCCCTCCCGTTCACTGCTCCAGTGATTATTTTCATTGTTAAAAAAGTGCCGTATTTCAGTCTTTGTTTGCCTGGCCTCAGCATCTTTTGGGAGTATATCAGTGTGTTTTAACTGTCAGCATTTGAGGGGCATTACAAAAGACAACAGGCTCTTGAATTTGCAAAATTTGACCCAAAGCATGATGGCTTTCACATGCTTCTTCCATGACTTAACACTGGTAGCAGTGAGGAGGTCTGAAAATAAGGTCTTTATGCTTTTGGCTTTGTTAGATTTACCAGATGCCCCTCTCTCACCTATAGATTGCCTGCAGCACGGCTATATTGTATATTCCTTGTTCTCAGATGGTGGTGTACAGTGGAAAATGGGACCTGGGAGAGTCCATCCTCATCAGCCACTCACTCCTGCTCATGGTCTCAGCTTCCCTACTTGTATAGTTAGAATAATAAGATTTATAATTCTAAAAGCTCACGTGCATAGTAGGTCTGTGTTCCAGTAGTTTTAACACTAAGCTGTGCATGGTCAACAATTGTAAACAAATGTAGAGATACATACTCTAAGTAATTTACACTTTGTAGAAGAGGCCTGGACACAATACAACAGCAATGACTTCCTTCTTCTAATAGAATTTTTAGTTCATTATATTGGCTGTACAGGGCAAGCTCATATCCTGGAGGGGTGTCACTGGAAGGAGGAGTAGGGAGAAAGCATCTGTTTTTATTCTGGCTTCTGTTTTGGCCAGCAGATATAATGGCACATGACCGTTGAGCCAACAGTAATCCAGTTAC
The DNA here is from genome assembly GCA_037013685.1 of Acridotheres tristis. Taxonomy (NCBI): domain Eukaryota; kingdom Metazoa; phylum Chordata; class Aves; order Passeriformes; family Sturnidae; genus Acridotheres; species Acridotheres tristis. Next base: position 30,331,254 of record CM072884.1, on the reverse strand, counting down.
AAAAGTCTTCAGAGTTACTGCACCAACCAAATTAAACTTGATTACATCCAATTATGCTGAAAAGCCAGACAACAGCTCTTAGCTTGGGGTGAAGTAACTTCTTGCAATTGCATGTGGGGAGGCCTTGCAGGGTGTCAGGAGGATAATTGCTCGTTTGCTCTACCACAGAGCACCATCTGCTCTTGAAGTTATGCCTAAGGATGTGAGAGTACATCGGGGTCGGGTAATCAGGCAGGGGAGCCCGACAAAGATTTCTCCTGCCTGTTTTATAATCATTTATTTTAAGGTTGCTTGCCCTGGGTCCAGTTGCGGTCAAAGCCCCATTGTGCCAAATAGTGTCCATAGAGGGAGTCCTTCCCATGCTGAGCTGCCGGCCTCACCGGGGAAAAAAACAAAGATGAAGTGGCCTTTATGCTTATGTCAGAATAGTGTCTGTGTCTGGAGCATTGCCTAGTGCACTTTCCACCAAGCAGTTGTATAATGGTTTTCTGTTTTGAAGAGGTGAGAAAAAAAATGGGAAACCTCCTAGTTTCCTTCCCCTCTGTAGTAAAAATAGCATAAGTGGGGCGGGGAGAAAAAGGTAAAGGTAGCTGCCAAAAATGTGTCTGGATCCTGGCATTTGAGTTTGCATGAGGACCTCATCGATCTTAGAAGGAACCAACAGGTGCAAAAAAAATTCTACCTGGGTCCAGAAGTGAGAAATGCATTAGTAGTGTTCTGTCCCAGCTCAGTTCCAGGCAGATATTTCTTAGTGTCTAGTTTGGTGAGAGAAGTAGGACTGGGCTTCAGTGTGGACTGAATATGAATAGGAAGTCTTCTTTAATAATATTCAAGTGTGAGGACTGGAAGTGTCCTCCAGCTGCATCCACAGACACCATCCAGCTCAGCACCCCAGGCCCCTCCCTGTGTTGCCCAGGAGGGTCCGTATTCATTCTGGATGGCATGTGCTGGTTCTGGCCAGGATCTCCAGCAGAGAGAGGACACAGTCGGACCATCAATTCCACACAAGCCTATGTGCCTTGAACGCTGACGAACTGCAAGTCATCTTTTCTCTGTTTCAAGCCTGTATTAAGGCATCAGAGCTCTGATGCCTGTCTTTGCCACAACACTGTACTGAAGATACTTCAAACTGTCTCATTGTCTGATCAAAGCACCTCGTGCTACTATTCCCTCTGCTCATGGAAAGCAGCCAGTGCTGCTGGAGCTGCTGTCTGTCACAAGAAGGAAAGGACTGTCTTGTGGTTTGGCTTCAATTGCAGTCGTTCTGGGGGGCTTGCTGTACTCTTCTATGGAGGGTGGAAAGCTTGAAAAGGCTCGAGTTGTTGAAAGAGGTGATTTTTTTTTTAACCTTGAAAATTCTTCATGAAATCAAAAAGCTGCTCCCATTCCGCTCTGCTGCAGGAACTGTTGCGTGAAGATAAAGTCAGGTCTTATTGTTGTGGAGCTGCATCTCAGGAGACTGAGCATTCGCTCGGAATTAAAAGCAGGCAAGGAGCACCAAGCATCACGGCAGATTTTTCAAGCCTTTCCTTCTGCCCTCCGCCCCCTCGCCCCCGCCAGCCTGTTTCGGTTTATATTAACCACCGTATAGGGCATTTCCAAGGGATTTGTGCCTGGCTGGGGTAAGTAGCCCGAAGCGTTTCAGCCAGCTGGTCCCTAATCCACAGGAAGTGCCCAGTGTCTCCATCCCGACTGCTTGCACCAGCGACTGACTGGGAGCGAGAATTGCTCCGCCTGCAGCTTTCCCGTCTGCCAGCAGATGGCACAGCTCATTTGAATAAATTTGGAGCAGGGAGGAGTAGCGGTGGACATTGTGGTTTCTTTCTAAGAAGTTCTGATTTCTCGGTTTCAGACATGAACAAGAAACCACACTGGAGATTACGGTTAAAAACCCCAGAGGTTTCTGCAGAAGAAAGTGTCACTTGGTCGTGCAAGCCAGCACGTAAAAGACATTACAAGGGCTTTTTCTTAAAAAAATGTTTCTCTCTCAGCCTTACTCTTGTTCAAGGAATATTATTTCTTACATGGCATCTCTTAATTTCTCCCTTGCTATGCCTGCTAATTCTGCTGTTCCTCCTTCAGTTGCTTCTGCTGGCAGAGATGGATTCTCGATGGCTTCGCATAACTCCCTCGTCAGGTTTTTCCAACACAGGGATGTGGTTTTCACACAGTTTTCCGCCAAGGCTGCTGGCTGTTAGCTCACACTCCAGAGATTTACGCAGTCAGCTGGGGCCAGCCTGAGTTCATTCTCCACTGCCGGTTGGAGGAACAGCTTGAAGTTGGTAAAAACTGTTACGAGCGTGCAGGCGCTGCCAAATCGAGCTGTGCTCATGACAGACATCATCTTTAACTCCCAGGGGCACTGAGGGTAGTATTTGTGTATCTTCCTGGCCAAAAGCTTTAAGGAGGGCCAGCATTATAAGGCATTGTAATGTTACATGCATTGGATGATATGTAATCTGGCATCCTGATGCCAGAATTAACTCACTGTTCCCACTCTGCGTACAGCCACAGTGGAATTGGGGAGGCACGTTCACGTGCAGCATCTTTGTTTGAAGCATTTTTCTGCACAGAGCTTATATTACAGTTGGACTTGATGATCTTGGAGGCATTTACCAACTTTAATGATTTATGATTCTATGTCACATCTGAGACAGCAGCATATTTAAATGTACAGAAAATGCAACCCATTTCCCATCCAAAAGTCCCAGCAATCTGGATGTCTGTGCCAGGCATCACCAAAAGCATGGAAAAAAGAATTCACAGGGGTACTTCATGTTTCAGACACTGTTCAGATATATCTTGTGATATAACCAAGTCAGTAAATGTGATCCAGAATAGGGGATTAGCGGAGAGAAGGAATAGTACAGCAAGGGAGCAGGGTAATATACCAGGGGCTGTCATAGAATATGTAGAATAATTCATTCCAGTTCACACAATGATAATTATGGAGCATTTCTTTAAACATCCATCACCCAAATGAAGTGTTCCAACTCCGTGTGGTGGAAGTTGTTAACATAAAAATGTTGACAGAGTTCTCTGCAACTGGTATTCAAACTGATACCGCTTTGCATTGGTGTCAGTATGAGTAAATTCCTTACCTGTGAATCATTAACATACACCATGGAATAGTTTTGCATGATAACCTGTGTATTAATCAGGATCATCTTAATTGAGTCTTTCTAAATCCCCAATAGCTCACTGGCCTCCCTGAAATTTCTGTGTGTTTTGGGAAGGTCTCTCGAGTGCAGGTCACCAGGACAGAGTTTTCTCTACAAATGCACAAAGTGCCTTTAACCCAGGAGAGTTTGCAGGTGAGACTCTTGCTCTCATGCAGTGTAAATTGATATGGCTCCAGTGCACTGAATAAGGCGATGCTGGCTGAGGCCAGCACAGAACTGGTCTTTCCATCCTCCCCTGCTCTTAGCCCTATTACACATGCAGAGGTGGGCAAGCTGATCTGAGCATAGCCTCTCTCTGCAGATACTGCCCAGTACTGGAATAGGATCAAGCCCTTCCTTTGGGTAGTGAGAAGGTAGAAAAATCTTAGCCTTTGCATTTCACTAGCAGAAAAACAAAGCTGTTGAGAAAACGCATTCCTAAAAATGACTGACTTGTTCTGTAAGGGGTTATTCCCCTACTTGATGCATTCACAAAGATGATAAACAACATATGGCTTAACCGTGCTGTCCCCATCTTGAAAAGAGGTGTTGTTCCTACCTCCCAGAGGCACTGCAAGTTGCAATTACTGCTCTGAAGTGATGCAAGATCCCTGCTCGAGCGGCGTTATATAAAGGTTGTTGTTGTGTGACATATAGTAGCACATCTAGCCAGCATGGAGTTGTTATTGCACCAGCTGCAGCACAAACATGTAAGGAGGGACCATCCCTGCCTACGGAGGTTGGACAGGCAGGGAAGCAGAGGCAGGGATGACTGAATGTGCCCGAGCAGGTTTGGGGCTAAGACACAGGTCTTAGAAATGCATCCCTAGCAAATGGGTTGTATGTTCCACGTGAGCGTGGGCAAAGAGGACTCAGCTTTTATGGGTGCCATGCCCAAGTTTTGCTTTAAAGGGTTCAGTGAAAGGAACGTTAGAGCATAACCCAACTCGAAGGGCTGTGGAGGGACCTTTTATTACTGCCTGAGATGAGGAGGAGAGGATCAGGCTTTCAAATGTACAGTGTTTCTAGATCTGAAAGTTGATAGTGAATCTCAGCCAGGGTATAATACACTGTAATACAAAACCTGGCGTGTCTACATGAGACTCCAATGGCAGTCAAATCCCCCTTTCAGCGGCCACTGCTCCATTACTTAAAAATCAATAATAAAATACGAAGCTTTTATTGATTCCCCTCGTGGTTTTTTATTGCTATTTTATTCTCTAGGAGGGTTTTTGGCATCACTGTAGTTTGGCTGTTTCTTGCTCAACCTCTTTGTTTTCCTATGGCACCTTCATCTCAGGCACAAGCTCCTGAGAACAGCGAGGCTAAATCTAGCTTCGCCTTTCCGAGGTGAGAAGGATCATCAAGAGAGGGGAGGGGTCCTGGGGTAATGAAACCTTACGGGGGACAGGTCTGGGGGGGAACTGTACTTTTTAATTAAGGAAACGTTGAGCTGTTAGAGATCACCTGCTGCAGTATGGATAAAGTTTCTCTATAGGCACAGTATGAGTGAGGGGGGGGGGCGGGGACGAGCGGCAGCCCCTCGGGGGCGGCGGCGGGCCGGGCAGCCCCTCTCCCTGCGGGGTTTGTGTCTTTAACAGGGCTGGCGGGGCGCCGGGCGGGCGGAGGCGTGGTGAGCCGGGAAGGAGCCAGTTTCCTGCTTCCCCGCTCGCAGCCGAGCGGCCGCGGCGGCGGGGGGAGGCGCTCGCCGCCCCCCCCATCCATCCTTCCATCCCTCCCTCCCTTTTTCCCTCCCTCCCTTTTTCCCTCCCTCCCTCCCTCCACCCACCCACCCATCCATCCATCCATCCGTCCGCTCACCCACCCATCCCCGCCCGCCCTCCATGGGCCGGCGCGGCCGGCGCTGAGCGCCGGGAGGCAGCGCCCGGCGGCGCCCGGCTGCCGCGATGAGCGGCGGGGAGGTGGTGTGCTCGGGCTGGCTCCGAAAGTCACCGCCGGAGAAGAAGTTACGGAGATACGTAAGTCTCAGCCCACCCCACCTCATCCTTATCCCGGCCCCGGGAAAGCCGGGATCCATCCCCCTGCCTCCATCCCCGCTCCCTCGCCGCCAGCCCGGGTGCACCTGCCGCCGCCTCTCCCGGCGCCGCGGAAGCTCAGCAGGGCGGGGGTGCCCCTTGCCCGGGCGGGGAACGAACGCTCCTGGCTCCCCGCCGCTCGGGGAAGGCGGGTGGGAGCATCTCCGAGCCCCCCGGCTTGTTCCGTGCCCCGGGGCGGTGGGGTGGGCGGTGACGGCCACGGCCGGAGCGGACACGGCGCTGGGGCCGCTCTGGCTGCGCCCCGCGGTGGCCGGGCTCACCCGGGACCTGCGATGGTCACACCCCCGCCTTTGAAGTCGTCTGTTTTAGGGAAGGCTGGGAGTACCTTGGTCCCGAGGAGTAAAGATACTAACGCATCTTGGATCTCTCACAACGTTCCCATAATAGTCGCTCTCCCCCATCCCGCGCAGGGTTCCTATTAATCATTGAACGTCCGAACCCTTTGAAGATAGCACCAGTAGCGCTTCGATAGCCTTTGTGTCGTTAGCGGCTGAGATCAAACACTTCAAAGAAGTTGTAAAAAGAGGGTCCAAATGCCAGCTCTGTCACATTCCCCACTCATTGAAAGAAATAACTGTTCTTTGCGTCCTCCGCCTGACAGTCCTGCCATGTGCCACGAGCATTAGAGCTCAGAAACGCGCTGCCGTCCTATGACTCGGCACATCGCTCCCCGGGATGTCAAGGGTCCCACTCCCTGACACCAATGACCAGCCTCAGCCAGCCTTCAGATAACTGGAATGCAGCCTCTGGGAGGGAGCTGGATGCTCTCTCTTCCTGGGGGGACACTACCCAGATCATCCTTCGGTCCTGTTGCTTTTGCCTGCGTGCATTTCGGGAATGGCAGGCAGAACAAGTGCAGCTGGTGTTTCCCCAGTGTCTGTTATTGATTGATGGAAGCATCACTGCCTACCCTTGAGAGGGAGATGGATGTCTGTAGTCCTGTACTGCAGGCTAGAGCAGGACTGAGGTTGTGTCTGATTTGTGATTGAGTGTTATTAGCCTTGCCCGAAATGTGTTCAGCCCCATAGACGTCAGTGGTGCCACAATCCTTTGCATTAGACTGTGTGTCCAGTGCTCTTGGCAACCCTTTCGTTGTGTGCCTTATGCTCTTCCAGGGAATATCAGGTTGGCACAGGGCTGTGGCATGGAACTGCTAGGGAATCCAGTAGGGTAAACATGAGTGTTTATGTGGGAAGTATCAACCCCCTAATGAACGTAGACAGTCTTTGTGGGAGGTGGACAGAATGATTTTGTGCATGCTGAACTGTGGAGGATGCTTTTAGCTTAATGGAGCAAAGCACCTTCCTCCCGCAGAAATCAACTAATTGCTGATCCTGAGTCACCAATGGCCTTAACTCATCAAACATCATTAGCTCCCCAGCATCTGCCCCGTGAAAGGACGCTCACATCACTGTCTGAATATCCAGCTTGTGCTCTGGCATTCCAGCAGGAGCTGAATAAATCTGCTAAATGCTCTACATGGAGGGTGTGACATGCCAGCGGTTAGTGCTAATTATCGATGTGCATAAGAGTGCTTTTCATCCACATACATCCCAAAGTGCTTTGCAAGCCACCTATGTTTTCAAAACATCCTCATTCCCCCCAGAGGAAATGCGGCCCTGCTGAGATGTGCCCGGCCATCCCACGCAGACTCCGCGGGGCAGGAAGCGATGCTTGGCAGATGTCACTCGAGGGGATCTCTGCGCTGGAGCAGTCCCGGCACTGTGGTCAGTGGGACTTCCCTTCCAGTCACACCAGTTGCAGCAGCTTCCTGCATCGGTGGCTGGATTTGAAAGTGTTGGCCTTTAGCTGGGACTGTGTCTCACTTGATGGTGTCCCGTCCCTTTGCTTTGTAACGTGTTATTATTGATGCTGTATTTGTGTAGCTGTGGTGTGCATTCAGGCTGTTGGTGTGTGGATCAGGTTCTCCTCCAGAGTAGTTCAGAGCAGCTTGCTGGTCCAGAGCCTGAGGGTGATGGCTTTCCTCCCATAAAACCTGCCTTTGTCCACAATAAACCCACATGGTTGGACTTTGGTTTTCGTGCATGAAAGGCGCTTTACGCCAGCTTTTGTATGGCCTCAAAGGGAAGGTGTTCAATCTCTGCCTTTGCCACTTTCCTATACTTTCAGTTTATATTCTGCTTTGAGACCTCAAAGGAGAAATCTCAGGCTGCAGGATGCTGCTAATGGGGTTTGAAGTTCCTGCTCTGGCTGTATTGACACAGGGTAGAGGATAGATTTATTTTTTCTTTGACAAGTGCATTTCAAATGTATGTGTCTGCACATGGGTGTGTTGCTAACGCTGTCCTTGAAGTGCTGTGCTTTTATAAGCTTTGTTTTGTTTTGCTTTTATTTTTCAAGGAGATCTATGGCAAGAGAGGAAGGTACTAAATTTTCTCTCTGACTTCCACCCGGGGTGGTTGGGAAAGGGGACTCTCTCCACACCTGATCTGTGCAGCATTAATCTGCATTTACAGCAATACCTGCTCTGTTTCACTTCAGAGGGTTGAGTTTTATGTGAGATTGTGGGACTTACCTGTACACCACTCTGGGAAATATCAGCATTGTGTTTCTCTTCTGTTGAGAGACATTCAAATGATCAAATGATGACTGCTTAAAGGTTGAGACAAAGTGTACCTTTTTTTCAGGCTCATAACTGCAGACAGGGGTTCATGTAGACTGGGCAGTTTGGCTGTAAATGCTACTGTAATATTGATAATAAAAGCTAAGAAAACAATTGAAGGTCAAAAGTAATTGAAGTACCAAAATATCTCTTTTCACCTCTGTTCTTCTTGGGAAGAAGCTCCCTTGTCCTCTTGCTTAATTGCTTTTTTTCAGACAAACACTTTTTGTACTTTCATAGAATGGTTTGAGTTGGAAGAGAGGTTTAAAACTAATCTATCCCAATCTCCTGGCAATGAGCAGGACACCTTCAAGCAGACCAGGTTCCTCAGCCTGGCTTTGTGAGTTTCCAGGGATGGAGAATCCAGCACCTCTCTGGGCAACCTGTACTAGTGTTTTATCACCCCCATTTTAAAAAATTTTCTTCTCATGTCTGGTCTGAATCTGCCCTCTTTCAGTTTAAAGCCATTGTTCCATGTCCTGTTGCTACAGACCCTATTAAAAAAAGCCTTTTCCTATCTTTTGCCTTTCTGACTTTCATGCATGAAAGGGTCTCCTTGTATGCAGGCACAAAGCACAGAACTATCTTTTAATTCTCCTCCTGCCTTCTCCTTAAAATATTTTTTTTTTAATTAAAAAAAAACCCAAAACAATCCCTAAACAAAACCCCGGGCTTTAGTTGTGTGACCAGCGAGCCGAGACCAGCACATGTTGTGCTGGTCCTGTACTGACTCACTGTCTCCTGGTCCTCTCCTGCTGGACGTGCCTGTCTGTTGTCTCCTGTGTTAGACGTGGGTTTAGAGCAGTGTTTTGTGTCTGTCCGCTGCCCGGCACGATGGGCTCGGGGGTGGACTGTCTGGCAGGGAAGCACTGTGAAAAATAAGTGCTGTCGTGGAGCAGCTCAGCTCCCTATCGTTAGATCAGTGTGCTCTGCCTGCTCATTTATGTACCATGAAGTCAGAGTATTTTGTGTCTGGCTGAGATGTATGTCTGCAGTTCTGACTAAAACAAAAGCTTCTCGTCATGTACCAGTTTTACAGTCCTCTAGTGGTGTGGGTTTGGGGTTTTTTTTTTTTTTTCCTCCCAGCAGGTTTACTGGGTTTGGCTTTGTGCATCACTGTCATTCTTACATCAAGCAAAAGCAGTTTAATCAAGGTCATTGGAACAGCTGCTCCTCTCCGACAGGGCAAGCAAGAAGAGGTTAAAGGGCTGATTTACAGATTGCAGCCCTGTTCCTAGGGGCAACTCCTTGCTGAAGGGCTTATTTTGGTTCCTGAAGTAGATCCTTCATATCCCACCTCAAAATGCATTGTAAGAATGTCCTCCTTAAATGAGAATGTGGGATGTGGACTGAAGTAGGACTGTTAGTGCAGAGATATAGACTGTCAAGTGGTGGAGATGCCAAGTGGAGTTTGGCACAGTGCTGATTGGGATGAAATTTTGTAGGAGGGAGAAGAAAGATCATCTCTTTATTCTGCAGCAAAGAATAAAAGATAGGTATTGAGCAAAATTATCTCCTTTTTTTTCCTCTTTTCTCTTAGGAGTTTTAATTGGCCGCTTTCATACTCAGCTGTGCCATGCCTCATTTGGGATGCTCTACCCGCTAACAAAAGTAGGAAATAGTTGCAGAAACGCCAGAGAAAATCAACAAAAAATGAGCAAAAATATAAAAAACAGAAAGACTGAAGGAAATGGGGTTGTTTGAGGATGAGAGGGCTGAGAGGAGAAATAACAGACCTCGAATATGCCAAAGGTAGCTGTGAAGGGGAAGGGAGTAAACTGTTCTCCATGGCTGGTGGTTGGAGGCCAAGAAGTACTGAACTTGAACTGCAGCAAGGGAAGCAAGCTTAGGAAAAACTTCCTAACCTCTGATTCCAGAGGAGTGGAGCAGTGGAACAGATGGTTTGGGATGGGCTTGGAGTCTCCATCGTGGCAGTTCTGAAATGCAGGTTGGCTAAACTCCACTTCAGAGAGCTGAATCTGTTTTGAGGCAGTGGAATAAATTTGACAAATTCTCCAAAAGTTCCTTCCAGTGCTGGTTTAGGTGAATTTATAGATTTTGAGCCTGGATACAGGGAGGGACTCAGGGAAGTGCTCTGACAAGTTCTTTGTAGAAAGTTTTGACTGCACTGAACTCCGTCAGTATGCACTTATTCCATCTGTCAAACTGCCTTGCTGCACCCTGCCCCTCCCATGTAATCTCCCAGCTTGATTCCAAAAGACCATCATATATTTTAGCTATTGTCTTCTGCCCCATGATTCAGAGGAGGGATGAACACTTGCTCCACCAGAGAAGGTTTTGCAGGTCAGGGGGTGCATTTTGCTTGCAAAGGCAGTGCCTGCCAGCACTCCTGCTACACCAGCTCTCTTGTGCAATGCTGCACAAAGGTCCCGCTCTCTAACTTGTTTCTCTGCTGCATCATTGCTGGTGAGTCAAAACACACGACCTCTACCCTACAACCTCCTTTTGGGGTCATTTTTTTTGAGTGTGGGGTTGCATTCCTTTGTCCACTGTACCATTTTCTGAAAACAGTCAGGCGGTGATGTATTGTCATCATGATAATTGTGATCTAGTAACATGCAGATACTTGAAGGATAGTTGTGAGAATGATGGAGTCAAACTCTTCTTAATTGTAGAAGGCGGCAAAATAAGGAGCAACAACCACAACCCAGCTTTGAAGATTCAGGTTAGGTCTTAGGAAAGCCCCTCCAGTAAGAGGGTCATGGTGTAAAGGAAGAGGTTCCCACAGAGGCTGCAGGGTCTGAGTCTTGGGAAGTTTTCAAGACTTGGCTAGACAAAATTCCAGCTGACCTGATCTAGTGGCACCTCAAATGCAAGGCTGGACTAGAAACCTCCTGAGGTGCCTCTAATCCAACATTTCTTAAACCTCTGTAAGGTGCAATGTGGAGCCACGAGTCTCAGAAGCAGTAGAGCTGTTGTAGCCCAGCTAGCTGTGAAGGTGGATGGTCTTGGTTTTGTTTGCTGCCAACACACGTGCTGGGGCAGCTCTTTCCAGCTGCTGAAACCCAGACTGGTTTGGTCAGGACTAACCCGTGTGTGTTCCGAGGCATTGCATCAATTGAGGTGGACATGCCCACAAGGGTGTGTTGTCTGGGGGGTGAACCTGGTTTATTTTCCTGGTACTTTGGCTTTGCCAAGACAGCTTGAGTGAATCCTCAGCTATCTGTCACGACTTCAGAGTTGGCTGATTGTCCTGGCAGTCCACAGTGGCTGTAGAAGATTGATGATGGCAAAGCAGAGGTTGAACTTACGAAAGGCAAACAATACTTAAGGAAAGTGTGTGAGGAAGCTGGCCTCATTTCTCTTTGAAAGAGAGCAGAAGTGATACTGAAACAATTTTTTCCCCTTTTTCGTTTAGCAACTAACAGATGAAAGACATGATGCAAAAGTGTTTACCAGACCGAAGCACATAATTTATAGTAGTGACTCAAAGGCAGAACAAAAATTATTTGTCTGTATCACAGTAGCAGCTGAGGTGACTGGGGCTCCATGTGCTGTGTCTCGGGAGACCACATCTGCCCTGAAAGGTCTGGTCTGGTGGAGAAACCAAGGCACGGAGCAAATCAGTGAATTGGCTGCACTTGTGTTCAGGGTCAGTCTCACAACTGGAAACTCACCTTGGCTTTATGGTTTCTACCTGGAAGCCCCTGGTTTCCGAGCTGTTCACAAGCTGCTGAGGAGGTGTGAAGCTGTGGAAATGGATTGCAGACAAGTACATAAAACATATCAGGGATTTGGATGATGAGAGTGCCAAGGTCATCAAGGGTATCTCTAAGATGAGTTGATCCAAAAGGTTTGGAAATTACTGCTTTTAATATAAATGGCACTTCCTTTCAGTATTCCTTTAAAGTCTAAAGTCTCACTGCCCTATCATAATGCTTAGGTGGATCTTTCAGCACCTTACAGTGGTGACATAATGTATCTCAGGAGGTAGAAGAAATGAGAGAGAGATTTTTATTTAATTCAGAGTGCCTGTAGAGCAGCAGTAGAGCTGAAAGACCTTTTGCTGCCATTCTGTGTAGCTTCTCCACCTTGCTGCCAAGTGAAACCAGCTTTGTGGTTATCATGTGGTTATCATGGGTTAAACCACAGCAAATTGGCAGTGAACGTGGGAGTGAACTCCATCTATAGATGGAGCCAGTGTAGAGTATGGCTGGTGACTGATCTTTAGTGGGGCTCTGCAGGACTCAGTCTTAGGGCCAGTGCTCTTCAACGTTGTAATAAATTACTTGGGTGCAGGACTCAAAGGAATGCTAGGTAAGTTTGTTGATGATAATAAATTGGGAGGAGTTGTTGATTTGCTCTAAGGCAGAGAGGACCTACAGAGAGATCCGAACAAATTAGAGGTCTGGGCAATCACCAACCATATGAAATTTAACAAGGGAAAGTACTGGATTCTTCACCTGTCATGGGGCAGCCCTGGATGTATGGATAGCCTGTGGAATGAGATTCTGGAGAGCAGTGCCATGGAAAGGGACCTGGGGTTCCTGGTGGGCAGAAAGTTGAATTTGAGTCAGCAGTGCCCAGGCAGCCAGGAGGGCCAAGCGTGTCCTGGGGTCATCAGGCACAGCATCAGCAGCCAGGCAGGGGAGGGGATTGTCCTGCTCTGCTCTGAGCTGGGGCGGCCTCACCTCCAGTGCTGGGGGCAGCTTTGGGTGCCACAGTGTTTGAAAGATACAAGGATTAGAGAACATCCAGAGGAGGGCCATGAACATGGTGAAGGCTCTGGAAGAGAAACCTTACAAGGAGCAGCTGAGGGCATTTGGTCTGTTCAGCTGGAGAAAGGAGACTGAGGGGAGACCTCACTGTGGTCTGCAACTGCTATGGAAGCAGAGGGGCAGGCACTGATCTCTTCTCTGGGGTGACCAGTGACAGGACCGAGTGAGAGGCATGAAGCTGTGTCAGAAGAAGTTTAGGTTGGGTGTTAGGAAAGAGTTCTTCACCCAGAGGGTGTTTGGGCACTGGAACAGGCTCCCCAGGGAAATGTTCATAGTACGAAGCTTGGTGGAGTTCAAGAAGCACTTGGACAGTGCTCTTGGGCGCGTGGTGTGACTCCTGGGGTGTCTTGTGCAGGGCCAGGAGTTAGACTTCAGTGATCCCTGTGAGTCCCTGTCAGCTCAGGATCTTCTGTAATTCTATGATCACTTTTCATGCTTATTCGTGATTAGTGACAGAAAAAGCAAATCTTCATCGTGTGGACTCACAGAAAATAGACCTGAGACCTTAAGAAGAGATCCAGAGCATTTGCATGCTGCCAGGCATACACAGTTGCACCAAGGCGTGCCTGCCACGACCTTGCAATGCACAAAGAGGATTTCCTCAAGGTCAGTGTGCAAGCCTGCACAGTGCCATCCTACACATGTCATCAATCATATCTAGTCATACAGCAATTTAAATACGTGCTCTGTTTAAAATTTAAAAAAATATATTTTAGAAGCATCTTTGGTCAAAAAAAATGTTCTCAGCTGTCTTTAGCCTGCAAGCTGTGCCTTTAAAGGACAGGAGGAAAATCTGAGTGCTGGAAGCATATGTTTCTTGCTATGTAAGATAGCCAGCGGTGCCTGTTTCTCCAATGAATCTGGACTAAATCCAGCAACCTGGGGGGGAAGTGGGGAGCTGATTTCATCTCTGGATTTGTGTTTTCATATTTGGTTCCTATTTTTTTACTGAGCTCTTGTGCAGTTTTCCTGGGCAGGGTTCTGATCTGGGAAATCTTGCATCAGTCTGGTTGTCTGCATTACACTAATACCTAGAAATGAACTTCTCCATCCAAATGTGAATATTCTTGCCCCAAAATGATGTGTGTTCAGGGTAGGAAGTTCTCTCTTGGGTCAGAAATGGGACATTTTTATTTATAGTTTAAATCTAGTTTTGAGGCAGGACCAGTTGAAAACAGGTCTTAGACATTACTGTATTAAGTGTTCAGATTGCTTCTTCTTTTCTGTTGCTTCAAAAGCTTTTCTGTCTCTGCCTACTCCAGACTCCACATGGTCTCTGAATTTTTAAATGCTGTTGTATGTTTGTTCTCTCTGTTACAGAAATAACAATCTATTGACAGAAATTAAAATCTGTTGACTGAACTGTCTTCTGGTTTGTTTTTATTTTGTTTGTTTGTTTGGGTTTTTTTTAAATTATTATTTATTCTTTCTTTTGCTTCCCCACGCCTTTTGGACACATCCAAACTATTTCCATCATGTCTTCTGGATCAAAGATACTGCCCTAATAGCATTTCAGTACTTGTTATGCATCTTATTCCATTTAAACCTGGTATTTTCCAAAGGCGTTTGCTTTGGAAGGCATTTAGACATTTCTTTGGTGGAGTTCCAGGTCCCGCATCCATATGGTAAGATGGAAATAACATTTTGAGTCAAAGATTTGCGGTCTCCTGAATTTCATGGATTTGCAGTGATTAAGTTTTCCTGATGATCCCAGCTGCTGCCTCGCCCATTCTGGTTCCTCATTGACCTTCAGAACAAGCCAGTGGACTTTCATGTGGCTGCTAGAAGTTGCAAGTTGATTTGCTAAATCTACTTTCTGGCCACTTAACATAATATCCAACCAGGGATTATGTCTTCTTTCCAAAAGTGCCTAGTAAATCTTAATTTCTCTCCTCTCTACTGGTGACACTGGGGTGTCTTTTAAATATTCAGCTTTGAAGAGCTATGTTGCACATACATGGGAGCTCTGGTACCGTGTGCTGCTGTTGAGCTGGGCAACGCTTTCATTTGTCTGCGTTTTTTTAATCTCATAATAATTTCAACAACGATGCTTAATGGGATTGTAAGTCATTGCTGCCGATCTGTTCTTCAGGTCTTCATCCACATAGTTATTTAAGGATCTTTTGGCCTTTTTTTGCTGTTTATTTGTAGGGGGAAATATGTGGTTTTACTGCTCTCTGGATGCTCTTGGCTTGAAACTGTGCCCCATGGAAAAGGGAAGGTTGGCTGTGCAATTCAGTTCTGGGTTTTGGTAATTGCCTCTCCATTTAAAAGTCTCTCTTACCACTCTTGTAGAGGCTATGTCAGCAACTCCAGATCTCCTTTCTTCTCACACTGCTTGCCCACAGGTGCTGTGTTTGAGAGCTATCCAGCACAGGAAGGGGCCAGCACAATAAACCATAGGATCATAGAATCGCAGCGGTTTGGTTTGGAAGCAGCCTTAAAGATCACCAACCCCCTGCCATGGTCTGGGACACCTTCCACTAGACCAGGTTGCTCAGAGCCACATCCAGCTTGGCCTTGAATACCTCCGAGGTTGGAGCATCCACAGCTTCTCTGAGCAACCTGTGCCAATGCCTCACCACCCTCACAATAAAGAATTTCTTCCTAACGTCTAATCTAAATCTCTCCTCTTTTAGTTTAAAACTCTTTCCCTTTTTCCTATCACTACCTGCCTGTGTGAAAACTCAGTCTTCCTCTCTTTTAAAAGCTCTCTTTAAGTACTGGAAGGCCACAATGAGGTCTCTCCAGAGCCTTTTCTTCTCCATGCCCCTTCCATAAATGCCCCTCTGTAAATGTAAATATGGCTGATTGACAGCATAAAACAACCACTCTACTTCCATGCCATCAACACTGCACACAGCTCCTTTGATTCTGGGTCACTGTGGTGTTCCTAAATAGCTCCTTCCAGATAGGAAGCTCCCAGGAAAACTTCGTTTACTTTGACCCAAGAAGAGAATTGATGACTTGAGGCTTGTGTTCTCCCCCCGTCTCCCCTTCCCTGCCTGCCTCACCCACTGCCCACCACACGTAATGTCAGACTGGAGTTTCCAGCGGGCAGTGGGGAACAGAAGAGCTCATTGTTTTGGGGGTCAGGGCACAGGGCCAGAGTGGCGGGAGAGGGGGGCACAGAGCTGGCAGCTGAGCCCCACTGCTACCTCCAGCACGGCCCTGATGTTATCCATGGGGGCAGCCATGCAGACAGTGGGCACTCTGTGATTGTGGCTTCTTAAAGCCTTTGAGGGAGGGGAGTAAATAAATAAATAAATGAAAGGGGAAAAAAAAAGACATGCAGAAGATATGGGGTGTATGGACTGACAGAAGTCCTTTTAACTGTCCTGACCAGGAGGAGATGCTGAGAAATGAGGCTGGTCCCTGCTCAAGGTTTCAAAATTGGCAGTTGAGGTTTTAACTGAGTCCTATCTGTTTAGGTCCTTCTCTGAGCCCTCTGTGTGCAAGGAGTGAGGCAGGACAGGGAGCAGGAAGTTTTTCTGCCAGCAATCAGGACTTTATCCTGCAGCAATGTGTGTGTGGGTGGACCCCTGACACCAGCATCTTTGGAGAAGGGTGATGAGAGTGATTAGAAGCCTGGGAAAGTTTTACACAACAGGCCTCCAAAGCAGCGAAGGACAGCCACCTTCCAAGGAAAGTGAACGAGAAAGTGCCCTGGTAAAAGTCCTCAGGGCTGCTATCCATGCATTTCAGCTTGGTTTGTGGGACTTCTTACGTGAGTGCCCCAGGGTCCTTCTTCGGGAAGTGGCCCAAAGTGTTTGGCACATCACCAAAGAGAATGATGTCCCATCCCGTCTTGGAACCCACTCTTGAGGGGGTGGGATTTGTGCTTGGGAGAGGTGGCCAGATGTGTCTGAACCCTGGGCATCAAATGCAGAAGGGGGGCAAGTCACAGAAGTTAAAGCTTGTAAGATCATTTTGTTTCTTCATCCTTCAGCAAGTTCTGCCTCTGCTGTTGATGTGCAAGGGGGGAGAAGCTGCCTCCTCCTACCAGCTCTGAATTTGCACCTTCTAAAGTAGATGAGATACAAATAATGTGAATATCTGCCAATTTTAGAAGGTGATAGCATGAAGAAAACACTGGAAAGGAACAAAATTGTTATTTTGAGGTTTAAAGCAGTCAAACAGTTGAGGATGGGCCTTTGCAAGAGATAGGGCTCTCTGCTCTTTCCTTTTCAGTGAGTTTCCACCTGTAATGGGTTGTGCATTGGTCCAAGACTAGCTACATCCAGCACCATAGCCATAGAGTTGTTCCCAAAGCCATTTTCAGCCTCTGCCTTACATTCCCTGCAAAGTCAGCCCAAGGGAGGTAGGGCCTGAAGGAATCAGGCCGTTGTCTCAAACACTTGCAAAACACGTTGGCTGAGGCTTCGTCTGGGAATCAATCAATACACTCTTTTTAGCATCAAATCAGTACAGCCAGCTGGCATGCAGATGGGCTGATGTATCATGTACTGTCACAGGAAGGTGCATTGAGGAGCAAGATTTGAAAACAGAATCATGTATGGAGAAAAAGGTTGCCTGCAAGGTTTATATGTTTGGGGTTTTTTGATACTGAAGGTGCCTCTTGTGCGGCAGAAGGCAGAGTGCTTTACAGGTTGGCATCATGGACAGTGCTTCACAAAATACTCTGTGCTCAGGAGTGTGTGTTAGATGTTCACAAAGAGTTGACAACGAGTGTTTGTCTTGGGCCTCATACATTGCTCTGGGCTGGTACTGAGAAAGGGGCATAAAGCAAATCCTGACCTGTGCAATGAGTAGGTTGTTCATGAGGCTTTTTTACAAGTTCTTCCTTAAGTAGGGTGTTTCATGACAGTGTTCTGTTGGTGATTTTTCTCTGTCCATCCTGCTTCTTTGGAGAGTCTGCCATGACCAGCACAGTGTTAAATGTTGTCATTAAGTCTTGTGGGGTGAAGTGTGGACCTGCTGCTCTGACACGCTTGGAATTTCCAATAGAATTGAGCTGTTGAATACCACTTGGGAAGGACAAGATTTGCATTTGTAATTAAGAAGAGCCTTTAAAGCCTGTTCTTTACATTTCTTTGTACCTGGAGCCTCCCACTAACCAACCATAGCTCAGGTTTTGGAGGAAGGTGAGAAGCCAGAATGATACGTGCTCCCCTCTGCTGTGCACATTGCTGCTGAGTCAGCTGTAATTTAGGCATGGTTCAACTCTTCTTTGTCAGTGTGCAAGAGCCTGGTGAAAACCTTGGATTTCTTTCCTTCAAAGCGTGGGAGACCTTTGACTTGTTATAAACATTTAAAAATTTAAAAAATAATGCAAACCAAACAACAACAAAAAACCCACCAAAATACTGGTTTGATAGAAAACGAGACAGCACAATCAGAAGTGTGGTTGTGGTGCTCTTCAAGTTGTAACTCAGATATTTATTCCTAGTCAGTATATATTCCTGGATATTGTCGTATCTGCTTCTGCCATTTTCCCACCTTTATCCTTTTTGTCCCCAAAGCCCAGTGGTGTGGTCTGGGCTTGGGTTCATTTTCTTTCCCCCAAGCTTTGGTCCTTGCACTTCAAACTCCCACTAAATACTCATACACCTACCCTGAATATTCCAGGGACTTGGCATTATAACACTGACATAGGTTGTAAACACAAATTATTTTAACTTTGCACATCCCAAAAGAGCAAAGAGCTGGCACAAGAGGTTGGACACGCAGTGAGTTTCTAACCTTTCCACCCCTGGGCAACCAGGTTGCTTACAGGACTACTGGATCTTTACTGACCCTGCCTTATAAGTAGGAAATTACAGTGTACAGGGACCAAGTGAATATTTCAGGGCTGGCAACAAGTCTGTCAGAGAGCTGGGAACCAGATACCAACATCCTCCAGTCTCATCTTCGTTTTCCCATTTCTAAGCTGCATTCCAGCATGCTCGGTCCCTGCAGTCTCATGCTGAGAAATTCCAAGTTTCCTGAGCCAAGTTCACTCGCGCGTGCCTTGCCTTGAAGTTCATTGGGTAAGGTGAGGAGTGAATTCAGCCTGTTTAAAAACTCAGTCCAGCTGCCAGACAGGAAAACCTGATGAGCAGAAAGTCAGTCAGACGTGGGAAAGGAGGGGGAAGAGGTGAGTGGTTGTTATGTGCTGGGCAGGGCGTTTGTGCCAAAATCGGTGGATTTACACTGTTTTGGGAGTACACACGTGGCAGGGCACGTGTGTGTGCTGGTGGGTGCACTCAGTTGGGTAATAAGAATAAATCTGCTCTGCTTTTGAGAGGCTGGGACTGAAACATGGTGTAATAGCGATGTGTATAATTTTGTACGGTGAGACAGTAATTTACTGTGCTGTTTCGGCCATCAGCACAACAGCTAGAGGCTGTTAAGATAATTTAGTGGAGGTTTGTGGTTATAAACACATTTCCATCGTGACTAAGGATTCTAATAGAAATTAAATTTAGCCAAGGGGGTTTTAGTATATTTTTTTGTTTGTTTCATACTCCCCAGTGTTTCTGTTTTGATTTATTAATGTTAAGGAATAAACTGAGGGATGGCTATTAAATGTTTTTTAACATATAAAAATAGGAGTTGTAAAATACTGGATGTTGCAATTAATTTAGTGTCATCTAATTGTTCAGCAGAGGGGCTCTGGGGTGTCCTGCTCTTGGCTGCTGATTCTACAGACATGTTGGGTAATGTGAAAAACTATTGTAATTCAATTCTTTGTTATATACATGTTTTTCACTTGGAGTGCTCTGAGTAGAAGAGAAAATAGTTTTCTCCATCCATCTTGGCTTCACACAGGATAATTTGTTCAGGATTAAGAACTGTTTTTTGAAATTTAAACACAGCTGCATTCAAGTGTTCAGGTGCCCACATATCAGCTCAGGACCTCAACAAGCCCCCAGGACCTCAGCCCTGGACTTCCAGCCATGTCCTGCATCCATACAAAACCCCTCTTCCACCACTGAGAGCAAGGAGTGTGAGTGATGTGATCTGCTGTGGGAATGCCTCAGCTCTCCCACTCTGCTGCCTTAATCCTACTAATAACAACAGAAAGTTTGAAGGCTTAGTTTGGAATTGGATAGCTCGCCAAAAATAGGCTCTCCCTGAAGATACCTCCTACTTCCTGCTGGGCTGGAAAAGCTGTGCTGGCAGCCTATGCACTTGGATATTTAGGCATCTTCTGGAGCCTAAAGCGTGAAGGAATGCAAAATAATAGAGGAAATCAGTCGAACTTGTTAAATTTCAGAATAGCATTTGGTTTGTGCTTCAAAAAGTGTTCTCCCCCACGCTCTTCCTGCATAAAAAGGCACTTGAGCCAAACCCCAATATTTACAAATACTTTTGAGATCTTCCAGGTGCTGGAGCTCAAGGTATTTGAGTTCTTCCAGGCTAGACCCTCTTTCTCTGAATAACAGATCTTGGCTTGAATGCGTCTGAAAATTGTGGACCCCAAACAGGTCCCTATGCATGCAGAGCTGTATTGGCTCCATCTCTGTCTTCATGTGCTCAGGACCGGGGGAAGGAGTTACATTTAAAAAGTCCTCTAGAACAATAAGTTTTTGTTAATTTGTTACATTGAAAGGCCTCTGAAGGTCTCAGGGAATAGCTGGTACCGTCTGGTGTATTCTAGGAGTTTGTCATCAGGGGCTTCATCACCTTTGGGATGATGGGCTGGGCATGGAGGTGGCAGGCACAGAGGTTTCCTCTGCACGGCTCTCTGCAGGCTGCGTGTTTTGGTACCCTCTTCTGTCCATTTTATTTTAGTCTTCCTTTCACCTTTTCATCTAATGTGTAACCTTTAGGGGGTTGCCACTTCTCCCAGGACGTGACTTGTATTTTGGTTACTGAGCGCCTGGTTTTATGGCACTGAGTGGAACTGCCTCTGTAAGTCTGTCTTAAGGTGAGTAGGAATGAGCACAGAAAGGCTGACATGGCCATCCCCATGTGCTGCAGAGAATCCAGAAACCCAGCCCCAACCTCTGCCTGGACACAGCCATGCTGTGAGGGGCAAACCCCATTCCAAGCAGGACTCCTCAAAACCAAGGCTAACATTTTAAAAAGCAGTATTATTAATGTGATTCCACATGTGGTGAGCCTGCACTTAGGAAACTGGAAAAATCTATGTTTCCAAAGTTGTTGAATAGGAATTTTAGTGTAAAACTCTTTTCCCCATCCTCCTGCTTATAAGATTTCCACAGGGGCTATTGGGATGATGCAGACAGCTGGTAATTCACCCCACTGTCTCCCCAGCCACACCAGCCCCAGCTCTGAAAACCATGTGGGGAACAGAAGTTTAGAAACACAGTCTCAACCTTTCCCGGCTTGTTTTTCCCATCTGTTTTTAACAGCATGTTCTTGCCACTTGGACCTTTCTGGGCTCGATCTTGTGATCCCTGATGTAGTATGACATTTCCAGTTTATTAGGAATGCTTTTGTTTATTTGCTGGGTGGGTTTTTCTTTCTTTCTTTCGTTTTTTTTTCCTTTTCCCTGGGTTGTGTGGAGGCTTTCTGCCTCAGCTGCCAATGCAAACGTCCCCTCCTGTGCCGGGAGGTGCCACCCACACCCGTCCTCTCTGAAATCAGGACAGTTATCTCACCGGTCTCAAGTACTTTGAGTGGTTGGTTGTTAAACCAAAAGGAAGGCTGATAATGTTTTTATATTTTTCTGTCCTTTTCTACCATTTCATAATAAAAAGCCAGGTCCTAGAGCACTGAAGCAAATGATGTTTTAAAATTCAGTCATTGTTTTTAAACTTAGGACTAGCAAGAAGAGCCTCAGGGCTGGAGTTTGCTTGCTGATGGCATTTTCAGTTTACACAGCCTGCCTTTGCCTTTCTTAGCAGATTGAGTTTATTGCCTGTTGCATGCAAGTGTGAGTTTGCTTCAAAGCTGAAAATGGCTCAGCTAGCCTTCAAGTTGCTCCATCTTTCCATTTTGCATAAAATTCACTACACTTCCCTCCAGTGCTAGACAAGTATCATCAATAGATGAGTATCAATGCTGGAGCAATATTGGGATTGTGGTCCAGTTCTGCCCATAATGTGCTGTTCTCTATAACCTATGTGTCCTCTATGATTTCCTTTGGTCTCCTTGAAATAAATCAAGTGATGACTTTTTGGGACCAATTCTCAGTTCCTGGCTGACATAAATCCCGCTGCCAAACTTCAGAAATGCTTAATTGCTTAAATGCTTAATTGTTTTCAAATACTTTCAGCTATTCTGTAGCAGCTAGTGAAGCATGTGGTAGTGTGATAAGCTGCAGTCTGCGTGGTGTTTTGTGGGGGATCTCAGTCTAAAAAGTATATTTTAAATGGGCAGGACAGTCCTCTGAGCATCCATGGAATGGATAGGGTTCATGGACAGGGTTTATGGCGGTGTGGGCTCTCAGGGACTTTGCTGGAGCTTCCAACTGCATCAGGAGGAGCTGGTACTCCCAGTCATTTTCTTGGCCGGGGGATAATAAGGACGTGGAGGACAGATTGCTCCATCAAGCTTATATTTACTAAACTGAACAAAATCTCTACTGTCAGGAGAGTAAATCTGGCAAGTACCACATGGCTGCAACATGCTGGGAGTAGAGATGAGGCTGATTTCTTTTGGGTCAGTTCAGCCTGCACCTCAGCAAAGCTTCAGGTCCAAATCTTTAATTGCTGTGACCTGTGAATGATCCTTTGAAAAACTAAAGGTGTTGGTCCCTTACAAACACAAGCTGCAGGTG